>JAREIS010000225.1:0-690484 GCA_030060385.1 Muscicapa striata striata | reverse complement strand
TCCAAATACTCTAGGTAAGGAAATATAATTTCTCTTTTGTCATTTTGACAGCAATATTATTTTCTGTTCTTCTCAAAGACCTCCTCTATTTGAGTTGAATATTATAAAATGTGAAGATTATTACACTTTTCGCTAACAGGACTGATCTCCTGCTGTCATATATATGTGATATGACCCTTAATATCAGGGAGTTGGAATATATAAATTACAACATACATTTCTGCATGCTCATCTGTAACAGAGTGAAAGACTTTCTGATGGGAAATAACAATGATTTCTTTGACAAAACAAAATGGACAGAGTGAAGCATTTCTATGTCACCCACTCAGATGACTGCAGAGATGGCTGATGTTTTAAATGCATCATTATAATGTCAGATGGCTTTTCCCTCTCAGAACTTTATCATTTAGTTTTAACTGCAGAGCTCTGACTTTTGTGAATCTGGATGAGCATGAGTTATCTGTATGCATGACTCGTGTATATGTCCTTAGTAAAGATTATATCACAGACACTGGTGGCCTATAAACTTTAAGAAATAAATGAGGTAAAACAAATAATGCAGGACTCTACACTGAGTAGAACAGAGACCTGGTGACAGGCTGGGTGATGCTGGAAGTGCCAGAAATGCTTTGATGTTCCATCAGTTACTCTTTGCCAGTTTGCTCAATGGAAAAAAAAAAAGTTTTACAACAGCACATAGTAAAATTAGAATATGTTTTGTTTCTTTTATGTAACTTCTTTAAAGCCATTTTCAATGGTAGAATGGGTTTAAATAAGGGTCAATAAGATTCATTTAAACTATTAAAACACTGCTAAATAGAGCAGGTTTCTTAGCAGTTAAATTAAGTTTCTCAGAAAAAAAAATCACTTCATTTACAATCAGCTGCTGGTTCAAGAGGTGTAAAGCCATCAGGATAAACATTAAAGCAGAAACTGTACCACTTTACAGATTAAACACTCAATTCTTAACAGAAGACCAGTTAATCCACATATATACATTCCCATTGAGCTTACAATATTATCACATAACTAGTTTTAAAGAGATAAGAAACCACACTGCACACTGGCAAACTCATTAAAGATAAGGTAAAATTTATTAGAAAAAGAAATACAAAAAATGTTCACAATAAACCTTTTTTTGGTAGGACTTCCCCAAAGTTTTATTCAATGTATTCAATCTATCTTGATCTGTGGATTAGTCTGGACATTCTAGTGAATATTCAATATTGGAAACCTTGAGCTGAAGCTCCCTTTACATGGCACTTCTCACTTGTCTGAAAGCAATTCCTGCAGATTGGAACTGTCTGTGGCAGATTCTATAAAACAATGTAAAAGGAAGTATTGCTTCAGCATATTTAAATTCCATACAAGTTTTCAAAAATTCACTATAATTAATGGAAGGACAGTGGATGAGGCTGAGCAGCTTCAGTCTCCAATCCATAAATGAGGCTCTGCCCCTGTGCTGTTCCAATGGTGGGACCACTGCCTCATTCCAGATCTGGTGTCACAACCTGGCAAGGTGAGCAAGCTGGAGAAGGTCTGAAAAGGTAGTAAAGATGCAAGGACTAGGCATGAATAGACCTTACAGAGGTACTTTCCTGTTTATTTGTAAATAAGATGAACAGTGATAGCAGCAGACTTGGCTGCCTGTGCATGGCACTGGCTCACTCTCAGTGTGCCTGTCACAAACTCACTGTTGGGAGTGCACTTGTCCTGCCCCTCTGAGGCACTGGTTTCCTGCTGTCCTGTACCTTGTGCAGACACTTGTCTCAGAGCCAACTGCCTCAAACTGTACTGGATTTGATGGATGAGCTTTATTTGCAGCAGCTCTTTCCAGATTGCTGAGACATCTTTGATCTTCGTTGTTATGTACCTGGTCAGCAAAAGAGAATAATCAGCAAAATGCAACTTTCCTAGCAGACTTTTTAGCTGATGCTACATTTTAGAAAATGATATCTTTTATGTATGTTTTCACTCAGATAACTGCTTCCTGATGCCTTCTTGGTTCTTAGATGTGACATTACTCTAGGCAAGCCCACAAACCCAATATCCTGTCAATTCTGGATGCCTGTAGCACAAAGGAAGGGAAAAACAGCTTTTTCCTGCATGGACTAGAATATATTGTTTAACTGGATTTTTGATGCAAAAGCAGCGAAGTTCAGTGACAATTCAATCCTATATTAAAGCAAGATGAAGACCTATTGCAAACTTCTGGTGACTTGTTAGCTGCAGCATGATTTGCTGAATAACAGGAACAGAGGCTGTTTTCCATGTGTTTTAAAAATAAATTCTACAAGTACAGACTGTACTAGACACTGCACAGAAGAGAGGCTTAGCACAATCTAATGATCATGGAAAGCACAGCTGTCCAAGATAATTAAGAAAATCCTGGGAGATCTGCAGCTTGGTCAGTCCAGTGAGTGGCCAGGACATTGCAGTGCTGGGGCTGAAGGCTGATCACGTCCTCACTCTTGTACTCACATTTTCCAGCTAAATAGAAACCAGAAGAGATTATCAGTATGGTGAAAATCAAATACTGTCTGTTCCCCTGTTTTCTAGCACCAACACAAGGTATAAAGACTCCTGCTTTAGTCTGATTTACTGTAATACCAGCTGTAAAATAATATAGAATTACACCATTTCACTTCACTGTTATTAGGCTTCTGTGAATTATTTTTATTTCTCTCATCATTGAATAAATTTGCAGTATGTATATTCAAAGTAATAAAAGAAGTACTTTTATATATCAAACTATTTGAAAAATCTTAATTTTGGGTTTACTTTTACTTAGTCATACAGAAGTACAATTACTAAAAAAAATCCTGTGACTCATTTCGGTATGTTCTTGATAGCTGAGCAAACATGTTATATTGTACTTACAAAAATTATGTGTTTAATGGTAACATCCATAGCTGTCAAGACCATTCCTCATTTTCCTTAGAACCACAGTGTTAAGTGCCAATGACAGATTCATCTTGCAGTATAATTCACCAGAGAATTACTTTAGTTCAGTGATACTCACTGGGAATTTTTCTTCTTCAATGGTGAGAATTTGAAATGCAGAAAAGCTGTGTTTTAGGCCATGTTAATAAACAATATAAACAATATGCTCAAGGAAAAAAGTACATTTTCTTAACTTGAAACCTAGAGCTGGGATTTAAAAGTTGTAACTTATTCTGAACTTTACACTGTCTTTACACTGTGCAGTGTAGAACACTTTTTCTGGTTTTCCAACTAGAGCACTTCTATAATGCTAGAATAATACAAGTCAAATAAATGGATTTAGAATGAAAACGCATGAATTTGTCTACAGACAGTTGTGGTACAAAATAGAAATATAATTAACAGAGACTTTTTTTCCTACTGGCTACCTTTTATAAAAGTCAGGATTTATGGAGACTTTTCACTGATGGAGTTTTGTTTTTTTTTTTTTTTTTTTTTTTTTTTTTTTTTTTTTTTTTTTTTTTTTTTTTTTGCTTATATTGTGTATGCATTGCTCTGATTTATATATATAAACTAAGACTACTATAACTTCTAAAAGTACAGCTGGAGAACTAGTAAAACATTAGAATAAATATGTTAAAATATGTTAAATATGTTAGAATAAATATGTTTCCTTTCTGAAATACTAATCTACTGAAGCATGTTGGAATAACTAAAAGCAGTGACTACAAAAAAGTGAGACATATATGCAATAAAAATGTTGAGCAATTGTTTATTGTATTCAAATATAAGGTCACCAAATTAGTAAGTGGGTCTTATGCACCATTATGGACAGAATCCAAGCAACTTGCTCAGTGTTTTATTATTTACTGCTTGCTATTTACTAAAGAACACTTGCATAGAAGTGAAGGTTACCTCAGCTTTTTGCATTGGAACTGTGGGATATGTTCCCTGTCTGGGATATATTGCAGCTTAACAGATGTCTCCCAGATGGTTCCCTGATCCAGTCACACACAGAAGTCAGGTCAGCAACTTCGGAAATAAAATTCAACTCACAGGAAATACTTATAGTTGATTCAGCATGCAGCAATATGACCTTTATTAGTGTTGAAAGAAAAAGAAGGGAAAAAGTTTACATACTTAGAATAGAAAGCCTTTGGTTAAAATAGAGAACTTTTAGTTTGGCATTCCTAAATACAAATAATTCAATTTAAAAAAAAAACCAAAACAACAAAACACTAAAAAAGAAAAAAGGCTTAATAGAATAATGAACTTTTTGGTAAAAATATTAACGAAATTTTAGTTTGCCATTCCTGAGGCCTACTCAATGTAAAATAATTTTGACACAAAATACCTAATCTTCCATATACTTTATGTGCCTTTTTAACATGTAGACACCCAGCCCAGGCACTCTCAAACCCTGCATTCAAAATGACAGCACATATTAATGCTCACAGGTATCTATTGGAGGTGCAAAGATGAACTCTGTGATCCCTAAAGCCACTGCAGGAAAAAAAGCCACTAAAAAAAGTGCTCTGTGTTACAAGTCTCTTCTAGGGCAGGGAGAAGCAACAGCATCTCAGGCACATGTTAAAGAAAGGGAAACAACCCTGCTGTTGTGGGGTGAGCTCTCAGCAAGACCAGCAAGCAGAAACCCCATGTGGAGGGACAGTAGGAGCACTCGGCTGGCACAGGGGACACAGCAGAGCCTGTATGCTTGTAATGTTCACTAAGAGGCCACAAAAGAAAACAGATGACTAAAACTTGCACTTGTATGTGGTTTCAGTTATTAGTGTCATCTTTATGGCAGTGTCATTCAATATGTGCTCCGTTTTTTAGTGTGCTTTGAAGCATTCTTGCTGAACATCAAATTCATTTTAAATTGGCTGGTGGGTATTTATTTGTGCCAACTGTAACAATTAGTTGTAAAGTGAATTTTCATTCCTGAAGGTAGATGGTACATTTTAGAGGCTTTACAGCGTGCCAAGGCCACTGTGCTCCTGTCCTCTTGGTGTCAGAGCCCTCAAGGCACCAAGAGGCTTTAAGGGCCCTGAGCAGCTTCAGCTGGAGCCTCCACCCACACCCCTTGTCCATAGTCCAGGAGCTGTTTCTAAGCTGAGCCTTTGGCTTTTGGTGGCATGGCTGGAGGAGTGCTGGTCTAGTTCAGTGCCCTGGCTGCTCTGTTTTGCTCAGCTCCTACCTTGCCTTTCCTGATGGCCAGAGATGCTGCCCACTGAGACTTACTCTGGTGCAGCTTGTCCTTAGTCTTCAGTTATTATGCAGTGGTAATTAATATTAATTAGATTTTATTTGTATCTTTCTGTTATTTTTGTTTCTTTCTGTATCTTTTTCTCTTCAGGTTTCCAGTTGAATTTGCCCTTCCTTTCATACCCTTCTTTTCAGACTCTCACTAGGCCTCCTAGTTGTGGATCCCACTCCTCTCCCAAATTCCCGTCTCCTTCCTCCAGGAAATCCCTGACAGTTGTCTTCAGTAGAACTACTTCATGCCTATCCTTGATGAATGAAGATTTATGACTTGATCTGTCCCAAAATCAAGCACTTCCTCAGGCAGCTTCCACACAAAATACATCAGAAGAATTTTACAGGAAGTAAAAGGGAGAGAAAAATCTCAGGAGTTATAATAGAAGTAATAATTTATTACATACTCTTAGTGAAATCCAAGAAAGGTCACTGCACTTAGAGGATGGAGGAGGATTGGGGGGCTTGGGTGTGAAATAAAATGCCAAGCTCTCCCTTAATTGAATCTTAGGTGTACAAATCCCAAGCTCTTCCTCTTTAAAATATTAATGTGAAGTTTCTCTTGCCAAAATGACTGCTGAATTAACAGAAAGGAAAATGTCAACATGGTTTGGCTTGGTTTGGTTTGGTTTGGTTTATTTCTGGGCTAAAGTTCTGGAATGAGTAATAAGTTAGAAGAATGTTTTGTAGTAAATGCAGTGTTTGATGCGATGTGCTTCTTTCAGAGCAGAGAGCAGTTTCCTCTACTAGAGCTTTTGCAAAGTGTAAATAAAGATCCTATTTGGTTCCTGCCATCAGGGGGTACAAACCAGAAACATTACTAGGAGATTTCATGAACTCCATGGAGGCTTTGTGGGGTATTTTCTACCCTGATGAACTGATTCACAAACAAAAGGGCTAGGTGTAGAAAAAAAAAAATAAAAAACACAAAACCAAGCAAATAATAAAAATAAAATAAAATAAAAAAAAAAAAAAAAAAACCAAAAACCAACACCAAAGAAATGAGGCAAAAGGAAAAAAAAACATGACACCAACAGGAAAAAAAACACTGCAAACCAAAGTCCTCCAACAGCACCTGACTATGGCCACAGGGACAGTGGGGCTCTGCCTCAGCACAGCTCTTGGAAGTAGCACCAAAGCAGCTTCCTCTTACTCCTTTTGTTCCAGTGGCAAGGGGCAGCTCTCTCCTGAAGAAAATCATTCATTTCCCACTCCCCCAGCATTTATTTTCACAGCCTTCTGGTCCAAGTTTTTGTAGGACATAAGACTGGAGTTTGTTTGGGTTTTTTTTCCCCACTACATGAAGCAATTGAGAGTGTCAGGTATTGGTTCATTACAAATTCTTTTTCTAAAACAGGAATCAAACCATAGCAGCCAAGGTTTCTACATTTCCAAACCATCCCTCTGTCATTCTGATTGTCAAAAGCTTTTTATGGCCTCCTGACTGCCATGTTCCCAAGGCTCTGTTCAACAGTGTCTTGTTTCTATTTGTTCCACCATTTCATTTCACTGCTATATTCCTATAGGAGATGCAAAGGCTACTTTAGTAACTAAAAAGGCAGTATTTCTTCCTCCTAAATTAAGGAACTAAGAGTAGGAAATTCCAGTGATCCCCTAGACAGAGTATGTCATCTGCTCATTCTCCTTTGATGAGCAGTAAATTTAAATTGCAGCTTTCCTGGTGCCTTTCTGATCTGAACTATACTGAATGCTCAGACTTCAATCCAGCCAGTAATTAATGGGACTGATGTGCTTCCAGCTTGCTCCTGGAGGGATCTGCTTGAGGCAGTGCTCAGCCCCAGGACCACAGAAGCTTTTGGCAAAGGGAGCAGCCTGTGTGTAACACTGGGATACCATGAAACTCCACAGAGTGGCCTTGCCTAAGGTAGCCTGGTCTGACAAATATTTGTAGGAAAAAAGGATTACTAAGATGATGATCTTTCACTTACAGACCTCTTCCAGATCATTCTGGAAGCACACAGATGAAGGCAATGCCATGCTTCACTGCATAGGTTTTATTAAAACTGCACAACAAAAATAACTTTTCTAAATGTATAAACAACTTGGTTAGCCCCAGAGTTTATTTATCAAGAAAAAGGATGTTTGTCTCGGGAGGATAATTAATAGCTAAATATTATAATATAAACATGAAAATAATTTGTTTTATGAAAGCTAGGGGAAAAAAGTGGACTTGTGAGAGTGTGCACTTGAAAGCCTTTCAAAGCAGTCATGCTCGTATTCAGTAGAACCAGAATAATAACACGGTAGATAAAAACTCTAATTAGGGTACAACAAGCAGGTCCTAGGGGGAAATAAAGCCATTTATAGTTGTGTCTTAAATGAAGCAGAGCTGCAAAGTAAATTTTATAGACACTCTGCACTGGAAAGAATTTAGCCACTAGTAAATAGCCTTGTGCTTTGCTGTTTGGCTAGGGTCCTCCCATTCTCTTCTGCTTTTAAATAAGACCTGATTCCAATCTCTAGGTTGACTTTGGTGCAATACATAAAGTGTAGATGTACACATCAGATATTAATGACTGTTTGAGCTCTTTTATTTAGCAGTAAAAGTGGGAAGCCCACTTCATTCCCACATGAAATGCGTTATCCTTTTCCATGATTTACACAAAGCCTTAGTGATAAGTGAGCTGCTGTAATTCAAGTCAATAAATCTCCAGAAGACTTTTAAAGTTATCAAAGAAAATCCTTTTTGCAGAAGAGAAGCTTCTTCTGCAAGAAGAATTAAATTCTCGCCAATGAAATTCTGCCAGAGGAGAAGTGGATGTATTTCCTAGCATCAAAAAATAGATCTGAGACCCAAAGAAGTTTTTAAAAAAACCACTCAAACAGAATAGGAGTCTGTTACAACATAAGACTCCTCAGAGTTTGGGAAATATATAGATTTTTAAAGTGGAAATTATGGTGATGAAGCTTCTTGTGTCAATTTTAGTCCTTACAGTTGCATACCAATAATTGGAAGACCAAAATAAGTCCAGGTAGATATTCTTACTGCTGATCTTACCAATACTGAAGAAATACTTCATGCAGTACCTGGATGTCAGTGGGACTATTGGTGAAACAAGGGTCTAAATGGCCTGATCATGAGGTAGAACAATAAAAACAAGTGGCTTTTAACCATTGCTGTGAGTCTCCTGGAAGCCAAGGCTGGCCTCTGGTTAAGCCTGAAGAAAGGATTTTCTGTCCTGCTGCCCCACTAGAATGTGTCACTGCAGGGACACTGCAGCTGTGTAAGCATGTGCTGGACACTTGGGGTCCCTAGCGCTGGCATCCCAGTGGCACGGCATTTTCAGAAAATTCTAATGGGAAGTTCTGTTCTTAAGGAGTTTTAAACTTCAGGTACTTGTTGCCTACATAATGTCTTTTATTGGAAGGCAGGTGCAACCTGCAACCCACAAGCCTACCTCAAAGTAAATCAGTGAAAACATGTTCAAAATGAGAGTTAGCACAGTTATGTGACAGGAGCTCAGTGTTTTGGTATAACTGTTACTGAGTTGGCAAAAAGGAAGTTTACTTTTAAAATGAATGTGAATTATTCCTCACCTCAGAGCCTGCTGTGGGTAGAACAATGTCCCAGTGAAGTTGGAATTGTAGTGTCATGTTGGATTTCCCAATCAGACCCCAGTGTGAGTGGCAGATGCCATTTCAGTGAGGGAAAAACAGGCTTTATGTACTCCTTACCTCTCAGAGAGTGTAATTTCCTTGCTTACACACTGAAAATAAGATCCAGATCTCTGACTGGCAGAAGTGTGCTACATGCATGTCTGAAAGTGGGAAAGGCTGATATTAAGCTAGTTCCAAAGCTCTTTTCTGCTGGAACTGATTGGCACTGACCTAGCTTGCAAACCATTCTGAATTGTATAACCTGTTTTCATTCCTTCTCTGGGTTTGACATATGGGGATCACCTGAATGGAGCTGTGCCTTTAGCACTTCTGTACAGAAGGTAAGTGGTTGAGTACGTTTGCTGTGTCTGCTGCAATCAATTCAGCCTTACTGTATTAACATTTCTGATAAGAAGATGGAAGAACTGCTGCAAAAAATAAAAAGTGTTCGTAGGGGTTCATAAAAATGGACAATGGTGAAAAACAATTAGGTCACGTGAAAGAATGCTGTTTTCTTGAAATCACTTTGAGAAGAACATCACTACAATGGTGCCATGTGTGAAAGTCTAATGGAGCTCTTGGCCAAGACCTCCAACAGTGTGGATCAAACCATTGCACTTCTAAATATAAAAGTGGGAAATGACTTATGGAAACAGAAAACAGAAATCATGCTTATGCAAATAAATAAGATCACCTATTTTTTAGCAATAATTGCTAAATAGAAATGTCCTCCTTAATTACAGATGCTCTTACAGCACAGAAAAATAAATTCCAAAACTGAAGCTAAACCCACCATTCTAACTGACTATGTAGCACAGATAAACAGAAAGAAATATAAATATAAACCTTAATTAGATATCTCAAATCTCTTCTCAGTATACTTTCCCCTTTTTGCAAAAGTCTTTACTCAAAGCATTCCACATCTGCATCTAGGGAAGAACAAAAGAACAGCTTCAAAAATAATGTGAAATTTCCTGTATTGTCAGAAAGAGCTATTGCTAAGATGTCTGTTCTATATGGATTTGTATAGAAACTAACCAGCCTATATGTGCTTACAGCTACAATGCATGTAAGAAAAAGAAACCAACTTTTCATAAATAAAAATGCTGCAGAGTTCTATAAAATAAACTAAAATGTTAACAGTACAGTATAATTTGCAATTAAGAGTCACAGCATCATCTAGTGGTCAAATATGAAAAGAAGAATTCTCACTGGGTTATCCATTGTTTTTGTATTTTATTCAGACAGAAAAATTAAAAACATAAAGAAAATGGCTGCTTACACTCAGGAAAGCAGTTACCTGATTAAAGCCTTCTTTAAATACCAACTTTCTCTTTTCACAAGAAGTCATTTTTACAGCAATCATTCTGCAGTCTCTGAGGTTGTATGCATGCCTATGCAGCTGTGGTGGGTTGGCCCTGTCTGGATGTCAGGTGCCCACCAAAGCTCCTCTCTGCCTGCAGGGACAGGGCACAGCAAATGTAACAAGAGGCTCACGGGCCAAGATATGGATGGAAAACACCTGTCTCTGGCAAAACTGGTGGGGTCCAGCTGGCACCAGCTTTTCTGGAAGGGGAAACTTGCAGCAGCTTCTCATAGAAGCCACCCCTGAACCCCCTGCTACCAAAACCTTGCCACTGGGGTCCTTCTGCTGCCTTCCTTCTAAAGCTACTTTCCTACACCACACTGTTGATATGAATATGAAGGCTGAACTGCCACCATGAAAATCGAATTTTACCCAGTAGTGTAGTCATTTGTACCTCAAAGCTGCTCTGGTGGGTTTTTTCACCTTAGTAATCAAAACATTTTGGCCTGAGGCTTCCAAAACTCTAAACAAAAACCCACCTTGCTAGGCTTGTGTAGCTCACAAGAAATTAAGCAGGGAAAATATCCTTTGGGAACTGAGTTTGAATAGCATGTAATACTGCCTATAACTCCAATATTTTTGATCTACAGATAGATTATTGCAGCAATGACCTGGTAATATAAGAGGTTGGCCTGCAGGCCAGTAAATACAGTATTGCCATTATTAATAAAGAGCCACAGGCTTCCAAAGCCTCAGGACTGAGGGATGTCAGATCTGTTTTGCTTGAACTCACACAGGCTTGTCTGAAGCTCTGTCTTAACTTGTTTAGATGTAGCATCAATTTTTCCTATGAGGTGGCTATGCCAAATTTCATTTACTTTTACCTCAGTGCTGAAAACCAGATTTGATCTAAGCTGCAGTAACAAGTAGTCATTCTGTGGAGCAGGAAATATTTATCACTAATGTAGAAGTACAGGCCTAGCATGACAGCAGAGACCCTGGAATCAATGATGTATATGGAGACACAAATGCACACACACATACACAGGCAGTGGTGAAGCTTTGCAGAAACTGGAGCACTACACAGCATTTGGAACCCACAATTTGATTCTGTTAAGGAAAAGTAAAAGTAGATTCCACTTGGATAACCACTCAATCACCCCTGGCTGCATAATCTACAGTTCTGCAAGTCCCTGTTTGTATAGTTATAGATTGGATTGTTGTTTTTAACAACTCAATAAATTTTATCTGGAATTTGAATTTTTGTATTCATGAAGTTACCACACATTTATACAAATATAGTCATGTTCAAATGGATAAAAAAAGGGAGAAAAAAATCACTAGGAGGTTGATTAAAGCATGGAAAAGCCTGTCTATGCAGGCTGCAGAATCTTCACCCTAAGGGCCTTTTGACACCAGGCTGGAGAAAGTCCTGAATGATGTGGCTGGATTTCAGCATTGACCCTGCTTTGAGTAGGAGACTGGACTAGAGACTGCAAAAGGATCTCCCTCCTCTCCCACCCAAATGAGCCTCTAGTTCTGACTCATAATGGTACTGCTAAACCACTTGAATTCAATCTCTGAATAAGCAAAGAACTTCTAAGCTACGGATTTCAACACAAAAAGAATGCATTGGTGTTGAGAAACTCTATTGTTCAAAAATCTACAAATTAAATATCTTGGAAAGTAAAAAAGGTAACATTCGTGTATTTTGACTGATAACGAGAGAAAGTGAATTTATTTATTTATTTTACTTTCTGTGTCTTAGAAAAAACACATGCACATTTTTATCAGCTTGACTTGCATGTTGCTATGTTAAACTGATGCTCTAGAGGTGTTCAGCTTCAGCAGCCTGGTCTAACAGGGTAAAGAGACTTAAAGAGTTTTTCTATTTTTGGAGGGGGTATTTTGTGCTAGGAGGAACAGGTGGGCTGAAGAACCAGGAGATATGTGTTATTTCAAGTGAAACAGTTCTCATCAATTCTTCAGTGTAACTAAGGAGTGCATATTTTCCTCAGTCTTCTCTGAGCAGAACTGGAAACAGTGTTCCTTAGTTCTGAGGGGAAATCATATTTGAGGTTATATCATTATTTCACCATCTGGTGAATGATGTGTAGATTAATAATTGGAATGTACTAGACAGGAAGGTTTGCTTTGCCTACAAGTTTCACAGATCTGCTACATAAAAAGTTCTCTGAAGTCATTACCCAGGAGTGAACTACAAGTCAGGCCAATTTAAACAGGATGCAGCAGTACAGCCACCACAGGCTTGCTTTTACAATTGTTATCTTCCCATCTGCTACAATTGCATGTTGACCAGCATATCCCAGAAAATCTTCTGGACTTTATACAAACCACAAGCCACACACAGTACTAGTTAGACTGGCCAGTGTTGCTTTTAATATTTCAGAAAAAACCCAGTACTGCTGGTGTTATCAAAAGAGAAAATACACTACTCTATTTGCACACTGTGTCAATCATTCCACCTGTTTCCCAGTTCATAGGTATTTCCTACCTTATACTTATTACAGCAAGAAATATGCAGGAACAAATCCTGCAAGAAATTGCTCCTACATTTTCTCACAGATCCCTTCAGAAGATCCTCTTTCACCCAACTCCTTCCCAAACTCATTTGGACGAATTTGCATTGGCATCTGATCGACCCAACGAGACCGCTGTGGCCACCCACACCGGCCAGGCCCTTGCCCAAACTGTCAGCGCTCAGTCACCAAAAATGCACGGCCAAGAGCCTTCAGGTGCACTGTGAACACAGCGCCAGGTCTGTCACGACAGCTCAGGGAAACTGAAGGAGCCCTGAGGACTTTATGGACGCTGATTATCCCGTCACAGGTTGTAATCACGGCTGGGTTTCCCCGGCCAGGCGCTGTGCTGCCCGAGGGAGCGGGCTCATGCCTGCGCCAGCCACGCCTCAGCACCGCGCTGTTCAGGTGAGGGCGGGGGGGACAAGTGTCTGCAACTACAGACTGAGGAGAGGGCACTTTTGAGAGCAACGCTTCTTAGGATTTGGTCAGATGACAACCTCCTAAACGTTAAACGAGAAGCAACACCGCCGACGCCCCCAGACGGGCTCTGTGCGCAGGAGCCGCCCCCACCTCACCAGGCACCTCCCACCGCCTCCGCCGGGGCCGCCAGTCTCGCGAGACTTGGGGCAGCGGCCCCGCCCCCGCTCTCGCGCGATTTGCGCCGCTGGTTCCGGCGCGCGCGGCCATGGCGGCGCCGGGCGCTGTGGAGCTGCGGGCGGCGGCCCGGGCCCGGGCCCGGGGCTGGGCCCCGCTGTCCCGCCGCACCCCGGTGTGTCGCGGCGGCGCGGGCGCACGCTGCTGGTGCGGCACCTGCCCGCCGAGCTGACGGCGGCGGAGAAGGAGGATCTGCTGCAGCACTTCGGGGCCGTGTCTGTGCGCGTCCTGTCGGACCACGGGCGGCTGGTGAGGGCCGGGGCGGGCCGAGGGTGGCGCGGGGGTCCCGCTCCCGGGGAGCCCCGCGGGGCGGGCGGGACGAGCAGCGCCGGCTCCGGGCTCCTGCACCCGGTTCGTGCCCCGCCCGCCGCTTTGGCCTCCCGCTGCTGAGCAGTGCAGAAATGCCTCTTGGCACTTGTAGGGATGCGGTTTCACGGGTTTCTTGAAATCTCTTTCGCTTTCTTCTTCCTCCAGTTTACAAAAACATGGATGTATTTGTTTTATGATAAATACTCTTTATAAAGAGCCTTGTGTTTTGCAGAACTGCAGATAGATGATATCTGCATATTTTATCACGCTTTATGGGATATCAGATATGCTGATTTTTTGAAATGATTTTGGGTACGGAATCATGTAGTCGCAAGATGGGGTAATAAAGTTTGTTAAAACAAATTTAACTTTGAAAGATGATTTAATTTGGAAAATTGGGGAAAAGTTAGAAACCATTCAAATGTTTAGAGTATAGTAGTTGCAACTTTTGTAGCAGGAAGACCATTACTTTCAGGAGTTACGTTGATGAAGATGTTTTGTGAGGTGCTCAAGTGAATTTTCTGGTTTGGAAGAGGATTAGACCTCTTTATCCATATGTACTTTCTGGCAGTTTAGAATGATTTTTATTCGCTAGGAAAAGATCATTTATCCTATATTTCTCAAACTGCTGAGCTCATGTCTTAATTTTGACTGCAGGAGGTGCTTGTCCAAAATTCATAAGAAAAATGTCTGCTAGTCCTTCATGTTTGCCCCAAATGGGAGTTAGATGATTACTATCTAGAAGCTTTCAAATATGTAAACTCGAACTAACAAAATGCTCAGTGTTTTACCTGCAATCTCTTATCTTTTTTATTCAAATACATATAACTTTTTTTTTTGTTTGTTTTCTAGAAACATACTGCTTTTGCCACCTTTCCCAGTGAAAATGCAGCTGCAAAGGTTTGTACTGAGTTTGTTATTGAATGTTTTAGCAAAGCACTGAATTGCCAGTGCTCTAACATGGTTTACACATCATCTGGTCTTAGTGCTAGGAAAAAACAAGCCAGCACAATGTAGTATTAGCGTTCTCTTTCAGGATTTGCTTGCAGGACTTGATGAAATTCTTGAGCACTTTCTGTAGAGTCCTAAGAAAGGTGAACTGAAAGGGGTTCATGGAAATCATCCAGCCTGTCAAACTTACAGAAGCTGAGAATGATCAGAGCCCCAGGATGTGTGTGCATTTACATACAAAGTATGAACCAACAGAGTTTCCTTGTCTCCTCTGTAATTGTGTATTTGCCATAAAAGTCAGCCCCAGTGATACTCACAATCCAAGTTTGCCTTGAATGCCCAACTTTGATAAGAAAACTACCATATTAATGGGGGATATGGATGCCAAAAAGGTAATACTAATAATGCTTTTTAACTACTAGTCTGGTTAAAAATCCTGTGTCAGAACTTCCCCCTTATACTTTGGGGTTTTTTTTCCATTGCTTCTATTTTTTTTTAGGCCACACTTTAAAGGATTAAAAAAAAAGTTAAAAGACTGTGGCCAGTGTACCACTCAAAGAAAAAACATTTATGCTTTAAAATAATTCTTGTGTTTGTTCCCTTCCCTTTATTTCTTTTCTCCTTTGTAATTACTTGAAGGCTTTATCAAGACTGCACCAGCTGAAACTTTTAGGTCACACATTAGTTGTTGAATTTGCAAAGGAGCAAGAGAGTGCACAGGTACTTAGCCAGCCTTCTGTCTCAGACAAGTGCAAAAGGTAGGTACAGAATAATTTCCTTGTTATGTTTATGGTCAAGGAAAGGGCATTCTGGATTCATAGTGCTTAGGCAGTATTTTAACTCAAAAGATAAATTGTAACCATTCAGAAGTCTTAACAAACAGGTTCAGATCTATAGGAGAGTGACTGCATTCCTCCCAGCAGAGCTGTACCATCACCCATGTAATGTGCAAATAAGTGATAGAAGTTATGTGATAGTGCTTAATGAAAAATACTGTAGTAGAGTTTTCAAGTTCTTTCACTTTGTGAATATGAACAAATAAGTAATTCAATACTGTTGGATTTATTGTCTCTGAACAGAGTGCATGATAAATAATTTCAGTTCTTTTCCTTTGAGTGGATTTAAGTCAGGAGTGTTCTAATATAGGCTTAATTAAATCTACATAAGTATTTATTTTAGAAGACTGTCACTACTGACTGTAATTATCCACATGCATTAACTAGGAAGAATTGATAAAAATTATAGTAATGCAGTTGGTAAAAGATGTTAAAAATACCTGTGCTAACTTATTTTTTATATTTATTAACAGATGATGCATATTTTATATATTACATATAGCATACTTAAGTTTTGCCCTGTTTTAATTAAGACTGAATTAATTTTCAGTTTAGAAGAACCAGTGAAAGAAGAAGAGAAGACAGAACCAAACTGTGTTAAAATAGAGAATGGAATTGCACCCAACCATGGGTTAGTGTTGGGTTTTTATTTATCTTACTTTATTCTGCCAGATTATTTTAAAATGTGTTATGTACTGTTGAACAAGAGTTTTGTTACCTTCTGTGTTCCTGTTCCTCAGGCATAGCTGTAGGAGTTGTCCTAAAGATGAAGTTTCAGTTCCTCAAGTTTAGAATCCTCACAGCTGCATAGTGACTGGTGCTTTGAGTTGTTCAGTGTGGATTGCAGAGCAGCCTTCCAGCACTATGCATTGCTTTCTTGGGGGCTTGGAGGGCTGAGGTTCTCCCAATGTTAACAGCAGAATACCACTGATTTGTTTTTCCTGATGTTTCTTCCTGCTTTTCCCCCCATTTTCATTTGAGCATACAGGAAGTAGTAAATTTTTTGAAGCTAATGGAGCCCTTTGAGCATTGAGTGTACGATATTTGTACAGCCTGTTGTGCTGTGCTCTTGGTCTTGGACATGCTGATTGTTTCTGTTTGCTTTAGGCTTCTGCATGGCTTGATACTTTCATTATGCCCAAGCCTAAGCCCAGTAAATCTGTCATGCACTGGGGACTACTCCTTGATGTTAAAGGCATTTAAGTGGCCCAAAACTGTTCTAGAGGAAATAATAATATTTCAGTGTTACTTTCAGTGTAATCAGTAGTTAGGCCTCTAGTAATCATTAATTCTTACTGGTGATTAAGTGGCAGTAATGGTAAGGTGTCTTGTTTTCAATCTTTTTTCCTCAGCCTCACCTTTCCCATCAATTCTTGCCTCAAATATTTGTATCCACCACCTTCAAGTGCAATTCTAGCAAATATAGCAAATGCCTTGGCGAGCGTGCCCAAATTTTATGTCCAGGTAAGTAAAAAAATAGGAAAAAAATTAAATCAAAAATTTTGATTTTTTTCTCTTAATTATCCACAGAAGTAATTATTTTTGTCATAGTAAATACTAATTTGTTTTTTCTGTAATAGTGTTAACCAATCTTAGTTTTTTACTATGCTGAAGTAATGATATTTTATTAACATGAGGTAGATTACTTAATTGACACTGGATATGTTCTTTCTAATTAGATGTGACTAAAGTACCTGGAATTCCATTCTGAGAAGATGCTGTACTTTTTTTATTAACCTTGGTAGGGTGTTGCTTATATGTGCAGGTTTTCACATTGTTCATGTACATTAAAACTGTGCTGATCTACACCTGCCAGGAGTGATTGGCTGTTTTACCTAGCAAGGAACTGTTATCACTTACTGATTCAAAGGCAACCTACTTGTTTTGACTCATTTCAGGTACTTCATCTGATGAATAAAATGAATCTTCCTCCACCTTTTGGACCAATTACTGCTCGTCCTCCCATGGTAACATTTTAAATATATGTTTTCAGTATTGTAGAATTGATTCACAATTCAAAATGTTAGCAGCATGATAGGAGATCTAGAGGATTGCAAATCCTGCTGCATTTCACTGAAGACATGTTAGTCTTCTAAAGCAATTTTTTGACTGTACTTAAAATAAAGAAATGCTCATGGTAGCAGCACTGGAATGTTTCAGACTTGGTTCACTGCTGAAACTGAGATGGCTTTGAAGTCTAAGCTTCCACCCATATGCTTTGATTGTATTCTTCTTGGGAGAGTCTTTGAAGCTGAGTGCAAAGTGAAAATCCAAGGCCATGGTTGCTGTATTTTTTTATCACCTTAACTTAAAGGAATTCAAGCATTTACTGTTATGCTTCAGAAAGCAGATTTTTTTGCTTGTGGAAAGTTTTTCATTAGTAATATAGTTTACTAAAATGGTACCTAGATCCCTATTAGCATGAGAAAATACTTGTTAAATTATCATCTATTGATTTGACTGCTTTTATTAAGAAAACAAGATGCATTTAGGTTTTTTCCTTTAAAAAGTTTATTTTTTGAAACTTTATCCCCATAATTAGTACGAAGAGTATTTACCAGTGCCTGTGCCACCTCCCCCAATCCCACCTCTGCCTCCTGAAGAGCCTCCTTTGCCTGAAGAGGAAGAAGAACGACTGTCTAGTGGGGATGAATCTGAATATGAAAGTGATAATGATGAGGAAAAGGAGAGGTATGCATTTTGCAGTCATTGGCAAGGCTTTGGGCTCACTTGAAGTGGTGGTTTTACTTTTCTAGCTTCTAGTTTAGCAAATGGTAATATTTGCAGTATATAGATGTAGCATCTAGTAGACAGTATGTAGAAATCTTTCCAGGTGCTTGGAGAAACTCCAAAGTGCAAAAAAGTACAGGTTTAAATGCAGTAAAAAAAAGTGGCCTATTGGTGTGCAAATGTTTGTTTGTTCCCATATCCAGAAAAACCAAGTAAACAAAAACTCAACTTGAAGAGTGCAGATGTAAAGAAGAAGAAATTTTGTTATTTTCTGAAGTTATCATTGTTCCATATCTTTCTAAATTGACTCCTTATCCTGAATCATATATACACACCAACTTCCAGAACATTCTTTGTGCATCAGTGGGTATTGTTAGGGGTGATAATATTTGTGCTGAGGATTCTCTTGCAGTTTTGGGACTGAATTGCATCACAGCTATATGTTATTTTTAATCTTTAAACTAACACTAAGCTTTTTTCTTTGCTGTCTAAACTGAGAAGTAAATCAGAAGGTCCCTCTGCTGTATTTGGAAAAACACATCATTTGGATTTTGAGTGTTAAAAAATCAGGTTCAGCTTGGGGCATCACAGCTTCTCTCACAGCTTCAGTGTGCCAGGAAGGAGCATGCTTGGGGAAGGAAGGGCATCACTGACTTATTAGGATTTTGGTCAGTCCTTAAGTGCTCTGTGTGTACTGATTGGCTATGTGTTACAGTTTCAGTTTTAAAGTAGTTAGTTTTACAATTATATTCTAAAAAGTTCTATGTCAAGAAAAGGGAAAGGAAAGGGGGAGGGTTTTTAAAATGAGTATTTTCAAATAAACTGTAAACCTCTTTGTTTTGTTTTTGTTTTGTTTTATTTCTGTTTAAAATAGAATGACCAAGTTGATGGAGCTAGCAACCCTGCAGCCTAAAAGGCCAATAAACACAAAGAAACGTGGTGTTAGAAAAAAGCAAAGAATTAAAGACCTGTTGAATGTTCCTGTGTGTACTTCCCACAGGTTTGTGGTTTTTGCACTTACCCTTTTTGGTTTTATTGCTCTAAAAATCAAAATTTTCCTCTAATTTGATCTAAAATCTGCTCAACAATCTTAAAGTCTGCTGATTCAAGCTCTTTTTCTCTTCCTTTCAAACTAAAATAAATTTTTTCTCATTAAAAAAATTACAGCTGTGACAGAAGCAATTTGAATTTATTGTCTGGGCTGCTTTTTAAAACAAAAAATTAAAAGTATGACTGGAAGAATAGAAACTAACTTGCTTTGGGTCTTGGAACTGCAGTTCTGTGCTGCAGTAGGCAGCAGTGCAGTATTTCTATGTTGTGATGAATGATTGAGCATTTTACTAATAGCTGCCTGCTTCTTCCAAGTGATTTGCTACTTTTTTTTTTTTTTTAATATAGTGTAGTTTATACACTATGTAAGAGCAGCAGCAAGGCCAGTTATTTTCATACTTAAGTTACTGATGAAGGCTTTAATAAATGCCTGTGTATATTGCACCATGGTTTGTGATTGGTTTACTCCCACTGCCAGGCACACCCACTGTATCTGCAGTGTTGTAATCACCTGAAACTCTGTTGGGTAGAATGTATGAAATGGGGAATGTGTGTTTGTGGTAAACAACAGCATAAAATCTGACTGGAAGAAGTCTTGTATTTGACCATGCCTCCATCAGTGTCTGAATGTTTAATTAATGTGTTGTTGTTTTAAACAGTAACTCGCACCCTACACTGTCACCTTCAGATGTCTTTGAGCAGCCGCAGCACGTAGGTCATAAAAAAATAGAGTTTCATATTAGTACTGAGATCCCAGCTGTTCTTCAGATAAATTCAGAAAAAGAAGAAAAAAATGGTAAGAGAGTTGGTACTTCTGATGTATTTAATGTTAAAGTCATATGGCTTCAATATGTAAAAGGGTGCTGAAATATACACCAGGAAATTATTTTATTTTCCCCTATTGTATTAGAGCTTTCAACACCAAGTTGCATTATATTTGTATTTGCTGTTTTTCCCTTGTTACAATCTTTGGAAAGGATCCAGAGGATTTTAAAGGTGTCTCTCCTAGGTGCTCTGTAAGTTTATGGTGGATTGCACTGCCTTTTAAATACTGGGATGCAAACATGACACATTTTCAGTATTTTATGGTGTAAATGAATATATCAGGCTAATATCAGATTTTCCTTTTCCAGCTCTTAGAGAGAAGCATCTGTGATTGCCAAGCCCTTTTCTCTGATGCACTGATTATCTGCCATAAAAATGCTGGGCAATGATACCAGTGAGATGTGGTGGCTTTTTAGAGGGTTATGGTCAATCTGTGGTTCTTGGCACTTTACAGTAATATCCAGTTTCTTTAAGGGAAAATAGTGAAATGGATTCAGGATTGAACAGCAGGGCAAGTTTTATGCTAACTAATGTGTGCCATGACCTTTATTTGTACTACATGGGGTTTTATAGGACTGTAGAGAGCAGGTGCTTTTCTCAAACCAGGGATTAAGACTAATTTTTAAGGATGTATTCAAATTGCCTTACCAAGTCTGCTCTATTATAGTGTTGCTGGGAAGAGTATGGTTTTCTTGCTGGCTCTTGATCTTAGTGTCAATAAATGTACAAACCACTTACATAATTTGTTGACATTTCAGACCTTTATGCAACCACAGAAGAAGTCAATAATACAGGCTTTGGAAGGATTTTCCCAGCTCCTAGCTCAAATGACAAAATGGAAACTGAAGAGGAGGATGATGAAATACCATCAGAATTTATTTCTAGAAAGGATCTAGAAAAAAACAGACTTTCTAGAGAAGGTATAACTGTGAGAATGGATGATCTAGTAATAGCTTTTTGATTTGTTGCAACAAATAGCTTACATAGGTGTTTCTTTTCTTAACTGAGCATCTAGTAAATTATTTTATACTGATCAAATGTGCAAAGTAAATGAACTAAAGCATGGTTGTGTTTTTTTTTTTGTCTTCAAGAAATGGAAAAATATTCTGTTTTCAGAAACTATGAGCCAGGTGATCCAAATTGCAGAATATATGTGAAGAATTTAGCTAAACAAGTTCAAGAAAAGGTAAGTAAACAAGAAGATATCTATCAGAAGGGCTTTTTCTTAGCATTTACCTTACACTTGCACTTTAATTTCAGGATCTTAAGTTCATTTTTGGAAGATACGTTGACTTCCAGTCAGAGGTGGAACGCAATATGTGAGTTCATTTCATACTTAGTTAAAATTAAGCCTTTTATATTAACTTCTATGACAGTGCTGAAAACTAGGATTTTAAAAATAGCCATATTTACATTTTCTATGTTTCTGCATGAACAAAAAATGTGTTACGCCTAAAAGTCTTCATTTATGAAGATTAAGAAATAGAATTGTTTTATAAACAGTGACTGAAGACCCTATTATTTTGCCTTTATATTTTCATTCCTAGATTTGCTTTTCTTGGCTGTGTGCTACAGAATGAACTGTGCAGATGGTTGTATCTGAAAATTTTGTATATGTCCTATTTAGTAGTACTGCACATCAATTTGCCATCCTGCAGTTTAATATTACCTTTTAGTAAATGGTTTCCTCAGGCAAACTGGTTTCCAAGGACATCATGCCTCCCTGTAGGCTTTGCTTCTGTTTCTCCCACCTGAAGCATGAGGATGCATTTGTGCTGTGGAATGTGCCAGGTTTGTTAACCATGAGTAATTGCCAGTTCTCCCCTGTGGCCCTAGGTTTGACATCCGTGTGATGAAAGAAGGCCGCATGAAGGGACAGGCTTTCATTGGACTGCCCAATGAGAAGGCAGCTGCTAAAGCACTAAAGGAAGCAAATGGCTATGTCTTATTTGAAAAACCCATGGTGGTTGTATCCTTTTCTTCAAGCATTTACATTTTATTCTTTGTAATCTCTGCCATCTCTAGTTTGTTGTCAAAGTGTTCTGCAAAATAGAAAATGCCTTAAGAAAACCAGTCAGCATAACATAGTGCACTATTTATGGTAGCTGAAAAAACAGAGGCAACTCTTCTGAAGTAGGAAAGTATAAGTGCTTTATTTAAGAACAAAATTTGCTGGTATTGCATCCTTGATCCTGCAAAGACAATACAGAAGATAGTTTAGCTTGTATGACCACTGTATTTAAATCAAATGCAAGGTTTTTTACTTGGTTAGGTCTGTCATAAAAAATGTTTTGTTAGAGCAAGTGGTCTCTAGACTGGTTTTTCAGCTGGAACTGTCACTTTTTGATTGCATCACACTAGTTTGTTTGAAAGTCCTTTCTTATTTTTCACTTAAATATTTCATTTGTTATTTCAGTTTCTTTATACCCACATTAACCCCAGCATCTGCTGCTTTTTCTCTTTTTCTACCCAAATACTGAGACATCAAAGTTAAGAATTAACATGCTGGCTTGGAAGTTTGTAAATATCAAGCATTTGTCCTACAGTAGTTATCCTGTTTGCATCCAACCCATTCCCACTTAGTCCTCCTTATAGGCTCTCTAATAACTTCTGTACTGTGTATCAGTGAGGTTCTAATCTTTGACTAATAGACACTGTTGTTATAAACTTCATACTGTAGTGGATTTGATTCACAAAGGTCCCTTTCTAGACTAATTTGCATAAGTAATCTTTTTTGTCTTTATCAATTGACTTCTGCTTATCAGACACTTGTAGTCCTTAGCAGAATTTCAGCAATTTGCTCGTTCAGCTAGACCAAAACAGGATGCCAATGAAGGGAAAAGAAAAAAATAAAATGCTGCACAAGGTATGGACTCTGCCTGAAAGTAAAAGTGAAGGATTGGGCTGGGGGTTTTTGTTAGTGTTGGTTTGGTTTTATTTGTTCTGTCTTTAACAGCTTCTTCAGGAATACTGATGTTGGAGAGGAAATGCCCCATACAAGTTTCTTTTCTTAAATGTGTGCTTATATCAGAAAAACAGAGTTCAAGGTGTAACAGGTTCAATAGTTTGCTTTTACTTTGTTGAAAAAGTTCAGAGACCGATGTTTTCCTAATCCTGATATTGTAGGGCACTTTTCAGTTTCTCTAATCCTTAATCTGCAAAGAGAATAATTTTGTGGAATTGGACCACTTATCTTTTAGTAATCTTCTAGAGTTTTGGTATTGAATTCTTCCTTTCTATCCCTGCCATTGTAAAGTGATCCTGAAGAAGTGGTTCAGCAATAAACTTCTGCTAGCTGCGAAGGATCTTTGCTAACCTTAGAAAATCAGTTCTTAGTGCAGTTGCAGCATCCTTTGAAGTTGTCTGAATTAGTGAAGGATATTCTGTCACAAAGTGCTGCTTAATGTTGCATTGATCAAGACTTCCTTTTTTGTGGAACGTGTAGATCGTGATTTTTGGCATTATTTAAACACGATGAGAAAATAACTTGTAGTAGAAAGTTGTTATTTAACTTTATTTTTTATCATGCATCTTTACTTCACTGCGACCTTGTCTGAGTATTTCATTTATGTGAAAGCAAGTCAAGCAAAATCAGCTCTAATTTACCTGGGTGGTTTCATACCACATTTGCATATTTGCATAGTGAACCCTCAAATGACCATGCGAATTAAATGGTGCAAGAATAAAAAGCATTGATTTCTCAATCTACACTCTCTCATAGATGAGCCAGCTCAAATTTAAAGGGCATTGGCCTTGATTTCTGGCTCCAGTTGAGATCACTCTGGTTATGCCTCTGCTTAAAATTAACTGAAATCTTAGCCTGAGTGCTTATGAAACATTTAACCCATGGTATATTTTTAATCTGGAGCTTGATCCTTCTTACTCTGATGAAAACCTCAATTTGAAATAAAGGATGTGAACAGTTGTTTTTGATTTTTACAAATTTGCTGTAAAACCCACAGTATGGTTGTTGTGATGGTAGTATTTCTGTTTTTAATAGCTACTCTGATTGTAGGTTCTTCATTTTATCCATTGTCTAAGGATTTTAAAAATCAGATTTGAGCCTGTTTTCCTTGTAGCTGAGATGCTATTTTGTGTTATTCTTTGTGATTTGTAAAATCTGTATTTTGTCAAATTAAAGATCACTTTTTTATAGGCTTTCTTCTGTACAGCTCATTGAAAAGAGAAGAGAGCTTTGGCTAAAGTGCTCTATTAGGATCAAGAATTTATGAGAATTGTTAGAAAAAAAACTGTATTATCTAGTGTCTAGTAAGATTACTAAGTTTTCTTATATTTTAAAAAATTGAAGCATTTTAGCTATTGGAGAGCCTGATGAAGTCTGAGCACTTCTATTCTTTAAGGAATTCAACTGATTCTGTACATTAATTCTGAATTCAATTAAACATGCTAAACACTTGAATTGCATAAAGAAATAACAAGGTGCTTGTTTGTTATTATGGTCAATGGTTGATGGTCAACTCGGAAGCTTTTCTAGAGTGGGCAAACCATAATTAGGCAAGATTTAATTGTGCACCTGAAAGTCTTCCGTGAGTTACCATCTTACAAGTGTCCCTGGTGTTCTGTCCATGGGCAGAACTTCTCACCTGGACTGTTTGTGTTGTAATCATAACAATATGCAATGGAGTCACCCAGGTTTCTAAGGATCCATCAGGTTTAACTAAAAATATTTGTTGCATTTCCCAAGTAATGGTTAAGCTGAACCCTATTTCTACATGACTGTTTTTCTGTTCCTGCTGGAATATTCTGATGATGCTCATTTATGATGCAAAATTCCATGATGAAAACCTGAGTCTAGGGTTGATGGGGTTTTTTTTTTGTTGTTACTTTTTGTTTGTTTGCTTTGCTTTGTGGGGTCTTTTGGGTTTTTGTTTGTTTGCTTTGCTTTGGTGGTTTTTTTTTTTTTTTCTACAAAGTCCTAATTTTTTTTTTTTTTTTTGATGTAACAATACATATGGTTTATAAAAATACTGCAGAACTCCTTGCTGGCTGAAATACCTTTTTATTGATGGACTTGAAAAAAAGTTCACCTAAAGCAACTTTTCCTGTAGCTAAAATACAACTTATTGGGAGAAAAGTTATGTGGAGGAAACTGATGTTGAGAGATCTCCAGCTTCTTCCTAGGGAAGAAGTGGTTTGAAAGCTCTCATTAAAGGGAAACACGATTGGGTTTTGGACCTGATGGAAATAAAGTGAGTCTGTAAGTTGGCAGGCTTGCAGGAGATGCAAAAATTTTTTGGTGTCCTAATAGTCCAAGTTATCAAAAAATGTATTTACTTTTGAATATTAAGTTTAGTGTTGATGGACTCATTATCCCTCATTAAATCTCCTAAGAGTTAGAACTGTTTTTTATCAAAGAGGCATATTTGCTTTTTTTTTTTTTTGCTAGGTAGCATAAAGTTGTGTGT
Source organism: Muscicapa striata striata (assembly GCA_030060385.1). Classification (NCBI taxonomy): domain Eukaryota; kingdom Metazoa; phylum Chordata; class Aves; order Passeriformes; family Muscicapidae; genus Muscicapa; species Muscicapa striata. The sequence goes on along the minus strand of JAREIS010000225.1, from coordinate 665,034 downwards.
GCAATATTGAGAATCAAGTAAAATTAAACCACATTCTGCTGTTCTTCTTTAGAAACATTCCTGCGTAAATACTGCAGTAATACTGTCATGCAGAGTGTATCCTTTCTTGTTGTATCCTTTTTTGTGCAATGTTTCCTGTAGCACTCAACTGCATCTTAAGTTTTCATTATAGAGTAGGTGTGGGGAGGAGTTAACATGTTTTAAGCTTGAGCTAATCTAATAATTTTAAAAAGCAAATTTTTTCAGAGGGGAAAAAAGAAACCAATGAGTTGTCTGTGTTGTGTGAATAGACACAATGAAGGTTCTCAGCCTTGAAAGGTGGCCTTCACCTTCTTCCTCAGATACACTACTGATTTATGGTCCTATCCCTTAGTGGAACAGTTCTAGCTCATACCAGCTGATCTGTGTGAAGCTGTGCTGAGCTCACACTGACCAAGTTACCTTTTTCTTTAAATACATATTAATATAATCATATGTTGGCTAAAATACATTGCAGAGCAGCCGTAATATTAAGGGGTTGACCAGTATTATAGATCATTTGATGATTACTGTTGGTACATGAGAAGCAATCTGGATTTGATTAGTTTATGCATTCCTTACTTCGTCTTTTCTGAGTAAAGAAGAAAATTAACAGTATCTTGCAATTATATATTTGGAGCTGGACTAATAATCAACTTTTAATCACTGCTACCTTTTTGTTGGTTGTTTGGGTTTTGTTAGCTTGCTCTCTGCACTGAGGTAGTGTTGTTGCTAGTGACTTACATTTCCTGGGGGTTTCATACTACATTACTGTTTAACTTTCTATAATATAAAATTAATACAGCCTGCATTTATTCAGATGTATTTTTCACAGACTTTAAGCACGTTTTAAAACACTAAGCATCTTTTAATTTAGTTGTCAAAAGCCGGTATAACACTGCTGTTTTTTGATAGTTCTTACTTTTAACATGCCTTTGTGATGTTCCAGGTCCCTTTTGTGTTCCATCTCTTTCAAGTATTACCAAGCTGGGGAAGAAGCAGTATAATCATCAGGACTCTTGAACTGTGCGTAGTAGCATTTCTAAAGTATTTAAGGCAGAGAATAAAAATTTTCCTGTCTTAAAGATTGCACATATCTTTAAATATCACAAGAATTACATCATAAATGTATGTTAGGATGCTTGTGAAATCTAATAAATTATTTCCCTTCATTTTGCTGCCTTTGATTTGTTTTGACTTTTGTTCTTGGGGTTTTGAGTGGGACAGATCTTCTTGACTTGGAGACCAAGCAGAAGGACTGGGCACTGTTCTTCCTCAGTAATTAACTTGCCCTGTTCATCTGCAGTTTGAAAACTGTCACTGATGAGACTGAGGTCATTAGAACCAGAGTAGCAGTTCAAACTGGTGTAGATGTGGTCCTTGCCCTTTTGAGGGTGATAATAACAGTGGCCACATAGTAGGATTTGCTACACATTGGGCTGGTTAGTGGGACTGTCTAAAACCACGTGGGAAACATTGCAATGACATTTAATTGACCAGAGATTCTAGTCCAGTGGATTTAAAGTTATTCTGTAAATGACTAAATCATGGTTGATGGTGTGGGAGCTGGCTGGTGTAAAAGATTTATTTTGTCATTATTCCAGCTGCAAACAGTCTAAATCACCAGTATTGGTGGCTGGACCTGAAGTAAGTCTACCGTTACTATTTTTTTCCAATATGAACTGGATTAGCAGATTATTTTAAAATTCTTTTACTGGGATTATTCTTAGTTTGCTTGCTGCATTCCCAGGGGGACTGTGTAATTGTTTGTTAATCCTAGAGGGCTTTTTAACTTCAGTGCTTCCGTGGCCCTACAGTAGTTATCTCCTAACACCCATGTTGAGCTACACGAACAGGACCGAAGGCTCCCAGTTAATTTTCCAAGCGCCGAAGTAGGACAACAGCAAGGTGGTGCTGTTGCTGTGCTCGAGGACAAGCACGCTTTGTGCAGAGCAGGGGCTGTGTGTTGGAGAGCTGCTGTCCCCGGGCCGGGGCCGGGCCGTGCCGGGCGGCTGCAGGTGTGTTGGGGGTGGCCGCTGGGTCCCAGCTCCGGGCCTGACCCAGCAGGGACAAGGTGACCCGAGTGCCCGGGGGCAGGGCAGCAGCAGGGCTCTGCAGACACGATCCGCTCCCGAGTTCTGTGCGGTGCCATGGCTGTGCCTCTCTTCACATGGCCTCTCACCGTTCTTCCAAGTCTCGAAAACATTCTGAAGCTAGAGCCTTCAGAGTGCGGTGAGGATTTCAACATCCCCATTCTCCTGTTATTGCTTGTATTGAAGGCAGAACAGCCATAAACCTGTTTCAGAGAAATCTACATCAAATCTTTAGGCACTCAGCTTTGGAGCTGGTCGGGTTCAAGGTACATTATTCTTACTACTTTATGTAATTTTTTGCTTTGTGTATTTACTGCTGTAAGTAAAACTTGCCAATCTGATAAATGGCTTCTCTCATCAGAGAAGATTGAATTTTCTTAGCTAATTTTCTCTTTATGTATATTCTTCATATCAGGGCCAAAAAGCATTCCTTCATGAAAATGGAAGCACGCAGAACAACTCTTTGTGGCTGAAATTTAATCTGTATACTTTACTGAAGATTTACAAGTAAATAATTGTATTAAGTAATAATAGTAATAATTAAAGTAATAATAAAATAATATATAATTATATATCTATAAAGTAATAATAAAATAAAGTAGTAATTAAAGTAAATAATTGTATTATTCCGTTCAGAAGCAGAAAAGCAAGCTAAATATACCAAATTTGTAATTCTCAATAACTCTGCCTGCTTGTGAAGAACAGTGACAGCTGACAGCAGTAGGCTCTGAAAGGGAGGTTCTAAACTTTACAAACTGGTATATTTTGTGCCTAAATTTGCTCCAAAGAGTGCTCCACTGCCTGCAAGATGTGGATCATCCTTTCCTTGAAGCATTAGAAATGAGGGCAGTTTTGTAGAAGTCAAGTAAAATTGTTTATAAACTTATGTCTGGATAACTGTATCACAGCAGGTTGGAGTTTTCAGCAATGCATTCCCAAGTGCATATTAAATGAGGAAAAACACTGATTTCGTTTGTGTAGCAAACCTGAGGGCCCATGTTTAAACCTTCACTGAGGTGTTTGGTTTCCTCTGTTGAGGAATCTCTTATCTGTTGTTTCTGTAAGATAGCTTTTTATAAAGAATAGATACTTACAGGAAAGGAACAAGATTCTGTATTTTCTTATTTAAGGGATGTGTTAGTTCAACCATTCGTTTGCAGAAGCTCTTCTTGTAGGTCTTTGTATCTCAGACTCTCTAAATCAACTTCTAAAGGTTTAGAGTGCAAAATAAAGTTCTCGATAGAGTTATTTAATTTCTCTTTGTTACATGTTGTATCTCTCTAGGTGAGTAAAAGGAGGCAATTTTAAATAAGGATCATTGTCTTCATTTGTCCCTAAATGAATACAAATAGGATATGAGTTGGGAAATGCAGTTCCTAGCCTAGCTCATCAGAAGGGAATGTAGCTGCTTTCAAGCCTCTGGAAGGCTCCTTTTGCAAGGCTCTGTACTTGAGCACTCAAGAAGGAGATTTCTTGGTTATGGAGCTTCACAACACTTTTAACATTGGCATTCCACTGCCCATGTTCTTAAAAGGAGAATATCTCCACACCAATCAAACAGGTGTACAGAGATCAGACATTTAGCATTTCTGGTTTGAGTCACTATGATTAATCGTTTCTGTATCTGAGAGATCTTCCAGGTTTCGGGCTGTTGTTTGAATGAGAGATGTCATTCATATCATGAATGACAGACAGCATATGTTAAACCTCCAAAATATCTGGGGTTTCATAACAAATTATGGTAAGCAATATGCTGCCTCTGCAAGGTCTTGTCCAAATATATTCAAGTTGGTGGTAGCAATACCATTTTGAAAAAAAAGATGCCTCTCAAGAGTAAATAGGAATGTAAAATAATGTACATTAAAATGAGAAACAAAATATCCATTTCAGTCTGTGTAGTATTCCTTTGCCCTTGGAGGTAATTTTTGGCTTTATAGTAATAAAAACACAACTTTTGCATTCTGGAGGCAGCTTGCATTAGGCAACATTTGAATTTTAACTGCATGAAAACAGTTACTGTTAGTATGGGAACTTGATATAGTTTAGATAAAATCCAGTTCTCATACAAAATGACAAGTAAATAAATGTGACGCCAGAGATGGATGTTTGCCTTTAAATGTGTATTTTCAAATGTGTACTTTACCCCCTTGCAGGAACACTGACAGTTAGTAAGAAGAGCACAAGTGACAACAGAGGACTGGATGGGGATCTATTTTCTGCTGTTAATTGCAGGGCTGTGCTGGGGGCAGTACAACCCCAACACCCTCCCTAAGAGAACCTCTATTGTGCATCTCTTTGAATGGCGCTGGCAGGACATTGCTCTGGAGTGTGAACGCTACTTGGCCCCTAATGGATTTGGAGGAGTTCAGGTATGTCTGTTCCTATCAGTAGGTAGTAAAATTGCTACATAGATAATTTGTTTTTCACAGAAAACGTTCAATTCGTCAAAGGACAGGTACTGAACAAGAAAAATAGAAATTGGTAATGGAAGTAGTAAATGCTGACAAATATATTCTTCAGCTATCAAGTAAGCATGAATTTATTTCATTGCTCCAAAGTGCATGTTTTGCAGTCTGTACTATTACATTTAGATGAATTAGAATTGCACATCACTAGCTAAATCATTTTTTACTGCTGTGAAGAGTAACCTATGTTTATCTGCTTCATAATACTTAAATCAAGGGAAGCTCTTAAGAGCTAGTTAAATGTAAAATGAAACTATGACTGAACAAAGGGCTTCCAAAGAGAAAAAAGTGCTGAAGGTTTTAAATAATTAAGTACAAAAGGCTGCTAATTGTGTTCACCCAAACTGACAAGTTTCTCTGTAAGGCACAGTGCCACAGTAAGCCACTAAGAGACCCTTCTTTCAGGAACCTGGTGTGAGCAGTGGAAGTGAACTGAGCACAGGTTCTGGTGAAGGTGTCCCTGAGTGAGTCAGTTCTGTCTGAGCAACAGAGGCTTGTTCCTGTGGAACCAGTACTGGCACTTGGGTGGGGTAGCATGGCAGGACAACAGCCACTTATTAAAACATTTCAGTTAGCCTATCAGATTGCTCAGGGAGAATTGGTGTGAAGTCTGCCTGTCTCTTGTAGCCCAAGAGATTGCAAGCTGGCTTCAGTGAGAACTTCCCCATAATTTTCAAATAATCATCTTTTCTTTGCAACCTTCTTTCAGGCACACAGACCAGATGGATTTTAAACTGATTTCTCAGACTGTGGCCTATGCCTGTTTATCTTTTTAATCCATCCTGTGGCAGGGTCCCAGGAAGTTTTTTTTTCAGATGATGACTTGCTGATCTGGTCAGGAAGGTGTGGCAGCTAAGAGGCTGTAGGGATCTTATTGAGAAATGGTTGGATCAGGTTGTTATGCCCAGAGGCTTGGAGGTAGCAGCAAAAGCTTGTTGCCTAAAAAGTGTCCTGAAAAGTCTGTAAAAGGAAGAGGTATAACTCACCTGGAAACTTATAAGAATTATGTCAAGAATGCATTCATCCAAAACATTATGAGAATGGGAAGTTGGATCAATTTTAAAGGCAGGATGTTATGTCAGTTGTTATGCAGTCACTTCCTCTGCTGACCTAGTTCTTCAACTTCAGATGCTTTTTTTTTGAAGCTTGCAGTCACAAAGATAATTAGGATACCCTGTTCATGGACCTAATTTTTATTCTATATTCCTATTTTGAAGGCCAGGCCTAAGTCTTTTATTTCCAGACTACTACAGTGTAAGCAGAGGATACTGAGGATCTAAGTGCATTGTGTTCTTTCTCTGAAAATATTGGGCGAACAAATTAACCATTATCAGTATCCTGTTACCAAGTGCCATTGTTTTATTCACAGATTTCACCTCCCAATGAAAATGTTATCATTACTGACCCCAAGCAACCATGGTGGGAAAGATACCAGCCTGTCAGCTACAAGCTGTGCACAAGATCTGGGAATGAAACTGAATTTATAGACATGGTGACCAGGTGCAACAATGTTGGAGTAAGTCCTTTTAAAAACTTGTGGTGTTTACAATGCAAGGATATAGCCAAGCAGTGATTCTACCATTTTAAAAGATGGATGCAGTAGTACCTGCTTGTCTGATGAGCTGCATGTTTTATCACCCTTGCTGTATGCTAATAAAAAAAATTGAATAAAACATTGGGTGAAGGAAGCAATCAGAAATAGGGGGAGAGGGCAGGAGGTATGAGAGAGAGAACATTAATTAGTGGTGCTGTGGGAAGTAGCTTTTTCAAATTATGTGGATGCTGTTCTCTAGGTGCACATTTATGTGGATGCAGTGATCAACCATATGTGTGGAGCTAATGCTGGGGCTGGTGACCATGCTACTTGTGGAAGCTATTTCAATGCAAAGACTGAAGATTTCCCAGCTGTGCCCTATTCTGGCTGGGACTTTAATGATCATAAATGTAAATCTAGAAGTGGAAACATTGAGAATTATCAGGATATATCTCAGGTAAACCTACAACTATAGTTTGCATGTACATCTGTTCCTGTGCTGTGATTTCTTCACTCTCATTTACAGTGAGACATTTTTTAAAAGAAATAAAACAAGCCTCATGAAAAACCATCCAAATTAATAACAGAGGTTGATGCTGCTATCAGGAACACCACTTCTTAAAGGCATAGCTGTACTTGAGACATTGGCTCAATTTCAGGTTCAGACAAATGTGCTTAGGTAATTAATAAAGACAATTTACTATTAATAAAATCTATTTAGTGTGTTAAAAAAGGTAGAAGTTTTTATTTGCCTTTTATTGTAATTTGGAAGTTTTCCTTGGTCTCAGTTTCAGAAAAGAGAGGTAAATACAATTTCTTATTGCAGCTTTTGTGTAGATGACTGTCCAAAGGAAAGATACGCATGGGGAGCAAAGGTTACTGAAGGTTTTATTTGGCATCGTAATACAGGCAAAGAACATCAAAAAACGTGTAGAGCAGTACATTGCATTTGTGAGGTGGCAGGTGTTTGACTGAGAGTGTTGCAGGTGCGGGACTGCCGCCTGGTCAGCCTGCTGGACCTGGCCCTGGGGCAGGGCTCCGTGCGCTCGCGCATCGCCGCGTACCTGAACCGCCTGCTGGCCATCGGCGTGGCCGGCTTCCGCATCGACGCTGCCAAGCACATGTGGCCTGCTGATCTCAAGGCCGTTTTAGACAAGCTGAAAGATCTAAATACTCAATGGTTTCCTGCAGGAACTAAACCTTTCATTTACCAGGAGGTAATCTTTGTTTTTTTAATCTTTGTTTTTTAGATTTTACTTCACGTATTTCTTGCAGGCACACTACAGACTCAGTCACACATAGCAATGCTCTGCATGGGCTGAGCCCTAGTACATTACAGAAATCATCTTCAGTACCATCCTCAACCATAATCTACAAATATCTAATCTGGCCATAAATGATAGTTGATGTGCAAAATGCCCCACTTATTTTGGACCTTCTGGAATTAAGTAATCTGGAAATTTTATTTCAGAGATGAGATGTACTACACTGAAGTTAGTGTAGAAATTCTATTGATTTAAAAAAGAGATTTCATTTGTTAAATTTTAAATTCTGAATAATAAATATCAACAGAAGACATAAATGTTGATTATTGTCTGAAACTTTTTTTTTTTGGATGGCATAACAACTATTACTTGATATTCTGAATTTGTGTTTTACGTTTGAATAATGAATTGGAGCAAGCAGGTAAATGTTGGTTTCAGTCAGCAGAAGCTAAGCTTGCTGCACAGATTTTATTAAATTAGTATCTTGCCTGCAAAGTCTAGAAAAATGGAAACATTCTTTAGCTCCACAGTGAAAGGATGTAGGCCAGCTGCTGGACACAAAGGCATGGGTGATGATACTAAATGTAAAGTACATCCCAAGCCATAATCAAGGGTAAGTGATCAGTCAGAGTAAGGAGATACACAATAGAGATGGAAAAGAGATCCTCAGCCGGGCTGAGCTAAAAGGAGAAAATAGCCTTAGATATAATTTTGCAAGAAAGCCAAATAAAATAATTAGCTCAACTACTGTCTTCTTGCTTGAAGCAATGTCTTTATTTGTTTGGTTTTTGAGTAGAAAGAGATGCTTTGTCTTTCCTGTACCAGGTGATTGACTTGGGTGGAGAGCCCATCAAAGGCAGTGAGTATTTTGGAAATGGCCGAGTGACAGAATTCAAATACGGAGCCAAACTGGGGACAGTGATCCGCAAGTGGAATGGAGAAAAGATGGCCTACTTAAAGTAAGGATGAAGGTGCTGCAGCCTATCCAGGATTCACTGGATCCAGCAATTGACAGGGTAGCTCCAAGCCTGTGTTTTTGTTTAGGAACTGGGGAGAAGGCTGGGGCTTTGTGCCTTCTGACAGAGCCCTGGTGTTTGTGGATAATCACGACAACCAGAGAGGACACGGGGCTGGTGGATCTGCTATTCTGACCTTCTGGGATGCCAGGTAAGGGATTGCTCGTGTCTGAGTGATGCTTCTTGCTTTTGCTGGTTTGTCTGTGTGTTCTCTGGCTGGTTCTCCTTCCATGTCTCATTCCTTGTTTTTCCAACAAACAGGCTCTATAAAATGGCATCTGGTTTCATGCTTGCCCATCCGTATGGGTTCACACGTGTGATGTCGAGTTTTCGCTGGCCAAGATATTTTGAGAATGGAAAGGTGAGCTATGAATGCTGAAGGTCCATCCATGGGGATTAAGGGTCAGAAGAGGGCCAGAGCAATGGTTCAGTGCATGGTTCAGTTTGTCAAGTGATTTCCCTGTGCCGTGCTGGATGTCGCCGGTGAAACTTTGATGCTGCCTCTAGCCTTGCTCTCCAGAGAGACTGTGTGCATTTTCAGTCAGAAGTTCTAAAGGTGTCTCTTCAATGACAGGACATCAATGACTGGGTTGGACCCCCAAGTAACGCGGATGGCTCCATAAAGCCTGTGACAATCAACGAGGACACGACCTGTGGCAACGACTGGGTCTGTGAGCATCGCTGGCGCCAAATCAAGTAGGGCACTGAGCTGGGAGGAGCAAGAAGTGAAAGCAGTTGCTTTTGCTTGCTGCTCCATGTGGCTTTAGAGCTGTTGCAGGTGCAGTGACAGACATTGCTTGTGTTTTCAGGAACATGGTTATCTTCCGTAATGTGGTGGATGGTGAGCCTTTCTCCAACTGGTGGGACAATGGGAGCAATCAAGTGGCTTTTGGCCGTGGTAATAAAGGCTTCATCATCTTCAATAATGATGACTGGTGAGTAAGATGAAAATAACCTACAATTTATTATGATTATAAGTAAATTATTATGTATTAAATATGTATTTAAACTATCTAGTTAGTAGTGAAACCTTTTAAGGTATTGCTAGCTTGAATAGATCTTTCTAATGGCTGCCTCATTTATGTTTGACAATTTAAACCTAGCATTTTCCACTCTACCATAGACAGTCTTCACTCTTGGCAGTTTAGGCCTTGTACTGTTGTCTTTCTGATTCCCTGTTCTGAAGCTGGCTCTATCACTGGGCCTGGTCAGCCAGCAAAGTCTAAATTTATAGAAGTGAGGGAACTTTTAAACTGTGAATATGTTCCAATATTGCAATATGTGACCATTTTAACATCTGTATTGGAGTCTTTTATGCAAGAATGAGATGATAAGAGAACGGGAGTATGTCAGGGCTGTAATAATTAGCTGTAGGTTTTGGTGATAAGCAATCTGAAGCATGTAGTGATTGAATAGATTCTGCAGTGTCCAGAGGAGTGTGGGCAGATAGCACCTGAGTTACATCTGAGGTCTCCAGTATGGTTTGAAGACCATTTTAGAGTCCTCATAATGCTTACTGCGCTTCATTCTTTTCCAAAGGTCCTTGAATGTATCTCTGCAGACCGGTCTGCCTGCTGGCACTTACTGTGATGTCATTTCTGGGCAAAAGGAAGGTGACGTCTGTACAGCAGTTGAAGTTCATGTTGCTGCTGATGGCATGGCTAATTTCCTGATTGGCAATGAGGATGAAGACCCATTCATTGCCATTCATGTTGATGCTAAATTGTAACCAGATGTGTTGTGCATGTGCTGTTCCTTCTCCTCTGTATCTTTAACAGCAGGCAGATGTGCAGAATGAACCGAGACACAGCAAAGTGTGTTAGCTGTTTTACTAATGAAATAGTGAACAGCTGCTGTACAGAGATGGGGACTGGTGGTACCAGGGCAGATCTGGGAGTGTTTCTACACATCTGTGTGCATTTGTAAGTGCACTTTATTCACTTAAGGTACTAATAAAAAATGGAAGGAGAAGATTTCCACTATTAAATGTAAAATTGTGCTGCTCTGTGCATAAGTGAAAATGTAGAGGGTGGGCACTCCCAGTTGTAGGAAAGGAATATGTGGGTTGAAACCAGCTAAAGCCCATTACTACCTTCAGAAAACTTTTGTTAGTTGTTAACCTTGTATAATCCTTCATGCTGAGCTGTGTGTATACTCCTTCCCATGCTGCTCTGGCCAAACCAAGGAGCCTTCACACCCTTTTAATTAACATTCTCAGCTGATGCACTCAAGTGGCACAGTTGTTTATCTGAAATAAAGGCCACCTATGAGCCCTTTGTGCTGACTTTTAAGTCACCATTTTTTTGCAACGTGATTGAACAGTCACAGTCTGTCTTAGGAGGGCTCCCAGTCCCCTTTGCCAGTGGCACTGCCATCCATTGCATTGGGTTATTGAGGATGGGTCCATCCTGTTCTTGGCTGACAGTGGTGTATTTTTCACTGGAAAATATATGCCATTGGAAACTGAAAGTCATGCAGTGACATTCCATCACCTCAGTGGGCCTCCACAGGGAATGGTGATGTAAAAATTACCCTCAGGCCCATATGGTTGCTCTTGGTAATACTGAGGAATGAGGGAGTCTGTTTTCCCTGAATTGATAATCACAAGGTGCAATCACTCACTGGTTCCTTGCTGTTAGTGAGTAGAAAGGTCATTTGTAGTCATTTGCTATTTCACTGTAGTAGTGGAAAAAGAGACTTTAAAGGACTTAAAGGCCTTAAGGTCTGGGATATGAAAATGAACAGGTGGAAAATGGGACCTGCTTGTGTGTTTTGTCCTTGAAGACCAAATCTGGGAACTAGAAGGATGCATGTGACACACTGGTATGGCTAGTTTCAGAAAGAACACACCAGAGGCAGTTCAGGTACGAAGTGCACTGATGATTCTCATCTCCTGGAGTAACTGACATTTTTCTGAAACTTTTTTTCCCTCACAGGTATTCATCAAATGCCAGTGTTTTTCTAGTCTTATATTCTCTTGGAATACTGTTTTATTGTTAGTATGACTCAAGTTTATTCATGGTGGATTGTCACTGAGACATTGATCTTATAAGTCACTTCTAAATGAAGACCTGAAATCATCCAATGAAGAAAAGTCAAAGGTCTTTTATTTTTGAAGGAGGAAATTGTAGGGAATGCAGGAAAGGACTTGGGCAGGAGCTCTAGCTTTCAAATTCAGTTGTATGTCAGGCAGCTAAAACTCATCTGCACTGTTTGCAGTTTGCATCTGATTTTGGGTTTTGTTCCTTGACTCAGATGAATCATTGATCAGTTAAAGTGAGATGAAACCTTATGCAAAGTTTCTGCTGAAAAGGCAAAAGCAGCTCTGATCACTTTCCATCAGCTGCTCTGCACGAATGTGTAAAGAAAACCAGTAACAGTTAATGGTCAATGGGCATTTCACCAGTTCATACAGTTTGTAGTCATGGACAATGACACCAGAGAAACATTAAGTATGAGAAGGTGTCAGTTCCTAGTTGCCAGTGGGATTCACCTGGTGAAGACCCACAACCTCTCATGTGAGAAATCTTTTCCTGAATAAACATTGCTGTTGTATTGGTTTTGCACTGCCTGGTTTTTGGCAGCCAGGGGACCACAGAGGTGGCTGCTGTGGGAAGCTGCTGGAAGCTTCCACCATGTCCAGCAGAGCCAATCCCTGATGGCTCTGAAGATGAACATGTTGCTAGCCCAAACTGGGCCAATTAGAGAGATCTATTAAAGATAATGCCTCTGTGCTCATATTTAATGCCTCATATTTAGGAAGAAAATCAAAACAAAGTCACATGTTTTTTCTTCTAGTCAGAGAAGAGGAGGAGGTGAGAACATGTGAAGGAAACAACATGGAGGTACCAAGGTCAGTGGAGAATGAGTGGCAGGACTGCCCCAGATGCCAGAGCTGAGATTTCTCTGCAGGCTGTGGTGAGACCATGGTGGAGCAGCTGTGCCCCTGCAGCCTGTGGCATCCACAGGGATGCAGAGATCCACCCACAGCCCATGGGGATCCACAGGGATGCAGAGATCCACCCACAGCCCATGGGGATCCACAGGGATGCAGAGATCCACCCACAGCCCGTGGGATCCACAGGGATGCAGAGATCCACCCACAGCCCATGGGGATCCACAGGGATGCAGAGATCCACCCACAGCCCGTGGAGAAGGTGCCCATGCTGGAGCAGGTGGATGCCTGAAGGAGTCTGTGATCCAGTGGGAGATCCATGGAGAGAGAGGAGCCCTGGTCCCAGGCTGGAGCAGCCTGTCCTTGGAGAACTGCACCCCACGGAAAGAGACCCACACTGCAGCAGTTTTGGCAGGGCTGCTGCTCGTCAGAGTGGACCCACACTGGAGAAGTTCACAGAGAAATGTCTCCCGTGGGAGGGACCCCACGGTCTCACAGGGAAGGACTCCTCTCCCTGAGCAGCAGAAGAAAATCTCAGTGATGAACTGACCAAACCCCCACACCCTGTCTGCCTGCACTGTCAGTGGGGAGAAGGGAGGGACTGGGCAGGAAAAGGTGTTTTAAGGGCTTGTTTTACTTCTCATTATCTTCCTCTGATTCTGTTAGTAGTAAACCCACTTTGCAACCTTAAACTGTGTCTGTTTTGCCCTTGAAGTGTTTTCTCCTGGTCTTTATCTCACTCATGAGTCCTTTGTTATTTTTTTTTCTGTCTCCTGCCCAGCTGTAGCAGAGGAGGGTGAGCGAGTGACTCTCCTGCGTGCCTGGTGTTGGGCAGTGTCAAACCACAACAGCTGTTCATAGCCTGGTCTGAACTCTGCCTAATCCTGAGAGCAAGACACCTCTGAATGCTGGCAAACTCATTCATTCTCCTAATGCTGGTAGATTTCCAGTCATCTTTCAATCACATCCTGTTCCTTTTACATTCCAGAGACCTCTTTGAGGGTCTGTGTGTGATGTTTTGGAATACTTTTGATGAAGTATCTTTGTTTGTGTGGTTGGAAAGAGTGCAGTTCTGGATTTGGGTACACTGCTCACAGACCACTTGGTTTATGATGGCGTTTAATCATTGTGAAAAGATATTTTATCTGCAGCTGTTGGGTAATACAGGAGAAAAACAAACCAAAGGAATGATATTGAGCCAGCTATCTAAATAATAACTGACAGCATTGATCCATGTGAATTTCGACACCTGCTACAGGAACTTTGTCATCTTGCAGGCACATAAATAGCCAGTGAAGAGACCACAGCCTTACACTGAAGGCACCATGCAGATCCTCCTCCTCCTCCTGGCAGCTGCAGGGCTGTGCTGGGGGCAGTACAACCCCAACACTCTCCCCAAGAGGAACTCTATTGTGCATCTCTTTGAATGGCGCTGGCAGGACATTGCTCTGGAGTGTGAACGCTACTTAGCCCCTAATGGATTTGGAGGAGTTCAGGTGAGTTGATTCCTAGGAATAGTAGGAAAATGGCATTGTAATATTTGATTAATAAGTCAGAATGCCTGAGCTGAAGAGGAAGGTTTGGAAGTTGTAACTGTTTTTAGAAGCACCCCTAACCCTCCAGGACCAATGAATGATGGTGTATCTCTAGCAGATCAGTTACAAAGGGACATGCTTTCCTCTGAAAGGCTGCCCCTGAAAGCTGAGTAGAAGGTAAAGCTCTTTACCTTGTTCTAAAGGAAGTATGGAAGCAGTGAGGCTTGGCATTCCTAAGGCTGTCACTATTACAGGTGAAAATAATTCCTGTGGTTTCTGTCCTTCCATGCACATGTCCTTGAAAGCAGGCCCATGCTGGACCCAGGCAACCCACGGGAACAACCCAAAATGTCTTTCTTGCCAGTGTACAAGACAGACATCTCACAGACCTGAACTTCTGCTGTGAGAGAGACTGGGTTCAGTACTAACTTTCCTCTGAGGGCAGAGGTCCTGGGTGCAGATTTTGCCCTTAAAATGTTGAGATAAAACCATTTGATTTCTCATCAAAGTACATAATTTCATCTGCAGGTTTCACCTCCAAATGAAAATATTGTCATTACTAACCCAAACAGACCCTGGTGGGAAAGATACCAGCCCGTTAGCTACAAGCTCTGCACTCGATCAGGAAATGAAGAGGAATTCAGAGACATGGTGACCAGATGCAACAATGTTGGAGTAAGTGCCTTGAAAATCTGTATTTGATACAGCAAGAAGTGCTGTATCAGCTGAGGAAAGGTGCTAGGAGGCGTAAACTGAGAAGAAACTGAAAGGGAAAAATGTCAACTTTGTAATGATGTGGTAAAGCTGTAGCTATCACTTCACTTTTGCTACAAAACATACTGAATTGCATGTAATGCTTTCCCAGGTTCATATCTATGTGGATGCTGTTGTCAACCATATGTGTGGGGCTGCAGGTGGCTCTGGTACCCATTCTACCTGTGGAAGCCACTTTAATGCTGGAAACAGAGATTTTCCAGCTGTACCATACTCTGGCTGGGATTTCAATGATGGCAAATGTCACTCTGGAAGTGGAGAAATTGAAAATTATGGTGATATATATCAGGTAACTCTGGCAAAATTTTCAAATATTTTTCTTTTTTTTTTTTTTTTTGACATGTTCTGTTAACTCTGCAGTAAAATCAAACAGTGTAATGGTGTAGTGTCTCACAAAACATGTGCTTAGTCACTTGACAAGTGAATGAAGTGCTGACCATAGGTACGTGTAGCACAAAGTATTCTAAGTACTGAGGAGTCAAGAACCTCTGTGCAGATGTTTGCACCTGAGCTGAGCCCAGTGACCTCAGCTCAGCCTGTGAGCTCATTTTTATAGCTTTTAAACTCAGCTGATCATGATAAGGAACCTTCTTGGAAAATTGGCAGCAGTGCAAGGTGGTACCCTGGTTACACAAGGTACTGTTTTTTGTAGTTAGAATATGTTTCTCAAGCTCTCCCTTCAGCCACTTTGCAACAATAATACATCATGATGTTTCTGCACTTGCACTGCTTCATGTAAGGTGCCAGCTCAGGCCATCGCTGGTGCCTGATCAGAATGTCCCAGAGTTAGGGGATCAGAATGTCCCAGAGTTAGGGGATCAGAATGTCCCAGAGTGAGGGATCAGAATGTCCCAGAGTTAGGGGATCAGAATGTCCCAGAGTGAGGGATCAGAATGTGCCAGAGTGAGGGATCAGAATGTCCCGGAGTGAGGGATCAGAATGTCCCAGAGTGAGGGATCAGAATGTGCCAGAGTGAGGGATCAGAATGTGCCAGAGTGAGGGATCAGAATGTCCCGGAGTGAGGGATCAGAATGTGCCAGAGTGAGGGATCAGAATGTGCCAGAGTGAGGGATCAGAATGTGCCAGAGTGAGGGATCAGAATGTCCCGGAGTGAGGGATCAGAATGTCCCAGAGTGAGGGATCAGAATGTGCCAGAGTGAGGGGATCAGAATGTGCCAGAGTGAGGGATCAGAATGTGCCAGAGTGAGGGAATCAGAATGTGCCAGAGTGAGGGGATCAGAATGTTCCAGAGTGAGGGATCAGAATGTCCCAGAGTGAGGGATCAGAATGTGCCAGAGTTAGGGGATCAGAATGTGCCAGAGTGAGGGATCAGAATGTCCCAGAGTTAGGGATCAGCAGCACAGGCTGCAGCTGCAGCTGTAGCCAAAGCAGCCTCTGATGAGCCCTGGACTCTAATGCACAGTAAGGGCAGTGAGCCCCATGGCATGCACAGGAGCCCGTCAATTATTAGCCAAACAGCAATAACAGCTATACATTTCATCCAGAACATTAATCATAGCCATTGTTAATTCAAACCCTTTGAGTCCCATGCTGGGCACCAAAGAGGACTTGAGGTATAACTCAGCCAGCAGCTAAACACCCCTCAGTCTCTTGCTTTCAGTGGGATGGGGCAGAGAATTGGAAGAGTAAAACTGAGAAGAGTAATGGATTGAGACAAAGACAGTTTTAATAGGTAAAGAGAAA
Source organism: Muscicapa striata striata (assembly GCA_030060385.1). Lineage (NCBI taxonomy): Eukaryota > Metazoa > Chordata > Aves > Passeriformes > Muscicapidae > Muscicapa > Muscicapa striata. Next base: position 648,735 of record JAREIS010000225.1, on the reverse strand, counting down.
GCCATACACAAAAGCAAAGAAAAACAAGAATTTATTCACCACTTCCTGTTGGAAGGCAGGTGTCTCCAGGACAGTAGGGCTTTATCATGGTGACTTGTGCAGACGAAACCTTTACTCTGGATATCACTCCCCTCTTCCCAATCCAATACAACCTCATTAACCACCACCCAACTTCTCCTTATTAACCACTCCTTTGGTGTAATACACAGATATATGATTTTTTTTCTTTCTGTTGCACAGGTGCGGGACTGCCGCTTGGTCAGCCTGCTGGATCTGGCCCTGGAGAAGGACTACGTGCGCTCAAAGGTGGCAGAGTACCTGAACTATCTCATTGACATTGGTGTCGCAGGATTCCGACTTGATGCTGCCAAGCACATGTGGCCTGGGGACATAAGAGCATTTCTGGACAAGCTGAAAAATCTAAATACTCAATGGTTTGCTGAGGGAACTAAACCTTTCATTTACCAGGAGGTAATCCCCATGTTTTCTCCTTTATGTTTGCCTTTGTCTTTTGTATCTCTTTTGTCTCCTCCTTCAGAGGAACACCAATACATCATCATCCAATTTACCCTAGAAGAAACTCACAATTTGCTTAGAGAAACCGTGCAGACATAGGTTTGATTTATAAAAATGTATCCACCACAGATTGTCTTTACCTTTCCATTCTTCAGTCATGTTTTCACATGTGTCCCTCATGTCTTATACTGACTTTTTGTTGATCTACACAACACAAATACTGAGAGAAATACTTTCTCTTCACTGTAAAGCAAGAACTCATGTTGAGTTCTCTGCATTGCATTATTGGCCTTTGTGACACAAGAAGGGATGCAGGTTTTCTTTCCTGTACCAGGTGATTGACTTGGGTGGAGAGCCCATCAAAGGCAGTGAGTATTTTGGAAATGGCCGAGTGACAGAATTCAAATACGGAGCCAAACTGGGGACAGTGATCCGCAAGTGGAACGGAGAAAAGATGGCCTACTTAAAGTAAGGATGAAGGTGCTGCAGCCTATCCAGGATTCACTGGATCCAGCAATTGACAGAGTAGCTCCAAGCCTGTGTTTTTGTTTAGGAACTGGGGAGAAGGCTGGGGCTTTGTGCCTTCCGACAGAGCCCTGGTGTTTGTGGATAATCACGACAACCAGAGAGGACACGGGGCTGGTGGATCTGCTATTCTGACCTTCTGGGATGCCAGGTAAGGGATTGCTCGTGTCTGAGTGATGCTTCTTGCTTTTGCTGGTTTGTCTGTGTGTTCTCTGGCTGGTTCCTCCTTCCATGTCTCATTCCTTGTTTTTCCAACAAACAGGCTCTATAAAATGGCATCTGGTTTCATGCTTGCCCATCCGTATGGGTTCACACGTGTGATGTCGAGTTTTCGCTGGCCAAGATATTTTGAGAATGGAAAGGTGAGCTATGAATGCTGAAGGTCCATCCATGGGGATTAAGGGTCAGAAGAGGGCCAGAGCAATGGTTCAGTGCACGGTTCAGTTTGTCAGGTGATTTCCCTGTGCCGTGCTGGATGTAGCCGGTGAAACTTTGATGCTGCCTCTAGCCTTGCTCTCCAGAGAGACTGTGTGCATTTTCAGTCAGAAGTTCTAAAGGTGTCTCTTCAATGACAGGACATCAATGACTGGGTTGGACCCCCAAGTAACGCGGATGGCTCCATAAAGCCTGTCACAATCAACGAGGACACGACCTGTGGCAACGACTGGGTCTGTGAGCATCGCTGGCGCCAAATCAAGTAGGGCACTGAGCTGGGAGGAGCAAGAAGTGAAAGCAGTTGCTTTTGCTTGCTGCTCCATGTGGCTTTAGAGCTGTTGCAGGTGCAGTGACAGACATTGCTTGTGTTTTCAGGAACATGGTTATCTTCCGTAATGTGGTGGATGGTGAGCCTTTCTCCAACTGGTGGGACAATGGGAGCAATCAAGTGGCTTTTGGCCGTGGTAATAAAGGCTTCATCATCTTCAATAATGATGACTGGTAAGTCAGTGGCAGAATACTGTCCCCAGAGAGAACAATAACATCTCTCATCAGCCATCCAACATGAGTTATTTGAGTACCTGCTGGGTCCAGAGGGCTAAAATGTTCTAAAATGCCCTTCAAGTAGGGGAGTAAGATCAAGTTCAGAAATCTTTAACCCAATTTGAAATACCTGTTTTAAAAACAATGCATAAATAATGTTTCTTTTCTCATAGGAATATGAGTGTCTATGTACAAACTGGACTGCCTGCTGGTACCTACTGTGATGTTATTTCTGGACAAAAAGAGAACGGCAAATGCACTGGAAAGCAGGTGTTTGTTTCTGGTGATGGAATGGCTAATTTCCAGATTAATACTGATGCTGAAGATCCATTTATTGCAATTCATGTTGAAGCCAAATTGTAATTTGGGAGAAATGTCCTCCCCTGTTTGGTCTGTGCATTACTATTTCCCCCATATGTTATTTCTTAGTTTTTGACCATGAGTGACTCTCTATTGAAGAATAAATGGCATTCAAATTGAGAGGCAATGTTTTTCTCTTAATGAATTAGATGTAACTTTATCCCCTCATAACTAGTGATACAGTGGTAGGCTTTAAGGCAATTCAGCACTCCAGTTCCTATGTAACAAAAACACTGGGAAAAAAAAAAAAAAAAAAAAGATAAAGAATCCAAGCAAGCACCTGGCTGGCTAAGCTAAAATGCAGTATTTCCAGGGCTGATCCATGCACACACATACTTGTGTCCCAGAGCAGCCACCTTGTAGGCTGTCAGCTATGAGCAGTGCCTCCATAAAGAGTTTATCCTTCCTTTATGACAAACCAAGCCTGGGCTCTGGGTCACTGAAGGAAGCTGGGCTGTGCCAATCAGCTATTTCAGCCTGTGGCATCAGTGAAACCAGCAGCTTACCTGGTCCTAGTCAGCTTGTGCCTGGGCAAAGCAAAACCTCAGCTCTTGCATGGTTTTCCCCAGTGGCTGGAGGCAGGCAAGGGCTCCCTGTGCCTGGAACACACCGTGTATGCAGGCCCTGCTTACACCACTGGCTGAGGCACAGCAAATCCCTGCCTCTGCTCTCTGAGGCTCCCTTCTGCTCTAATATCTCAAAGAAGTGTGCAAACAGAGCACAGGTTTGGCAGCTCTCCCAAATCCCCTGTCAGCTCTGAGAAAACGCTGAGGTAAAAGTGAGTGTGCAGGCCTTGCTTTGTCAGAATCTCTGCCAGGCCACAAGTGCTGACTGCATCCCATTCTGGGTGGAAAAATGGGAGGAGGTGGCTCCAGTCTGAGGTCAAGGTGTACTTTTAAGGGCTGTTTCCTTTCTGGGGTGTTGAGGGTGACACTGGCTCTCAGTGTGCCTGAAGGCTCCAGGTGTCTGTCAGGGCAGTCATGGTGTGGGAAGTGTCCCTGGCCCAGCACTGGACCTCCCATCTGTGTCCCTGGCTGGCTGTGCCAGAACCTCTGGGATCCATCCATCCATCCATCCATCCATCCATCCATCCATCCATCCATCCATCCATCCATCCATCCATCCATCCATCTATCCATCAGCCCCTGCATCTGCTCCATGGAGTGGTGCCAAGGATCTGGGGGCTGCTGTGCCAGGGTGGTCATAGCCTTTGCCATCCTGTTGTTTGCCCACAGGGGCAGGTCAGGGAGTCTTTGGACCTCTCTGAAAGGGATAGATGTCACAGCACAAGCTGGCTTGTAGCTGGGCAATAAAATAAAAATAAATAAAAATAAAAATAAAAATAAAATACTAGATTCAAGCAGCCTGGTTTGATAAACAGGCCCCTAGGTGAACAATGATAGGATAGATTCAAACCCAAACAGGGATTTCACCCAGTAAGTTCTATCCTAAGCTGCAGAAGCCATTGGTCAGAGAGCTGAGCAATCCAAACTCCCAACCAATCATACGTGTTTGCCCAGGAATTCTAAACTCTCTACCTAAGGAGAGTGCACAAGAATAAAACCTTTTGTTACATGGATATAGGGTCTTTGTCTCGGACCTGGCACCATTCCATCTGGTGGTGGCCAAGTTAATTGCCCAGCTATAAGCCAGCTTGTGCTGTGACAGATAGGAACTGTCTTAAGCCCTGCTCTACCCCTCAAAACTAGGATTCCAATGTCTGTTATATTCAGACATTGCCCAATCCCAAATGGAATCATCAGTTCACACTTCAACTTGCAAATCCATCCCCAAGCCCCACAGCTTTTGTGGTAAATCATTGAAATGGCACACACTGCTCTGAGGTGTCCATAAAGCAACAGGCTGAATTTGGAGAGGATTGTCTGTGCCTGTGAACATATGTGGATCCACTTTCCAAGTGGGCTGGAGTGCAAGGAGTGTTTTGCTTAATGTAGTTTCACATAGCTCTGCATTTCACAGTGGCTTTAAGCAGAACATGGAGAAAAAGAAATTATGAGACACTTTCTTTAGGTTTTCTGGGTCAAATGTTCACTGCCTTTAAAGGACATAATTTGCATTCAAACCTGGGGTTTTGTTTCTTTTGTTTCAGGATTTTGGCACATTGCCTTATAATTTGAGCACAAAGATGATGAAGAAAGCAACAGTGTTATCCAGAGCAACACCAGGTCTTTTAGATAACTCACTAGACCCAGAGTTACAGTCTACTGCTGATCTTGTTGTTTTTAAAAAAATGCTAGTACTAGGAAATGTTTATTTTTATAATTTCTATTCCTACTCTTCCATGTGAAGTGATGACACTAAGGCCTTAATTTTTTTTTATACTAGTAATCAATTAAAACTTGAAATTATGTTATGAAATTTATAAAATTTTAGGTAAGATATTTGCTGGTGCACAACAGGATGGTACAACAGATCCGCTGAATCATAAAATTGTTTTTAGAATTTTGTGGCACAATGCAATATTCCATTTTCTGTTAGAATAGTGCTCACTTTCATTGGCCAAACAGTGAATTTAGCTGTGTAATATTCTCTGATTCTATAAATGCATTGTAAATTTTTTTTTCATTTTTTCCTCTTTTTTCTTTTTTCTATTTTTCTCTTACTCTTTTTTTTTTTCTTTTTCATTTTGAGTTTTTTTCCCCACCATAGTTCTGTCTCCAAATGGGGCTTTCATCATAATAGTTATCAGATTTAGTGGAAGTGATGCACAATAAAACAAAGGGAATAGCTGCTAGTATGTACAACTGCTCACTGCTCATATTTAAGTTCCATATATATATATATAGAGAGAGAGAGAGAGAGACACATTCAGGCAGTAAACACTGTCACATTCATCCAAACAGAAAAAATAAACCATTATTTGATAATTTGTCCTTCTAGTGGGTTTAATCCAGAATTAAAATTGTATATTTGTCAGATAAAGGAAAATAAACAGTGAGATTAGAAAAACCATGAACTCCTAGTGTACTGTCTATGAGTGGACCAGAAAGCTGTTAACTGAATTATTAATGGAAATTTATTTTCTCAGCTAAGTGCAACAACAAATATAGAAACTTTTGTTCAGCTCTGCATGCCTTTGTGTCAGTTTATTATTTCCCTGAATCACTGTTACTTTTCTTCTAAGAGAAGGAGCTCTGTAAAGGGAAACTAACAATCTATTGTCTCTTTTATGGAGACTCTAAAAATTTTATTCAAGTTATTTTCTTTTAAGGGGAAACAAATGAAAAACTCAACACACAGCACTAACTTTTAAATTGCTGATCATGTGTTTATCTGCAATCTGTGTTTTTAGCAGTCTTAGTATATTAGTCTCATTGCACAATTGTGATTGATATACAAATATTTCCTTTGCAAGTGTTTTCATGCTGTGGCAATTGTAATTTTGCCTTAATATTAAATCAGAATGGTTGTAAGAATGAATGCTGGTGGCACTGTTTGAGATTATAAGGGTGAGTTATCTTCAGTCACTGGAGTCAAAGAGAGAGTGAGTGCTTGGATTTTCATCCAGTTGGCACACTAAAGCACTTAGGGTGGGGATAAATATCCAGAGCATTTAGTGTAGGACTAAGAAAGTAGGAGAGCAGTAAAGTGTGAGCTGTGCTATGGCACTTCTGAGTTGAAAATGGAAATACCAAATGTTTGTCAGAGAATGACAAAAGTTTGGTATTTCTTGGTCCTAAACTAATAATTAGACTGCATTACCCAGCCAACAACACTGAGAAGTAGCCAGCTTAATTAACTGCATTATACTTTCTTATTATTCCAAGATTCATGCGACTGGGAATTTTTGGTTTGTTGTTTTCTTGGGGCTCCCTTCCTCCCCCCCAAAAAAGAAAGTGTGATGTCATGGTAAATATGCTATCAATTTTATTTTTCATTTCAGTTGGAAGAAAGCCTTTGGAAGCTTAGCACTTCCTGTGCATTTGTAGATGACAAATTATAATAATTGTCTAATTATTATTTCTGCAATCTTCTGAATACTCATGAAGCATGGAGTGAGTCAGAAGACCCTTGAAGAAAGTTAACCTTTAGGGTTTGGGCAAGGTGACTACATGGAACTCATTATAATAATGAACCTTCAAATTTTGGTCTAATTTACATTGGTGTTATTCCTGAGCTGTTCCCTTACAATGTGTGTGGAAAGTGGTCCCTAAAATGTTAATTCATCATACAGGACCTCATGGTAGATTTCAAGTATTGGAATTTATTATGTATTTTAAAATATGCCATTTATTACACTATTATTGTCCAACCTCTTCTGTCTTTAAGGTTTGGTAAGCATATCTGTGCCTTGGAAATTGTCAAGACTAAGCTCAAATAATTCCTACCTGAGCTCATAGAATGAAAAAAAATCACTTGCAAAATATCTATGGACTGATTTTTGGTCATTTAGAAACCAGTGAAGTAGAATCTCACTGGTTGTAATGTTTAGCAACAGTTAAAAGAAGAGGAAAAGAACACTTGGATAGATGGATTGACACTAGGGCAAAAAGGGTAATTTTTTTCCCCCCAGGTATTTTCTTCGAGTTTTTTCCCCATGTCTCCATTTCTAAAACCTGACTGAATGGAAAAAGTCTATTTTATACTCCTAGTTAGCAAGAAAACGAGGTTAACAAGCATTTGTTAAGAAGTCATGGGGTCACATCCCACTGTTAAAAGCACAATAGATGCAGCAGCAGCCTGGATCTGCAGTCGTGCTAACGCTTCTCACAAAGGAATACAAGTCCAAGAATAGCATTTCTCTAAATGGAAGTTTCTTGGAAATGAGGAATGCTTCACGAACATATATCCACACCTCTACAGACATCTGAATCTCTTTTCATTTGTCCTTTACTCTCCTGCTCTTAATCATTTGTAATCATCCTTTTGATTATATTTAAACATATGTAATTTGCATGGTCTGGTAGAAAATGGCAAGATGATACTTTGCTGTAAAGGTGCAGCAAGATCATATTGGGATCAACAGCATATCAGGACCTTCCTGCTGAGATGCAGGCATGCTGAGAACTGGCATGGAGTGAATGTGGATTTCCATGGACTGGTATCATCTCAGAGAAGTTCCTCTGAACCTTGTTAAGACAGGTTAGAACAGTAAGTAAGGCAATGAAGGCTAATAACATGAGGTTTCAATCTGGATTCTGTGCACATTCCTGCTTTTGTCCAAATACTCCTTGAATCTGCCTTTTTCTAGACAGTGCAGTTAGCAAATATGTTAGCTGATATGTGCAGTGGTGACAGGGACAGGACAGAGCAGTCTGAGCAGTGATGGACAGACAGCAGGGCAAAACAATTAGATAGGTGGCAAGCTAGAAGGAATACCAATATTGACAAAAATGGTAGCTAGAACAAGACAGAACACAAAAAGAGGGAAAGTCCTGGATGACTCGTCTAGAGGACCAAGCTGTATTCATGGGTAGAAATTGCAGATTGAAATGGCAAAAACAGGACTGAAACTAGTAGTTTAACAAGCACCATGTTTGTGTCTTCATGCATGCTTTAACTGGGAAATGTGGGGAAAAGAAATTATATCTTAGAGCAGCTGTGAATGATAGAACTTTATGGTGCTGGAACCTGTAGCAAACTGTCTATTTACTTTATGATAAAAGTATGTCTTGTGCTGACAAATAGATTGCCATATTTTAGTATCAGGCTTGTAGGCTATAAAAGAAGAATGGAATATTAAAATCTCTTTATCAGAGCTCAGATGATATAAAGAGAGAAGGAAATGTGTCAGAAAAATATGAGCAACGGATTTGGATCTAGTTTTCTGCTGTTCTTTGGAATCCATTTCAGTATCTCTCCTACAAATGTTTAAAGTTAGCCATCTTTTACATATAATAGCTTCCACATTAATCTTCAGCCTCAATATCATAAATTAAGGTGTGGTCTCTACATAAATACACCATTGCTTGCCAAGGGAAATGAATGTGGCAGTTCTGCAAAAAAAAAGCCCAAACACATACAAAAACTGCCAAAACAAAAGCCAAAATAGCTGCAATAAACCCCATTTTTCTGATTTTTTTACACTGTGGGAAAATGCTTTCTACAACTCTTCAGGAGGAAAAAACCACGTTATCTCTGCTGATATTCCTTGTGGCACTGTGTGGGTATCAAAACATCATTGTGCAACCAGCCAAGTAATTTTTTCACCTCACATGAGACTGGACAAGGTTTATCTTAAGAAGTCTACAGCATATTTACAAAGTTGAGAAGCTGGAGAAGGTAATGTAACTTCACTGTGGAGGTCGGTGGTTTTTTCCTAAAAGAAGGAAACACCCCATAATTCAGCCATGATCACTACCATCCTATTTGTTATAGATGAAATACAATTGTCCTTTTACACATCTGCTAACTTGGGAAAAAACTCATCTTTTAGAGACACAGGTGGCCTTCTGTTCATTTGATCTTCACACTCAAATGCCATGTTCTGTTTATCCCACACTTAGAGATCAGAGGGTTGGATAAGACCATTGGGGTCATTGCACTTACACTGTAATAACAAGATGATCCTCTCAACACACCTCTTAAATGTTTTATCTGGTCTACTTTGAACATGACTTTGTTGATCCATCCCTGACTTCTTTTGAAGTGCTACTCTATTGCCTAATGGACTTTATGGCCAGATTTCTTTGTATCAGTAAGATAAAATTTACATTTTATCATATTACAGTTCATCGCTCTTTAATCACCTTAAAAAACAACTTTTCTTTCCCCTGACAACATTTCCTATCAATACCAATAGACTAAGTGTATGTTGCATGTCAGTGTAGTGTTGATCAACAACAATTAAATCAACTGCCATAAAATGAAATGCACTTTCATTTTTCCCTTCCTCTTTTTTATCTAGATAGACACAAATAACTAGTAACAAGGTTTTTCTAGTCCTACACAATTCAGCAGAATTTTGGCCTCAAATAATCTGATACTTACACACTTATAAAATTTGTTAATTAACCCATAATAATTGCAGGTGTAAATAACTTTGTATCAATGCATCTGTCTACCCTGAAAATATTAGGAAACAAGTAGTCTGACTAGTGTAAAATCAAGTAGCAGATAATAATATGTATGTATGTATGTATATATATATATTTATATATATATATATATGTATGTATGTACACATCTCACACATCTACATCTGTGTTGGGGGTTTTTTCATTCCTTAGGCCTTCCTTCATCCCTTAGGCCCTTATCTGGAAATTAAAGTAAATATTTATGGGTCACTTTATGCTCAATTTCTACAAATAACATTTTAGGAATCTGAATTAGCAAATAAGTTTTTATTTCTGGGAAAATTAATATCTCATTAATTAATATCTCATATTTCTTGTGCATCCAGAATTTTCATTGAGATCAAATAGATAGGAAAGAAAAAATAGCAGTGAGATGGACAAGATACAGTTAACTTGTTTTGTTTATGCATACTTCCCTTAAAGTGTTTGAAATATTGAGTCTTATTTTTATTGAGTTCTAACTGAGATTAGAACATCTTTAAAGATGCTTGTATGATTTTGCAGTGAGCTAGAGTTTTAATTCACCCTTATCCTAACAAATGAGGTAATAGTGGAGAACTTTTTACTGAAGCCCAACATCCTTTATATCTTCAGTCTGAACTCCTCCTACTCCTTCTACTTCTCAGAAATGGCAGTTCTTTTTCAAACTTGTCTTTATGTTTTCTTTAAAAAGGGAAAACTGATGTCTGTCCTTCTCCCTTCACTATTTTTCAGGAATACATTCTGTTTCTAGATGGCCACTTGAAATATTTACTGTGGAGGTAGGTGACTTCAGATTTGGAAGAAGGAAAGAGAAAAGATGATTTTCCTCTCTTTTCATGAGGAAGAGTCTCATAAAAAAAGCAGGAGAGTTGTCAGCTGTTTGGTGTCTCATTTCAAGATAGTCACATACAGAATGAAATAATTACTTGCTCAGCTGTTCAAAATACATTTGTGCTGCTACTAATTAAAATTACTTTGGACTTTTAGGAACGTAGTGCTGTAGGGCACCTTGGCAACAACTCATCAGGCCATGGCTACATGCATTTTTCTATCATTCTTGAAAAATAAAAGGCATTCTGCTCTCCAAAAATCAAACCATCAAGAAAACGCAATTCCTTGTGTCATGTCATTAGAAAAGTATTTTCTTCACAACTATGTAATACTCTTTAAGCTATTCCCTACACTCTCTACATCCTTTGCCTGTTTTTAGCTTAGAGCCATCCTACACAAATCCACAAATGCTTGTATCAGCAAAATTGAGGACTTTCCTAATTGTTAGTAAGTGTGAATGTACAATTTTTTTTCTCAAACAAGTATCTAAAGATTTTAGAGAAACTGTCCATGTGACCATTGAAGTCATGGGAACAATTTTGCTATTTTAAACTATTCTGCTGTTTATTTGAGAAACAATGAGTCAGAGATAAAGAGTGTATAAAACCAGAATTCTGTTGCTAATTTTAAAAGTATTTAAATTGTGCTAAGTAAATATATTCTTTCTCTGGTTATTGGTGTGTTTATATTGCATATACACAGAGATACACAAAAAGGCAGTGTTGGATCTATATTTATAATACAGGTGACATAATCTGTGTCTTTAAGAGACCCTGCATTTGTATGGAATGTAGCAGAACTGCAAGCTTTGCTGAGTATCTCACTGAATTGAAATGAATAGCTTAGGTTCTTCAGATTCCATTTTTACGTTTAACAAACTGTCACCAAGGAAGTAGCTTTACACAGTTTATAACATTTTCAAGGGATTTGCAGTTGTGACCTGAATGCATTCAATTATACTTAGAATCAACCTTCAGAATCACTTTTTACCATTACCTGGACAACATAAGCACAGAGGAAAGTGCTTTGTTCAGATATAGTATGCTAATATCATCTATCTGAACATCTGACATATTGAAACAGGCCAGTCTCTATGGAGGAAAAAATGCATCAAGTTTATATGAAATATCAGGGGCCCTTTTCCCCCAGTTTGCCCAGCTCAGCAGTTAAACTGCAGTGACAGGAGGCTGAGGCAGACAGGCTGAGCCTGGGAAATCCCAGCTGCTGTGAAGCTGTGTAGTGAAGAGAAGCATTATTTGATATTTCTTTTTAATTTCAAATCACCTCTAATCCTTGAATGCCATCCTATGATTTTTCAATTAAAAATTTTTCAAAAGGATCATGTGTAATTCAAAGATAAGGCCCAATTGCTACATGTTTCTGGGAACACAAAATGATGTGTCAGAAATGAGTCTCTAACAGAAAAAAAAAAAAAAATTAAAAAGACTGTCTACAGAAGTGCACTCTTACACAGACATACTGATGTGCCTAATTAAAGAAGCTGAATCATGATCATCAGGGTAATGTAAATACTAATAATGTTAATAGCTTGGCTTTGTCTAAATTGGACTGTTCTGGAAAATAACCACTAATTAGTATTGATAGGAAATGATGAAGTCATGTAATTTTTGCTGACAGTACGAAACCCAGCACACAGAAACAAGTTCACTCAATGCTAGACAAAAGATTTCTGCTGAACTGCAAATAAGCACAAAGCGTAAATGGTGCCTTTGCTAAGTGCTAAGCATCAACAATGGAGCCTCAATTAGAGAAAACGAGTTTTGGCAATTCTAGCAAAACACTGTAAGTGTTGGCAGGGTTTGGAGGCCCAGGTCAGCTGGCTGGAGCTGCAGGAACAGACACATGGGGGTTTCTTGCTGCAGCAGCTCTCCTCAGACAGCCTGAGCCAGGGGAGCCCTGAAGATCCATGGTTCTGGGAGATTTCCCTCTTCGGGAAAATTAACACTGTTGAAGTCTTCACAGCCCTGCAAAGCTCCCATATTCTTATTTGTGCTGGTTTGAAAGCAAACCAGTGGGACATCCCAAGTTAGAACTACAATTTAATAGGAAAATTAAAATAAAATGCAGTAGTACAAAAACACTGACAGAGTCGGAATACAACCTGACACCCTGTCAGTCAGGGTGTTGGTAGCAGTCCCATTAAATGGTGGCTGCATCCTCCTGTAGTGACAGATGTGATTCTGATCAAACAGTGCTCCTGTAGAAGGCTGTCATTTTCCTCTGAAAGTCCAGTGGTGATGCAGGAGGGTCTGGTTTTCCTCTGGGAATCCAGTGGAAAAAAAGCTTCTTGTGGTTTTCCAAATCTCAGATTATATCCAGGTAGGAATGTTTGGCTCCTCCCCCTGGGTGAGGCATCTCATGATGGGATGCTGTAATTTTATCAGTCATGCAGTGGGACTCAATGGCCCAATAACAGAAGGTATCTCCCTGGACAGAAGTGGAAGAGATAAAGAGCACTGCCCCAGCTGGTTTAACAGATGGTGACAGAATACATACTTCTGGTTACATCTTGCATTGCAAGAGATATTATCTCCTCCCCCCCAAACCCCCCTTATCCTATTGCCATCTGCATCATATCCTTTGAAAACTGGTGGGGAAGACCCAAAAAACTGGGTGAAGGGAGAAAGAAAATTTTTCCTGGTGTCATTCCCTCACAGTAGGTACCATTATTGAATTAACCCCAAAAACATACAGTTAGTGTGTGATAGCCCTGAATCCATACGCCTGCCTTCCAAAAGCAGTTAAAAATCCATGAGTTCCTCACCTTATTAACCCATAAAGCAAACTGGATAACAGACAGTAGCCTTAGTTATAGGGCCCATGTTTAGATAGTGGCCTGCAAATGGGAGAAATATTGCTGTGACCATGTGCCACCCAAACCAGGGTAAGCTAGACCACATGATGCTGCCTAATATCCTGCATGCAAAAATTTAGGTTACTCAAGAACTGTTATTGCTTTTTCACCCTTTTTCTCTCAATGCCCTTGGCCCCCACATTGAGCACCAAAAAGTTCAATGGTTTCATTGCACTATCACCTTAAGAAATATGTGCATATTTTAATTTCTGTGTCATTGGCTTTTATAGGTGTCTGAAAAATTTGTATTACAACTATACAGAATGGCTCTTTTAAGCAGTACACCTAATATAATGCTTTTTAGTAATTGGTAGAGCCTAACATTAAAACTGACATTCTGCTTTCTACAGCTCCAGCTGCTAATTTTGACTCAATGAGTATGTACCTGCTGCAGGTCACCATCACTCCTACAGATGGATACCATCAAAATGTTGTTTCTGTTAAGTGAGAACAAGGTACACAGGACAGGTGATCTTTTGATTTAGCTCTCAGAACAAGATCTTTGCTGATGACAGAGCAGATGGTCAGCTTTGTTGAACAGAAGAATTAAAATAACTAGATATATTTTGGCAGATGTTCACTACATTCATGCATAGATAAATTTAATCCTCATCTTTTATCTCAATCAGTTTCTATGTGTAAAGGATGTGTAGTACATAATGTGTTGTGTGTTCTGAAACCAGAACCATCACAGCACTACATTTTCTGATATCACTACATTGAAAAAATGATTTATTTTGCTTTTATCCATTAGAAGACAAAGATTTTTAAAGTCTATTTTCATATGTTTGCTTTCTGGTTTCTTAGAGAGGAAAAGATTCTTATCAGGCAGAATAGTGTTTTTGAAATAGGCTATTCATCTTTGTAGTAAAAACAGGAACAATGTAGTACAGATCTTCCAGCAATGTTCACTGCTCAAGGAAAAAACTGGATGTCAGTGAGTATTACAACTCAGTCCTGAAACTCCTCCGGAAATAGAGATCCTGCTTTTTGTGTTTAGCATATTTCCATTAGCAGTCTACTCACTTTGGGACTTTCCAGGCTGAAGACTGTCCCTGTCCTTCCACAAACCATCTACTTTGATTAGTGGCCAGGAAAGTTAAAATAGAATACATCACCAACATGTACAGTTTTGATAAGCTTGTATATGAAAAAAGTTTGTCACTTGGTTTATCAAGAAAAGGTATTTGCCAAAAAGTTCCCTCCCTAAAAATGTGGTGTCCCTGGACTTTACCTCCAAACCAGAAAATTCTTCTTCATAAGCTCAGTGTCCTGAAAGAAAAAGATGGAGTTCATGAGTTCATGTACAATAGCCAGTGTTTCACACTGGTGAGATTTTCAAAGTTACGTGTTTAGTAATTCGCAGATTTCTACAGGACCTCAAACCCAGAATATTGAAAACTACTGATATTGTAGCAGGTAGAACAATTCCAAGATGAGTGGGAAAAAGCAAAGACTCAGGAAAACCACTGCTCACTTACAGGGCCTTGCTTCACATATGGAAAGCCCTGGCTCTGGGTGAGCGTTGGGTAATCCTCTCTTGGGGTCACCGAAGATTGATAACAAGAATATAAGAAGCTCTGGTATAAGACTTCCTATTTGAATAGAAAATAAATAGCTTGACATTTTTCTTGAGAGAGAGAAAAATGCCTTGCCTATCTCTTAGCCTGCAGCAGAAGCCACAGCCTCTTTCTCTCAGTGGGAGCATGTAACATCAGGTGTTACTCAGCACACATGAAGACTCAAGACACTTGCTGATGGACATGTGTCTGGAACAATCTAATTTCAAAAGTGGGCAATAATTAATACAGCAGTTGTTACAATCAGGTGTTTCACAATGACCCTACTCTCTTCCTTTCAGTGGGAGAAGATAAAAGTACATTGTTAAAGGACTGATAAACATTCAGATGTATTATGACATACAGATACAGGCTTTTTTTTCTTTCTGTGAATCTTTTATAACTGGGGCAATACTTACTCTGTTGCATATGCTACAGCATTTCAGGAATTCTTGCCAATAAAGATCAAAAAGTTGCAAGAAACAAAATGATAAAACTTGTCCTACCACAAGATGGCAATACTGTTTAAAATATCAAGCTTACTCAACTGAAACAATAGTGTTACGAACATCCACAGCAGGTAGTACACACACCACTTGTTTACAACTACAGTGTAAGATGGGCATTTTCAAGGAAGATAATCACAAATTAGTGATATCTGCAGGGTTTAATTTTCCTTTTAAGAAGTGCTGTAGAACAGGTTCTTGTTCCATATTGTGGCTCAGGCTCTAGTGGAACAATGTAGCTGTATTTAAAAAAAAACGTGCAGAGGTAAGAATGAACATATTGCAATCAATGAACATATTGCACACTCGCTTTCTCTTTCATGTCCTCAACTTCTGGAGGAGAGAAATTTGAGGCCATTAAATAGTGTCTGGCAGATATTTTTGTTGATTAGCTATCACGTTAGTAATTACAGCCACTTTCAGGCAGCAGGGAGAGCAGATGCAGGAAGCTGCCATGGCATTGTGTCATCAATACAAAATGTGCTGCATGCAAAAGGTGTCATTCAGAGCAAGGAGATAAAATGATGCTGTATATGCAGGGGTAAACATCACATTCCCTTTTCTGAGGCACTGCCTGGTTGTGTTATTAGATAGTTACTGCTGTTGTCTCTTAAAACAATCACAGCACGGTGTTTGTGCAGCAGCAGCCCAAAGAGCAGTGAGGAGCTGCCAGCATGGAGTGAGAGCTGGGTGGTGTCACAGCCAGGCAAAGGGGCCCCAAAGGCAGGGGAACTCACAAACAATGCAAGCTTTCACTGCTGAAAGGAATGGTGGAGAGCTAGAAAGAAATTATATTCCTGGGACACACATAATGATGTAAACCCAGAAAATCTATTCTTGCTTATTCCTCTAGTGGCCCAGAGGGGTCCTAGACACATGCATGCCTCCAGAATCATGAGAGGAATCACTCTCAGCAGGTCAGCCCTTGCTGCTTCAGTCCCTGTGTCAGGCAGCACTGCTGGGAGCTGGCAGGTGCAGCTGCAGAGCTGCTATTTGCCACACTAATGATTTGTCATGGTGTAGTAAGAACTTGTTAGTCTGCCCATTGCCATGACAGGCCAACATTTCTATTTCTGTTTGCAGTGGCAGATGCAAATAACTACATAAATCACTAGTACAGAGCCTAATTCAAGGCATGTTTTCCAGCAATGTGAACACAGTGCCCAGTAGTGGCCTATGAAGAGGAATGTTATTATATTTAACTGCAGGGTGTATCTTTTTTCCTTGATATATACTGTAGCATGTAACTCCCATTAACTTTAAAAGGTTGTAGACTCTAGGAACATCAAAGTAGAACATACCCTGAGAAAAAAAAAAATCTGTCCTTGGATGCTCACACACAGCTGCTATTGACATTAATTTAAGAGTTCAGTTCTTAGCCCTAAGTATGTCCCTTTTTACTGGAACTGAGCCCAATTCTCATAGAAAATTTTTACAGAATTTCCCGAAAACAACAAGTCTTATGATTATGTTTTAAACCAAACTATTTAGAGCCAAAACTTTATTAGACAATGAGACACTTATTGCATTGCACAAAACTAATTTCAAAATAAGCCACAGCAAGTATCACACTCTGCTTTATTTGTAGGTTTTACCTGTCTCGTATCTTGAACTGCAGTCTCACTCCTGCAGACAGAATTCTTTTCAAGGAGATAATATCAAGTGCCAGATGAACCCACCTTTTCTACTCATTGCTGGCCTGAACATCCAAGAATTGTGGACACAGAGCTGAGTCATGATTTTTAACCTAGATTTTGCTGCATAATTGTCTTCAATAGCCATCAATATCTACTCTTTATGGAAGCAAAAACTTCACATTGATCTCAGTGTAACTTCTCTGCTATCATTCAAATTTCCCTGAGAAAAAGTAACAGTTCTTCACACAAGTATTAAAAACTGAATTTTCCCCCATGCCTCCTCATACCTAGTTACCTGTTTGAGTATCCCATGGGGTTCTGACTTTGTAGGTGATTAGGCAAAGTGCTCTCTCACCTGCCTTCCAACTCAAGTTCTCAGCTTGTGGGATGAAGTGGGGTGAAGGATACCTGTGCAGCAGGCTGACAACATACAGCTTTTAGTATCAAGGGTTTGGGTGCTGTCCTTAAAAACAACCTGCCATCATTTACATAACAAGCCAAACCTGCTGCAGGTCAGGATGCAAAAGGATTCACTGAAGCAATGGAGATCTGGAAGGTCAGGACAGGAAAGGATTTAGCAGAACTTTTAGTATTTTCCTGTGCAAACATGGAAACACAGTGTGGGCCAGACTGTGCATTCATAAGTGTATCTTCAATTATTGTTTATGAGA
Source organism: Muscicapa striata striata (assembly GCA_030060385.1). Classification (NCBI taxonomy): domain Eukaryota; kingdom Metazoa; phylum Chordata; class Aves; order Passeriformes; family Muscicapidae; genus Muscicapa; species Muscicapa striata. The sequence continues at coordinate 631,258 of JAREIS010000225.1, read as the reverse complement.
CACACACACACAAAAGTCATAATTAATATTGCTAATTATTTTATTCACTCTGCACTGTGACATTACCTACCTCTCCTAAAACTCAGAATCTCTTTACTGCATTTTTTTGTAGCATGACAGTGTGGAAGAAGGCATAAATAAAGAATAAAGTGACCTGTAGGCTAATACACTCCTGAGTTCAGAAGTATTTTCAAGTATACATTTTAAGATGACATGCCATTAAAATAAAAAATTAATAAACAGAAGCAAAAAAAAAAAAGCAGCATATTTCATTTCACATTAAATGCAGCTAGGTAACTTGTCACTTTGCCACACCTTATCAGAGGATGACACAGGGAACAGGCTCCAGGACCAAAGGACAGCAGCTGTGCCTCAAGTCACCTTGAATTTGAGCACTGGATCTGCTGTGCCAGAGCACAAGCCCCACATCTCCTGTCCAATATTCTGTCCTTGAAAAGGACCAGCATCTGTAGAAAGTGCAAGAAAAGGATGTAAGGGAATATTATGGGATAGCTTCTGTAGCTTTAACTGCTCAATTAAACAAAATAAAGGACAAAGCACCAAGGTTTCTAGCCTTTATACTTCTTTATTCTATCTTGAATATAACCAGATCATTCCTTCACAATGTTTTCAGGTTAAAGAATCCTTACTAAAGCAACAAACATTTTGCTGCCATTTTTATTTGCTAATAAAGAGCAATACTGCTGCCACAGAAGCAAGGAGCCCAGGTTTTATTTTTGTGCTTGAGAGGTGGCAGGAGGCACTTGCCAACACAAGACACTGGCAGAAAATTAGAATAATGGCTACAAGACAGGTCTAGGGTTCCAGAAGGTGACACAGGTATGGAAGGAGGCAATATACTGAAATACTGTTTGCTAAAAGATGGCTTCTGGACATATTTCTGTGGTCTTGTTTACCCCAGTCATTTTAGCAAAACCGGCTAAATCTCATCTACATCTCTAGATCTCTTTGTACATGTTTTTTACATCTTTTCTATGAGACTACAAAAGCTCTGCAAGGCTTTAAATCCTTTCCCCTGGTAATTGAATCTATTTTTTGCTTTTGAAAAGTGACTGAATTTTTTTGAAGTTTTCCTACAAAAGAAAGACAACACGGTGTACAAGTCAAATGTAGTTTTCTGGCTACATTCAACATGAGCTGGAAATTCAATATTCTGCTCCAAATTCAACAATCTCCTTCCAATGTCCTGTTAAAATCACTCTTGGTTTAAATTTGGTGTCATTGAAATATCTGGAATATCTACCCAGCTTATCTCCTTCTACTCCAGAGTAGAAGAGTGTTCCAGAGTATTTAAAAACTTGTAACAGTAGTGTTTTGGGTTTTTCACCCCCACAGAATCAGACTAATATAGAAATGCTAGAAAGAGGAATAGTAATTGATAATGAGTAGGAAGATATGATAAATTTTTAAGCAACCTCTGGATAGCACATAAAGCTAGGAAACCAGCAACAGGAGAGATGAATTTTCAAAACCCAGAGACTTCAAAATAGTTAAACAGGTGTTCTGCTAAAACATCAACACACTTAAAGATACCAGACATTATTATATTTCCATCACATCTATTAAAAAGCCCAAAGACAGTTATATGATAATTTCAATATTTTTGCATGAAAAGTGATCCAGTAAGCAAATACTATAATTTTATTGAAGGGAATATTCCACTATGGATTTAGCTTCTCAATATGTTATTGCAATACTGACCAGAAGAGTGAAAGCCAAATGAGTGAGCAGATTTCCCAGCTCTTTGAACACTCAGTGCTTACACTGAGCAGCCCTAAAAGATATGTCAACTTCAGAAGTTTAATGCACATTTTCAAAATGCATAGTCCAGAGAACAATTCAGACAGAGCTTTCTGGGGGCTACCTTTGTGTTTATAAGTATTCAGCTGAATTTCTAAATCTGAAGAATAGAAGCTTACTCTTAGCAGAAAGGTTCTCCAGAGCATGGACACTTCTAAGCTCCATCTCAGTGATTTAGGTGGAAACTTTATGGAATTAGAGGAACCTGCTAGGATGGTTTTACTACCCAGTTTAATAGAATCAAAATTCTATCACTTCATATTTACTCTATGACAAATAGCTTTATATATATATACTTAGCATGTTTAAAGCATTTAAGAGATTTAATATTAGAGTCCTCTTACTTTTCTTCCTTTGAAAGAAACAAGTTCCATCCTTCCAGGAGAAAGTTTTAGTTCTAGAAATTCACATTAATCACAGTACTGATTTGTACATGCCCTGTGAGATATGTGCTCTTTAGTTTTTCACTAGCTTTTGCTAGAGAAAATCAATCTTAGAAAATGTTCATTAATAATATTTGTTTAACAGAAAGCACGTGTGGAAAAAGGCAGTCTATGGGATTATAGAGAAGGTTATTTTAATTTGTTTTCCCTAAGGCTTGGGCCTATTGGTTTATAGTGAGTGGAGAGGATATGGAATGCCATTGTAGCACTGTTTCCTATAGAAAACTGGATACTGACAATATTTAATGGATGGAATGGCACTGTAATATCCCTGCATTTGTTTGTTTTCTCATGCATAGAAAGCATGAGAAAATGCTGCTTGCATCATCAAAACAAACTCTCATAGAAATTTTATAAGCCAGCAAAGCACAGATGGTTGAAGGCATATGTTAGATCACTCTTATAGTTTATTTGCTTAGGAAGACTTTTTCTGCTCAGGTCCTCAAAACTTTGTTAGAGCTCAAAATGAGCAGGCATAGCAAATTATAGATGTTCTTTCATTCCTCTATAAGGCCTTTCCCAACAAAAATGCAATTGAAATGGTTTATAATAATGAAAGCATCCATTATTTATAACTGTTTCTTCTAGTTTTCTCTTTAGGACACTTTTATTTTAATAGGCAAGGCCAAAGTGCAAATCACTAAAGTCAGTTTATGTTAAAACTCCCTGCATTAGATAAGAATGGAAGGGTCACTTGTTTTAAAGATTCTACAGCTTTTCACATTAAAAAAATTCTGTGAATGAGTTTTTTACTCTATGTGCTATTTCATAGGTTAAAGAGGCAATTTTAAAGAGAAGCTTTTGCTTTCCCATTTAGAATTTTTCTTGCATCTTAGTTCCTATGGATTTAGGCAAACCTAGGATGCCCAGTTTGGGTGCCAAAACTGATCCACTAAATCTGTGTTTTCACATCTATGATCTAGCAAGCTGCAAACCACTGTTAAAAGCTCATGGTGGCTTGAATTCAGGGACAACAATATTTTATTTTCAGCTGTGTAGGTCTTCAGGGCTCTGATGTCTGACTTGCACTTTGACACATTTTCTCATCACACCAATAGTCCATGCAAAATCTCTGAGTCATGTTTTCAGCCAGGAGTTTTCCTGGAGCACAGCTAAAACACAATTCCTCATTGTTACTATGCAACACCAATAGACTTGGGATAAAATCTCATAAAAGATGGTTTTCAGCCAACTTTTCAGGAACCTCAGAGCCTCAGATTTTTAACCTTTATAAAATTTAATCAAGCATTTTATTTCACAAGGTGCCATAAAAAGCAAAGTGACACAGTAACATAGCCCAAGTGTATTACCACTTCCTCTCAGACTGACAGTGCATTAAAAATATTCCAAACATTGATGAGGCTTCAAATATCTGAATAGAAACATCACCTACACATAAAGATGGGAAAGCCCCAGCAGTCCCTCTGTGCACACACACACATTCTGACACAGACCACACTGAATAAAGATTCTCTTTCCTGCCTCTCACAGCCACAGAATCCAGAATTTGTGTTTCTGCCTAGCAAAGGCAGCTGTGCACACCCACAGCTCCAACAGGCAGGCTGGGGGAACATTTCCTCTCACCAGAGCCTTGACAGGTCAATGAAAAGGTCTTGAGGCACTGACTAAGCCTGTGAATTAGATGTCTAGTCTAGCAAAGTTTAGTCTGGGCTCTAGGAAGCATTTCTTTCCTGAGAGGTTGGTCAGGCACTGGAACAGGCTTAATTGCAGATTTGTTGTTTTAGATGATTCCAGACCACAAAAATCTAAGGCATACATTCTAATCAATTCTAATCAATGAAAGGCATGAGTTGTCTGCTTAGCCATTCTCACTCAGCACAGTCACAAATATATTCATGATATGTATCGTGCCTATTAAAAATCATTCACATATTTTAGTCAATAATACCATATAACAGATAGATGTGAACATCACAGTATTATTTCAGGTGATTTATCATCAAAGGGAGTTTGAATTTTATAACTGGTTACTGAGACTTGATTCTTGACTCTAAAGCACCACAAGGGCACATGAATATTTGCCTGAAATTTTGATGGGCTGGAGTTCATTAGTACTGTTAGATTTAAATATCTTAAAATCAATTGTGGTTAAAATGACCATAATAATCCATCTCTAATTTGCTTCTAATTATGTCTCATACATCTATCATCATTCAAGATGCACTTTTAGGCTGTAAAAATGCTATGGAATTCACATGTCCCTTGATGTGCATTTCTACTAAAAAGCTATGCTAAATTCTGCTTGAAAATAGTTGTTGGTAAGAGTTGTACACCAAAGCAATATAATAATTTCACAGTGGCCACTCTGAGGTTATGTTCAAAAATGGGCCACTCTGAAGTTATGATCAAAAATGCTCTGTTTATATATATTTGTGCACAGAACATTTGCAGCAGAGAAACTGTGGAAGTACTGGTTCCTTTTGAGACAAGATGGAAATCAATATTTCATTAAATGTCTGACTCTGCTTTATGTAACTCTATCTACATTTTCATAGGAAAACAACCATCTTAAAACAAACAAATAAGGAAGAGCCATTGGTGGGGGGATATTATTAAATTGAATAATCAACACTTAATCCAGTATTTCTGATTTTCCAGATATGAAGCACTCCAAGGAAGGAAGGAAGGAAAAAAATAATAGATAAATACAGCTAAAAATGAATTTCCTGTGTTAAGAAGTTTAGCTTGAAAAGGCTGATCAAAAATACCTACAATGGAGAAATGCTTTCTCTTTAAATACAGCCCACTTGAAAGAGACAGTGAGGACTGAGACACTAAGGGTAAGAAACTGCAGATTTAATAAATTTAATGTTTTACTCCTGAATTTCTTGATTAGAAGCAAAAATGAAATGCACCAGGGACCATATTTCTTCATGGGATAAAGCTGAAATTATGAAATGTTTCAGGTACAAGTACATGTCTGTGAATTTTAGTTATAATAGGTAAGAAGAGACTCACAGTGAATTTTACCTTGCAGAGTATTGAATTTACATGGACTATATTTCAAAATACATAGTTAAAAATCCCTTATGACGGTTAAAACTGTATTTAACTTGCTTTTCTCAATTCTTCATTCTCAAGGTCATTTACACTCTCAGACATACACATACACTCACATTTTGTTGCTTAAATCTAATTTACTTTTGTTGATTATTCAGCAGTGGAAGTCATACACTTCTCCCAGTAGCATCATTACAATGAATTAATAGCACTGTTCACTTATTTTTATTGGAAAAAATGACTTTCAACTATTATGTCTCAGCTGGAGAAATCATATGATATCTTAGGTTATCTTATTCATGCCACATCCTAAAAACAACTTGAGTGCCAGCCTTAATTGGATGAATATTGTAGGATATATTAAAAGAACATAATAAAACACTTTTTAGATGTTTCCCAGTATGGGCTTAATTAAACTCCCTTTTTCGTTGTTGTTGTTAATTCTGATCAAGTTTTAGGAATCAATCTTGAAGAAAACTTCAAGTGTCCTAGAGGCCTAATTCTGCATTTATTATTTGTGACACTTCTGTGCTATTCTACCACAGAAATTTTAGCGTGTGAGGACAGAGGAATTACAACTCGGCAAAGAAAAGATAAAGATAAATCAATTTACCTCTCCTGGGGACCAAATAACAAGGACTGAGAATATATTGATTCCTGGAGCTCAGAGCAGGGAATGGGGAAGGCAGACACTGCTGGCACCACCAGAGGCTTCCAGGAGCAGGAGCAGTGTCCTGTCTGCAGGGTGTCACTGTCTGTGGGGTCTCCTGAGCCTGAGTTCCCCACTGCAGGACAGGTAGGAGGTTTAGAGTCCATGTTCTTCCCAGCCTGATCACCAAAGAAAATGCAGAAGCTGCTTTTCATGATTTTCCAAGGTTGTTTATTGTTTCATACCTAAGGAGTTATTTTTCTAGCTAACAGAGATCTGTGCCTTCCCTCTGGGCAGGACTTATCTTTTATACTCTATTAATATTTACAATTACTTTCCAATACATGACAATTTTATTTCACTGTCCAACTCTGTCCCTGTCCAATCCAAGAATGCCAGCTTGGCACTCAACATGGAGAACAAGGAGAAGAAGGAAGACAAGACACACCACACCCAAAATCCTCCATGTTAGCTACAAGCTCCCTAATAGAAACATTCCTAAAAATCCACCTTTTCTACCTTCCAACAGTCTAATTTATACTCTACTTATTTTTGTGGCTTGTAATTCTTCCCTCAATATTGGCAGATTTCTCCAGGGACTTAAGTCCAGCCCCCAGGACCCCTGGGTACCATGCCAGGGTCTCTGAGACCCCCATCAGGGGGGTCTAGAGGCATCCAGGGAACACCCTGGACTCCCACACAGGGGAGCAGACAGAGCCCTGCACACCTTTGGGATGCAGGAGCTGCTCCCTGGCTGTCCCACCTGTGTCACCTTTGGGATGCAGGAGCTGCTCCTTGTCCCTGTCCCACCTGTGTCATTGGGATGCAGGAGCTGCTCCTTGTCCCTGTCCCACCTGTGTCACTGGGATGCAGGAGCTGCTCCCTGGCTGTCCCACCTGTGTCACTGGGATGCAGGAGCTGCTCCCTCTCCCACCTGTGTCACTGGGATGCAGGAGCTGCTCTCTGGCCTGTCCCATCTGGGCTGTGTCACTGGGATGCAGGAGCTGCTCCCTGTCCCTGTCCCACCTGTGTCATTGGGATGCAGGAGCTGCTCCTTGGCCTGTCCCACCTGTGTCACTGGGATGCAGGAGCTGCTCCCTGTCCCTGTCCCACCTGTGTCATTGGGATGCAGGAGCTGCTCCTTGGCCTGTCCCACCTGTGTCACTGGGATGCAGGAGCTGCTCCCTGGCTGTCCCACCTGTGTCATTGGGATGCAGGAGCTGCTCCTTGGCCTGTCCCACCTGTGTCACTGGGATGCAGGAGCTGCTCCCTGTCCCTGTCCCACCTGTGTCACTGGGATGCAGGAGCTGCTGCATGCCCAGGACTCTGCACTCTGGGGTCAGGCTGGCTTATCCTCAGCTTCCACCAACCCCTGCCCAAGGGACTGAGGGAAATGATTAGGAGGAAAGCAGAGAGAAGTCTGCTATAGACTTCAGAGAAGTCACAACAGCCCATACACTTATGGCAGCTGAAGGGTGTGTGGTTTGATTTCTCTCCTCTGCATGAAACAAAATTTTCCAGGTGACCCTTTGCCCATTAGAGGTAATGGCTCCTTCTTGCTGGCTCCTGTAGCAATGTATTCTCAGTTTGTTGCCTGTCTCAAGAGTAACCATGACAAAAGCCAGGCAAAGGCAATCAACAACCAGAAACAAAGCAAAACAAGACAGCTTTCCTTTTCAGCAAAATGAAAACACAGGCTGTTTTTCAGCTTACTCTTGGGCTCTTCTTTTTATAAAGTGATCATAAGTTTAAAGACAGAGGAAAATTGCCCACAAATCCAATAAAATTTAGAATACGCAGCCACCAGCAATACCAGGGGATTTCCAAACAATATATTAGCCAACAAATCAATAACAAGAGTAAATCCTTCTGCACTGAGGGCAATCAAATGCTCACTAACAGGTACCATCACCTATATTAATATAATCCCCCATGTGTCAAAGTTAATGCCAAAGGAAGCTTATGCTTCACATGTGATAAGCTGAAGGATATTTCTTAATAATGGTTTAAATAAAAGGAAATTGCATGGAGATTTTGCATTAAATGATCCTGAACTGAGTCAGCTCTGCTGAAGTTTCTTCTTTCTGGAGGTGCCATGTTTGCTTATTCCAGAGAACATCCTGGTCCATCAGGACTGTTATGCTAAGCCTGAAATGAATTCACAATGCCTTTGATCTAAGGACTTTCTAAAAGTGACTTGCTTTCAGTACCAGGAAGTTTACAAATACATTTTTTTCCTGACCTGTGAAGGTCAGGTAGTGTTTATTTCAAGCTCACTAACTACCTATGTAATTTTCCAGCTGAGAATTTAATACTGGTGTGTCAACCAAACACTTGCTTATCATTATCATTAATAATTTCTCATCTGGACTCTGATTACATAAGTATATAGTGAGAATTTAATTTTTTTTTAATCTGGAAGGTCCTACTGGGGATATTTTGTGGTTTTGTTTTAGGGGAAGATATATTTATTGATTATTTACATCTGTGCATAGTCCAGAGTTTGGCCAGTCTATCTGTTTCTCCCAGTCAAGTTATCTTCAGGATGCTCCTTTCTCCCAGGCTGTTCTTGTGTGAAAATGCACATAACAAATAAATGATCTAAAAGCAGATAATGTAACCCTGAATAGTCCCTACTGACACAAATCAATTAGAGGTAGGTAGGTGAATTTGCCTTTATCTTGTCTGATTAATATTTTTCAGCAGATAAGGGCTGGCTTGGAGGCCTTACCTTTTCAGAAGGAGCAGTGTTGTAGTTAAGCCATTTACTGGCTTTCTGCAAATTCAATTGCAGAGTTACTACAGGTCCTGGGAAAGCATACTTGATTTCTCCTTGTTTTACTGATCCATACTCAAAAAGATAATCTCCTCTGTTGCTCAGCAAAATGCACAACAATGCATTTTTGAGCTGGGGTAAGCTCTATAAGTTAATAGTAACAAGTGACATTCATCCTGCATATTCCACATCACCCAATCTGAATTCAGAAGCCTACAAAAGAACATTCAGGATTTTGCAGAGGCATGTGCAAAGCTGGCTATGTGCAAACTGCTTTAAAAAGCTAAGTGACAGATAGCACTGAAACATGAGACACTGCAGTTTGCCAGGAGAAGCAGCATTCTGTGCCTAACTAGGTGTTATTGTTATGGTGGTAATGAGCAAGATCAGTATTTTGTAATTAACAGAAGGGAATTTCAGATGCCAGACTGATGAGTCAGAAGTTCAAAGAGTAGGTGTCTAAAGGATATTTATGATATAAAGCAGTAACAAGCTGCCTTTCACAAAATGGTTCACACCTAAATAATGGCACTCTAAAAACTGGTGCAGGGCAGATGTTTTTTAACTAAGCAATGCATTAACAAATTGAAAGGTGTTTCTCAGATACAGTCAGGAAAAGGGGTATGAAAAAAGCTGCTCCTTTGCAGTAACACCTCTCTAGGCAGAAAATAATGAATTGCAGAATACAAAAGAAGTGAGATGGGGTTTTATACATATAATAATGAAGATGAGTAGTTTAAGAGAGAAAATATCCTAGTTAAGGAAGAAGACCAAAAAATATCATGTTGATTCTAAACTGAATGTACTCATATGTGGATCTCTAGCACCAATGAGGAAGAGAGAAAGCAGAATGCCTAATTAAGAAATGATGAACAGTCTGCATCTGATTGCAAGTGTCCTGAAAACATACATCCATCAACATGCTTCAGGTGAATACTTACACTGCTCTTCACATTGTCACAAGTCTGATGCCCAGGTGATTGATAAAGAGCTTTAAAGAAATGCATGGAAAATCTTAATACAGGCCCATTAGCACTCCTGTGTAACTACATTGCAGTGTTCATGCTAATTACTTTATATGATTAACCACAGAAATCTTTTGAGCATATATGCCTCTGTCAAAAAATATGAGCAGTCTTCTCTGCATCATTAGGATTCACATACTTAAAATTAGCCATGTGAGTATTTTTTTTTCTTTGTAGGTTAGGGCTTTTGCAGAACTAATGAAACACCAGATGGCTGCATGGCACTGAACTTTAGAAGATTAATAAAGAGTAATCGTGGAAATGATCATCTGGTAAACCACATTACATTCCCTAGGAAAATAACAGAAGTGAGGTTTTGGGTTTTTTTAAAGGGAAATAAGCAGCTGACAGCAGAAATATGAGCAATAAACAGCAATGAGTGAAATTATGATCCCAGACATACGTGTTGGAGCACAGGCTGACTACAGTGGGGGGTCACAAATTTGCAACCCTGAGCAATTTTGGATCTTGTATCCAGTATCATAGACAGCAGATGTAATGCCTCAGAAATGGTACTTGAAAAATTAAACCCAGTTGGGTTAGAAATGAGAACTGCCAATGGATTTTAAATTGGCTGACAAGCTATAAAAGAAGGGCAATGATAGATGGTGAGACATTGAGCTTAGGGAAAAAAGCCCAAGAAGCAATGCTAATGTTAAACACAGCAATTTGACTGAGGGGGAACATCTATGAGAATCATGTACTGTAGCTGAACATTGCTGAACATTGACCAAAGGTGGCACAGTAACCAGAACTGTGCTGGGAGAGGAACTTCAGAGAGTGGGCTGAGACAATAATGCAACACAGGAATTAGAAATGATGAGACATTACTAAAACAGATGAGAATAAAGAAAGGTGTCTTGACTAGAAACCATTTTTAAATAGGAATAGTCTTCTGTAAGAAAAGTTGCCTGATCTATGACTGGGTTTACATTTTTTGGATTCCAGGAGACTTTGTGGACCAGCTCCACTTATAGATGGGGAAGCTGAGGCAGAGAAGCCTCATTTCCTGCTAAGATATGACAGCACATTTACATTTACTGGCTGCTTTTTGTATGTATAGGATTAAATTCATCTCTATTCTGGAATTATTAGTCTTTCATCTATTTACTTCCATTATGTTACTGCCATGTGAGCAAGTGAAGAAATTTAGCTCTGTGCAGTCCATCACCCGTGTACTCCCATGTGGCCATCCACTGTTTCCTGTCTTCATGTGGAAAAACCAAGGCTGGCTGCAGTGCAAAGGGGCCATCTGCACCCACAAAGCAGCAGGATTAAATTCTGTAATGCAGATCAAACAGAGAATGAGCATGCATTGATTAGTCAAGTGCACACCCTGTCTCCTGTTTGTCATATTTGTTTTTGCCTTAAAAATACAAGTGTTTAAAGCAGCAGCTCTCATTAAACCTTACAGAAAGCACCAATGAACAATTTTGTGTTGCAAAGAGCTGCAGTGAGATAGCCCTGGTTTCTGATGTTCCCATGATCTGTCAGGGCTCCATAAACTGAGGACTTTTCCAGGCATGCAAGGCAGCTGTGATTCAAGCCTACAGGTGCTGTCAGGGTGACAGGTATCTGGTGAAACCAGGAGTCACAACAACTTCTACAATTTAAAAATCTGGGGTAAAAACAAATCAATAAACTGACTGAAGTTATTTCTAAGAAAGAAGAAAGGAAGGAAGGAAGGAAAATACATAGGTGAAGATTTCACACTGTAGGTTAGTAAAAAACTACAAAGAAGCCTCTAGCCATTTTCTATCCCCAACTGCACTTCCCCAATTCTGCTAGCTCATACTGAAACACTATTTATTGATTCCTACATTTTTCTATTCCACTGTAATAAAAAAAAGTTCATTCAGATTTAAAATAAGAACAATAAGGCAACAGATTACACCTCCCACTCTAATGCTAAATAGATGTTTTCTCTTACCATATTTCAAAAAAGTGATTTCAGTGTCCAAGTTATCAAAAAAGTTAGAGGAAGAACACAGTGGATTTGAAAAATTATTTTAACTGTCCAAAAGTAAAATTCTTTTAATCTAGCATAAAAATTGAATATTTAAGCTTTTTTCTCATTGCATGGCCATGCCCTGAGCGTCTATCTGTTGTTATTATGAGCTGGTATTTTAGTTTTAGGAGGGGAGTAATACTGCCAGGAAAATAATTTTTCAGGTTCTGAATCTAAATGCAAACAGACCTAAATAACCTGCATGCCTGAAAACCCTAATATTTTGCCTGCCTTTAGAAGGGAGAACGTTTTGCTGGACAGAAGTAACACTGTATTTCCCATTTTCCATGTATCCCTATAACTTACACAGCTGCACTATTTATAAAGCAGAACATTTGGGTGATTTGCTCTCCAAATCATTATAAACATCAGCTACGACTAAAAATCTTTATTCACCAACAGTTTGCAGAAGCAATGCAAACTTCTGAAAGCCTAATTAGACAAAGGTCTTGGATCACCAAACTCAGCCCAATCTATCTTCAGGCACTCAGGTTTTTACTCTGTCATTGCTTTCTACTTGGCTGGGCAGAATGTGGGCCAAGGTCAGATGAGAATTTCTTGCCAGAGGAGGGTTGCTTGGGAGGGGATGTCCTTTTGTCCTGTGCCATCAGTGCAGGGACACCTCCTGCAAGTCCAGAGGAGCCAGCCACATAAAACTCTCATGCCAAGTCAGATTTTCTCATTTCAGATACACCATACAGCACAGAAAGCCATTTCTGCTGGCTGAGAGTGTGCCTGTGCTGTACCCACTAACAAAATATTTTTTCCTTTCAGTTTCATTCATTCTAATGCACCTCTAATATGTATTTTTCATTCAGCCTTCCTATTGTTCTGTACTTGTTGTACTCCCTCCTGCTTTTTAATGGATTTATTTCAGTCTCTCAGTGGCTGCTGCTGTACATGAAGCCAGAAGGGAGCTCTTTAAGAAGCCAACCCCACAAGCTGATTGTGTTATGCACCTCAGTTCTTCAAGGAGCCTGTCTATGAACCTTCTGAATTGAAGATGACTGTTCCCCACAGCTCTGTCCTGTAGTGGAAATCAATCACTCATCCTGAGGGTTTGCTTGGACATGTGGGATGCCAAAGGCAGAGTCCTTGACCTCTGTTTTCAGGGACTGCCTGTGAAGGTGCAGCAGCCAGCAGCCTGCTGTGCAGCAGATCCCAGCAGGATGTGCAGTCATGGCCTGGCAGGGAAGCAGCCTGTGTGCCACCACACTGTGAAATATCCTCAGGGACCCTCCTGATAAATTCAGCATGCCCTGGGGCAAGAATGAAATCACACATCATTTCAATATTGTTTCATCCTTTTCTTTTAGGGTGTCTCATCCCTTTCTTTGGTCTGTTTAAACCTATATCTCTAAAAATTTTCAAAATAAAGCCCTGAAAGGACCATCCCAGCCTTCCCACAAAAGTGCTGTGTCTTGGAGGTTGCTGATTTGTTCACACACAAACCCTTTTTATCTCAATAGGGGTTTGTAAAGGCAGACAGAAAGAAATTTTTTTTGCTACCTATTATTCGATCATTTTAAACAGGAATTGATTGCTTTGTTTTATCACCTTAAAGGCTTGGCAGCCATTATCAAGGAATATGTATTGATGGGGAAGCACTTGCAAACAGTCTTGGAGAAGAAAAGAAATTTAATTTCATGCCCTTGGTGTAGTAAGATTGTGCACAACACAAAACCAGTGAAATCTCTAACAATAAACCCTGAGTCCTTTATTTGCCAATGCCTTTTGTGCTGGTATTTTTTTTTTTTCCTCTGTCAGCAAAGACAGTAGTTCTGCCATTGTAGTGCTCTTGCATATTTTGTTTTTTCCCTGCAGTGCTGATGTTTGTTCCCAGGTCTGGGGTAGATTTCCAAGGTTTTTTGCTGATGACCTCTGTGGCTCTGCCCTCCTGCTTCATCCTGGACTCTTGTCCAGCTCTAGGAGTGCTGAGGGTTGCCCAGATTATATGGTTTGTCCAGGTCACACAAGAAGGGGAAAACCAGATTTCCTTACTTATTATGACATGTAGTAAAAAAGAGTCTGCTCTTGGAAATTGTTTGTAGTTACAATAGGAAGGGATTTGCATCTTCTGAACATCATTGTAATTTCTAGAATTGTAAATAATTGTCCAGAAGAAACTTCTTTCCTTGTGTGCTGAGCTCCTGTTAAAGAAGAGGGCCTAAATGTAAACAAAGAAGCATCATAAATAGCCTGAAAAATACCTCTGCATATGAAAGCCCAATAAATGACTCACAGAGACATGAGTCAGGTGGAAAAAGTACATTCCAGGTATCTGTAAAGGCCTGCATGCAGGGCTGCAAATGGTGTTAATTTCCATGAAATAGAAGTGTAGGCATGCACTTCATTTTCTCAGCAAGTTCTCACTGATAACAGCAATTCAGAAGCTTCATCTCTTGGAGCTATACATGATTCCACTCACATGAGAGCTAAAAGCCAGCAGCACAGACAAGAGCTCCCTCGACCAGAAAACTTGCACTCTTTTTTCCCTTCTTCATTAGAGAGAGTGCATTGTTAAAAAGCAGAATTGCCAGTCCTTCTACTGAGAGCTGCAACAGAATGGCTACACAGGGAAACAATACTTAAAGGGGAGAAAGTCAAACTACTTTGATAAAAAAATTCTGTGCCTCTGGTTCTTAAAACGGGCTTATGGGTCAGAAATATAGGGCTAGTCAAAATCAGTATTTCTTTTTTTTTTAATGGCCCAGCATAAAATCTGCATATCTTGTTGAAATATTTGGAGAGTCACTCCTGCCCTACAAGTGCATTATTACACTGCCTCATGCTAAATACAAAGACAAACAGCTGCAGAGAGATTTTTGCCACACTTCACATGGATCCAGCACAGCAGATGTAGCAGATTCCTTTTGGTAGCAGACATTCTTTCCTATATCTGAATTGTCTCTTAGGTAGATAAATGAAGATGGGATTATGTCTTTGCTGGAGCAGCAGGTGAATGAATCACAAAAAAGCCTCAGTCAGCCTGTAGATAAAACATGATCATTTTCCAGGCTTTGTGTCTAAAGAGCTGCAGAGAAATGGCCTGATTTTAGAAAGTGGTGGAGAGAAAGGAACTGGTGGAGGAATGCTTATTTTTTTTGAAAAAGAGAGTCTTAACTTATTGATTGACTGCCTAATTTAACTTTTGAGAAGTCCTCATCACTATTCTTGACTATTCACATAAGCAAGCAAAAGTGTGGTTGTGAAGGGGGTAAAGATGACAGTTCTGTTCCATAATGTATTCAGCCAAGGTGCCCTTGTTCATGTATTATACACATGGGCATTTTTAATATGCAGGTTGCAGCTATTTAAAACCTTGCTAATGCTTCATGAAAAAACCTGAATCAGTCTACTGAGATTTCACCTATACAGCATGTCTTTTTTTTCCCCTCTCACTATTTTATAACCAGAAGCTTTTGCATTAATGCTGAATTTTAGTGAAGAGTTTTTCTGATTTTGTTCTGGGGTGCTTGGCTGAAGTTACAGCCCTCACTGATATCTCTTGGTGTTTGCTGTGATGACACTAACTGGTTCCTGTTTCCAGAAAGAGCTTCTAGCCCTTCTGAAAGTGGCAATAAAATCCTGCTCTCTCTCAGGCTGAGCAGTGTGGCTGTTAAGAACTGTGGGTTTATCTCACCCTAAACAGGATTTAAATCCTTCAGATTTGTATTACTGTTGTATTCACACAGAGTGTTTCTAAAATGAACATTGAAATCAGTGGCTGACCTGCCCTTCACAGTATTATTTAATGAGAAAGAATTTTTTTTCTTGCTATATTAAGCCACATTGCATTCAATTTCTGAAAACAAGAGTATTCTGATCTGAACTGTTCCATAAACACACACTAATACTCTATTCAATTTATCTGAACCATTTTCAAGACAACACATAGTTCCTCACTGATTCTGTTTGGCAAGGTAATTAAAGAATGTTCATGTCAAAAATTTCTCAACTCTTCCAGATTGTTAACATTGTATTCCTCTTCTGGAAACTGCTCACATGGAGAAATAAAGATAATGGTTAATATTAAGGACATCACACGGCTGAAGAATAACAATCACATGTACCTCAATGGTTCTCATCCAGCTGCACAGACAAAATGTACCTCAGTTCTTTACTAAAAGAGCTCTGGCTCATCATCATATGAATTGTGCTGATAATCAGAATTCCTTTACCTCTTTGTCTGCATGTAGGTACTGTAGGAACAAGAAATAAGATACCCCAAGCTATCTTCAATTATAGGTCAGATAGTCACTGCTTGTTTGAAAGTGGTGATCTTCTGTTATTCAAAGTCTTACTTATCTCTGCTTGCCCTCTGCTTGAGTGTCCTAAAAATAAATGCATTCAAAGTTTTTCATGACCCTTGCCAGGCTTTTTTTCAGGACAGTAACTTGAATCCAGCACAGGTCAGCAGAAGGAAGCTGGAATTATCCTCCTAAATAGACAGTTGTTTGTAGCAGCTGGAAAAAGGAGGTCACAGGGCTTGCTCTGCTACCCAGGCTACTGCTGCTCCTGCCACAAGTGACCATTACCAATTAACAGATTTACTGGACATCTCAGCAGTAAGTGAATTCAAGGGTGACTGAGAATTGTCATTCCCCTACCCTAGACAAGAGTTGTTTGTACTCCTTTTGCCAAGTAAAAATACAGTGAATGTAGATAGTTCTTAAAGAAACCTGCTGTTTACATGGAAGTTGTGAGTAACTTTATCATCTTGACACACAGAAACAATTATAAGGCCAATATTCCATTAGTATTGCTATTACTGAACTATGAAACATGAAAAAGGCATTTCACTGACCTGCAAGACTTTTTGAAGTGCTACAATAAAATTATTTTCATAAATGTGTTCACATGCACACATATCAAACATCTCTGTGCAGTCCATCCTTATTGCAGTTGCACTGTTGCATTGCATTGGCTTGATTCTACAGCACTCAAGCCTATGACAATTTTTTTCTCTCAGCAGCAGTTAGGAATTATCCTCAGTTGACTTTTCCCTTCAGAATAATAAAATCTGAGGCAGGTATCCATTTTTTTTACATTATTTGAATAGACTATGGGAAGAGCTCATATGCTGCCACAGGTAACACCAACATAACATGCTTCAGCCAGGTGTCATTGGGCCTAGGAAAACTTGTTAATCAAATGTTTAGATGTTTCTAATAATGCAATTGAACATAAAAACTAAATTTTATTCTTATTCAAGATAAACATGGTAAGCAATGAACAGAATTTTCAGCTCTAATGCTTCCCAATGCTGGTTGAAGTTCCATTTTTCTTCCAGAGAACTGGTATAGGACTATAAGCAAAGCATATGCTCAGCCTTTTTGTTTCTGTCACAAAAATTACTTTTGTTAATTATCAGTTTTCTTGGCAGGCTCAGCAAAATGTCCAGGAAGATATTTTCCAGAGCCATCAGATTTTCACACTACATGCTTTTTAGACTATAAACAGCACATGGCCTGCCCAAAAAATAGGGCTTCCCACCCCACTGCTGCAAATGCACACTGAATTAAGTTGTAAATATCAGAAATGTACATGACATGGAGATATGTGATAGTTACAACATGGAATATAAAGCCAAGAGGGGGGATCCCATTTCTAATTTAATCATTTAACTCTCCCATGGATTTGAGGAAATAGCTGATCTGTATGTTATCCTGCCAGCTGTAATCTGGGGATAATAGTAATATTCACATAAAATGCTTTGAAATCTTCCTGATAAAAATGCTAAGCAATGTAAATACCTTTAAACACATTCTGATTTTTTTTCTTATCACATATTTCCTGGGGTTTGGTGCATTCCTAAAATAGCAGCAAGTCAGCAGATGTAGCACAGCTTTCCAGGACAAGGGTCCTACATGCCACACATTTCAGGTGACAGAATGAGCACTGGAGGTTTTTTTTGTGCAGAACCTGCTTTTAGGTCACTAAAATCAGGCACTGTCACAGCTGGCCTGAGGAAAGACCTGCTGGTGCCAGCTGAAGCTGTGCCACGTGCATTGACAAACTGGGCTGAGGTTTGGTTTGAAAGGCACAAGATGGCTTGGTCCTGTCCAAAGTAGCAGGAAGAGCCTCTGTCCAGAAAGAGAACCTGGAGAGAAGCAGCCAAGGCACATCTTGCTCTACAGCCAGGGTTATCACTGTAACTGGGATAGGTTGTGCACAGGAGTATTAGTTTGGGGCAGAAATAGCAGAGTCTGTCTTCTAAAACACAGATTGTCCTTGGCATGAGAGCAGCTGTGAGCCTGTTGTTAGCAGGTTGCAAACAGGTCAGCAAAATAATGTGCACTAAACCTTCTCATGACAGACAGAAGATTTTCTTCACTCTTCTGAGTGACTCGGCTAAGAAATCAATTCCTACCACCTGCTCATCTGACACCAAGCACAAGACTTTCAGAGAAGCAACTTCATGCTCTTTGCTGCACTCCACCCTATGAAAAAGCTTCTGAAGGAACAGCTACTGGAGGTTCCTCTTCAAGCTCTTTCATTATAATGCACCAAAAGTAAGAGAAACTATCACAGGGCTGCTGCTCAGCATCTCTGCTGCTCAGCATGCAGAGTCTCAAAGCACTCTTCTTATCTGTCTTAATATACAAGTGTTATTTTTTGTCTTCTACCCAGATTGTAAGTTTCCTATGGCATTAAGTAAATGGAAAAGTGAGACAATGCCCATGTCTCTGGGGTGTTATAATGTTTGAATAATAGTTATGCTAATAGTATCTTTCCAAGAAAAAAAATGGGACTGGCAGGCAGAGACCAATGGAGTCAGAAGAACAAATATTGTAATGATACTTTAAAATGACACTGATGTTCTGCCAAGGCAATGCTAGCAAAATCAAAGGGAAACTTAATGCTACTCTAGTGAGTGAGGCAGAAAGGAGGAAAGCAGAGGATAAACCCTCGACCTGGAAACTGGGAAACATTTTCTCAGCTTGGCCATTAGAAGCAGAGTATTGGAAAGTGGCAAAGAAAGGCACATGGCTAATCCACAGGAGTTCATGTAGCACATCCCTTTTACTTTGGTAGGATTGAAAAGAGGAATCCAAGCACCAAAGGGAAAAAAAATCTCATCATATTAAAAATGCCATGTATTTAAAAAATTCTTTTGTGACATATAACGACTGGATATGGAGTTTTAAATACTTGTGATATTAGTGATAATTTTGTGGCATGGGATGCATTATTGATTATTGTGTCCTGAAATTTCAGCTATTTCCACTGATGGTACTCCACAAGGAGGGAAGAGCTGATCTGCAATGTTCACTGAAGGACTGTGACTTAAGTCTGCATTTCCCATCCTTTTCATCTGGGTTTCTGAGATGCTACCACTGTGAAATTCAGATCTAGATAACAGATTCATAATCTATTTTTGGAGGATGCAGGGAAGATATATAAAATGGAGATGATTTAATTTTTGAACTTTTTCTTCCTGGGAGAAATCTAAATGGGAAAACTGGTATGGCAATAAACACTGACACAGGGAAAGGTGAGACACTTCACCAACATGGCATCACAACCTAAACACAGCTTATTAAATCCAGTAACTGGGCTAACTTTGGGCAGATTGCTGGGATATGTAATGGGTGTTTATATCTACTGCAGCATATTTTTCTCACTTTACCTCAACTAACTTTGAGAGGAGAATTGATATGGTCATTTGGTTAATTGAAATGCGTAAGCAAAAGTTTTTGTTTACACTGGAAGCAAGTCTTTCATGAAAAGCTTTGTCCATCTTAAAAGAGAGCTCACAAAGCAAAGGAGATATGATGGTGGCCACTAGAGAGTGGGAAGATGAATGCAAAGTGAAGTGCTGCTTGCCAAGTGCTGCTTTGCCTGTCTCAGGAGAGCAGCTGCCAAGCACACTCGAGAAAGAAATCTGAAATCAGACATCTGTATGTGCATTGCATCCACCATGTTTGCTCTGAGGAGAGAGAACCATATGAACCAAGACAGCAAAGGTGAAATCCAGCAAGACATCCTACTTTATTGCCATGGCAACCCCACCCTGATGAAAAGTAGAAAAACAATAAAACATATTCAGGGAAAAAAAAAATCAGTGCTATCTACCAAGGGAATTGAGGAAGATGCACTTTAAGGAAGAGCTTGACATTTCCACCATTTGGTGACTCTTTGAAATAAAGGTATGGCTGCAGTTTCTGCAAGCTGCAAAGTTAGAACATATTGTACTTGATAAATTATTTAGTTTGTTTAGCAGCTAAAGTCTGAATTATAAGTGAAAGCTGTAGTTACAGATTAGAATCTTTAATGCTGCTGCAGCCAGACAGAATACTATTATTGTGATTTTCCTTGATGCCTTCTAACATCTGTCGTCCTAGACTAGATTAACACTAGAATCACCTTTCCTGCATTATACTT
Organism: Muscicapa striata striata; assembly: GCA_030060385.1. NCBI lineage: Eukaryota > Metazoa > Chordata > Aves > Passeriformes > Muscicapidae > Muscicapa > Muscicapa striata. Next base: position 611,127 of record JAREIS010000225.1, on the reverse strand, counting down.
CCCAGGATGGGTGTGCATGGGTGTGGATAAGTGTGTGCACCCTGTGTAAGCACGTCTGAGTCTCAGAGTCTGGGCTGGTGAACAGTTTGATGCATTATGCTGCCTCTCTGAATTGCTTGTTGATTTTCACGTGAGTTGAAGCTGGTTATGTGCAGAGCCCATTTAGAGGCTGTGGTCAAGGAGCCCAGCAGTGAAACATCTGCTTGTAGAGAAGGCAACAGCACCTCCTGCATCCCTGTATCCCCAGTGTGTGATAACAGTGTGCACCACGTGCAGCCAAGGGGGCAGAGCTGGGGCAGGTGCAAGGCTCACACTGGGCACTTTGCACAGCTCTTGTGAGAGCTGGAAACTGCTCTCACACTCCTGCTGCCCCTCTCCAGCAGGCTCCTGGAATGGCCCAACACCTCCAGAGGCACAGCCTGCCATTCCCTGCACTGAGGTATTCCTGTACAGCACAGAAGGTGGGATCTGTACCCCCCCAGCCTTGGGGAGTCTGATCTAGCAGTCATGTTTGCCAAATATAATCCTTTAATTTTCATCTGCTGTTTGCAAATATTGTTTCTTGTAACTAATTTGCATGGGCAATGGTTATTCTAATTCTGCACAGTAATGAGAAAAGCAATAAGGCTATCTTACCAAAGGGCACTTTTAAAACTAAATATATTGCTCTCTGTTTTAAATAGCTTATATCTGATGGGGTTGTTTTTGTTTGTATTAACTGTAGCTAAGCCCTTACAGTGGCATCTAGAGATCCTGTTTCAGGTTATAATTCCTGTGTACAAGGCAGTAGGTATGGTAAAGAATAGAAAAAGTAGAATTTGTCCTGGAAATATGATAATTGTAAGATATGAAGGTGAGAACTGATAGTAAATCACTTGATTCCCAGCTCAGGACTTGATGCAATCCCCTTCCCATGTCTCTATATACATCATGGCTAGGGAGATTAGCATTCTGCCTGGTCAGCACTGCTCACACAACATGGACAGTGCTCCTCAGCACCCACCCAAGCAGTGCTGGCCCTTGGAAGAGAGAGGGGGAATCCTCCCCAGAACAAAGCCCTTGGCTGCCCTGCCACATGGATCCCTGAGCTGGACTGACAGCAGCCACCAGTCCTAGCACATGTTCCAAAGGAGACTCAAAGCACAGTCCTACAGAAAGCCAATGGAAATTGGCAGGCATGAGAACACACTTTTGAAAGTTACTGAAGTTTAATGCCTTTGTAACTGGAAGGATATAAAGCTCCATCCTGTAGTAAATCCACACAGTTTTTTACTCTGAGGGGAGGCTGTGGCCTTTAGTCTCTACTACATCCATCAGGAACCATGTCAGAGTTTAACACAATACTGCATTAGTGCCTGATGTAAAATGGAGTTACAATGACAAGAACTTACCATAAACTTGGTGTGCCTATGGCAGTAACTCAGCAGCTGCTGTGGGCCACCCTATGCTGTGAAAAGCATACACAGACTTTTCTTTGAAACAGCAGCAATTCAGAAATATGTTTGCTTAACAAAGCCCACAGAGATGACACGCTGCCTGGTTCCAAAGAAAAGAATGTTTGGGCTTTTGCAGAACTGCTTCACTCATGTGGGAACAAAACCTCTGCCTGGTGGCCAAGGTCATGGAGACTTGGATAATTCACTGGCAGCACAAACTGAAGTTGTTTTGGAACAGAATTAACAACAGCTCAAATGTCCTCATGGAGGAGGTGTCAGGAATAGCTTTTCCTTGCAGTGAGTGCAACTTTGCTCCTAATATTCATGGGAGATATGGCTTCCTGCATTTCCCATCAAAGGTAATGAGAGATGCACGTGCCTGTAATGCTAATGAGAAACACACATGTGTGTAATCCCCATTAATGATCATTAGACAGCCACAGGAGAACCCTCATTAATGCTAATGAGTGTTGCAGGTACATGTAATTCCCACCAGTATTAGTCTGAGATCTATGTGCATGTATTGGCCATTAGTGGTAATGAAAGATCCACATGTGTGTGGCTGAAACTGCCAGTGGTAATGGGATGGATGCAGGAACTCACAAAATAACACACTTCACCTTGATAACAGGAACTCCTTCTTGGTGTTTGGGTTCTAGTTCACCTGCAGGAAATGCATTGCTTCCTGCCAATAATCCAGTTTGTGTGTTATGCTGTGTTCTAAGCACCATGCCAAAATGCAGAGACCCACTTTCCAGGCAATGGGAAGTCTCTGTGTCACAGATCAGAGAGAAGCAATTTCAGTGTTTGTGCTGGGGTCAGTATGTGGAGTGGGTGAATACACGCCTGGGTTCAGTGGGGTTTGATCAAAATTGTCTTTCTTAATGACAATAAATCTCACCCAAGGCTGTGCCCTGATCAGTGCTTGTGCAGCTCTGATCTGCTTGGGGTCCTGCCAGCTATGCTTTCACTGGACCTGTGAAGTTTGTGGCAATTTATTTTACAAATTTTCTTTTGTATTTAGTTGCTGCCAATCAGTTAGAGGCTGTGTGTGGAGAGGGGGCCTGGATGATACCCTTCAGTGAAAGGAGTCAGAGGAATTTACAAACTGAAAATTTCACAAATGGGCTGCAGCCTTTGATATTTCTGGGGGATCATTTTTGCAGATACTGAAATTTGCTGCATATCTTTCACATCAGCAAAAGCTCATAGATAGTGAGCAGACAAGACCCCAAAGTATTGAAGATCACAGTCAAAATATATTTCCCTGCAATATTCTTTAAAATAAAATGTTAACAGGACACACCACACCATAACCTCAGAAAATCCCAGAGCTCCTTACCTAAACCAGGTGCTATTATGTACTACATGCTAGCAGCACGTGGAGCCACCTTTGCCTTGCACAGCCCATGTAGCAGTGTGAAATAGCAGAGAATATCACCCCTACATGGCAGCACACCCATGACTCCTTAGGGAAGCACCCAGAGAAGCACAGGTTTGTCAGAACCACACCAGTGTAAAGTATCTGGTGTCTTTTCATCCCCATATCTGTTTCAGGATTGGTCTGATTTGTTAAGACTGGGAGATAAATGACCAGTCAAAAGGGAACTTGTGAGTTCAGTAAGAGTTAGCCATGCAAGGAAAGGGAATCTCCTGCACTGCCACACTGCTTTATGCTTAGAAAATCTAAAATGTAACCCTCCTGTCTTTGTCAGAGAGGGTCTGTCTACAGAACCTGCTGATGGCATTGGCACAGCCAGGCTGAGATTCCTGCCCCTCAGCACATCTCCCCAGCCCTTTTCCCCTGCTCACCCCAGGGCTCTAAGCCATGCCAGCACTCTTTATGGAGCTGTGCAAACAATTAGATAGTGGAAACCAGCTGCTTTAGAGGAAACACACAGTACAGGGTGCTGTGCCTGCCTTTTGGTCACTCTTGAGGCCAGGTTGATCTGTATGACCCAACTTACCAAGGACAGTCATGCCAGGATAACTGAGGGGACTAAGGACCAAAGACAGGAAGAGGCAATTTTGAGAAAGGTGGTTAGCATAAGACACAAAATCTCACCAAATTATTCTTAGGACCAGCAGTCAGTGCTTGTGACTCCAGGAGTCAGCAGAAGCCCAACATCCTCACGATTTTGAAGGACTAAGGCCACACATGCATGACAATTAAGAAACAAATTAAAACCTGTGGCTTATTTTTCCTGTTAATCACTTTTTCTCGATGCTGCATCACATTCTTCAAGCTACACCTGCTCTTAATTGCTTTATTGCTACCAGCCAGGAAACAAGGACATTCCAAGTCAGAAGAGCAAATACAAAATGAGAAGAAAACAATCCCAAACCCAAAGAAAATAAGCACAAAGCATGCTTCTGGGAGAGCATGCACTTCAATCTTGGAATAAGGAATTAAATTTAGCACTGGGCTTCATGTTAACTAAAAACTAACAGAAGTCTAACTCAAAACTATGACTTAGGGCTCAATTTTCCTTTCTGAGCATGTAACCTTTGTTTACATATTACTGCAGCTCTGGGGCTCAGCAGTGTAATCAAGTGCTCCTGCTTTTAATTAAGGGAGTAAAATTTGCATATTCAAATTCCCCTCTTACTGGTGTTAATGCCTCAGCAATGCCAGCAGCTTTGAAGAAACTAAAACAATAAAAGATAGAAATAAAAAATATCCTACAATTAATCAGTTTTGTTTCACAAAAGTAAGGAAATACAGAGAAGATAATATTAAATAATTCCAGTCCTAAAACAATAATGCAGTAGCTGAGATTCTGGACCATGTTTGGACTATGCAGGTGTTTTCAAAGGTAATACAGAGTCCCTGTCCTGTCAAAGGTCTGAGGTAGATAACTCAGGAGTGGGGTTTTCATGCTGAGGGAAGGCAGGCAGAGGTGAAAACACTTGTAGCCTTGAGAGACTGCTGTTTGCAGAAGTGCTCCTCCCTCCTGCAGCCTGGAGAGATGCTTCTGGTTTGAGAAGCAAAGCCTTGCACTTCAGGCTTTCCCAGGACACTCCAGCTTGCTGCTTCACCTTCCTTTTTGGCTCACCACAGATATCCAGATCTCCTCTCAGGGAAACACAGATAAGAATAGATGCAAGACAAAGACAAGGTGTGTTATCTAAAAACCACTGAATTTGTGGGCTTGAGATAATGTCAAGGAGATATTCACAGATGCACCAGAAAAAAGAGATTTTCAAGCAAGCAGGCAGGGGTTACCAGAGAACTGGAGGAAGTTTTGGTTTTTTCATATTAGTTCATCCATACAATCCTCCAGTGAAATTTGGAGTGTACCATTAAATCCCACTATCCTGCTGACATCCAGAAGGCAATTCTCATTTTTAGGAAAGAGGCAGAATCTTGGCATGATGCTGCTTGGAACAATCTCCCTGTGCATGCAGGTACCTGAGTGGTCAGAAAGGAGTCAGTCCTTACTCAGATCCTCCTGACAGGGCACACCTTGAGCCTGCCTGCATTAATGCTGGAATTGCAGCCTGCTGCTGCATGCTGTACAGCATAACAGGCTCCAGAGGAGCCACTGTGGTACACTGAGTAAAATGTGCCCTTTCATAATTGCTCAAATGCATTTTGACATGGTAGACCAAAAATACAGAGCTGGTCTATTGAATAAACACTGCAGTAAGTTTCAGAGATGTTACAGCCTATTGAGTAAATAATAAAAAGTTTTAAAATGGTCCAAGGATGTATTTTCACAATATGGCTGAATTGCTTCAGAGAAAACAATTGTGTTGATTCCCAGGCACATCCATGAGTGATTTCCTTTCTTTTCCTTTTAGTTTCACCATTTGGCCTGACTGTTATGCATGGCACTTGCATAATGATGTCTCTGGGCACAAATTATAAGAAACCTATTTTAAATTCACCCTATGCTAAAGTGGTTTAGCTGCTGTGGGTTTAAAGACCAACCTCAGTAATTATTTTAACATAATCTGGGAGTAGGGGTAATGAAAGGTGATGCTGAGAGAGGGAAAGGCATTTTCTAGAAAAACTTGGAAGAGATGAAGTGGTCTTTTTCTGCCTGCTGCTGGCTTTACCTTCTCCTTCATTTTTTTGTCCTGTTTTTTGGCTTGATTCTTCTTTCCTAAACTAATAATGGAAGGAAACCTTTTCATAACATTCCATTTCATGACAGAGAGAAAAGGCATCTTGACCCATGTCCATCATTAGTCTTGATCATAATTTTTTTTCATCCAATGTCTTGAAAAGGCTTATAGATAACAAAACTAATTACAAGACTGATTCATCTTCTCTGTGAAATACAATAAATAAGGAGCACATCAAGAATTAAATCCTCCAGCAGTTTAAAAGAAAGTTTGTTGTCTAATTATCCAGGGCCAAACTATCCACAACTGACATTCTCACAGCCTAGGAGCAGCTAAGTTAATAGGGCTGCATTCTGTTCTTACATCTCTAAATCAGAAGATACTCCTCTAGATAATACAGCTGCAATTGCAAGTACAATATTTGAGTCTGGAATACACTATGGGCTGTCCTATGAGCTTTTCTGAGCATTTCCTTGAGGAGATACCCCTGAGTCTTTCTTGGTCCCACCAAGAGAACTGAATAACCCTGCTCACCCAGGAGGCAAATGAGAGCCCCAGCGCCTGTGAGGTGTGCAGAGCCCTGGAGACAGATTTTGCACAGCCTCCCTTTCACTTCACAATGAAACAGGTGGAAAAATAAAGGAGACATATTTAATACTGTGCTAATCCTAAAACAAAGCTCAAAGGTAAACAACAAACAGGGCACTATTCTGCTTAAAGGTCAACAATAGAAAGTAGGCAAAGAGTTACAAAAGTTCCAGGATAAGGAACACAGAGTTTCAGAAAGGGAAAAGGTTATGAGGCTTTACCTTTCTGTAAAAGAAAAGGTAAGGCTAAGCCAACTCATTCTGTTAGTGAAACAGGGATAAGCTTCTCCAGAGAGAGAACTCCACCAGGCTGCTCATAGAAGAAGAAAGCAGAAGGAGAAGCAGAAGAAAGAAGAAGAAAGAAGAAGAAGAAGAAACTAGTTTAATTCTCAGACAGCATAAGTTAGATGAGACAAGTTGTGGACATGGTTTTAGCAGCTGAAGTTTCAACAAATATGTCCAATATCGAATACAAGACATCACAGCTTATTGACAAATAACAGATTTGTAGTCCATGTTATAAGAATATAATGTCACAGGGTTCTCAGTTTTTATTGTTTTTCAGTTAAGAATAAGAGGCAAATCCAAAGTTTTGCAGAGTCCAGAAATTGCTGACAACATAAAAAAGTTTTGAATTTTTACATCAACTCTTGAATCAGAATGCACTAGGAATTATTTTAAGTTTACAATGTATCTTTCAAGCAGCTATAATAATACACAGCTTCCAGCAGTTATCAGATTCACTGTGCAGAATATTCAAAAGTATTTTCAGTAATGAAAACAATATTTCATATATCAAATAATAATTTAGAAAAGCAATGTGTGTGACAGGGTCTGGGCAGTGTGACAGGTCTGGGGTGTGTCTGTTGATGGGTGCACAGCACTCCATCTGCCAGGCAAGAATTAGTGCTGCAGGGCTCTGTCAGTGCCTCCACCAGCAGGGCAGGCTGCTCCTACCCCAGCCAGCACCACTGCACTCCTGTCTCAGCTACCCTAGGAAAACATGCTGCTTTATCTTGATTTGGCAACTTGTGCATTTAACAACCGGTTCAGGATTTCACACCTATTTGTCACCTGGCTAAAGGGCACTTTATTTTGCAGAAACTAAGTCAGACCTCTTAAGCAGAGCATGTGCCAATACTGTCTTGATTAACTAGCAGTCAATACTCGAGACTGTCACCAGTTTCCATGGAGATAGACCCAATAAAGCAGCTAACCCTATTCAGTATGGCTCAATTGAGTATATAGTAATAATATTCTACATTTATATAAGCCATTCATCCTCAAGCACTACAGAGATTTCAGTGTTCTGATACCACTGTGGTGACTGTGTCATAACTATCCCCATCCAGCCACAATGAAGCAGGAAAACAGCAGTTTTTCTACCATGGGTGCAGGAAGAATGCTGCAGTGTTTCTGAGATAAACCCATGACACTCTTAAAAAAAAAAAAAAAAAGTTTTTGAGTTTCTGAGTCTTCCTTTGGAAGAAAGGCTTTCAGCTTTAGAACTAATCAGAATAAATCCATGTAATAAAATCCAAAGACCGCAATCAATTTAATTTGAGAAAACAGCCAAGGCATCTCTTCCTATACATAATTCCACAGATCCTGCAGATTAAATATTTCAAAATCTCTTATTTGGACTGCTAAGCTCCCTTTGCCAGTGACTGAATGCTGAATTATTGTTGGATGCATTTTCTACCCTTTAGTACCTAATTTCAGTTTTATTTCCTCATTCTACTGTAGGAAGTATTTCTGACTAACCATCCTCTTCTACAGCCCTTCATTTTTTTATAATCCTCCATTTCATAAACTCACAGAATATCTCATCTTCAGCCACATTTCCTAAACAACACAGGGAATGAAAATGAGGTATTGAGTGCTCAGCTATTACTTTCCCTGCAAGAGTTGTGCAATACTTTATATACATGGCATATGCAGCATCTTGTTTAGTTGTTGTGGATGGAGTGATGCATGCACTCAGAGAAGCAGCAATATTTGATTGGGAAAAGACACTGAGTTAACAACACTGATTTAACAAGATTTGATGGCAAGGTACACAAGAATTTACTGCATAAAGAACAGGATCAGACAAAACTGTCAGGAAAACCCTGAGGTTCACAAAGGACCCCCTTGCATACTAAACATCTCAGACAAGAGTTCAGGTGCAGCTGAATCCAGACTTAGTCCCAGACTTGGTCAGTGGTTTATGTCCAAAGGATTATACACTCAACATCCATCCTTTATGTCACTTAGCTAAGAGTGTCAGACCTTCTGCTGCATTTTGTAAATGCTATGAAAATGCTATTTCTAAAGTACAATATTTTAAAATGATTCTATGAACTGAAGTTCAATAAGGTTGTCTTATTGCCACTCTCTTATTAAAAAATGGATGAAGAAGTTTTGCTTAAACTTGCCAAAATAAAAATGTTGTTTTGAGAAGGAGTAAGTTCAGAAAGCTGTTTTAGTTCTAGCATATGGTTACTGTTTGTTGCAAGGGGACTTAATTCATTCTCAATGCATTGTTTTTGAATAGAGACATTTGCTGGAATTGAAGCTGGAGTCCCGGAAAGTTTAGCATTGGGGATAAATATTTTGGAAGGTTAATAGCCTGTGGAAATAGAGGAGTCCCACGTTATGTTTAGCACTCACTACAGCTGAAAGATGAAATAGAGACTCTCTTTACCCAGGCACTGAAATGCAGCCACCTGTGGGGAGTAATGTGCCAGCTCTTTAGTGCAACAGTGCAAAACCATTTAAGTGGGAAGTGGAGCGTTATGCTCAGTCCAAAGGGAGTGTTTGCCATTGCTATTACTGAGCAGCATGACATTTTTCTCTGGGTGGAAGGCACTGTTTGTGTAATGCCATGTTTCAAAAGAATTTGACTTTAGATACACAGGAAATGGGATCCTGCCATCAGTTAATCGATTACTCACTGCCATGGACCAACCTCCCCACTTAGCACTGGGAGAAACCAGCAGAGGCAAGAGCAGGAACAAAGTGAATGTTACTTAATGTGAGTGCCCTCTCCAGTAGGGGTACTTGTATTTATAATTGTTTTTTCACTAAACTTAAAGAGAGATAGAAATGTTTGGTACAGGCAAATAGCTTTGAGAATTTCACTTTAGATTAATATCACTGTTTAATTAATTGTTATTTTCCTTTCTTTTCCAGCAGAATTGTCTCTCCTTAACTTAGGGAATTTCTCTCATAAATTTAAACTTAACTTTGACCTGAATTTCAACCAAGCCAATTCTATTCACTTTAAAAATCATCTTTATTTTTCCATATCAGAAAGGGTCAACTTGGGGAAGCTTTGCAAGAGGCGAAGCCACATAAAAGTAAAGTGCAGGATTTTAGTTCCCTGAGATTATTTGTTCCAGGAAACCACACACTATCTGGGTTTAATGTATTAACTGAGGTGCTTTCTTCCACTCTGCTTTGCTTTCCTCAAACCCAAGGAATTGAATTTCCCCAAATTCAGCACCCACCCTGTCTGCCCTTCTGTGCTCAACTGTCAGAAGAAAAAGCATAAACATGGTTTAAAACTAGTTAAGATAAAAATTGTAAGAGTATGTGTGAAAAGTCTCCTAAAATGTTTAGATACACTTTCACCTGAAGGTGGCAATATTTAATAATGTTGTGAAGAAAGAAGCTTCCCATATAGATACCTTTAATTAAAGATTTTATGGTTTTAAGTGGATGTCCTTCTCCCCCATTATTTTTTCACAATGTATTGAGAGAGAAGTATGATGAGGTATAGTGTACTTGTTTCAGAAAATCTTGAACATACGTTATGCAAAATTATTTGCAATTAAAATTAAAGCAAACATGTCATATATAAGCCATGATTTTAATAATAAAAGTCTAAACCTTATATAATAAGGCAACCCTTCCCTGCCCTCAATTTAAAAGCAATTTTAAAAGAGATAGCCTATATATTCCTTTTCACAGTATCACTATCAATATGCTCTTAACTCCAAATCCAAATTGAGGCTGATTCTTTCAAACCAGACCTTGTCTTTATGCTAAGTTATTTCACCTGCACTCAGTACATGCTGAGATTTAGAATGTGATGCATCAGCCAGGCAAGAAGAGGCAGCGTTGTGGGTATTGTGCTGTGTGATGGCAGGACTGGGGTGCCCTGCAGACCAAGGGCAAAGTGCTCTGTGCATGGGCTAATAATCAGTAAAGAAACTTGGCCCAAAGCATTTTCTGCAGAAAAGAATAAATATTTACAATATAATTATTTTTTAAAATAAAAGATTTTATAGATTTTTTTTCCTAAAAATAAAAATAAACATAAATCTACAGATATCTGTCTGTGGATTTTTAAGAATATATAATTCTATAAATTTCTTAATCTTTCTTTCTGTCCTAATTAATCTTTTGCTGTTTTCCACAGGGCTCAGCGATTTTTCCTTTGATTTCTATAAAATTCAGTATTTTCTGCAATCCCATTGATTATTGTCCTTGTGGCTATATGCAGTAAGATATTACACATGGAATTGAAATGTTTTACACAGTCCTGGCTGGTAAGGCTACATCTGCAATGCTCTGAGCATTCCCTGGTAGGAAATCATGTCACATTTAGAGAATAAAGAACACTTAACTAGGGCAGGCAGCAAACAGCAAACAAAAAAAAATCCTCAAAGTTCAGAAGACAGCAGCTATTGTATTAAGAGTAGTTAGGCAAGAAAGCCAACTGTTGAATTTTCCCTGTCTAGAGAAAAGATGAAATGATAACAGGCTGTGAGTACTTAAGAAGAATTAATAACAAGAAGGTGGAGGGTGGTGTGGGAGGACGGTTGGCAGCATTGGGAAAGCAGGTAGAAGTAGAGTAATAGCTCAGAATTACTGAAGGGGAAAATGTAGATTAAATAGGACTAAATGAGGGAGGAGGGAGGTAACCTGGCAGAGGGTCACTGATTTCAAGGCAAATGTTCATCCCTGAGGACCACGTCGAGCTGCACTGTTTGCAGAGGCTGGAGCTGGTGACCCCAGGGTCTTTTCAGCTCTAATATTTATGGGTCAGATGACTCCTCTCTTTGGCAATAAGTGAGGGAGGAGTGTTTTTATGGAGAGCCCTGCTTCCTGAGGGACTGCCTGTGCAAAAGAAGCCTGGCCAGGTACATCCTGCCAGCTCCTACACTTTGCTAACAGCCTGCAGCTTTACCCAAGCTTTCCAACTTGGAAGGAAAAAAATCTCTCACTAACAATGGCTCCTGTTGGCTCTGGAGACATGCTGATATAAATAAAGCATAAACAAGAACTGAGAGCAGTTAGTTGGTGTACCATTATTTTGACAAGAAAAATGTCATTGATGAATTGATGGTTCTAAAACCAACTAGTTCACATAATTTCTGACAGAAGGTTGATTTTGCCTTCATGTCCATCCCTGAGCAAAAGTGAACAGTAAATTATTATCTTTCCAAACCAGAAGCAAAGGCCATTTAGGAGGGAAGGGGAAGAAAATAAGGCTGCAGTAATTTCCTGCCTGTTCTTCCTGCCCAGCCACTTGCCTAGCAGAGGGTGCAAACTGGCAAATTCCCTGATCCTGTCCTACCTCTGGGAAAGAGGTGCAAACTAGCTCCCTCTGGGTATGAGATGGGTTTCATGAGACCACAGTCACAGCCTTGCTCTTAAAGATTAGCCACATTTCTTATTGGGTTTCAAAAGTTTTTTTGGGGAATGTCTCAACTCCTTGTTTAATGCATCCACTCTGTGACATTCAAAGCACTTAGTCACTAAAGCAGGCTCACTACCTTTGGCATTTCTATTAAAACTGCATGTTCAGGAAAGAAACAGTGTCTGAGTGAATCACTGACAAGAAAGTACAGGTACTGCAGAGGGGAAAAAGGGTGATTATCTACAGGCATATTCTGCTGGAAATTGAACAGACTCAATGAAGAATTGACAAAGCTGTAATAAGAATCACAATATCACAAGGTAACAAGGCAGAAAAGCAAAAATAACACAATCTTAATGCCTTTGCATTCAGACTCCATGTTCACAAAAAAATCATAACACAAATGACAGAAAGACTTCCTGTATACTCTGACACCAGATCATTCACTAAAGCCATCATGACACAATATGCTCATGAGCACAAATGTGTGCAGATTAGTCATTTCCCACAGCCATAGCTAGAAAAGACTTTCAGACTGCAGCTACAGGGATAAATTAAGTGCATGCATCAACAGGATTGTCTCAATATAAGAATCTCAGAACACCACAAGTGAAAATGAATTGAAATGAAAGTAAAGGAGTGAAAATAACATATAAAAGATAAAAAAAGATAAGCCACTGTGCCATCCAGAAAGTTTTGTGGCAAATATAAAAGTTTTTATCAAAGTGCCCAAAGAAAATGCTTCTGGCCCTTCTTAGAACTGGTGGGATTTCAGTCTCTAGTCCTGGATTGAAGAGCAAAGCAGCCACATCCAAGCTCAGAGTCATGCTTGGCACAGGGAAGGGCAGAGGAAAAGGCAGAGCTGGGCTCCCAAATCCTGGACAGATCTGTCCCAGGCACAGGGTTTGTATCTCAACACCAGTGCCCACCCTCACCTACCCCTCCCACTTACCAGGACTGGCTTTGCAGGATTGATGGATCCAAAACCCCATGGTCTTGGCTAGAACACTTCATTATGGCAAAGCACCTCTAAAGCCATGCCAGATTTTGCAAAGAATAGCTTAATAATAAATTTTAATAGAGTCACATGCTCTGCTTATTTGTGCTTTAATTATTATGCCTCTCCTCTCCTGCTCTGCTGAGTTGTGCCTATTTTGTTTTCAATAAGGATGCTTGATGAGGATGAATTAAAACCTGTAATACTTAATTTAGCACAGAATAAAATATTTAGTGTGTTAGTTCATATTCTGATGTGCTAGGCAAAATTTTCTCACACTTAACAAAATTTAGAGTCAGTCAAACAGCAAGAATCTGTCAGGTCCAACTCTGGCTATAATGATCTGTGGTTTTGCCAGGATCTCTTTCACTAAGGAGAATCTCAGTAAATCTTTTTTCTTGGTGAATTCATGTTGCAATGTACCTTTGGACAGTAGATTCATCTAGCTAATGAGACATATTTCCAATGCACATGTAGGATGGAGGTGGAAGGGTGCTGGGGTTTTTTTGTTTCATATTGCTTTTTAAAAAAGCCTACACAGAAAAAAATTATTTTCCTTTTGGGTTCTCTTGCAGTTAGTTCAGGGCCCTGGAAATGGTTTTATCTTTTATTAACCAGCAGGTCATCTCTATTATCTCAGATGGAACATACTGTCCCATTTACAGCTCTGCCCCTGAATACATTTTCTGTGTTTCCATATTTTTCCTTTACTAAAAGAGCCCACAGCAGAAAAACAGGGGGAGAAAAATCAGGTAGAAGAATCCTTTACTAAAAGGAATAGCAGCAGAGGAAGCAGGTCATTCCATAAGATTCATTTGCTAAATTTTAATGTATGCCTCAGCAGGGTGGCATGAGTCTAATTGGATTTGGAAATTGTGTGAATCTCCTGTAATAAAAGCCATATTTGCCAGGGCAGCTACAGGAAAACATTATTCCTATTGGGGTCTTAGATTTAAGGGACAACAGAGTGAAAGAATGAATAACAAGCATTCTACAAAATACTCTTCCACATGACTGTGGAGTGCTGTGCAACTTCAAATCACAGTTCCAAAAAACAGGATTTATATTAGGTTTATGTTGTCTCCTACCAACAACCTCATATTGATAGAATACTCGGGGGGAAGCTTTAAGGAAGATTAGCAAAATAATCCTTTCATGCTGGGAGTTGCATTTCTTCAGTTAAATGGGCATTGCAAGCAGTGAAAACCCAGGCAGAACTGCCAGTAAAAGAAGATATCCACACAAGACTGAATCTGGGTGTTTTCTGGAGTCAGCTTAAACTATCTGTTAATGGTCAGCTATCACACATGTCCCTCTTTCAGTGAAAATGTATGATCTATTACACATTTATGGTCTGTTATACATATTATATATTAAAACAGCATCTCTTATAAAGTCTCACCAACAAAGACAATATTGTACTGATATAACCTGCTATTTAATTTTTTTTTTTTTTGGCTGAACAAAAACGATATTAAGTTTAGCATTTAGATTTTTCATTTATTTCCTGTTTCATACTTTTAGAAGCATGCAAAGGAATTGCACATGCATGGTCTAATTCTTGTGGGGGACAAAGGTTTTCTCACAGCACTTAATAAAGCTGGTCTTCTCTTAACCCCCCCCTACAATGACAGATCAAGGAGAATTTTGTTCTTAAAAAAAGACTGCTTCCAGAAACACAGCTTTCTTTAAAGGACAATGTATGGATAAGAGTTGAGGAGTACCTCTAGTCAAATGTGAAAACAGCAGCATTTGACCTGGCAACAGTGTTGAATAGAAATACACAGTGTATTTAAAAGAGACTCTGCACAAGTAGCTTTACATGAAGATCACTGGCTTGAGTTTGAGTTTTTTCTGGTCTTCTTTGTTGTTCCTTATTCTTGGCAGAATAAACCAAGACTAACCCCATTTTCCTATCTGACAGCTAAGTATTTTATTTTGGTTCAACACCCTCCTTCAGATACAAAGACTCATGAATAAAGCAGATGATCTCTTGAGGTAGCCATAGGTGGTATTGCTATTTCCCACTCCTATTTTATAGCAGTCTGGTTATGAAATCAGCCACAGAGCAAAGGAGCAGAGCACTGCCCTGCCTGGGCTGTGGCACAGCATCACTCAGGCCTGATGTGACACAAAGGGATTCACTCAATGAAAGTGAGGGAATAAATATTTGTTTAATTTCCTTCCCACTCAGGAGATTTTTAATCCTAGGCTGAAGGGCTGCACCACAGAATTTCCACTGCAGTGGAGGGAGTTTTTTTGCCAGTTAAATGTGAATCCTGTCATGCTCACAATGAGACCTTTTCCAAGTAAAAAGGGATCATTTATGGGGAATTTGGGCATCACCTCAGCAAAAGTCCATTTGAACCTATAAGATGAAACAGTTGGAAAGCAGGCCATTTCCCTCTCTTTCTGACAGCCAAAATAGAAAAGGAGAAAAAAGAGCAGCAGTTGCAGAGCAGGGACATGACTATGACCCAATTCCACTCTCATCCTGAGGTGAGTTACCTGAGAGCAGTGCACTTCCATGCAGGTCAGTACTGGGATGGAATGGAGCCAGGTGCACTGACAGCAGCTCATGCTTTCACAGCTCCTGGGACAAACAGCCCCCAGCTCCAGAGCAGCTCAGGCTGTGCCTTTGCCACAGCCTGGAGAGGAGGCAGCTCCCATCTCACCTCCCTGTGCAACACAAGCCAGGCAATTCACAGCCTTTGCTCTCTGTTAGGGAGACACTGAGAAAAGGCTCTGAGATTGGTGTTTGCACCCATTGCTGTGCTCCTCTCCAAGCACAATCTCCACCATCACAACATTAACCTGGAGTGTTTCCAGGGTTGTTGCAATACCAGAAATGAAGGCACTGGGCACCAGTGCAGTTGGAACCTCCCCAAATGCCTCTGCTAGAAATGCCCTCAGCAATCCCTGCAGATCTATCAGCTCATGGCTAGCCCAGGCAAAGCCAATTACATTTGCTACTGACAAAAATCTCTGCCAAGTTCTCCTATTCTCCAATGCTCTGCACATTCTAGGGATGGGAAGTTCTACCAGGATCTCATAGCAGGCAGCAACAACATGCAGTAATTCCTTTTTGCTGCCCAGATCCCACCTTTTGCTGTCAGTGAACTTTGAAACTGCACCTCAGATGAATTACTAACTGTCCTGGTTTGGAGGACAGGTGTCTACTAAGAAATGCAGGAGCCTCTGTTTGAAATGGAGAATGTAAACTCTAACCCTCCAAATTATTATAATTTTGAAATGAAGGGGTTCTCAGGCAAAGATATGGGAATCAGGAATAACAGTTCTTTACAAGGAAAATTAAAATAGAAATGCAGTAATACAAAGAACAAACCCAAAACACTGACAGAGTCAGAATACAACCTGACACTCTGTCAGTCAGTCAGGTGCTGGCAGCAGTCCCATTCAATGGTGGCTGCATCCTCCTGCAGTGGCAGATGTGGTTCAGCTGAAGCAGTGCTCCTGTAGAAGTGTGCAGTTTTCCTCTGAAGGTCCAGGGATGATGTGGAAAGGTCCAGTTTTCCTCTGGAATCCAGTGGAAAAGGCTGCCTTGGTGTTCCAAATCTCAGTTTTTATCTAGGTAGGAAAGGCTTGGCTCCTCCCCCTGGCTGGAGCATCTCCCAGTGGGATGATGTAATTTTATCAGTCATACACTAGGACTGAATGGCCCATTAGCAGATGATATTTTCCTGGAGGAGGGATGGGTTGTGGAAAAGATAAAGATGACTGCCCCAGCTGATTTTAACAGATGGCCCATTAGCAGATAATATCTCCACAGAGATAAGGGTCACTGTCCCACCTGGTTTCAGCAGATGGTGATAGAATACACACTTTTGGTCACATCCTGTAATGCAACCTAAGACAATAACCAATATGACAGTTTGCAGTCAGATGATTCCTCTTCAGTTAAATAAAAGCTATATTCCACAGAGATTTTTCAGATACTGATACATTTAAATAGCAAATAGTTTAAGACAGCCAGTTTTCCAACTGACTAACCCCAAGTAATAAAAAATCAGAATTGTATTAACTGTACTTTGCTTTTTTTTTCATCACTTAAACTTTCTTAACAAAGGCATATGTGAAAAGATACCTCCTGTAGTAGCCACTCTAAGTGAGTGTGCATGGAAAGAATTTTAAAAAAGTCCTCGTGCTGCAGAATATTGCTCTTAACCTGCCTATATATTAAACTTCTAATAGAGACAAGGTGAAATGGATGTGAATGACAGAAAAAATGATTCTCTTGGAGACATGACTTGTGGCACAAGAAAGTGGTATGGGTTTGTTTTTTTTTTGTTTGTTTGTTTTTTTTTGTTTTGTTTTTTGTTTGTTTGTTTGTTTGTTTTTTGTTTGCTTGTTTGTTTTTGTTTTGTTTTGTTCTTTGTTTTTTACCTGATTAGGAGGGGTCCTCAGTTCATATTCCTAAAAATAGCCAGTGACACTCTAACTGGTCATTTGAGCTCATTAATAATTATACTAATTATCTCCAACCTACAGTAAACTGAAAATTCTTAGTTTAATTTTTTTTTTTTTAAAGCATGCATTCTTTATTTGTGTTGTCAATTAGAAAACGCTTCAACCCCTTCTTCTCATTAGGGATAAAGAAGGTATTTTTTATTTTACAAGTTGCAAAAACCCTTTTTTCCTCCATCTTTGTGATTGATTTTTGTATAGTTCTGGAGAACAATTTTGCATCTGTCTTAGAAATTCAACTGTATATTTAAAATACTGTTGCACATGGAATTAAAGAAACAAGGAGATGCAAGATGAGGAACAGCACCAGTTGACAGATAAGGGAAATGAGGAACGTTGGTTTTGAGACCCAGACCTGAGTTAATAATATTTAACTCCTTAAATAAAAATCTAGGTCTAAGTTCAGACTGACACAGGACCACTGTGACTGCTCTGTCAGTTGGAAGATAAGACAAGCTGAATTCACTCAGCATTGCTTGTCCATGGCATTCACCAGACATTTAATTAACATTATGGAAAGAATGAATACATTTTTAAGGAAATCAAAAGGATATTTGATGGTTTATCTGACAAAATATATTTTAAATCATGTTCAAAGAAAAAGGCAATGAAAAGACATTGTAGAAATTGCCATTATTCTTCCTCTGTTGGACCCAGTACTGAAAAAAACTCAGAAAAAAAACTTGCATCAAAAATAAGGAAGAAGTGAATCACAAAAGTCAAACACATCTGAAGCACATGATTAGAATTAGGAACTTTCTCAGTTTTGGCACCCAGGAATTTGGACCCCATCCCCCAAAGCAGTCCCTGTACAAGGAAAAGGAAAGGGAGTTCTATGGGGACACAGCATCTCAGACAATAAATGTTAAATATAACCCACAGACTGTTCACACCATCAGCTCATCACTGCCCTTCTGTGCTTGAGTCCTGAGCCATGGATCCCCCAGCCTGTGCCATTTGTGCACTTGCTCTGCACACATGTAAGGAACTCAGGAGGCAGTGCAGAATGACAGAAATGCAGATTATGATGCAATTGCTCATAGTTAAAGTGATATTCCAAAGCTGTAATTTTACCAACATGGCATAACACCTCCTGTTATTGTTACTAATATGTTATCATCACTGGGGCTGTTGAGGATGCTGCACTATCTCAATCTCATCAGCACTGGGCCAGAAATTGCACAGCTTCCCAAACACAGGAAAGGCTCATCAGCTGCTCCTTGGCCAAACTGAGTGATGTGTGTGGTGGGCTCCTCACTAGCTGCCTTTCTGTGGTGCAAGACAAGCAGTACTGTTAATGTGAAAGAGGCAGAATAAAGTATAGAAAATCTCCATGATTTACCAGAAGGTAATAAATAAACATCAGTGCATTTAATTAAATTATCTGAATGAGAAATCAGCTCCTAGACACAAAAGGCTTGCATTCAGCCAATATGTATTCACATTCTACTGTCCTGTTCCATTTTCTGTGACATCCTTATGTTATCTTTCACTGATCTATTCTGTCATTTGGCCAAGATCAGGTTCAAAATCTCTTCCTTGCCATTAGTAATGACCCTGGGCATACCCTGGGAAATCATCTTTTTATATAAAAAAAATACTTCACCAGAGCCTTTGCTGTCAGTAAGGTTGAAGGGACATCTCTAGCAGCTAATAAATACAGAATAGATTTAGGAAGGAGATTCAGGAAAAAAAAAATCAGATGAAAATGTAGTACAGCATTAAAAAAGAGAGCCTTGAGACTTGCTCAGAAGATTAAAGGATTACTTCTGTCTTGGAAGCTTGTGAGATGAAGGGTCCAGGTAACCCATGCACCTATGTAACCTGGCATATTTAACTTTCCTGATACAAATTTATTTTTCTGGCTCTTTTGCAAGATGGAGTAGCTAACTGAACCAGTTATGATGGCATTCAAATAATGAGCCCTCTATCAGTGAGGCTGGAATGAATTCCAAGATGAGAACAGTCCACTACAATTTAGCAAAATGTTATTTTACTGTAATTCAGTTCACATTTTTCCAATTTATCTGGGAGTTCTAACACTTATGAATTTTCTTTTTTTTTCTTACAAAATGTTATTTAGAGTATAAATATTCTGCCCTAGGAAATAAACTATAATGTCCAACACTTTTGGGATCAGTTGTGATAGCTTATGTTAAAGTGCTACAAATTTCCCTCTGCACCAGATATTAGAATAAATGACACAAATTAATATAACATAATATGATTATTATAATATCATATGTTTGCTCAGCAGTGCTATTTTTCACTTGCCCAACTAAGTTTCTTTTGATACACCAGGAGTTGTCTATATTTAAATAATTAAGGAAATCTGGTAAAACCCTTAGTGTACCACTGTATTATGTATTTTGACATTTTCTTTTCATACAGTATTAATATAGTTCTTCATGCCATCCCATTTTCTTATTCTTACTTCCAGTAATATCTATAGTAATATCTATATATAGTATATATATAGTATATCTATATATATTAATATACTATAGATACTGTAGTATAGATATACTATAGATATATTCTATATATAGTATATCTATATATCTAAATATCTAGAATTTTAGCTAAACCCCTCATTAAATGAACTAATAAGTTAATGGGTCCAACTCTGTAGTGTCACAACCAGACTGAGAGGAGACCAGGTGTGTTTTGCTAGGGAAGTGTCTGGGCAAAATAAAAGTTTTTACCCATTTACTTCATGCAATTTCAATGAAATGGTCTGCCTGCACCTAGAGAAAAGTGCTTTTATCAGCACATTTCCTGTCTGCTGTGCATGTTGGCATTGCTGTGAGCTCCCCAGCTGCAGCAGGAGGGGACACCCTGCAGTCAAAAGCAAGGGACATTGCCAGACTTGGGCTTTAAAAATTGATCCCTGGCTTTGGCTTGTCAAAGTAGATGATCTAGTTGTTTTTATTTAGCAAGGAAGCAGTTGTACAGGAGGTTTGAGGGTCAGGGAGATAACTTGCTTCTGTAAATTATATAAGGATGGGATGTGGCCCTGAGAGCATCTGTAATTCAATTTCCAAATAGTTTTACTAACAAGTATTGCAACATCTTCTCCACCTTACTGCTTTTCAAGGACTAGTAAAGCTTAAACATTTACTCTGAACTTCCAGGTCATGTAATTCAATTCTCATAAAGAAACATGCAAAGCATAAAGATGCCAATCACTAAAGCAGACTTGCATGTAAATTTTGTAAATGTTTCTGTTTGGGGTTTTCCCCCATCATATTGTAATAAGATTTTATTGTGATAATGAGACTTACAAGGAATTGTTCCTATCTTAAATTTGGATAAAAAAGCTGAGAAGTCTATTTAACCCAAGTCACCATCACACAAATCTATATAAAGCAATAGTCAAAATTGATTTTCTGGTGAAATGAAAGAGGAATAAGACTCATTTTACTTTGCTCTGTCTTACACATTAAGGTAGCAGGCATTTTAGAGAGAGCACATTACCTATTCTACATTAACATGAGAAATGAAAAAAATTGAACACATGCCATTTGGTATGTGCATCTATTTTCCAGTAGTTAATGTTAAAAGGCTAAGCTACATTGTCAGAAATTATCCTTTTTTTTTGTAGTTGTGAAGGTTCAGTGATTTCACTCAAGTTCCTTTAATCCATATTGTGCGAAAGGAGAATCAGATCAACCAAAAATTAAAATCCTATTACTGGACTTGGAAAAAACTGATCCTTGTGCAAGCCAAATTTAATTGTTAAGTTTCCCCTGATTTGAATTCCACTTAATTTGACTGAAGGCAAAATCATAATCCTGCCTTTATACCTCACTATCTCCTCAAGTGCATTGTGAAAGCAACTAAAAGATATATTTAATAGGCTGGGCTATGCATTCTGCAGGTCAATAATCTTCAAGGATCAAGAGCAGAAGAAAATGCTGAATTATACCCTGCCAATGACACTGTCTTTCTTGCAACTGCCAAAATACCTGCAGAGGGTTATCTCAGCTCATCTCAGTTACAAGGGCAGAGCATGACAAGAGGAACAGATTTGAAAGATCCAGAGAAGAGACTGAAACCAAGAACCTGCACTGAATACAGAAACAGCCCATAAACTCTATCTAGCACATGATGATATGCTCTGTGCCTACAATGCTGCTGGACTGAAAATGGAAAATAAACCTTACAAGATGCTCAGTGTAATTTAAGCTGGGAGCAAAAAGCCATGGATAACCATTCTGAGGGACCTGGACAGAAAAGGGCACAAACCTTCTGGCAACTGCAGGTGCAAAAAGTGCTTTTGGCATCTTTATCCAGAGGGAGATGAATATCCAAAAACGTTTACTGTGAGCTTTTTAAAGAAAGTGATAGTTTGTTCAGATAGTTATTCTACTGAAGGGAATTATTCTCATTTGCCCCAGTTGTTTCACTTCCCAGCTAATCCACATCTGAGTTTTTACCAGCAATGCAAAGAACATCAGAATTTTAACACCAGTGTTGCATGGGGTTTCACAACAAATTTAAATAATAAAAATCTTTAACATCCTCAAAATACCATTTTTCATTAGTCTCAGGAAATACTGGTACCAAAGGTCTGTCCCAGAGATTTTGAAACAACTAATGAAACCTTTGCTTTGTAACTTCTTTCCAAGAGGTGTCAGAAAGTCAAGCAGTGTCAGGACTGGGGAGGACCAGAGTGCTCTGAAAGTCCCTCTGGAATAAAATCCTGTTCTTTCAATCTTTAGAATGAAATGTAGGGACTTTTGGATGTGAAAAGACACATTTTGTAATTTTGACATTTCCTTAAATCAGCTCTTCAGCCACTGTTGCCCTTTCTAGGGCTTAAAGGCCTTCACTATGTTTCTCCCATCAGCCAATTTCAGCTAATTAAATATCTTTCATTTTAATCAGAGGGACAGCTCATATATGCATGTGAAAAAATAATGGGTTAAAATATAATATTTGTATAAAGTTGTCTATAAACTAAAATTTAACTCTTTTTCCTAGTCATGAGGGTATTCAATATTTCCATTTATCTGATGGAAGGAAGCTCCATCAGGTGCTGGAATCACACATTCACTGCAGTCCCTGGAATCTTTGTTCAGGTACAGCTCTCCCATAAACATTTTAAACATTTCCTGGGTTTGGGACACTGTGGGTGCCCTCAAATGGCTCCCTCCATGCAGCAAGAGAGTAACCTAATATGTTCATCTGGATTCTAGATATCAGGAATTATTTTTTAAATTAATATAAAATTGAATTTTACTTATTGGGTTTATAGAAAATAAAAAATGTGCTTAACCTAAACAAGAAAGAAGCCTGTACTGTTTTTTTTTTTTTCAGATGTTTGAGACTGAGCACTTTCAGACTAGGAACAGAAATCCTGCCAGGCAATAACACCCTTTTCTAAAGCTGGGGTCTGTGACAATGCATGAGGCAAAGCACTGATAACCCTCTCTGGTAAACAGACATCTAACCCTGACCCAGTGCCTTTATTAAGAAATTCACCCACACACTGAGCAAGCCACTGCTTCCCAGAGCTTAGTAAATTCACATCTATTTACTGTAATATTTTTCAATACAGAGTATAATAGATTTAGAAAGCACTGAGTTCTGGCCAGACAGCATTTATTCTTTTACCAGGAGGAATAAAACATTCTATATTGAAGCAAGTGTGCAAATTCCTTTCATAAAAGGTGTTTTGCCAAAATCTGTCCTTGCAGTTATTGAAAAAATATTGATAAACATGGTTCAAATGGACTAAACAACCAGTGAAAGATGTAGGCAATTTAAATAATAATATTAGTGTGGAGAAATTTCCCTTTCATGGGATAACCCAGTGGATAAGATGGCTGTGAAATACAGGGCTCTCAGTGGACTGGGTTCTCAGAAACCCTCTTTCCCTCTTGTGTAAAAATCTTTAAAATTCATTAGCTTTGAGTAAAAGAGAGAGGAAATTACATGACTGAGCATGTTAGCAAGAAAATCATGAGTGGTATGAAACCTTAAAAGAAACCTCTGGAATTCTACTATGAAAATTCTGGTTTTCCTTTCATACAAGGAGATAACTCCTTATTCTGTACTCCTTCCCTGTCTCACACTTTCAAAGTGATCTTAACTGTCACAACAACTCTAACATTCTGCATTCATCACCAGCAATACCACTAAGTACTTTAAAAAAAAAAAAAAAAAAAAAGGAAAAGAAAAAAAAAAAATGGTCCTGATGTACTTGGGTGGCTCAATTATGGTGTTTCTGTGGTCAATCTTCCCAGCCACCTAACTTGTGAAGGCCATAAGTCACTCAAAGATATAAATCAGCCCCACATCTAATTCTGTTCTGTATGCTCTCTCTCTGCTTTGCATTAACACATAAATATCTCCATATTCATCATTCATAGGGGCTACTATTTTCAGTGTCTATTTTCAAATGGGCTTGAAGTATGCAACCCAATGTCTTTTGATATATATCTGCTGATGTAAGGGATGACAAGAGTATTATAAAGCTCTTTCAGGTGAGTTTTTAAAACTAGAAATTTAAGAAGTAGATGCTGTCCCAGAATACAGAGTTTTGGTGCAGCAGGAGTTATTTCTCTCTTAATGGAGGGTATTTATGAACAAAAAGAGCTTTTCTTTATTTGAAATTTGGTTTATTTGAGAGGGCCATATTTGCTCTGTGATTGATGCATGATAACAAGGCAGGAAAAGTAGAAAACAAACAGGAGTGGCTATATTTTCAGAAGTGATGAAAGGCTAATGAAAACATCCCAGAACTGCCCATTCACATCCTGGTCCTTCCCTAACAATGGGGGGACAAGAGGTCTGGAGTTTAATTTTCTTTTAGGGCAGCACAGTAATACACCTTAATTCATTCAGTACTGGCTTGATCCTGACTCACATATTCCTGTAAGGCCACAGGGGAAATGATGGGAGGCTGGAAGGGTTATTTCTCTCTTCCTCCTGCAAACAGCCAGTGGCAGAACTGTCTAAGGCAGCAGAAATGCCAGACTGAAATAATGCTGGGATGTTACACAAGTGAGGTGAAATGACAAAAAGCAAAGCACACCCCCCCCAGCCCACCCTGGGTTTTAACCAGAGTCATCTCAAGGGCTTCTTCTAACAAGAGAAGACACAACATTTTCAGATGGAAATGTGATTTTCAAGTTGACAGTGCAGCTTTAATTAAATGGGAGTCCAAGGAAAGAACATAACACTGGGAAATAAATAGGCTATAAAAGAAGAAAACCACTAGTGTGGATAGCCAAGGAAATTAAGGGAGAGAAGAGGAAAGAGCAAAGGCCATGTGAGACATCTATTACAAAACATCAAGGTTAATGCTACAAGTGGAGGCATAGACAGCCAGAGTGATAGAGATTATGGAAATGATCAAGGAAGCAAAGATCAAACCTGAAAGGAAATTGGCAGATTCTTACTCAGTGCATTCTGTCTGCATTGACCTGAAAAAGAGAATTTTTGTGTTTTATAATGTTGTATCTGAAAAAAATGGCACTGAAATATATTGTAGCTTTTTAGACAGTGAACTGACTTAAAAGGCAAGTAGCTATAGAAAGCAATTATTCTAATATTCCACTAATATTCCACTATTCTAATAAAATTACAGACTCTCTGACACTTCCTTAAAAACTCTGTCCCAGACTAAAATGAAAGAAGGCACTTTGAAGTATCAAACACAGCACTTATGATTCTCTAAGTGTAGCTCCATGTCTGAACATTTCTGCCATTTTCTATTTTTCTCCAAAAACAAGGCAAAAAAAAAATTGCTGCCAATAGTATTTTGAAATTAAGGGAAAACAGAGCCAGGCACCATGGTGCAGCTGAGTTTGTGCAGCTTCCAGTGGGAACAGGGACACCCTGTTTGAACAGGACACCTGGGCTCTGAGGCAACCTGAAGGGCAAATCAAATCAGTGTTGGCTGCCAGAGCTGGGATGTGCTGAGAAGTTCTTCTGCCACTTTGATGAGTGTAATTCTGCTCTTATATTAATTCATTAATTAATATAATTAATTCTATTCTATTCTATTCTATTCTATTCTATTCTATTCTATTCTATTCTATTTTAATTTTAATTTTAATTTTAATTCTAATTAATTCTAATTCTAATTCTAATTCTAATTCTAATTCTAATTCTAATTCTATTCTATTTATAGTGGTGGCAATCCCTTTATCCATCATGGTCACCACACAGCTCTCTGCTACTTTTGTTTCATTCTACCTTAGCCAACTTTTTACTGCACCTTGTGCTCTGTTTGCTGTAGTTATTTACTTAATTCAGCTGAGCCCAGCCTGATGAGTCACAGTCAGACCCTGAGCAGACAGGTAAAAAGGACATTTACTGTTCTGGAAATCCTGTACTTCCTGTGTCAGAGAAGATGTGTCCTACACCACATTCAATCTACCTGGCATTAATTCAGTCATTATGACATCTGCTTAGACAACTATTATTCTTATTAGTGAAACAACAAAAACCCACAGATACATTTATGTATGATTGAATGAGGTTTTTTTTTTTTATTTTTTTAAATTTTTTTACTTTTTGTTAAACTGTCAATTTTACCAATTATTTTGCCTCATCATGAGACTTCTGTCTTTTCCTTCTGCCTTCAGTTTTAGGTTGTACCTGTAGCTCACACATTGTAGTCACAGGTTTTCAGCTCTTGTACTTTAGCAAGAGCTTGCCTTTGAGATAAAAATAAAAAACACTAAAAGGGACAATTTCTGAGTCAGCCCAACTTTTCTCTATCCTAAGGGCAGAATTTCAAAGGAGCAGCCATATCCCTGCTTCTCCAACTCTAACAATAATTTTCTAAGGAGGATAACATTATCATATCTACAATTCACCACTTAGAGCAAATCTAAAGTGAAGAAAGGCAAGCAAAAGTAATTAAAGAATGTCTATTTTTTCTTCCAGAGAATTAAAGTCTATTCTTACAAGATTTATATAATCATGCTCTAGTTGCACTTGACTCCAAGTGTTTGATTCCCTAAGGTTTTAGGAACAGTGCTACTGCCTATACATTTTCCCAGGGGACTACAATGGGAAATGTGAAATCCAGCCTCTTGGAGGAAGGCTTGCAGAACATTCTCATTGCCAGGATTAAGGAGCAGAATCAAGGAGAGGAGCAGAATTATTGTCATTAGTCTCTTCTGAGCACATCACAGCTTAATTTACTGACCACTTCCACAAAAGGGTTCATAATTATCTCTTCCAGGGTTGAAGTACTAATTCTCTTTGGTGAGTGGAGACAAAACAGTCTTGACAATCCCCTCTATTTTCCTCTGTTGGCTGCTCCCTTCTCAAAGAGCTGGGTGGAGGCAGTGCTCCTTCAGCTCCAGTTTCTGGGCAGGGGTGCCTCCCTCACCTCTGGCTGATCACACAGAGCAGCACATTCACCAGCAGGCACAAGAAAACATGCCAAGCACAGCAGGAAAGGGAAACTTGGTGTTATTTCACCTCTGAAGAATGTTTAGAAGGGTAATATACACACACACACAGCAGATCAGTGGGTACATGGCAGCTGCCTCCAAATACTTGAAGGAAATAAGCACTACTTTAGGGAAGATGTTATTTATCATAAGCATTGGGGGAGCAATGCAAACACTGGATAAGCACCTGGGGACTGAGCTCTTTTAACTTGTAGGGTCAGCTCCTGTAAAAACATTTGCAATTAGGCATAATTTTAGGAAGGGAGTTTGAGGGCTTATTTGAAAAACACTCAGAGACTGGATGGGTTTGGAATCAAGTGCATTTGCAAGTTATTTTCTACCACTTACAATCTTTTTTTTTTTCTTCTTCTCTGTAAATGTAGAGATACACGGTCATGTTACACCTTTTGGTCAAGGATTTTACAAGCAAAAAATTTAATGCAAATAATACATGAATTTTAACTCCTTTGAACCAGTTTCAATTCACTGGGATGGATTTAGACAATGCAAAAATGGTGTGCAAATGCAGAGAGCTTTGAAAGGAAGGGCCAGTGAACAGTGATGGCAGAACTAGGCTTCCAAATTTCTTGGAAAAAATGTTTCATTTCTTTCTAGCCTTTGAAGGAAAAGAGTATCTGGGGTTTTTTTTGTTTTTTTTTGGTTTTTTTCCACTGCAGCCTCAGGTAATTGCAAGAAATAAAACTATACCTGCTCCCTTGGGGTAGCCAGAGAACAGATGTGATTCAACAACAACTCCTGGCTAATTTGGTTATGGTCCCTCTGGTCTTTCCTGCAGCAAATCCTATGGTTACTGTGAGAAGGAAAACCCTGAAATTAGAGATTTATTCCTAAGAAACCTTTCCATCCTTGTTTTACTGTTGAGTCAATATCCATAATTAAAGTAATCTTTGGACAGCATCTCTATTATACATTTTGTGACTTAGCCAGCTATATCAGAATAGAAGAGACTGTCAAAGTTATGGATGATGTTGACAGAGTAGCAAAACTTCAAAGATCAAAAAGATATTTCTACCTAGAACTTTCACAAGTCCTTTAAATCTGTGTTTACCAGCTTGGTTTCCCATACACCAGCATCTATTTCTTCTGAATTGATCAAATTCACATTCTGCAAACCAAAAATTTCCAGAAATTCTTTTATACAGACATAGAAAACAAATTTACAGAACAACGAACTCAGTGTAGAAATGATGAACATTCAGTATGTCCTTATATCCTATATGAATAAGAGTGATTTTTTTTGTTTGTTTGTTTGTTTCATTTGGTTTAATATTATAGAACCTGCAGCCTGTTTTGGCTCTATAGTACCAAAAAAGCTCCTGTTGCAAAGAGTTATATTATATATTTTTTTTTTTTTTTACTTTTGGACATATTTGTATAAATACTGCTACTAAACATTCGTTTTAAAGTTGCAACTCAATGTGCTTTTTCATTCTATACATTTTAAAAAAAAAGTTTTCTAGTCTCTCTCTCCACTATCTCCCTCACCTTTTTGACCAGAGGTTCAGGCTATCAGAGAAAACTGAGTTGGAGGAGTGAATTCTGGTCCAAAACTGAGGTAGAAGGAGTGGCATTAGAAGGAGAGAAATCCTGTGCCCAAATGTTTGTGACCACCTATGAAAACTGGTTGTCAAAATGTTTTTTGGGGTATTATCCTGGAACTGAGTCACCCCCTGGGCAATGGCAAAGACATCTCCATTTTTCAGCCATTTCATGTCTAAAATATTTGTCATTGTTAGCTAAGTGGACAGCATCTACACTGAAACAAATAGCAAAGGCATTCTAATGATTTCAGGATATTTAATACCCTCCACTCATTTCTTAAGTGCACATAAGGCCCATTAGGTCATGAGTCACACAGGGTAAACACTAACAGTAAACTTAAGCTTATAAAAAAATGACTCATCATGTAATTTTATGCATGTGAAATAGAAGAAATGTTTCAACCATCATCTATCCCAGCAGGGAAAAAATGTGAGGAAAGGTTTACTGAGAGAGAACACTTTATACAGAAACAAAGATAATGTGTTTTAGCATATTAGGACTCTCCATTATGAATTTCCTGTGATTTTAGCTTGCTCCTGTAAGCAGTTACATGGTCAGACACAAAGTGTTCTTTCCAGAACTATCATGAGATGTCTCATCTGCTCATGTTGTCTGTGTGCTTTACTTTAAGCAAGTGTTCACAAAAGTAACTTGCATTAAATTACCCAGATGTAATGTTTTGCAAACAGAGTGGAAATTATGATGAGTGTTCCTAGTTAGCTGATCATCAAGCCATAATAATTTTAGGATAAATTAAGCTATGGATATTATGGAAAAGCAAAGAAGTGTTAGTGCCAGGAATTTTTAGTGTTTTTTTTTTTTTTTTTTTTTTTTTTTGAATGTTGCAGTCAGACAAGAAGGGCAGAAGAGGTTTTGCACTTAACCTCTGATCACTTGTACTAAGCAAATACAAGTTTCTCAAAGCTCAGAACAGAAATCCTGGTTTGAACTGAACTTTTCATTACCAAATGGGATTTTCAGTAGTGAGGAGCAATTTGTTTTTGTCAGCTTTGACCCCACTTGTCTTCATCAGGTTCCTTTTTGAAAGAAGACTTCAATGATTACCTTAAGAAAGAAATGATGTACTGATTTAAATGGCCCTGAGTGGTATTCTCAGAAGTCACACTGCTACCCTGAAAAAGGCTAATGAAGAAAGACCATCTCCTCTTCTATGACACTTCAGTGGCTGACAACACATTATTAAAAATCTCTTATGTCCTATGATACAACTGAGAAGGAAAAAAAGAGAGATACATAGACTCATAAAAACCTAGGTAAATACTGCATGTTTGCAGACATAACTATGTTAAAAAAATAACTCTACTGTGACAATTGCTAGCCAATATAAAAGACACTAAAACTGCTTAATTTAAAACATATGGAAATTGTCCCTCCTTTGGAGGTCCTTCAGTCCATTTGAAAATGAGCAGTGTTCAAAACCATTATGAAATATGGACATTCTAATAACACTTCTTCTGTTTTGAAACCTGGGGCAATTTAAGAAGGTCTTGCTTTTACGGGTTCTACTAGATTAAGTTCTCTGTTTATACATGAACCATGGCAGTTTCAATTTGTGTTTCACAGACACTGCCCTCAAAGCCTTCCTTAAGATTTCACCTCTGGAGTAATTATGCTTTATGACACATTTGGGCCCTCAAGTTGGAATGAGGCTGGCATGGCAGATTAGCACATACTGGATTCATTTCATGGATGCATTGAAGTTTTTCTGCTCTGATATAAAATGATGAGAATTTCCAGTGATGATGAATTTAGAATTCTAATAAACTGCAATTAATCTTTTGTACATTTTCTCCCCTGAATCTAACATATCTACCTTCCATACTAATTACAAGAGTGGCTGTAACAGTGTAATTTGTCATGCAAAACAACTGTTTCTGGACCTGCTGTTACACAGAAGTGAAGGAATTGGGTTTGGGCTATGTTTGGAGCCAGGGGGTAATCTAAGGGTTTTTCCATTTTCTTTTAATATTGCCCCAAAAGAGATGAAGCAAAAGTAGGAGAGGCATTGTAAAAGTTCAGTCCTGCCCTTACTGCCTTGTCTCTCAAGCTTTTTGAACACTATTACCTCCACAGAGCCACATTATAAAAGGTGTATATAATAAGTGTATATAAGACTCAGTCTAACACAGCTACAGTCCCAAGTTTCTTCTGACCAGCTTGAACAGATAACCTTTTTGCAGTGCTACCTTTATATTCAAAGTTTGGTTTGGTTTTTTTTTTTGAGTTTAAGCAGTTGTTCTAAAGAAGCTAAATAGAAACAAAGCAATGATCATTTTTAAAAAATATAATGTGCAGAATTGTAACCACAGGAGATGTACATTATGTATCAGAATTTCATTAGTTCAAACACTAACCTCATTTAAAAACCTCCATAAAAGGGAAGTATTAAATATTGTTGCCATCTCTGGCAGCAGCTAATAATCACAGAATCCATTTAGGAATGCACCTAGATTTTGCACAAAAGTGGGAAGAAGCAGCATAAGAGATGGATCAAAGGCTGGGCAGAATTCCTGCCTAGGCTCTGCACATGTCTGAGAGGAGACAAGAGCTGAGGCAGCTCAGCAGCTTCTTTTGGGCTCTGACTGCCAGCCAGGGAGAGCACAGATATACCCAAATCTCACCCCAAACTCATGAAAAACAAAAGGGAAACAAAAGAAGCAAACAAAGAAATAAAATGCCTTCCTCCAGGCCTGCTGTGGATGTCAGGGGAGAAACAAAGAGCCTCTGGATGCATACAGCAAACAAGGATCCAGAACTTCAGGACCAATTTGTTCTCAGGGACAAGTAACTCCAGATATGTATTCTGAGGTATCTCAGACATAATTTTGAGGAAATTGAGGCAGCTGCAGCCCTCTTCTACTCTCAAACTACTCTCTACTTCATTGCAGAAAATATCATTTTCCAGTTGTTACTGGTGAACAAGTTGGCTCTGCAATGAAATAGCTCACAGACCCTTTTGTTTGCATGGTGAGGCATCCTTTGAAGATCCCTTTACTCTTTTTTTCCCTTTGATTAAGGCCCAGATCTAACACTCAGTCTTCCAAGGTCTATTTGTGAGAGCAACTGCCCTCTGTATCTTGAGAGAAACCTCAGAAGTGGGCTCTTGGAAAGTGCCCCAGCAAGGTAAATCATGACAAAAGACAGCTGAAAATACAGTGTTAGATTTTCTTGAATTAATCTCTGATCATCTCAGAAAAGACTGGGTGGAAAATGGTTCATAGTGACAGTCTCTGAACACCTGTAATCTAATTTCTGTTCTCATTTTTCTGTTGTACTTCTGCTGAGAGGGGAAAAAAAAAAAAAAAAAAAAAAAGTAGCCCTGTATCTGTGATTTTGTCTCCTGTCTAACAGGTAAAACCCCAACCTGATCCTGGCTGCAGCTGGTCCTGTCCTCACATCCCACTGCTCTTGTACACAACAGATCACACACAGCCTTCACTTCACCTCACACCAGCAGAAACAAATAGTTAGCAGCACCAATAAGAATGAATTAATCACTTGGACTGGGGAAAAAAATTCCATCTTTCCACATTCTTGGTTTTATTTTTTGGTTATTTTTCTTGGCTGATATTTATATCTCCACAGCTGGCAGAGCTCAAACCTGCTGTAGCTGCAGCTAGGTCTCAGAGCTCTCCATGCAAGAAATCAATAAAACTGATTAATGAAAAGCATCATTCATCAAACCCAGCCCTTGGATACAGCACTGCAGTTGATAAAATAACTTTAGTTGTCTTATCCTTTAGCTAACTGCCTCATGTGTGGCACAGGGGGATTAATAGATTGTTTGCCAGTACTCACACTTTTCATATGTTTTAACTAGTAACAAGATATTCTGAAGAGATCCACTTGAATGTTTTAATCATAATAAAAACATTATGCTGTAAAAATAAGAATTAATTCTGGCAAAGAGTAAATCTATAAACAATATCCTCAGTTATTTTTGGCGAACAATACAACATTAAGTAAAACTTAAAATCTGGTGACAAGGAACAATAATGCACAAGGACAAAGGTAATAAAAGCCTAAAATAATATCATGTTCAGTTAGTTATATTACTCCTTGACCATTAAAACGTTAACATGATGATAATCAATCTTAAATCAATTACCGTGTAATTGCTGAGTCAATAGAAGTGCAGTTAAATATTGATAAGTCTCTAAAAGCTCTATCAGGACATATTGACAGCTGGAGAAATGGATGCAGGCCTGTGCAGAAGGAAGGCTTGGCTTGCACTGCTGTGATGGAAAGCAGCACCAGGCTGAGTTTCCATTGCCAGTCCCAGCCAGACGCGCGATCGATGCCGGCCCCTCTGCCCTGTCAGCACCCAGCAGGGAAGGTGGCTCTGTGCCATTCCCACTCTTCTCATCCTTACAGCAGTGTGGAGGTGACCAGCTAACATCCTGGGTAGTAAAGGACAAAGGACTTAACAGTCCAAACTAAAAAAAGATTATCAAGTGATATGAGAAAAAACCCTATTTATGTCCAGAAGGGTCACTGCTGCTTCTGCTTAGCATTCTCTGGTGGTTGCTAAGGTAGTCAGACCTGCCTGCAGGAACACTCACTGGAGTGGCTGTGCTTATAAATTATGAATTAAGGGTCCTTTTATTTTGAAGGATATAAGCAAAATAGCTCCAAAGATTTACACCATCTTTTACAAAATTACAGGGACAAGACACATTTTAATAAGACCCAGCTTTGTTTTATGATGCTGTTTATCAAAGGAATCACCAGTTTTGTCCCCTGAAAGTGGAATAGTCATCCCTATCCTCCTGTTCTTAGGTTTACCAAAACTCTCTTTGTTTCTGCAATACTGAGCTACTTGTGTTCCATTTGTTTGATGAAGTCATTATGTTGAAGCAAATACCCTTTACTGTTTCTTTTGTGTCTATGAGTGGTATCTAGACACTAATATTCTTTGAATGAAACATGCTCAATTTTATCTGTAGCCAGCAGCAAAATATAAAGAAACACAAAACAAAACTATTTGGCTTAGGATTTGGGTCAGATAAGATACAGTATTATAGTAAGCTCCAGTAGCAGTAGCTGGTAAGGTTAAATCAGGAGTGCCATTGTAACTTTCTGTTTCTTTCATTCAGATAACTTTTTGAAACATTCTCCTTCTCTGATGATATTTTCCTGCTTTGTGGCTGCTTGGGGGCAAATGGTTTTTGGCAGGTTTCAGCTAAAACTGTTCAGCCATTTCATTTTACTGAAAGAATAATTTTCACTTTCCTCTTAACCCCTTAGTATATATTAAAGCAAACTTTTGTTCTTGAAGCAGCAGCTGAGTGAAAATTCAGGCCAGCCCTCGTGGCTCATTTGCTATTTGCCCTTCCAGTCTGGGAGCCAGACACAAAATATGTGAGGACCATCCTCCTGCCCTGCTGCAGTCAGAGCAGACACTGCCTTCAAGGGCTCAGCCATGGGCACACAACATGAGAAGCTGGAAGCAGAGAGTTCAATTCAGAAGTTTCTGACCAGAAAAATCTCCTGTGTCATACACGACTTCCATGGCATGACGTTTAAACCCTGCTGCTGGAAAATTGCCCTAGCATTGCAACAAGCCCTGTGAACTCTGCCCTCTGAGGAGTCACCTTCCAAACAGCCTGGCCCCACAGCATCTCCCAGCTCTTCACAACTCAAGCCTAACCACATCATCAGGGCTCCAATTTTCCTTTTGCCTCAGGAACCTCAAACACTTCCATGTCTCAGAAACACAAAAGATCCTGTGGTTTTGCTTGATATTGTATTGTTCAGCAAATAAAGTATGAATGGCCCTCAATAACAGTGACCCTTTAGCTTCATGAGGCTTAGATGACATTAGAAAAGATGTGCAACTTAGAACAGTCTGGTGCAGATAACTAAATTGAAGTTTGTTGCTCACTGAATAACAAAATACGTTTTTATAGCTCATTTACGTTGCTGAATTTGCTCCTAATAGGGGAAAAAGAGAAGCACTTACAAGTTCAGTTTTATTTCCATCGCATATTTCTTCTGCAAGCTTCAAGAATGAGAAAGTCCTGATGGTTGGTGGTTCTGGGAGTGGAACAACTGATATCCTCAGCAGGAAAAAAACCCTTAACTGATGAGAACATTCTGAGGCCAAGATACAGAGCACCCTTATAGAGAATGAGAGGGATTTTGGTTACTGTTAAATTTATATGACTACTCAATTGCAGCACAACGTGCAGAGTGGCTGCCTAAAGCTCAGGAGTGCAAACTGTGTGGGTGCAGAAGTGAGCTGTGGGTCAGACAGGCAGAGCAAGCAAAATTCCACAGCTGTGGGTCAACACTCTGTGTGCAGAGTGGGCAAAGACAGACATCTGCACAGCTACAACTCCAGTGTCTGATTTAGATTCAGCATGGGAATGGGGGTATTTTCTAGCAGGAACAGTGTCTCTCTATCAATCATTGCCATTGATGAAAAAGTCACACTAATGGGGAAGAACGTTACTCTTTCTAACAGGCAGAAATTTTTTAAAATGTCAAAGACTTTTGATAAGTCTGTTAAAAAACTCAACTTGTGTCAGACTGCAGACTGGTTTTATCAATTGTTTGGGCATGTTACATGATAAGTTATTATGCTTTAGGAATCATTTGGAAAAATGACACAATAAATTATAGATTAATGTCTCTGCTAATGAGATCCCCATTTTAATTAAAGCTCTTTAGCAGATGAAACAGATAGGAGTTCAATAGGCTCCAGCTTTTCCACTTTTCCATCTACAACAAAGCATGCACTTCTTAAGAAGTGAAATCTAAACATTATGTGCTTATTCAGATAATGCAGAGAGAAGCAGCTAAAACAAATAGTACCTTTAAAATTGTGCTGAATTCAGTTTCCAAAAGGGACACAAATTATATTTGCAGATTAAAAGAAAGGGTCAAGGCACTTGGTAGAGATGCCAAGTCAGAGTCTTAGGGTGAGCTGTGGGTCAGGAGTGCCACGATCCCCATCCCTGTGGGTCAGGGGGTCCCCAATGGCAGCACAGTGCAAAATGTCTGTACTCAGCCAGATCTCTCCCATGTCATTTCCTTCAAATGCAGCCAGAGTCAAAGCCCACACTAAGTCAGTGTGAAGATTCAACTGTTTGTTAAATTGGGTGTCAAGGTTAACCCTCACCATAGTGTGTTGTTTAAAGACCACATCAGGATCACAAAATGTTGTCTGATGCTCAGGTCCCCAGAATAGTTCTGAAGTGCTCACTAATGCTGCTTTCTGTGTCAAGAGAGAGAAGCAAAGATACCTCACACATTTTACTAAGTCCAGATAACAAATTACAAACTGATAACAGCAATGTACCCATGAAACAAATCAATTTGACATTGAATTTTCAGTGTTAGTCTCAAACAAAAAAGTATGAATTATCCCTCAGCTTTTTCTATTTCCCAGTAGACACTTTGACAAGGAAGGCTGTGGAGTTGCTCATGCTCTCTAAATTCTCCATGTCTACCTGTTTTAAAAAAATATGCAAACCCTATATATTTAACCCCATTTGGAAAAATCAAAAGACTACAGTTCAGAGTTTGAGATTATTTAAACAGAAAACTAATTACTTCTGAGAAGGGAACTGGTTATTTGAGCCAGCATGACTTTAAAATCAACTGATGGTGAAAAAAGGTGATGTGAAACTGTGGAGTTTGAAAATTTCTAACCACAGAAGAGATCAGCTTCAAATCTGCCTTTGTCACTCACTCCTCATTAACATAAGCTTCACATATTGAAAAAGAAAGTGGATTTTAAAATGTAAGTTTTAATGCATTCTTACTATTAAAATATGCCATATATAATTTGGGATCTGCAGCTTAGCCACATTACAATTAGAGCAGCCCAACCTTCTAAAATATTCTGATTTTGAGTGTCTGATATTACAGTGCTAGCACTGCATTAATGTACCATTTTGAAGCACAAACTGTTTGTATTTATTATTAAATGTATAGAAGTGGTTCTGTACTCCTTTAGAAGTGTGAAGAAGTATTCTATATATACCCCAGTACTTCTGCTAGGCCTTTGCTTTTCAAAGACTGACTGCAAAACCAAAAGAGGTGTGACACTCTTCTTTACAAGCATGATGGGGAATATGTTCAATATTTATGACCTTCAGATGTAAAAATGCTCTTTATCAGCTCCTGTTTTACATTCTATTCAGCTAAAGTCACACCACAGGTCAGCTATGAAGACTATCACTAGTGCAAGATAAATGAGCAGCTAACAGCATATGTGAAAGGCTGCAAGTATCAGTAGTCTAAGGGGATAAAGTATAGGATTTGCTTTCACAGGAAAAGGCAAAGTCCTTTGAAAACTACTAATAAGGATTGAATTAATTTGTGCTTTATACAAAACACCTACTTTAGTAAGAAAGAGAGAGGATGAGCTTCAGCTGTTTGATTTTTGAAAATTACAGATGGGAGATCTGTTATGCACCCAACACTACATCTTGCAGCATTTGTCAATCTTGCAGGTCTTCTGCTGGTGTCCCTGCTGCTCTGGGCCTTGGCATGTGCACCTTCCAAACATGGCCCGTGCATATGATGGTTTTGACAAAAACAAAAAGTGTGCTTTTGTCCCAGCTGCTTCCCTGTAGGGCAGGAAGGGGGGTCTGTGTTGCTATTGGGTTAGGTGAGCACCAAAAGAATATAGCAACAATACTTCCTTCATGCAGAAGAGAAGTAAAAAGCTCTTTTATTAAAGAAACAAATCACACTTATATAGAGTAGATCATGGAACTAAAGATAGAAGTAATTTCATTGGTGCAAGAAAGGTGACCCCCTGGCAAACATGCTTTCACAAAAAATCACATCTCTCACAGCTCTCTTAACAGTAAGCAGCTCCAGTGTACATGTGCAACATTTTACATATAAAAGGAGGAGTGGACAGGAGGTACAATATATACCACTATGCTAGAAAATATCTTAAACATTCCAGGAAACCTGTCTCAGAAAATCTGCTAATTGAAAATGAAAATTCAGATTTTTACCTCATTGTCTCTCTACAGTTTTGTTTTTTTTTTTTTTTTTTTTTTTAGATAAATCTGCTCCAGGTCTTTCCACAAAACAAAGCATTTGTCATCTTTTTATTCATCACACATTTTCTCTCAAGGCATATTCAATCATTTATTTCAGGCACTAATCATTTAAGGCTATAAAATTGATTCAAAATAGAAGTCAGTGTACAGGTATATACTGACTTCACCTATGGAATACTAATGCATTCAACTGCACAGAGTTTTTCATGGCAGATTTTGACTTGACTTTGAGGAAAAGCTAAGCACAGCATCCCCTGACTAAGTCAATGCTAGGCATCCACAGGTGTATCATGGGGAAAATGTGTAGTTGAGGTTTAAGCTGAGAAGCTTAAAGAAAAATTCACTTCAGGAGGTTTTTTAGTACCAGTATAAATAGCTATTGCTGTTTAAAATCTGTCATGGTATTTCAGCTTTGTATACTGAAGAGCCCTGAGCAAAAAGATTTCTAAATGTGCCTTCTAGTTATTTTTTCTAATAGCATGCTAATTATGCAGAAAGGATGCTGAAAATTGGTACACTGGATGTCTTGGTGCACTCTGTATTTTTCTCTCTGAAAAGCATTGTGTTTATTTCACTGAGCTGTTTTCAGTATCAGGAGGAGAAATTTTCCAGTAATGATCCCACCAAGCCCTTCCCTAGGTATCCACTATGGAGATTGGGCTTCTCATGAGGGAGGCTGCATTCCCACAGCCACAGGAATTGTGGCTGCATTCCCACAGCCACAGGGATTGTGGCTGCATTCCCACAGCCACAGGAGCCCACTGAGGATGTGTCACAATCCTAAACTGGGCTTTTGCTCTGTGGCCCCTGCTCCAGGCTCTAGAGCAGGGATGTCAGCAGAGCCCCAACCCTCACTGCTTCCTGCAAACTCTGCCCATGGCAAGGCTGACATGGCCAAGGTCCCATATTTTTTCTTTTATCTTATATTTACATATATCTATGTACACAGCCAATGGAATGGGAATGCTGGAGCAGCTCTCTCAAAGCCTTTATTCCATCACAACCATCAGTCTCATTTTACAGAACCAAGCAAGGGAGATGGAGCAGCTTCAGCCTCTTACAACAGCAGAGGAATTTCTCTTTGTTACAAAGTCTTTTAACAACTTTCTAGCCAATAGCATAATATTAAAAGCTGACAAGCATTTGCTTAGGACAATTAATAAAGCTGCATGCACATCTTGCTTTGAACAATGCTTGCTTGTAATAGCTTAAAACAATGGATAAATCTTCATTATTAAGCTTACATATTTCTACTGTCTTGGTTAACATATTTTCCTGAGACCTATCTTTACACAGCTCACAGCCCTATTGTTTCTTTTCCTTGCATTCCTCAGCATTCTTGCATTTCTCTATCCCAAGATTTGCTCTCACACAACTTTCTGGAAGTTTTATACCTTTTCTGTTTCCCACACTGAACTGGGGAGCTGGGGGGAAATCTGAGGGAGTGGATGATGTACCTGCAGAAGCAGCCAACAGGTGTGTGCTCAGCCAGAGTGCACTGAATGCACTGCTGTCACTGGCCAGCAGCAGGAAAGAAACTCTGAGCCTGCTCAGAGTAAGTCTCCTGATGCTTGCAATGCTGTTATTTAATATTTTGATATCTTTTTAGATATTCAAGCCAGGTGACAAGCTGCACAACACAAGGAAATAGTCAATTCCTTTTAAATATAGATGCTAGATGTGCTTTTCTCTGCTTTGTCTCTTCTACCCCTCAAGATACCTTAGCTAGTTCCTTGAGGGCTCTGCTGCAAGTTTGGTTTTTTGGCTGATTTTTTTTTGTTGACCTCTAATTTCTCTAAAATTATCCTGCAGCCTATTCTTTCCTTAGCTTTGGAATATCCTTGTGATCCTTTTTTCTTAGTTTTAGTACTATCAGACATCTAGTAACATTAAAGCATTCTGTAAGTCAGCAGAAACAGAGCATTTAAGGCTCAATATTTTCCACATCATCCATTATTTGTTGCCTCTTAAATAACAGACATCCACAAGCCTTTCCTCTGGTTGTAGTGAAATTATTCTCTTTGATTCATGGGCAGTATATTATAGCTAAGAACCTCTACTGCTAAGAACACTTAGACAAAAGCTACCCTGGAAGAGCTCTACTTTCATCTTGGAAACTTTCCTTGATTTGCAAGCATTAGAGAGGATTACCTAACACATTTTTACATTAAGGGCACAATAAAGAGCACAGACTGAAAATGTGAAAGTCCAAATGCCTGAAAGTAAAACACCAGAACTATGCACCACTGTCAAATCCTTTGATTGAGTGGTCATTTCCATTAAGTTGTGTATTTTCCTTTAATTTACTCCATATTACTATAATTTGTGTTTTTCCCCTGGGGATTTAATTTTGTTCTACCTCAGCCTTGTATAGTGTAAAGCATATTTTCAATAAAATAATTATTTTTTCAGCTTCATATTGCTTTTTCATCTTCTTTTATCAATGACCCCCAGGTTGCTACACAAAGCAATTTTTGCATGTGACACCAACAGAACCCTTTTTCATCAGACCAGGCAACAGCAGCCAGAACAAGAACATTTTACATTAATGAAGGTCCTGTCAACAACATTAGAGCCAAATTGTTTACATTTAGCTTCACCTGCTTTAGATTCTATTCCTCAGAGTGGTAATTAGGTACACACACACCAATGTACTGCCTTTGTGAAAGAACAGAGCCCAATGGGCTTTGTTAAGTTGTATGCTCGTTATTATTTTTCATCATGCACTCATTATGGTAACTATTACCTTTCCATAAAAAAAAAGATAAAAAAATCATTAATTACTCCTGGTTTTCAACTCAGCTAGAAACCATAATTTCCAGAAGGTAGGAATAGGAGCTGAAAAGAAGAGGTGGTTTTGGAACCACCAACCCATGCTTGCACCTGGGTTATGTGCTTGTGTGTGACAGTGCTGGCCTGGAAAGGAGACAATGCAGCTGTGTACTATATAGATTCATCAGAGTTCCACTTATAAAATGTACACACATGAAGAAAGGTATTTTATGTCTGAAATCAGCTATCATTGCTTTCATGGTCAGTGGCACCCCCCACATCTCCCTTAGGGATTATCTTAGGATAAATGAAAAGAGAATTTGGTTTCATATTACTAAGATGTACAGAATGAAAAAGGAATAATTGCCAGTACTAGTTAATGTTATTTTCAGCAGTAACACAATAGGATAGGAAACAGAAGGAGCTACAGTTTCCTTTTATAGGCAAATTGGTTTATGATCAATATTTAGGCAAGATAGAAATTTCCCTTTGCTTCTCTGTTAATTTTGATCTCACTGGACTGCTTGTACAACACCACCATGCTAATATGAAGAGAGACATCATCTGGTCCATGTAGGCAGAGTACACTTGTCAGTGTTTATGATTACAGAAGTCAAGCTGCTTTCAAGTCACATTCAGAAACACTGAAAATGTGCATCTTTTGAAAGCCTGCCAGTAGTGTATAGATATATAACCAGTATGGTTACAGCACATCATAAAATTTTATTTCCTGCAGATTTGTCTGCCACAGAACATTTACTCGCTGTCAAAAAGGTAAAAAAATATGCTAACAGCTCTGGGTTTCCTCTACACACTCTGAAATTTCTGAAACCATCCCTACAGCTACTGTTTTTTTTTCCTCCTTGCAGCATTTGATGTACTCTACTTTTGATGTATGGGGAGAATTTATCTTTAGAAACGGATTATTTTCATATTGGTATCTAGGGAACAGCAGCTTCTGGAGATATGATTTAATTTGGGTCTCCTCCATGAGGCTTAGGCACGAGCCTGCTGCATGGCACTGCACATCGTCTCTTTCTGGAAAGAGCCTTCTCAGAGCAACATTCACGTGGTTTATTAGATCCAGGTATTGCTTCACTCCAGCCTGTTTCAGCAGAGATGAATACAGAGCACACCCACTGCCAGCTCAGTTGTTTCATGGTTGCCAAATACAGGGGCTAAGAAGTCTCTTTGGGGCTATCTAATTTTTGTTCTGTGTCTCAGGACTCCTGGTTCAGCATCAGAGCTCAGCTGAAGGGGGCTGAGCAATGGCCTCAGCTAAATTAATTAATTAGCAACCAATCTGGAGCCACCTCAAACTCAGCACTCCTTGAACTCTGTGGAAGCTTTAAAGCCATCCTGTATCACCAAATTAGCTGAAGATCTTTATGCCAAATCCTTCATGCAGCTGGGCATTCCCTCCTACTGTACCATAAAACAGCCCAGGTGTGATCCCACCGCAGACACTGGCAAGCCTGGGTTTTTACTGCTTTTACTCAGCCCATCCCCAGTGCACACAGACCAACCCCAAGCACTCATGTGAGGAGTGCAGGGAAGGTGCACAGCTCACATCCACCCAGCACCTGGCTCAGCTCTTCCCAGCAAGTGCTGCTGCCCCAGGGATGCAGAGGAAACGACTCATTTAATCCTCACCTTCAGGTGTCACTGTCCGAGGGTCTCTTTATGTGTGAGACCACTCAGATGGACACAGGAAGGTGGTTTGGTATGTGGGGAATTCTTGAAGCTGCCGAAGAGAAACCGCAGGAGACAGTCGTCCAGGTTTCAAGGCTATTTATTGTATCTTATCTATACATTGTTTCGCTCGCGAGCAGCGGTCTGGCCAGCACCGTGCCCAGGACGAAAGTCTGCCCACGAAGGTTGGACTTATCTTTTATACTCTAAACTACGTGTTCTATGTTTACAATAACTTTCCAATACTATACAATCTTATTACAGTGTCTAGCTTTGTCCCCATCCAATCTGTGACTCCCAGGATTCCCCCCAAGATGGAGATGAAGAAGAAGAAAGAAAATACCACACCCCAAATCCTCCATCTTGGCCTCATGGCTGATAATGTAAACAATCCCAAAAACTACCTTTTCTACATTCTAACTATCTAATTCACACTCTAGTTACTCTTAAAGCTTGCATCTCTTCTCTGTGAGTAGGTAGATTTTCCCATGGAGACAAATCCAGCCCCCGGATCACTTGGGGTTCACTCGGGGTCTCAGAGGGGTCTGACAGGAGGGTTCTCACACCCACAGAGAGTCCAGAGGGACACCCTGGACCCCCACATCAGGGAGCAAAACTCAGGTCCATAGCTCCTGTGCCAGAAGGATGTTGATGCAGTCCTTTTCTGTTTGGGGGTTCTCCCAGCGCTGAGAGCAGCTCCCCAGGGAAATGCCCATTCCCCAAGGCAGAGCCCAGCTCAGCAGGTGGGGCTGACCCTGATCCCAGCTCTCAGGTGTGCAGAGAGAGTCCCCACCTGCCTCTCCTGACTCCAGGAGCTACCCTGCCTGCACCAGAGAGTTTTTCCAAGAAGTTCTCTAATGACACTGAGCATGTGAGAGAACAAACCAGAGTCACCAGCTGAGTGAGCTCAGCCACTGCCAGTGATGACACAACAGCTCTGATGTACCAGCAATGGCTGGGGGTACTTCTGGCACCATTAAGGACTTCTTGAACAAGTCTGGCCATACTATAATCCTCCTCTTGCTGAAGTTTTAATGAAACACATATTTTTTTTCAGATATATAGAACTTTTGGGTAAGGAATATCTTACACAATTTGCTTCTAATTAAGTTTTCTTTCTGTCCAAAAATATGTAGCAAATCAGGTTGGACAGGTAAAGGTTTTCCAGTCCTAGGTGTTGTTGTGTTGAAAGAGGAAATCCACAATTCCAGAAAGCCTGAACAGACAAACCCCTCAAAATTGCTTCCTAACTAAATGCTTAATTTTAGCCTTAAACCTCTTAGTATATTCCATGCAGGAAACACCAGAATTATACATTTAAATGAAATAATTTATTACAATAGATTACCCAGAGGACTGTTTTCTGGGGAAAAATGATTAGTTTTAGTGAACAAACGGCTTCTAGCATTTTCCTTTTCTGAAATATTCCCAAGCAACTTTAATCAAATAATAGTAATACTACTTCTGAGCTCCATTTCTGTGCCTTTACTTTCTCCTAAGTAAATGGAATGCTCCCAAGACTATAGGGAGAAAAGCCCTCCTAATTTTTAGCATTTGGAAAAGGAAGCATAATAGAAAGCAGTGCACTCCTGTGGGTGCACATGCAACCACCCCCACAGTGCATCTGGCCACACAGCAGTGCAGTCTGCTGTGAGCAACTGCATTGAGGTGAAGTCAGACTCATTTAGATCAAAAAAACCCTGTAAGATCATCAAATCCAGCCATTAACCCAGCTCTGCCTGGGCCATAGGTGACCCTGTCACTCCATCTCACATCTGTGTGTCTTTTAAACTCTGCCAGGGTTGTTGACCTCACTGCTTCCCCAGGCAGCCCATTCCACCCAGCTAATAAATTTACAATTTAAAATGGGAAGTCTTTCAGTGACAGCTGAAAAAGAAACCCACTGGAAGAATTTTCACCAGCCTGGGTGAAAATATTTGTATGTCTGTCCTGCTAGTGCTTGCAAGCACTCTCCACTTCAAAGACTGCTGTGCTTCCCCCAGGCAACTGAAAATACTGATGGTGAGCATGGCTGAGGGCTGGATTCAGGCTCACTTCAGCAAAAATGTGAAAATCAAGTAATTTCAGATTTTATGCTAGAGCCACTGCCCCTTGGGCACATTTCCCTACAAAGCTGGGAAGGGCTTTCCAAGGACTGCTCTCTGGGCTTTGAGCTGGAGCAGAGCTCGGGCCATTCCAACTCTTTTTAGACTACATTTTAAACAACAAAGCTAAGCTTTGCATTCAGGGTAATAATGGCCCAAACACAGCAGTGTTTCATGAGCCTGATGTGCTATTTGCTGCATTATTTTATGTGCATCAGCTCTGAATGTCTTTTGTCAATACTGCACAACGTTCTTGTTTGGTTTGGTGCTCTCCTCATTATGAAAGTACAATAGCATGTACCTAATCCCTGCTAGGAAGCCTGGGTTTACACAGGCCTCAGAAAGCTGCATTTGAGTAGAAAACAATCTCTGCATCTGGGGGTTTTCAGAGAGTCGTAATATTTCTGTTTTTATTGTCATTGTGTCTTTTTTTACACATTCCTAAGCACATGCAGAATAAATACATCCAATTCCCTGTAGAGTTTTTCAGTACAATAGGCATTTATGACAAGTAAATTGCCAAGAAAACATTTGCAATGCATATAATTTTCATGTGAAATCAGACCTTTGAAATAGAAGTAATTTTTTTTAGGATTCCAGAGTTTTTACAGCAAAAGCTTGAGGAAAGAGTGTTTCCC
Source organism: Muscicapa striata striata (assembly GCA_030060385.1). Taxonomy (NCBI): domain Eukaryota; kingdom Metazoa; phylum Chordata; class Aves; order Passeriformes; family Muscicapidae; genus Muscicapa; species Muscicapa striata. Next base: position 566,686 of record JAREIS010000225.1, on the reverse strand, counting down.
TTCTGAGATATAAAGCAATAAGATAATTGCAGAGCTGCTGTGAACCATTTGGCAAAAGCTGCTTGCCACATTTGAGATTATCCCTATGGTAGGTTTTACTTTTTCTCATAAACCTTAAAGCAGCTATTAGATGAATAGTAATGAATGAGCCTGGAGAAATACCCATATTTGGCCATGAAGCCAAAAGAATATTAGTATGTTACTGTTCTACTCTAAGGGGCTAATGGAAAGGCAGATTAACTGAAGGAAAAGATGGTTGGATCATGTTCTGTATGAAAACAAGATGAGCCTTAACCTGGACATTAACTAAGAATGGAAGACTCTTGAAGGGAATCAACCTAATTCTCTTTTTATTTTAATATTTTGACATCCTCTTATGTTTCTAGCTAGCAAGTTATAAACCCAGTGGAAGGAAAACTTCAAAAATGGAAATGGCAGCATTGGAATCAGTTCTTCTGAACCATTTCCCCTTGAGTTTTCCCCCCATGTAAGAGAGCACAATTAGAAATCTGGACAACCACAGGCCACAGCAAGCAGGCAGCAGTACAGTCTGAAGGGGAGTTATACTTCATGAACCAGGAAATTAAAAATAAACAAATAACTATTAGCACTGCAAAGTGTGGATTTCACACTTTCCAACAGCATATAACATGTGTTGATAGCTCCAGGAATTTGTGCAATTATGCTCTATGTGCAACTGCTTTTTCCAGGCCAAAACAGGGCAGCAAAATTGATCATGCAGAGAAGCCAGAAGTGCCCTGAGCTCTGAGTCAGCTTTTCAGTCACTCTGCTGTAATACAATCATCACAAATACTAAAATCTGGAACAAATAAAATTGCAAGTATTTAAGACACTTATTCTGCAGAGTTCAATGTTTCATGATACACCTGAAGGCTGATGGTAGAATTCCAGCAACCAGGGGTATTCACAAAGAGCTGCTTTAATTACAAGATGTAAGTCTCACCATTTCTTTAATTTCAACTGTCAAGCCCAGTGATATTTCTAAATATGACACTGAAAATTGTTAACTATGTAAACTTTTAATAAAATATTGCAATTTCTGAAATATGAATGAATATACTGTCACCCCAGTTAAGAAAAAAGGGTAGCTCTATATTAATAATTATAATAAACTCAGCTGAATTTGGTTTTCTATCACAAACAGCCACTCATATTGAGAGAGCTGAATGTTGACTGTGATCTTCATTGGTGGCTACATGAAAAAATGTAATGACTTTTCAAACCTACAAGAAACTGAAGAAAGAGGTACTATATTCAGTGTTGTGTCATTGAAGAGTCCCTATGACCCCTGAAAATATTTCTCTCTTTCTCTGTCATCACACTCAACAGCCTGAACATAAATTTAAGAAAAACTACAATAAATCAAATTTCTGTCGTGGCAATGCAAAGATTTTTGGTTTGGCTGTTTGTCCAGTGCTGCAGGATTGTTTGACTTATTTTGTTCAGGTTTGAACTGATATATTTTAATTTCAGGGATTCACACAGTAGTTATGTAGACTCTGTGGCTGCCGTCACCTCTTCATCAATTTTATAAATCTAGCAAATTATTAATGAATTATCAGTCAGATTTGGTGCTTTAGTCTAAGCTTAGGACATACTACATGAAATCAGAGCATGTTGTAAAACAGGACATGGGTTTACTAATCCCAGATTATGACAAACATGGGCTATTGAGAACTACAGTTCCTTTTCAGAGAGCTCATGAAAGAAGCTCTTGTGAGGCAGCAATGATTTGCATTATTCCTCTTAAAATAATGTGTCCAAAGACCCCAGAGTAGGGAACGATGAGAGGGATTTTTAGAGAAACTGTAGAACACAAACCTTCTCTGTAACTGCATTCACAGCCCCACTAAACATTTCTGTGGTTGCACTGACAGGAAAATTGTAGGTTCTTGTTCTGAGCAGGTAAGACTAGACATGAGCAAAAGTGTGCCTCTGCACACCTCATGAGAAGAGGAAATTACTGTCAAAGCCTGGGGAGCTACTGAAGGGGCCAAGACCACTGTTTCCTACTGCAAATAGGACTATCTGCAAAACTATTGCAAAACTCCTGATGTTCTAGAGATGTTAGATCACATGAGAAAGAATTAAAACTCATCTTTTCGAAATACAAATCCTTCATCTCATTTACACTTTTCCCACTGATAGGTATGGCTTATTTTTTTGCTTTGAAATGTAGTTTGTTTGGTTTCACGCTACAAATCAATAATTAATTAATATATGAATTATTAATCTGCTTTGTTTAATGAGAATATGCCACTTCCAAAATTAGGAAAGCCACTTTTTCCAATCCATATACCTGACTTCTTCTTTTAGGTATTCCCTTCATTTTCCCATGCCTTATTTAATATAGATTTTAAGCCAGAAAAAGTTTAAGCAATTAAATCTTTGCAGAAGATGATAAAGTCTTCCAATTAAAAGTAAACTCATATTTTGACCCGTGTAGCCTTTTATAATGTGCCTTCCTTTATTTATTCAGTGGAAAGCTGCTACAGGAGAATTTAAGGTGGTAGCTATGGTATTTTTTTCCCTCTGAAACCTGAGTCTGTCTCTGGTTATTATGCTCTTTCTTGGTTGCCTGCTGCTTCCTAATCTTTCTGTCCCTGTGCTTGGGCTCACTGACAATAATCCATTTTAATTAAAGTTCTCTACCTCAGTATTAAGTCAAAAAGGGAAATGTAAAAAGTGATGGTTAAAAATACACATTTCATTATATTACTGGAATCAACCCAAACCTCTTTTGCACTGTGGTTAATTTCCTTTTGTTGTAAAGGAAATCTTCTGGTCCTACTTGGTTCATTATTTTGTTCACTATTGTGAACTGAAGTATTGAAAAAATGAGGTTTTTCTGAGAAAGTGGTCCTGAGAGTATTTGTCTTCTATTTGAAATGTGCAATTTTATAAGTGTACCTTCCAATGGGTATAACTGTACCTTCTGTTCAGATTCCCTTCATATCAGCTTCAGGCAATAAACTTATTTTACTTGCACTCAGCAAAATTTTGAATTCTGTATATCTGGCATGACTCCATTTCAAATGGTCTGAGAATGAGATGCTTGGATACACAATAAATGGGAAGAGAAATATTTTTCTCATGTTAGGCTACCATGATTACAAGAAACCTTTTTTATATAAGAAAATACTTGTGACAACTCTTCATAAAGTTTTCCTTTTTCATATAATTAGTTGATTTTTAAATCCCTTCCAACCCAAGATATTTATTCTATGATACCTCTGATGCCCATATAAGAATTAATATATAAATTTACCAGCCATGGACAGGGTATAATTTCTGGTAGAAAATGCTTTTTTGATGTTTATGATATAGCATTTATACAAGCTATCATTGTCACAGTGAGGTGAAAACCAAAAGAATAATAGAAAGAGGTAGACATGAATGATATAAAAAAGTGTCAATGGTAAAGGTGGAGTAAAAGGCTTTTCTCAAGCTTGTTAGAAGCCTTTTCTAATGAGGCTGCAGACTCATTTGCTGATAATTGGATAGTGGGTAGGAATTGTTTGTATCTTTTCCCACATGAGAGGATTGAGCTTAAAAATTTATAGGAGGACTGAGTTGGCTGTCTGTATTCCAGATAGCTCTGCACATGAGCCAGATATTCCTGTTACATTATTTTATTACATCCAGCTAGGAAACCTTCCCCCCACCCTCCCCTCCAGGGGCCCTCCCTGGATGCTGAGGTGCACAGTGATAATGACCTGGGTTATCTGTGGGGGGTCACAGGACAGACAAACCAAACTGCACAAGCTACTGTGAAATAGCAAAAATCACTTCAGAATACATAAAAGGGAGCCCCATTCTAGAGTTTTCTTCCACTGTTAGTTTTCTATTGCTTACAGTTTTCTAAGAAATGTCAACCAGAGAAGCTTGTACTGTCAGCACAACACAGTAGTTCATAAGTGACTTCACCTGTGTGGAAAGTGAAGCTTAGCTGGAAAAAAACACATGATTTGTAATGCCTCTCAACATAGAAAGTACCTCTTAATCTATGCAGGCAGAATAGTGACCATAATTCAGCCACACATAATTGTAGAAAAATGATTAGATTACAAAAAGTGTTATTGGCCAGTGGAGTAGCTGACATCAGCACTCCCAGCTGTACTCTCTGCATGGAGATGGCATCCCTTTGCAGCCCAGTTGTCAGGGGCAGATGTTCTGCAAAGTACATTTCTATTAATCAATTCAATATTCCAATGAGACAAAGCAAGAAAGTTTTTCTGGCTTTATTTTTAGCAGGAAAAACACTTCTGCTATCAGTGAATCACTGTGTGTCAATTTAGGAGAGGGATTCACTACTAATAATCTGTGGAGAATATTGGTAAGCATTGAAATAATGCAGTTACATTCAAATAAATACCTGTCCAAAGAAAAGAACTACTGAAAGAAAATATCTCAGATGGACATTTTTCCTTGACTGGGGAAAGATACAAATATTTTACAGAACAAAAGTATTTAATAAAAAACTATGCAAGACTGAGCATAAAGAATAGTCTGCAAAGATTATTAAAAGGAACAGAGAAAAGCTTATTTCTGGATCTTCTCAAAGTGTCATGAAAATTTGAAACCAGGTTTTAAACCAGAGGAAAATGCAGATGAATAAATGCAGGCAATACAAAGCATGAGGGTACAGAAATAGAAAAGGAGTGCCACCCACATTCCTTTTTGCAGCTCTGGCTTGGTAGGAGCTATACACCCCAGGAAGAACACTTTTCTTTGTAGAGGAAACTGATAAAATTTAGCTTTGCACAGAACTAACTCTAAGTGCTCCTGCAGAATTTCAGTGATGTATTGGAGCAGTACTTTCAACAACATAAAATTTGAGGACTACAAAATAGAAAATTTACATTAAGAAAAAGAAAAATCACATATTTTCCTGCCATCTCTCCCTGATGTAAAACCAGCCAACTAATTTCCTTCCTTTTTCAGTTCAACTAGAAAAATGAGACTAAACCCTGCCAGGAAGGAAACCAAGTAAAGTTCGTGCAAGTGCTCATCACAATTCTCCAATTTCAGCCACCTTGAATCGCAGGGATTGGCATTTCAATCATTGCACTTACAGAGGGAAACAGGTTTATGATCTGCACCATCCCTGCTGACTTTGCTGTGGCATTAGGAATTTTTCCCTAGCGCATAGTTTTTTATCATATGCTTGGTCTCTAGCAGAGATCAGTATAGAGATGATTTAAAAGATTTAAGTAAAGGCTCAAAAGGCTTCTGAAATGGTAAGTTTCAAGTGAATCTGAATGGGATGTGTTTAAAAGATGTTCACCTACACTAATCCTTTCATGGTGAAAGGATGGAGCAAAAAGGAGATGATGAGAGGAGAGAGAAAGAAGCAGATGTTGAAAAGATGAACAGTCAACATGAAAGCAGGGGTGGATGCAGGCTATAGCCATGCCAGAGCTGGCCTGGCTCCCAGCACTGCACTGTGAGAAAACCAGTGCATACATACACTTTTTGTCTTTTGTCCTATTATATAGGGCCCTTCTCTGACTTACTTCTTATTTTGAAGGAATTTTTAATGAATCATAATCAAAAGCTTATTCCTGATCAAGCTTCCATGGGAGTTTGTGCCCAGGCATACTCAGAAGCCCATCCATCTGCATGTTAATTAACAGAAACTTTTCAAACTCTGGCTTTGTGCTAGCAGTTGTCAGTGCAGATTGAATTTCTGAACAAAAACCACTGGGAGAGAAGTGTGAGGGCAGACCTTCAGAAACAGAGGTTTTTTCATGATCTGGCTTCTTTACATTGCCTGCACATTGCAAAGCAGACAGCCTGTTCACAACAGGCAAGCAGAGGATTGTCCTAATGCATGAGAACACTGCACTCCACAGAGCTGTTAGATCCATCTCCCAGATAAGCAATGCCACCACCTCATGCAGCAAAGGGAAGAAAAAAAAAAATAAAAAGAAGAAGCTTTTGAAACAAAGCAAAGCAAAGCAACCTTTGGCATGCCAGCCAGATGTGAGTTCTGCTTTGATACTATAAAGTACATATTGCTGTGGCATCAGTGTGATCTTTCCAACTAAAACTTTGTAATCTCTGCTTGTATATTCTGCCTGGAACAACAAAGCTTCTGTTTCTGCCTGAGTTGGTTTCAGCTGCATCCAATCTGTTTTCTCAATGTTCATATGAATAATACTGCTGCTTCAGGTTTTGCAGACATTCCTTTTAATCACAAGAACAAGGCTGACATGTAAACTGACATCTGCAGTACTGCACTGTAATTTCACTCACACCTCTCCAAAAGCTAAATTTGTGACTTATATTGTTATTACAGCTAAATTAGAGCAGTATTTCTCAACCTTCACCTGGTTTGCTCATACTTGCTTGTTTTTTGTTTTTTTTTTTATGGTATTGCTCAATTTTATCATTCATTTAACAAGGTGAAGTCTGTTCTTTGGTGGGTCATTTGCCTCTTAATATGTGTGGGTAGCACTGACTTTTCATGGCCAACTAATGACAGAAAGAATATTATATTGTACTATCTCACAGTGTTATGGTCTAGTGAAACACATTCTGATGCACAAATGGTCAAGTGCTTGCTCTGAAATGGACTGGGGATGGCCATCTGCAGGCACAGATATTTCCATGTGTTTAGGATATGCATGTTTCAGGCAGTGCAGAGCCTGGTGTCATTGTCCTTCTTGCACTTGGCATTGCAAAGATATTATGCTCCCATGAATGATGACTGACTACAACAGTTCTGGCACTGACAGAAAATGCTGCTATTGTAAGATATGCAAAATATGGCTTCCAGCAGAGACCATCACGGCATGGTTCTCAAAAGCCTGGCCTGAAAGTCTCTTTCTAGTTATTCAACAGAACATCTCTCTATTGAGCACTCTGGTTTGAGCACAACAAATGTACAAGCCCAGACTGTGATAAGTCACAAAGACAATACTGTTTTGAAGATACTTCAATAAATACATTTTCCCTTCTGTTGTGTTGAGGTAAACCCAAGATTCTACTGGGAACATGTTGAGTCTGCATATCCATGCACTGAGTTTGCACAAACACCAACTAAGGAGAAAACACAGTCTGCATCTTACAAATAGCCACAAAATAGATGCTGACAGCTGTATAAGTTTTCCCCAGTGTATGACTACAGGCAATCATACAGAAATAGCATCTTTCTGGTTTTCAGTGGTTTAAATTAGTGGGAATAAATATGCACACTGCACAGGGAAATGGGTCAGTGATGCAGCCTGGTTTTGCCTCACTGAATTTAATAACTATCAATTTAAAAATTAATTCCTAAGGAAACCCTTCTTTGTGCTTTGTAACATCAAGATTCCTTAAATTAATCTCAGGTGATCATTGTCTTTCTCCATTGAGCACCTCTGACCCTTTCATGTCTTGAACTTGATGACCTGTGGAAGAGGCTTGACCTTAGCAGGGAGGGTTATTTTAGATACTGCTGTGTGTAGTTTATTGACTGAGAGAAGGAAATGAGAATCAATGATAAAAACATCTCTGATGGTCAATGAGGAGGAATCTGATCTGCTGGCCACTGAACTTTAAGTTTTTTTTCAATGATTTCAGAGGGACATTGGCTTGCACACACAAAGCCCCTCACTTGTCAAGAGCAGGAGAGGCACCTCATTCCCAATTCACCCAGCAATGCTCTTCTCAAACCACCCATGTGATTAATACAACATACTGAGTGCAAAGATTACAATTTTCCTGGCCACCAACCAGCAGTGTCTAAAACAATAAATATTTAAAGCAGTGATGCTTTGTATCAAGCTCTACCAGCCCATCCTTTTTACACTTCTTTTCATTGCTGTTATTAATTTAAAGCTGCATTTTCAGCTCCAAGTAATCCATATATGTGCGTGCTCAATGTCATGCAGTCACTATTTTCCTCCAATCTTTTGCTGTATATGCTTTGAATGATATGGATGACTATATGTATTTACTTCACATTTTTACCTCTTGTAAGTTCTTCATATTTTTAAAAATAGAAAAGTCTTTGTTACACTACATTAAAACAGGATAAAATTTTCTGATAAACCATTACCAGTTCCTGGGAATTCAACTGTATAGAAAGACTTTTGTCATCTTTAATATCCTTGATGTTGAAATTCAGTTTCTGAGAAGCAAAAGGACATATAATGATATCAGCCTGCTGCAGCATAACATGCAGGGAATACATCATCATGCATCAACTAAGAAGTTGCACAAGTTGCCTACAACATTTTCCATGTATCCCAGAGAGACAAACCCCTTCCTATCAGGACACAACATACTAAGCCCACAGATAAGACTGCTTCTTAAAAGCAGAAATACCTCTTTTACATTTGACTTCTCTCTTTTTCAGGTTTACATGCCCCTTGGAGGCAAACTAGCAAATTACACAGGAAAATTTATGTGATAAGTCAGTCATTTCTTATGCAAATATTATGTTCTGCTTCAGGGTGTATCCTTAAGCTGCATCAGATATTTACCTCAGTTTCTGAAAGAATTTCTTCTGCTAGACCAAAATGTTGTCTTGTAGAAAGGAAATTATACTGAAGTTTGTGATAAAACAATCTGCAGGCATTTTAAAAGGCATTATCACTAGAATTGGGGAAGAATACGCAATGAGATTTTGTTGCCTAGCAATCTTCTATGTATTTACAATTCATATTGGGTCATTGAAAACCACAGAGATGAAAGAAACCAAGGAATTTTGCTCCTTAGAGCTGCTAGAACTTGTCCAGACTGGGGAAGGGTCTGGAGAGCAATTCATATCAGGAGAGTGTGAGGGAGCTGGGGGTGTTTAGCCTGAAGAAAAGGAGACCCTGGGGAGATGTTTTTGCTCTCTAAAACTACCCAAAAAGAGGCTGCAGCCAGGTGGGGTTGGCCTCTCTCCCAGGCAAACTGTGGCAGGATAAGAGGGTTGGTTTCAAGCTGCACCAGGGGAAGTTCAGGTTGGACATGAGAAGAATTTCTTCTCTGAAAGGGTGAAGGAAGGGGCTGCCCAGGGAAATGGTGGAGTCAACATTCGTGGAGGTGTTCAAGAAACAACTGGATGTGGTGCTTAATGCTTTGGTTTAGTTGACAAGGCTCAGTCAAATGTTGCACTTGATCTTGGAGGTCTTTTCCAACCTAAGTGATTCTGTGATTCTGTTTAAGCCCCTCTGACACAATGCACATTTGCTTTCCCACCAGCAGCCTCTGATCTTCATGACATAAAGCAGTATGAATAATTAATTCATTATTTCTTCATATTTTGTGCTCTAACTTGCATATACTGTCCAATTAACAATTGACATATTTTCTTTACATCCTGGAATTTGAGAAAAAAAGACTCAAAATTGCCTGTTTTATTTATTTTTTTTTTTTTTTTTCCTGACTATTCTCATAGTTAATGCTGAGATCTCAATGTTAGCTCCTCTGACATTACAATGCCCTGATTTCAAGTTCCTAAAGCTAAACCCCATGTGCCAATTCCAGATACACAGCTTTACCATTCTGGCCCACATCAAAGCATTGAAAAGGTCCCAAGGACATCATTCTGAAGGGTGTGAGTGAAAGTCCCAGCTATACAGGCTTCCCTCCTGGAAAAACATTACCTTTGAATTGGGTGGGGGATATGCATGAGACTTCTTTAGATGTTGGAGCTTCATTATGCAACTGTTCAGATGTACCCATTACCATGACTGAAAATTCCAGCTGCTTTTGACTTCAAGGCAAAAATTCAAGGTTACTTTAACACAGCTTTCTCTGCATTTGATAATACCTATTTTCTGCTAAGAAAAAAATTAGTTTAGAACTTCCCCTGCCTCACACTGCAATTATTTTTTTCATCAGTTAGAGCAGCTGCCAATTTACTACACTTTGTGACCTGCATTAGGTTGGTTTAGAAGGCAATCTAACAGCAATAAGCCTTGCTGAGCAGGAAGAGCCTTCGTGTTCACTATTCAGGGGATGGAGAGAGATGATAGCATCAACAGTCCTTATCAGATAACAACTGCAAACCCAGGCCTGACTCAACCTTCTGAGAGCTATGAATCGATTGGTTCCCTCATAATATTTTAACTCAAAAATCTGTAAAACAAATAATGCATCATGTTCATGAAAAAAAAAAAAAAAAATTAGTTACCAGAATTCCTCTGTGTTTTTGTAACAGGCATTTCCCATTTTGAATATGTCACATCTGATGGTACCACTGCACACAAATAAATGATAATATTGAAGCCAATATAGTAGATCTGAAGATGACACAGCAAATAAGCTGTAACTTGCATATAAAATTGCATTTACAAAAGATAATCACTACTAAATTTATTAGAGGAGTTAAAAAAGAAAAATGTGTATTAAGAAACAAAACTCATCTCTTTCTGACCAATATAGTTGAGTGTATTATCTATAACAGAAATTAGATTTGACATCTAGGAAATATTTTTAGGAGACACACTGCTACATGGCAAGTTAGTAGCTTGGTCTTTTTTTATTTATTATTAGAGATCATCAGTAAAATCTTACTTGAATTTTATGGTTTAAAGCACTCTCTGAGTAGCTAAGAGCTATTTCTCTATTATTTCTATAATATTTCCATTAATATTTCTATTAGTATTTCTATATTTAGTGTATACTATAGTTCTCTATTTAGTGTAGTGGCAATTATTACCCTTTTACTAAAAAAGTCACATCTCTGCCTTTGTGAAAGCTGGGCAGAGACTCCTATTTATTTGGGAATTTACTTTGAGATGAATATCCCTGGGATCCAAGAACTCAACACTTTTCCCCCAAGTGCAAGAGACAATTATTTCATCTCTCTCTGTAGCACAAGTAAACACATCTCATATTTCAAAAATAGCAACAGAAAGCCATACCAAAGGAAAATATTCCCCAGCAAGTCTAAGGAGAGTATAAGGAAGCAAATAAGCTGTGACAGATTTGGTTACTTAATGCACCACTGGGAGGTGCCCAGATCCTGAGGTAATAAACACATTACAAAAATTCATACAGAACAGAATAGTCTAATTCACATGCAAAGCACTGTGCCCAAAGCATCAGGTGTTCCCTAGAGGGATATAATACAGTGGTGATGAAAATAATGGAATAAAAGAAGAAAAAGTATTTAGAATAAAAAATCAAATAAGTCAGAACAGTTGACACTTCACAAGGGAAGATATTACAGACAAAGAGATAGAAAAGAGAGTGACTCTGGACATCTGAGATGACTAAAGTTCAGTCTGAACCATAATATCCCAAGGAATCAAGTTATGCCATAAGTTATAGTAAGATATATGTGAAGGATATCAAGGAATCCAGTGGTAAGGAAGAAATATCCTATATTTTGTTATGAGAAGAAAGCCACAATTTTGGAGATTGTGAATATAATCTTTTTTTTTTTTAATGAGTTAAATTTTTATTTCAATTCTAGATTGCGTCTATTTTTTTTTCACTGTCTATACAGATAGAGAAGAATACACATTAAAAAGAAAAAATGCACATTAAAAGAAAAAAAAAAAAGTCATTATTCTTTACAGATAGATAATTTTTGATAGAAAAAGGCCCTGACAATGGCAGCTGTGTTCAGACACAAGGAAGGGTTAACTCATTGATGAGTGTGTGTTACTTGTGTCTTTCATGGTTTTACCTTTAAACAGGTGTAAAAACATGAAACTATCTGAACACAACCACATCCTTTCACCAGAATGTTGATAAGGAGCCATTATTCCAGTCAAGCCACATTTCTCCTGAAAAAGTTATACTGTCCATACTTATCACATATGTATGCAAAGCAAGCAAAGGTAGCATAGGTTACAATTCTTTCAGTGCTTGTTATAAGCAAACCCTATGAATTAAATTACATTTTGATTCTTTTCTATGAAATACCTTTCTATGAAATACCTACTTGTGTTTGCATTTTCAGCTGCTCAGATATAGCTATTTAGTCATATCTCATATAAGTGTGGGAAATACTGCAGTTTGAGGGAATAGATCATGATACATATTCCCACATCAGTGTTATTATTACAGGAAGTCACTCATGCAGCATTTTTGTATAAGGGATACTCAAGATTTTGGTGAATGATTCAGATTTTTAATTAAAAGAACATTACAGAAATAAAAGATCAGGAGTCCTAAGTTAAAGTCACAATAAAAACCTCTTCAATCTCAACTATCTCAAAACCATAATGAGCTCAGATCCAGATTTTCATTCAGTTTACTTCATAGCTAATCTGAAGACATTTACAAGGTTGAGTTTTGGACCATCACTGAAGGTCTGGTGTCCAGGTCAGTGTCCTTGAGTCTATCTCAAATAAATAGTTAGAGAGTGCAAACTTATTGAAAATATCAGTCCCTCAAAAGGCAATTTTTATATACTAAAAATAGGAAATATATTAATAAAGACATAAAATGGCTCAGCCTGTTATTGACTCGTTACCTGGGGTAACCATTTTTACAGTGCATTTGTGTTGAGATTCAGACATCTTTACAACCAAACTGATTCTTCTTTATGTATGATACATGCTTGGAATAGAGGATCCTGAGGATCAGAATAGAGAGTTCATCATACTGAAAAATGGAATTATTTGCAGCAATCATAAGTGTTGCAGGTATTCCAGCAGAGAGCCTAACTGTGCATGACCATGTTTTAAAAGCACATATATGTCAACCTTCAGCTCTTTCTGTCAAAAGGGATACTTGAATGCACAATAATACATTTTTTTTTCTTGCTGAAGAGCTTCTTTATGCTGCACAATAAAAGTCAACTTGCAGAAAGAACTTTCCGATGTTTCTGTCCATAAAGAAAAATAGATACTGCCTCATAATTTTATTTGCAGCTTTTCTCTGTGATAGTTCTTTAGTGGTCAAAAAAAAATTTAATATGTGTGATACCTATTAGAAATCATCTTTATCCTTATTATTCCAGTTCACTTCTCAAGGCATTTCTAGGGTGTACCAATCAGTATCCTCTGGAACAACATGAGGATTACAGAAACTATTTTTATTTCAAGTAGATTTCATAAACATAAAATCTAAAAGTCTCAGTCTACAGATTCTTATAGTTTGAAAAACTCTGGGTTGATAGAAATTATGTCACAGAAAATACTACAGAGGCCTTGCTACAAAAGATGCCACAGATGAAGAAAATAGAGGATACATGTTCCAGGAAAACTCAGGGCCAGTCTGTGCCATGGAGTTACACCAGAGCAGCAAAGAAAATCCACAGTGAGAAGCAGCACAAGAAGCTAAACAAGACCCAGAAATCTCTTCTTGCAGCCCAGCAAACCAACCACGTCCTGGGCTGCAGCACAAGACTCAGGGCCAGCTGCCTGAGGAAAGGGATTCTGCCCTTCAGCCCAAACAGCAAAAAGCTGGAGGAATACAACAAATAATTTTTAAAAATCCTGATGCAAACAATTCAAAGTAAAGGAGGGTTCAATTCTCTTGAAAAAGGATAAATCTAGCACGGTAAATTTTCTCTATCAGGAAGTTAATTACAAACTTTTACTGATGTCTAAATGTTTATATTTTCTTTGATTTTAAGTAGACTATACTTATAATTATAATTTTCTGATGAACATAAATGTTTGTGAGGGTCAATAATAGACCTTTCATTTCAGGTACAGGATGGGATGTTAACTTCAAGTACTTCCAAGAAGTAATACCTCCAGTTACATTTGCTTTATGAAAGTCACACTTTATCTGACATAAATTAAACTAATGGACAATATTAACTTTTACAGAATTGAGAATTAGAAAGAACTGAAACACTAGGGGGAAAAAAACATATAGAAGAAAGGTACTTAATGGCTTCTTCAGAGAAAGCCTATTATTTTTCGAACATTAAAAATGTTCAGCTCTTTCAAGTCAGAGTTGCAAAGTGATACAAGCCTTTCACACAGCTGGAAATTCAGTATTAAACCATTAGAAGACCAGAAAACCTGAAGAGATATTTTAATTACTGCTGAGAGTCCAAACCTTTTCTGGCTCACACATAAAATTTTTAATTTCAGGATTTTTCCTAAATATGATAGAAGGGATATAATAAGAATCCTTTCTGTTGTCACATTGATTGTTTTAGTCAAATAATTGAATGATGCCCTATCACACAGATAATGAGGTATCTGGGCAGACACCCTTTATTTCTCTGTATAAGTAAAATAAACTTTTATTGGCAAATATTTGTATTCTTTAATTTTTGCATAGTAACTCTGTGCACATTTCAGATTATTTACAAGTATTCTACAGCATAATAAAGCAATTTTTAAAAAATTATTATTTTTTTAATAGAATCCTTTTTGTTGATTGAAATCACAGACAGCTCTACAAGCTCCTAAGAGTTTTGAAGCTACAACTACTTTCTTAATATTGTAACAGAGATAGATTTCAATTACATCTGATTATCCTCACTATTATCCTCTTTTTACTCTCAGCTATCTTTCCAATATACTTTGGTGGCAAAACATAAAATACTCTATAATGGCAATGACATGAATGCCTAAAAATGAGTAGTTAAGCTGCCCAGACAAAAGGGAGGAAAATAGTGGCCACTAAAATTTGGTAACTGGCATGTACACAGATGAGATGTATTTCTGTCCTTCATAAGAATCTATTTTGCATCAAAATTGGTAGCAGTTCTCTCTATTTATTATAGATACTACATTTCTACCAACCACCCCTCTCTGGTGCTTGATTTGGGCCTGATTACCAACACCCACAGCCTGAACATCACTGCATGGCTCAGTCTTCCTGCCTCATTCCTGTTTAGTTTTTCTTCTAATGTCACCAAGAAAACGAGTGGGATGTATGATGATTTCCCTTTTTGCAATGCAGAAGTGAGGGCAACAAAAACCTGCTGGAGATTGACAATTAATTTATCTTAGGGAAGGTTTTGCAATGCAATTATGCTGCCTTCCAGCCATGGCAGAACTAGCTGAGGCTCACACATATTCAACTATCCTAGCCTAAAACCATAAAGCATTCACATGCTGTTAAAAGTATTTCTAGTTCTCTCTCTCTAGCTATCAGAAACTCAATATCACTGGGTGCCAATCAGTGCAGGGTTAGGATTACCATTTGCAAAGCTATTAGTGTTTGCTCTACTGCACCACCACCACATCTGAAATGGTAATTTTAAAAAGTCAAATAAGAAAGAAAAAGAAGTTTCTTGCATTAAAAATATAGGTAATTCAAAACTGGTCTCCTCAAGGAGAAAATGAAGCCTGAAGGTTACAGCTCTGACAGTTGTTTTCTACTGCCTCTGCTTTTCAAATGTGATAATGTCCTTTTCTAAGCACCCCAGTAAGAGTTTACAACCTCCTCCCAGGGATTGTAAATCCACTGCTTTTCCCCTCTAAATTTTTAACAGATACTATTGTTTCCTTAAATTGCACACAAGGGGGTTGAAAGAATCGAGATTATCCTCAAGTACATTAAATTCTGTTTCAAGGCTCTTTATGACACACAAAACTGTATCAAGGGACAGTTAATAGGCATGACAGATTCAATCCTGAAAGGTGAAAGAGCACTGCACCAGCAGATAAGCAATGCTAGCCAAAACTACAGTAAAAATGATCTGAAACAAAGATGTGTTGCCCAAGGAGTCCCTGCTTATTGCAACACCAAAGCCATTCATTAATATAAAAGCAATATCAAATAGTTATTTTTATTTATCCTTCTTTGGGTAAAGCACTGAGCTGAGTTGAATATCTATCAGGCACAGCAGAGCACAGCTGTGTCTGACAGGACACTTTCCCTTGCTGATCCCTCTGTACAGACACCAGAGTGGCAGGGAATGGGCTGGGTTTTGGGGCAATAGAGCCCCTTCTGGAGCAAATCAAAGAGTGGGGAAACCCTTGAGCCACCCCCACAGCAGAACACTAAAGCTCAGTGCAAGGATCTGTCAGAAGCTAACAGATCCAGTTCATTACCCTGCTAGTCAGCAACACCTTGCCTTCCCACTGCAATGTGAGGAGCAGGTTAAAGCAGTGCCTCTGTGTGTGCAGCACTGCTGAGACAGGCACTGCACAGCTGCCAGGGCTCACCCTCTGCTGTGCCCCTGGCCACCAGCTCCCTCTGGAGCCCCCAGTCCTGCAGCACTCATGCAGACACTGCCAGGTGCACTCCAGCCTGAGCCCAGTGCTCAAGAACTAAACACTTCAGGGAAGAGTTAATGGTGCTTTGCCATGGATAGTGTCAGCTCTATTGTCAGACACACAATAATGCCACAGTGTGTTTGCTCAGCCCTTGGCATGCTCGTGATTCCAAATTATCTATTCATTCAGATGAACTACTCATCATCAAGCCATGAGAACCTGCAGCCTGTAGAACTCTGCAGCAGAGTTGAAGAGCTTGTGATTAAACCTTGGATGTGCACTAATTACTAGTGTTAGTTCATGTGTATTATCTCAATGAAGCCTTCCAGCTTGCTTTTTTCCCCCAGACAGTTTTCTCACTATACTTCTTATTACTTCTTTGGACTTCTTTGGAAAGCACCCCTCCATACACCTCATCACCTCCTCTCCAAGCATCTCTTCAGTCACATTAGATTTTTCCTCCTGTTCCTCAATTTATTCCATGTGCATAATTTCCCAGGTGATAGCATATCAAAAGCCTTACTGAAGTACAGAAGCATTTCTTTCATGCTTTTTTTGCATTGAGTACATTCCAAGCTGGTAAAAACTTTTCTGCAGAGAGATTGCTTCTCACAGAGAAGATGTTGAAGATGTGCTGTAAAGCACATACATGCAACTTTGATTTTGCTTTAAATATAAAGATGTTTCCTACTTTAACAGGCACATTATTTTATATCCTTCATTAATCACAATCAAAGATTAGGCTGGGAGGAAACAAGCTCTGTGCTTTTTCACTAATTAACTGTTGCACATATATATGTGCATGCAATAACTATGAAGGATCAAGGGAAAAAAGTGTTTTGTTTTGATTAAGGATCCTAGTGGAACAAAGCAAATAGTGCTATAATTAAAGCTGCTTAATCCTAATACTTTTCTCAAGTTTTTTTGCAGCTTCATTCCTGTCTGGCTTTCTGCCACATCCATCTTATGTTTCTGCTTGCACATTTGCAAATACAGAAAATACACGTGGTAAACCTGAGTTCAATTTAGTGAAACCTTAATTAATGTTTTGTCTTATATTTATTGAAGAAATAAACAAATATTTCTTAAAACAATTCTGCCTTCCTCCTGCCAGGGTATTGGCACAGTGACTAAACATATTTACCACCATGTTTGAACTCCCCTAGTAAGGCTGACAATTTATACAATATGCATATGTGGAAATACTTCATTTTGCTGTTCTGAAAGCAGGATTAGTGATCCTAACACTGATTGCTTTTAGCTCTTCTAATTCAATACTGATGGATTTCAGAGGCATTCAATATGCCTAAAAAAATCTACCTTGAATTTATAGATATCATATTATAAAAGGAGGTCTGACTAATTTTGCTTTTCAAAAGAAAGAATAAAGCCCTTTGGAAGTAGGAGGCTGTTTAAATTTAACAAAGCAGTCCTTGTGTTTCTGTTCCAAAGTGCTAATTTTCATTTGAGTGGTTAAATCACTTTACATATTTTCATTTCCTTTCAAACATACAGAACTATTTGCTTACCAAAATCATAGAATAATCAAGGTTGGAAAAGACCTCCAAGATGAAGTCCAGCCTTTGAGGGAATGCCCCTTTGTCACCAGCCCATGGCACTGTGATCCAGGGATGGTGTCTCCACCATGTCCCTGAGCTGTCCATTCCAATGATGAACCAGCTTCCAGTGAAGAAATTCCTCCTGATGTCCAACCTGAGCCTCCCCTGGCACAGCTTGAGGCCATTCCCTCTTCTCCTGTCTCCTCCTCCCAAGGAGAAGAGCCCAACCTCCACCTTGCTACTGTCTTCTAGCAGTAAAGGGGAAATAAAGTCTCCCCTCACCTCAGCTCTGTATCAATTCACACCAGCAAGGCCTGTATTGCTTTGGAAATCAGACCACTGATTTTAGTGTTGGCATTTAGGTTTAGATGGCAGATTCTGGGTACCTTGGTTTGAAATTATGGCTCTGATGGACTCCAATTCTGTGAGAAATCAGTTCTCACTCTTCTTTCTGCACCCTGGCTCACAAATGCATTTCTTTGCTTGTGTTCACTTTTCTTCCCCTTTAGCTCTCTTCTGTTTCTCACTTACTACAGTTGCTGATTTTATTTTTTCCCTTTTCTCCTATGTCTCTTTAGTTCCTTAGCCATTTATTATTCAGTTGCTTATTTCAAAGCATTTTACAATGCATGCTAGTCTGCTCACATTTTCTCAGTGCTGAGTAGTCACATCAGGAAACCTTTTCCCCTTACAACTTACATTTACCACAATACCTGTTTAGTTTTCAAGCACTCAGCCCAGCAGCTTTTGTGGCACCTTTTATAAGGTGAAAGAGCTGAGATGTTGAAGCCAAGACTTCTGGCCCCTTTACAAGGACACTGCCTGTCATTCAAAGCACCCATATAACACAGCTTATGCTGGATTCAGAGCTGTAAATGATAATTTATTGTTCTCTCATCCCCTCCTGCTTTCTGGGGGTGAGACCTTGCTTAGGATCTGGTGAGAAACTCATTTCTGACACATCACCCAATATCTCTGGTTTCAAATTGGGGCATCCTCTTCAGAAGACAGCCCAAAATACATGTTAGAGGTGATAGATCCTGTCCAAAAGAATACCTGCATAGCACTGGCTGGGTGGTCATCAAGGAAAAAAACAGTCCTGAGCTTTCCAGATTAGCCTTCCCCCCATGACAAACACACCCTTTCAAGAGTGACAGGCCAGGCTGTCACATGCATTTCAGAACAGAAGGGGAGATTTTTGTGCAGCCAGAAAAATTAAGTGACACAATGCATTCATTGTGAAGATGTACAGTAAAGCCAAGTCCATTTGTATTAATTACTCTGGGTTTTCCTTTGTATTTATTAGACCATCACTGGGGCAAACTAACAAGAATGGATCTTAACAGGTGTATTGGGCTGAGCACTGTGCAAAGAAGAAAAACCTGATTTATAGTAAAAAGGATTAATTAAAAATGGAAGCAGCTCCCTCTTTCTAGAGTATTTATCAATATTCCATATTGGATAGTTAAGACCTAACAATGTCTGTACCATACAGTTTTCTGACCTAATTCAGGGCAGATCTTTCTCCCTCCATAGTATAAATGTTACATAGTGAACACACAACCTGTCTCTGAGGCTGGAAGAGCCAGTCCATGGAATAACATTTACCAGTGACCTCTTTCACATGGGTAATGCAACAAATATTTAATTATTCAGCACTGATGTAAGCTTTGAGATCTTAAATACATTTTCCCACACGTGTGTGTCCTGTCTTAGCCAAAGTACCACTAGGGCAGACATTTAAATAAAACAATTTTCTAAGCATACTCACTCAAAATGTCATTTTATAAGCTATATATCTTTCCATCTTTTAGAGAAAAGAGAGAAATAACTTTCTGTGTGTATGCACAGAGTTTTTTTAAAACAAGAATTACATAGTCTTATATACTGAATGTCAAAAGCCATTGACCCAGAGATGTGGTAGCTGGGGTTATTCAGTGTGAGGAGCACACTACATGGTGAGTCTCTGTACCTCCCATTCTAGATGATTTGCACAGGTGGTCTCTGAGCTGAAATACTTGGATATCAGATGAAGGGGATGTACTCAGCCAGATATTCTGAAAGCATGAGCTCACTAGCCATTATTTCCAGGTTATTATTAGCTTTGCAGCACTTTCATGTAGTAGCAGCCTGCTGCTTCACAACCAGCTGGTTATCATTTTCAAAGGTCTTCCAAATTCTTTCTGGAGTTTCTTTGGACCTCCCTCCGGAAAGATTTCATTTTCTTTGGAGTTAAGGGACATCAAAAGATTAGATTGTGTCATACTTTTTAAGAGCTGCTTTATTCATCTTAGAGAAAAAGCAGAATTATCAAGCTACATCTAACAATTCCAGCCTTCTGAAAAATCTTTTTGAAAATGTTAAAGACTAGCCAAGTCTGATCATGACCTTGTTCTATATTTAGTATTAAATGTATTCTGAAGGCATACAGAAATCTGGAGTTTGGATAAGAAGTCCCCAAATGAGAGAGATCAAACTGAAAGAAATTTAATTGTAGGGTAACTAGCAGTCCTGTACAGCAGGCTTTTAATTAAACCAGGAAAAAAATTATATTCATTTTAGATGAATAGTAATTTCACTGCAACCAAACTTCTAACAGATTAACTGTCCTAATACTTATAAAATAACATCATAATTTCCTTATGAACACCCTTTTATGCAACAGGAAGAGAAGGCCATAAAACTGAAATAACCTGGCAGCCCTGAGGTTAAAATGCTTCTTGGGTCCCTCTGCACCACATCATGGTCATGTCCCCATCCTGTGCCCAGGCCTGCCCTAAACGGTGGACCTGGAACTTAGTCCAAGCCTCCAGATGTACTGTTACATGAATAATAATTATCTGTTTCTTAAAGTCACCAGGTGCATCTGGGAGAGGAGGGCAGGAGGGTTCTCAGCATGGCAGAGCTCAGACATGAAGGAGCAGTGCCCAAGAGCCTGGCAGGGAAACACCCAGGAGCTGGGTTTAGATAATTCACCCATCAGCTGGGTTTAGACAGGGCACTCAGGAGCTGGGTTTACATAATCCACCCAGCAGCTGGGTTTAGATAATCCACCCAGGAGCTGGGTTTACATAATCCACCCAGCAGCTGGGTTTAGATAATCCACCCAGGAGCTGGGTTTAGATAATTCACCCAGGAGCTGGGTTTGTATAATCCACTCAGGAGCTGGGTTTAAATAATTCACCCAGGAGCTGGGTTTAGATAATTCACCCAGGAGCTGGGTTTGTATAATCCACCCAGGAGCTGGGTTTAGATAATTCACCCAGGAGCTGGGTTTGTATAATCCACTCAGGAGCTGGGTTTAGATAATCCACTCAGGAGCTGGGTTTAGATATTTCACCCAGGAGCTGGGTTTAGATAATCCACTCAGGAGCTGGGTTTAGATAATCCACCCAGGAGCTGGGTTTAGATAATCCACTCAGGAGCTGGGTTTAGATAGAACACTCAGGAGCTGGGTTTAGTTAGGGCATTTGCCAGACTTACTTGGGCCATCATTGCTGCCTTTTTGCACAGGTGTTCAGTGGAACATTAAAAACTCCTCTTTAAAATCCCACAGAAGGCCCAAGTTGCATTTTTGGCACTAATGCTTTCTTGTAATTTTTAGTTCTTTTTCTCTGTTAGCCTTAGCTGTACTTTGACATCTTTATGTTCATTATCCTATCAAGCAAGGCACTATGTTACTCATACATCTTTAGGAGATGATATTTTATACATTTATTTGCACAAAGCATGACCAAAGACAAGACTTCACTATTTCCAGTGGCTCATATCAGCCTTAAGGGGACAATAAAATAGCCTTGCTTCATTTACTCAGAGAATTTATGCACTTGTCCTTAAAATGTATTAAGTATAAAACAAATTAATTTGTAATTAGATAATTTCATAAATGACTAGTGTTTATTTCTTGAATTTATAGTATTGTATTTACTTTCAACTGGAATAAAGAAAAAAGAATTGCCATATATCACCAGATTTTCAGATCATGAGAAAGCTGTACCTTAAATTGCATTATTTGCTATGCACCATAAACACCTAATGCAGCATTCTCACTTTAAATCTTCAGGTCTGTAAAGAGATATTTCTGCATTTCCACTTGTATAGAAATGTCATTGGTGGTTTATACTCCATGAGATTCCTTCAATTCAATAGGAGAATTATTTGGGTGTCCCTGATAAATGCTAACTGGCAGAATATGCACAAATTCCTTGCTTGTTAATGAAAAACTCTACAAACCCTTTCTATTTGAAAATCCTAAACATACAGAGGTTTCAAAATATGATTATGTGATCATTTTTAAATAACCAGTATTTTACCTCCTCCAGGCTTCTCTGGTTTTAATTATAAAATATACTTTGCACTTAAAACTACAGGTACATCCTCTCTCATTCCAAATGTTCCTGTTCCTGAGTCACCTTTTATAAAGAGTCCTGATCATAAATAATTGTAACTTTATTTTAGCAAAAAGAAAAAAAAAAAAAAAAGCTATTAGCATAATGCAGTTTTTGTTTCAGAAAAGTTTTGTTTGTTACATAAAGTGGGTTGACTTCTAAATGGTTTCTCTTCTATAAATTCAAATCTGGAAGCATTGAAATACTAGCACATCCTGGTTCCTCTGAATGTCATGAACTCAGCAGGAGAATAAGGTGACAATTTGGCCTCCACACTAGTATTTAATTTGTAACTCTTCAAATAAGTGTTACACATTAGAAACTGAACTAATAGAAAATACTAGTGAAGGGTGACATCCCTCAAATCTCTCTTCAGCACTGTGATTCTGTCCAATATTGTCAATTAAAAACTCCACAGTTCCTGATGGTTGAACAGAGAAATGCATCATAACTCCTGAAGAGTTTGAAGTTTTATAATCTGAGATGATACTCAAACACAATCAAGGAAGACATGTATTTCAAAAATAATTATTTTCCCTAGCACTAACAACTGAACAAGAAAGAGCTGTGCTCCAATTAAATGTATGAGAGCCTGGGATTATTAATAATGATACTTTGGCTCTGACACTAGCTCCTTTTTTCAGCTGGTATAATTCAACCTGATGTCACTACCCACTTCTTGGAGGAAGAAAAAAAAGGAGTTAATGCCAATCTTGGATTGATGTCTTCTGAGAACCATCAAATACACTTGCAACTTCTCTTAATACTGAAATACACATTGCTTGAGGTTATCAGAACATAACAAGAACAATTCTCAAAATTATGTCTAAGTTATTTCTCCTAATGTCTAGATCAAACACTGAATAAATCAAATCTGTGAGTCAGAAACCCTTCAGAACAACCAGTCAGCTTGGAGGTACTTAGGAGAGACAGGAGATGGAGGCAGCAGAATACCAGGGAGGCACAGATGCTGCTCCCTGCTGTCAAGTGAGTGGCAAAAGATAACCTGCCCTCACATTTTCCAAAGTATAACTAATAAACTAAATAACTCCATCTCCTCCTTCCTGCCTCCCTGGGATCACAGAGCTGGAGGTCTGCAGCTGGAATGCAGAGCTGTCACACGTGGGCAGAGCAGATTCCTGCACAGCAATCCAAGGAGAAATGGCAGGAGGATGTGCCTGAAGCACTGGGAGATGGGCACTCTGCTTAGCATGAGCACTGGGCTGTCAGCCAGAGACAGCTGTGCCATCCTCTGCTGTAACAACACAGAATGTACTATACTTATATATATGTATACATATGTGTACTATAACAACACTGTGAGCCCTTACTCTACACAGACACAGCCAGCAAAAATGGTGCACAGGATTCTCTCTGGAAAAGCAACAGCAAGTATAAACAGGCATTTCAGAGCTCATATCTGACCCAGCAGGGTATGTTAATCTAATCTAGCCTGCATAGAATCTGATGCATATTCCAAAATATATTCAATGTTTTTCTTTGAACAAATTAAAAACTATTTTAAGTCTTTTAACCATTTATTTCTCATCGAAGTCACTTTCATAACAAAGTGGCTTCAGCTGCATTCCCTAATAACAAAGGAAAGAGAAACTTTAGCAATCCTCAAACTCTAGGATTTGAAAAGCTGATGGTAGAGCAATAAGCAACACAAGCAGAAATGCTCAAGAAACAGCTCACACCATCTGATTTAATTGGGTTATAGAATTAAGTCGTTCCAGGAAAGGATTTCAAACTTTGCAGTCATTTTAACTGCCATGGATAGGTAGTTTAAAGGCCATCAAAGTGGAAGCTCATGATAAAATGAGTCATAGAACTGAAGCTGCCAGAAAATGTGAAGGGCATACATAATAAGTACCTACTAGGGATGCTTGGCTGTTTGGTATGTACTGTACAATCGATTGTTGAATGCACCACTCTAAAAAGCCATAGCAGAACGAATAAATAAAAAAGGAGAATCCTTCAAAAGCTTTTGTCTGAGTTACAAATTGTTACAAAATTGTCTGAGTGCTCACCTTTGTTGTTTCCATTGTAGGGATAGGATTATCTCAGAGTTCATCCTATTTAATTGATTTTTTTTTCTTATGTATCTTAGGATAATGTTTTAATTGGCTGAACAGGAATGGGGAAGTGGGGCTAATGACCAACCAAAATGTAATTTAGACACTAATAAATATTTCAGATGAAGCTGGCTAAAAATCTAGTAGCATAAAATATATGGCCTATATTTGGCTCTGTATGATGAAAAAGACAAGTAACTTCAAACTTCCCTCACTGAGGAGAAATGGCATCAATTTGCTTCCCTGCTAAGAGATAACACAATTTAGTGATCATTATCTACTATCCCAAGATACCTCCTGGGTGCTGGGATTTGGCCAAAGCAAAGCATAAAGGTTCACATTTCTTTGCTTCATATTTAGTCTGTGCTCATGCTTTTTTTTTTTTTTTTTTTTTTTTTAATAAAAGACAAGTTGTGAGTGAAGGATATTTGGGACTGATCAAATGGGCACTGCTGAACTCTGCAACATTCCCTCAGTGAGCCCATCCTCTGACTCAGCTCCCAGCAAGGAGGAGGCAGGGACTGGACACCTCCAGTAGACTGAAGTGCACACAAACAAGCAATACAGAAATAAGAAATAATGGAAAGAATACATTCACGTGAGGAATTTTAGCATGCTCAAGTTACCTAATGTTCTCTTCTTCTGCAAAAAAAAAAAAAAAAAAAAAAAAAAAAATTCCTGTGGGAGAAGACTACAGGAGACCTGCTTTAGAAGCAAATTTGTACCAAGAGCCAGAACTTTTAACCCCCTGGCAGGGGGAAGTGCAGGCATGCAGTCCTGCCCCTGTTCTGCTGCCTTCTGGAGACACTTCAGTCCAAAGACAAACTTCTTTTTTCTTTGACCTAGGCATTTTCCTTAAATATACCAGAACTACTTCTCACTCTCCCAAACAGAAAGAAATCTTGTCCTTAAACAGCACTCCTTTTTGTGGTTCTGTGAGAACAGACAGTGAGCTATTTCAAGGTTAAATCCATGCTGCTAGTAGTTATCTGCAGCACAATCTCTATTCTGGGAATGCATTTAAGACTCGAGGATGAGCTAACATCTCTACCAAAAGGGATGAGAAAGGAAGGCTGTGTGCCATAAAACCCCCTGTAGCAGGGCTGTGCTCACAGGAGGCAGATCCTGAGAAAACAGCTGTGAGCTTTGGGAAGGGGAGAGGGAAGAGCAGCAAGAGTCCTGCTCAGCTGTGGCATCATGAGCTGCCAGGACAGTGCAGCAGAGCACAGCCACGCTCATCCTGGCAGCCTGCCCTGCACATCAGGGTGAAACAACCCTTCCAGAGGCTCTGGAGATGCTGCATGTGCAGGTCCTGGAGCTGGGAGCCTGTGCAGAGTGACACAGGGCTCACATCCCACTACCCTGGGGTTTGGAGGTATCACGTTGGGATAATAAAGGAAATTTTCTCAATTATTCACAAGCATCAAGGAACATCACCCTGTTCTGAACAATGACTTTCCAAATCACTGTGATTTATTTAATTGAATTTGAACTGCTCATGTAAACAAAGAGGGAAGGAAGAAAGATATTTGAAGGTATCAAAGGAATGAATCAACCACAAGACCACAGAAACTGTTTCCCTTGATGGTTGGGGAGTTCAACACAATTTAGATTATATTCAGTAAGTAAAACTTTGGCTTGTGATATTAATGGGCTCATAATAGCTTCCTTAGGGATATATATTACTTCCACTTCTGTTAAAACTTCCTTTGATAACTTATTCATCACTTTGCCTTTTAAGAGTTACAATGTGTTTCTTGATACATTTAGTATGCAAGTCCTCCTGGAAAAAGGTTTTTGACCTTAGGTAATTTGAACTCTCATGATTTATTGTGCCAAAATTAGAGAGGGTAATTTCAATTGTACTGTTCAAAAAGATCAAGACAGAAGGAGAAAAAAAAGTCATCACTGACAGAGACTATAATCTCAGAATAATTTAGGCTTCATGAGAATGTTCTAATTTAACTATAAATAGCATAAGAATAAAGAGTGTATATAAAGACTGCTAATAATGGAAAGATATTGTGGTAATAAAGAAAACTATGCATACAAGACAACATGGCAATACTCAGCACTACTGAGCATTTTACAATCAGTTATATAAATATTTCTTTTATAGCTAGTAATTCTGACAGTAATTCACACCAGTAATCATATGGTTTGAAAAATTGCTGTCCCTTCTTGACACATTACTGGGAGAAAATGAGGGTCAGTGGAGAAATCAAGACTGATTATGAAAATAAGCAACAAGCTTAGATTTGCACACATTTACTGTGTTTTAATATATTAATCTATAAAATGTTTATGATTTTATCTATGATATGCTACTTCAAAAATGCCTCCAAGTGCATACACATAAATAAAACAAAAGCTCTTTAGAAAACAGGGAGACAGAGAATGAGAGACATCAAAACAACCTGAATCCCCAGAGCACGGGGTTTTATAGATAAAAGTCTCTGTTTTGCACTGTACAAAACAAAGAAATTGGTAAAATCAGATACTTGATGGACAGGCAGAAAAAAATTATTTTAAAGGGAAACAAAGAACATCCATTTCTGAGCTTCCCCGTGGAAGGACCCTTGTACAGGATGACTTGAAGTGAGACATTTATTTCACAGCAACTACCTAGGCACAGCACCTTCCTTACGTGAAAAGCAAGATAATCTGCACAGTAGGGAGGCATGGGCTGTTCTCACATGGCAGAAATTGTTTACTTAGAAAATAAAAGATTCTATAACAGAACCACTGAGTCACAACAGAGGTTACCTAGTGGCAATTTTACTACACATTTCAAAAATAAATCAAACAATTTCAAAACCCTTGAACAAATAGAAACATGTCCACACACCCAGCCCCCATCTAAAAATAAAGGATTAGGAAACACCACTGTATTTGCATCATATCCTTCTGCATGCCAGTACTTTCAGGTCTTATTCAGAGTGCAAGCAATTAGTCCTGGAGGGGACACTATCCATGTATTTAGTTAGGTTTGATGAAATAGCCAAGGCTAGCCTGGTGAAAGCATTTGCAACACCTCCATCCTTAAAATCTACTTCTCCTAGTGTTCTGTGCACACACTAAAATGGATCAACAACATCCTTTAATAATGAAGATTCTGGAGAGACAAATACATGGAACAAGCCTCTTAAGTATCCCAGAATGAAACAAAAGAGAAATGCTTATAATCAACATCAAACTCTGCTATCAGCAATCACTTTACAGATTTGGGAGGGGGAACAGTGCTTGAATTGAAGCTCCCCTTCTGACCTCACCCTTGAGGAGGTGGGAGAAATACAACTTTCTGTCTCTAGTGTGGGGTCAACTCCACAACTGCATTAAAAATAAGGCTTCCAAACTAATGAAAAACATTATTCTCCCCTGAAAATGGGAATGTATAATTCTAATATTGCTAACATTCCTCTCTTGAAAAGGCCCAAGAGTAGGTTAGCAAAAAAAGGCAAATGATACCTGCTTAGAGTTTTTCAGATGGAGATTCTACATCATTTGCTACTATCCCATATTCTCATGTGGATATACTCCCCCCCAAAAAAAAAAAAATCCTGATGATATTACTTCTTTCCATAATTAACCTGAGTGTTGAAGTGCAAGGCATTTGAATGTCACAAACACTGCTAGAGGACTGTTGGGACTTCTGAACTCTGAAATTCTCATTGTGTCTGTCATCCAACAGGGACATTTTTTACTTCTCACTCAAAGAGAAAATGCAGCATCTGGCATAGGGCAACTTGTAATAGGATTGCAAAAGTTATCTGATTAAATGTCCTACACAGTTTGACATCTATAATAGATTTCCACTGATCTAAAAATTAAATTTCAGAACTTGGTTGTTCAAAGAATGGAAGGAAAGGATGGGGGGAAAAGGTCCCTGTCCCAAGTACTTTATAGAAATTTGACTTCCAACTTTTTTGATATTCTTGGCTCCACTGAAGACTATTTCTATGCATTATAGTCTGTATTTGACTCTGAAGGCAACAGATTTTTTATCTATACTTTGCAAATCTTTATCACTACTGTAGTGTATAATCCATGCATTTTTATAGCTCAGCAAATCAATTACCTATTTTGCTCTACTGAAGCACTAACATCAACAGTTTAGATACCTTATTGAACACAACCATGGAAAAGAACATTTCCAGCTTTTTGACTCATTCTGAAAAATATATCCAAGGATAGTCCAACAAGATGGTAGTTAATTACCAGACATCACTTAATCTGGGACTTGGAGCTGCTTGAAATTACCACTTTGCATAAAGCTTACAGGAACTTTGTTATAAAACTGAAGTGTGCCTGTCACAGGGCATTTCATGTGCTGCTATGGAAAAGATTATTTTTTTTAATATATATTACAAAAAAAAAAAAAAAATCAAGTGTTGTTTGTACATGTGATACAAACTTTTAAATGCCAGTACTTTATGTCTACATGACTCAAAAGACTTGAATACTGTTCAGTGCTAACTCCTACCATAGCATATCATGCCATGCCTCATATGTGTATCAGATTAGAGGCTCAGGAAATTCAGATTTTCAGACAGGATTAGCATGGGAGCATAGACAAAACTTAAAATAATTATGTTTGTGTAAACGTACACTGATCAGTGCACTAACACTGTTTTGGGCTTTGGGTATTTTTTGGTTGTGGTTATCTTTTTGTCTGTTTTCTGAAGTTATTTCTTCTCTGCCTTTTTATTCTTCTAGTTTGATCACTGATTTATGCTCAGTCCTTGTTTTGTTTAATATCCCCACAAGGATCTGAAATATCTATGGCAAGGCAGACATTGCACAGATATTAACATGGAGGCAGAACTTTTCTCTCCTGGAGGATGGAATTCACATGATGAGAAAAGATACAGTCCCTCTACCTTAGCTCAAACAGTAGAAGAAGCTGAAAGCAATTTCCACACTGTAATTCCAACAAAACCATTCCTGCTGCTAAGGAAGACATTAAATAAAAAAAAAATTCTTCACTAGAAGAGTGCTTGGGCAATGGAATCATCTGCCCAGGGAGGTGGTGGAGTCACCATCCCTGGATTGTTTAAAAGACTGGATGTGGCACTGAGAGCCATGGTTTGGTTCATGAGGAAGTGTTAGGTCATGGGTTGGACTTGATGATCTCAAAAGGTCTTTTTCAACCCAGTTCATTCTGTGGTTCTGTGAAAATACTGTGCTGTTGCTTGAGGAAGTCCTCACTTCCAGATTTATAATCCAGAAAAGTTTTTTTTTCCCTCCTTTCCTTTCTGCAGTCCAGCAGGGACTCTCCAGACCCTCACTTACATCACTCTCAAAACTTTGTTGCACCTGTTCCATATCTTTCAAATGCGCTTAACTATTTGAGTCTCTAGTATTCTAGAGAAGATTTGGTTTTAGCTCAGCTGAAAGATGTTCAGCTGGTACATCTGTGTTTTTCACAGTTGCAACTTACAGCTGGCCCCTAGCCAATCTCCAATTAATTAATGCTCCAAGGGCCTTCTGTTCCTCTGGCCTTCTCAGCTGAAGAATTCCTGGCTTATTGCTGAAATTTTTGTTTTTACTTAAGTGCAGAGGTTTGCACTCTGTGTATTATAGCTCATTTGCTGCTCTTCAGGCCTAACAAATCATGTTGTCAATAGATTTCATTTGCACACAATTGTTTTCTTTCAAAAGCTGTGGGGAGAAAAAAAAAAAAAAAAAGAAAAAAAAAAAAAAAAGAAGCCCTGAAATGCTTATTTGGTTAGTTTGAGCTATATGTAATTGCACACCCAGACCAACTCCTGTCACCTCTGGAATGTTTAACATATCACACTCTACTCCCTAGGGAGAGGCTATCACCCCAATTTAGCTGCTGGAAGAAAAGTCATGTCCAGTCCTCTGTGCCAGACATTCCCACCCCAAGAGCCTTCAGGAGCACGTGGGAGGGAGGAAATGAAGTCTTGCTTGGAGTATTCAATGAATTCTTCATCCAATAAGAAAATGAATCAATTTTTACTACAGACCCAATCTAAACTATAAAAAAAGGTTTGTGTTCATCCAAAGCACATCAGAACTTAAAAGCACCTATGAAAATAAAAGTTATTTCCAAGTAGGAATAGGCTGTCAGGTATTGGTAGCATTTTGCTTAGAACTGGATTGAGGATGAACATAAAGATACTGGCATTCTGCAACACAGTGTAAGGTCCTGTACCAAGCATTATTTGTCAGAACAATATTTATGTAGCTTTTCTAACCAGTGTTAGGATTCTGAAAAACTGCTCAAAGGTAGGAGACCAGTGTGAGCCATATGACCCAGTGTCTCATTTCTGCCTTGCTCAGTTCATCTGGTCTGAGGGAAACCTCAGCAACTCTGAAAATCGGGTCTGTGATTTATCTCCACTGTTTTATCTCATTACTCCAGTGCATCACATATCAGTAGTAATGTTTAACTTGAAAGTGAAAAGAGAAAGCAAAAATAATCACAAGCTCCACATCAGTGGCTTGGTGTTCAGGCAAAGTTTAAAAGCCCTTGAGAACATGAGTCCCCCAATTTCCCTGAGCAGCACACAGTGAGTGTGGTATTCCTGCTCATGGAGGTAATGGCATCACCTGGGTGTGGCTTCCAAGAATGTCAGCAGCTTTTAATCCCTACATTCATCCCCTCCACGTGCTACATCTTCCTGGAGTGCTTGTTAACAACACCTTGGGCAAATGGTTTTTCTTTTGGATAATGTATTGTCCGAGGTTGAAGCAATTTTCTGCTATGTTATGTTCAAGATAAAGTCAAAACCTAGGACACCTGAAAGGCATCACCAAGTGATATGTTGTCACAGAAAAAAAAATCTTTTCCTGGTGACATCATGATGATTTGACATTTATGACTGTCTGCCTGCTCTTGTTTATTTTCTCTTGTTTTCCAGTGACATCAACAATTTGCCTCTTGTCAAGCCTTTTTCCTCTGCAGGTGCTACTTGTGCCTGTCTGCTTTTCTGCTCCTCTTGCCCATATTGTTCCAGCTAACACCATGGTAGCTGCTACTCACTTGATTGTCAAATTCCTTCTAACACCTCTGTAATATTTTGCTCCTCAAAAAACCAAACCAAACACGCAAATAAAAAACAAATCCCAACAAAAACAAACAAACCTGCAAAACCCCCAAAAAAAAACAGGGAACAAGAAAGAAAGAAACCTTATGGCTCATGTTTAATCTCAATTAAGAATTTAATCAATATCTAGAAAGTTTTCAAAATACTACACTAGCTAAATAATAAGGGAAGGTTGAAAAGTGTGGCTGATCTGATGCCCACTGAAGCCACAACAGGCACACTTGTCCTCAGTAGACATCAGTGACTTCACTATCATTTTATGACATAAAACTTTACTGGCATTTCATGGCTGGTAAAAAATTTAAGGACTGAGGAACCAAATGTATTTTCTAACACAATATCTGTATTTTTCAGCCAACATGGAATGTTTTTTAGCACACTGAAGAACCTGGTTATTGCTCATTATTGAATTCTACACTGAAGTCCTTAATTTCTCCTTCTAACAAACCACATCACACATAAGATGTCAGTTTAAATTTTGTGTTCATTGTCAGAATTACAGTTTAAGTTCTAAAAAAAATAAAACATATTTGGATTTTTAGTTGCACAATTTTAGCATTTATTTGAAATTTGAAAGGAAGCTGATGATTTGTTTGCTAATCAAACCCTTGCACCTACTTGTACCTGCCTAGACATTCCATTCCTATTGTTGCTGTCTGCTTTTTGAAAATCCATTTTATGTCAGACAAATCTAAGTGAGAAAAACATACATTTTGTTCTGCTGTTTTCTTTTTTCCATAACACCTTTTTAATACTGGTCTTCCAATCAGAGAGACTCAAAATCTACCATTAATTAATTATCTACTGAGACTTTTTTTCTTGGCTGAGAAGAAAACCATCACTGTTCTGAAGATTAGATTGAGCCAGTTTCTTCAGTAGTAAGTTATAACTTAATGCCATCTGAACTCCAAAAGATTAATTCTTAATCAAAGTTTTCACACTTCCACAGTATGATTTGTTTTACTAAAATCTACTACAGATAGCATTCACAAAAATATCCAAGTAATTTGTCCTTAATATAAGGTTATAAAATGCTCAGGTTTGCCTTATTTTCCTGCTAACCAGCCATTCAGAATTTATTCAGGACAATATGCAATTCAGGCACATAAAGACAAAAGTCATCTGAGAAAAGTGAAGATGAAAAATCAGCTTCACAGTTTTTCCTGAATGGAATAAGCATTGCCTAAGGAGTTATTATCATACGATAAAAATTCATTTCTTTTACTTTAATCCCTGGCTCTACTGCTCTAAAAAATGCTGCTAAACCACAGATGCTTGAAGCAATGTGAATTTCAGTATGCTTATAATCATTTATCAAAGCAGAGCTTTACCCTCAGTATTGAGCCAAAGGTCCTCCCTTTGACTGCCAAACCTGCAAACTCTTTAGGCATTAAGCACAGCCACAACATCTGCTTTTCTTTTTATAATTAGTCTGCTGTTAATGGAAACTATTAATGACATTCATTTATGTGTGTAAAATCCTGTATTGAATTCATATGAAATCTAACAATAGCTCAGGATCAGTACATTCACATTTTCCTGGATTTTCTTACATGAAGAATCATGGCTGAGATCTCTTCTTGCCCAAAATATCAATGTGAAGGTTATTTTTTGAGAATTTTAAAATCCTTCATTCTCCTTATCAAATTAATTTTGTTTTTATTTTTACAAAAATGGTGTCAAATGTTCCTGCAGAGGTTAATTTACCACAGCTAGTAAGGAGGCAAAAGTTATCATAAGATCATTATTTCAAAATTTTCTGCTACATAACAATTTGAAAATAATTGTCTTGTGAATACTGCAGGTGATGAGGTTGCAAGAAATTGTTATATGCAAAGATATTGAAGTATTTTCTGTGTAAGAGTTGTATCAACTATTGGTTTGTGAGTGCAAAGTAATTAATGTAGAATTTAGCTGATACATAACTGTTCCCCTGAAAACTCCTCTGAGAATGGCCCCATCCAAAGCAGCAGAGCAGCACAAATACCAGCACCAATTTTACCCATAGGCAGGACTTCCCTAGGGAAAGGGTAAATCTGTCAGAAATCATTTCAGGGAGCCAGCTGGACTCTGAGCACAGTCCCTGAGAGATGGCCCAGGGGTGCCAGCTGCAGGCTGAGATGGTTATGGTGGGCTTGGAAAAGTCAAATGTTTTGTTTTGCCTTTTTCTGAGTTATAACATAGGGTCAGACACGTGGGAGGCACTGACCATTTCTGAAACTATGTGGCACTTTAGAAAAGCTGGCTAGTCAATATGTTAATCTTCACTAAATCCATTGATTTCAGAGAACTGATGGATTGGTACTGGGAATTGTTAGTGATTAATCACTGCTAGCACAATAAGGTGCTCCAAGTGCAATCTGAATATTTTAATTACACAGATGAGCTCGAGGATGTGCTGGAAACACCCACAGGAGGAGGCACAGCACAAACCATGGATACACCCAAGAGCAAACACAGGTGGGGGGAGAGGAGCAGCCAGCACACTGTTGTAAAATCAGGGGGGCACAGAGCAGAGTCCTGTGAAGGTCCCAGACCTCACTGGTGCTCACACAGGGGGAGAACACTCTCCTCTCTCCCCCATGTGTGTTTTACCAAGAGGAACTGGGCTGGCAGCTCTTCCTGCCCCTGACCCTACCAGGAGGGATGGGGACAATTCCATTCTCCCAGCCATGTACCCTTGGACAGGCCACCAGAGTGCACAGCTTCCCACTCTCTTTCACTTTTGATATTAAAACTAAATATTCCTTTTTTTCCCCAAAAATGTGGTGGAATTACATATGCAGTTCTCCCCAAATGAACTCCACCCCCACACCTCCATCCCCTCCCTTTCCAGCATCTTGGCTTTATTCTATTTCCTTCTAATACTGCTTTGTTTTAGGAGCTTATGACAATGGCAAAATAGACTAACACATTTGATTCTCATAATGTTCTAAATAAAAATATTCAAACCATCTGAAGGCTCATGTGTTTTAAAAATAACTATTAATCAACTAAATCTCAGTAAGATCAGAAGGTATAACACAGCCTCCAACCCCCCAAAACCAGCCCTTTTTTAGATTGTCTAGAGAACATAATGAATTGCAGATAACCTCTTTTGGGTTATGCTGGATACAGCTCACACAGTTCCATGCTTTTGTTCATCTTGCAAGTTGAGTTACTCAGTACCCCAGATCTTCCCACCAAACACACTGTACCTCCAAGGCTCCCCAAATTAACCCCAGGTATCTGTCAGTTGTCAAGAACACAATTATTTGTTTCAAGTGCAAGAGCCTTTCTCAGAGCTTGGGTTTTCCATCAACCAGCACAAGCAAGAGGCAAGCACATGTATATGACATTTTTAAAACACATTCCCCTTGAGAACTTACTGTTCTTTCACATTTTAATTACATTTTCCATGATTTAATTGGTTTTGGTCGTTCTGTGTACAGGCAGTTCTTTGAAATGCTTTTGTGAGTAGAAAGATATAATTTCTTCACCATTTCATGTTGTGGACTTTTTACTGCTAATAGATAATGGGATCAAATGAAACTTTCAAATTTCAATACCTCAAGACAAAAAAAAAAAGAAATTCTCAACTCTTCCTCTAAAATTCCTAAATAATTTCACATGTTGCTACTTTAAATTTGGTTACCTGGAAATTCTTGTTGGTTCTGTCAGTGAGGAGCACCTAAGAAAATTACCATCCCAAAGTAACTGATTGTCTTTATAATTTTGAAAGACTATAAAATGAGTCAATAATGTGTAAGCAGTTTCTTTTTTCACATGTTAGTGCTCAACTTTATGCTTCTTCATGAGAATATAAAACACACATTAAAGCCAGAAACAAAGTACCAGTGAATATTGTCAGGAATCTGTCAGCCATTCTGCAGTTTTCTATAAGCTGCTTCTTTCAGTTTGGTTCCTCTGAGTACTTTTTTGTTTTCTCTAAAGGGTCCTTTTAATACTTTTTTTTTTTTTTTTTTTTTTTTGCAAGTAGAATATGAAAATGTCCTTATCTTCATAGCACACCTATTTTAATCTCTTTGATGCATGGTAATCCAATATGCATGCAACCTGGGGCTGCTTTCAAAAAAGATCTGCAAATGATAAGAGCCATGTAATTCAGCATGACAGAATTTAAAAAAGGCATTTGCAGGGCTATTTACGAGAAGAGCAGAAACTAACCTTTCATCTTGGTCTTGTTAGGATGGATCAAGATGGTTAGACATAGATTGAGTAATTCTATATTAATCAATCAACAGCTCCACTGTAGCTGCTTTTATATTTTCATAGTCTTGTTTGTGAGCACTTAAAAGGAAAGCTCTAATAGCTCACGCCATAAATCCAGTAACTATATTTCTAGGTAAAGGCATGAGCATGTGTACATAATGTATAGCTACTAAAAGTTCCCTCAGAGCAAGACACATCAAAAAGTTTGTCAATGAAAACAGCAGTGTTGCTTTTATAGCAGAGAAACTATTTCAAAGAGTATTTGGGGAATTAGTGTCAACAAGAAATGCATCAGATCAGTGTCACTGCCCACATTCCTTCCCTCCTTCCTGGCTATGTGCAGATTGCTTTGCCCCTGCATGAACCACAGCTCCAGTGTTACACTGACCTCAGAACGAGCCAAGCAGCTGCTGCTCAAGCACTTGGAGAGAAGCAGCTCTCTCACAAAATAACTGAGGAAACAATAAATCAGAATCTGCTAACACTGAAATGTGCATGAAGAGGCAAACTGATGGGAGCTGCAGGACTTATCTCACCTGGGGAGAATTTCAGGGGGTTTTCAACATCTGTAACTGATTTCTAAAAGATGGGTCATCCCACACTTGGGATGTGATATTCCAGAATCTATAAGATTGGAAAAGGCCTCTGAGAGCATCAAGCACAAAGTTTGACCAGACACAATGATGTCACCCAGACCATGGCACAAAGTGTCATGTCCAGTCTTTTCTTAAATACCTCCAGGGATGGTGACTCCAGCTTATTTCTAATAAGAAAAAGGAAGAGCTTTCAAAACAGGATTTCTGACAAGATCAGACGGGAATCTTTTCCTCCCTGCACTGGCAAGAGTGCAAAAACAGCTAGAGGGCTGTTTGGTTGTTCACACCAAGCACAAAGCATCCCTCACAAACATGAGTCAAGGCATTTTAAGCAATAAACAGAGTGGGCTAAAAGGCAACTCAGATTTTGAAAAGAGGGAAATTCTGAAAGAGATCTCTTAAGGTTATCTTGATGTCTTCACTGCTCCTACAGGAACATGAGCTTGCAGTGCTCACAGTAGCTGTAAGTGGGACACTGCCTGTTCTTCACCTACAGTTCACATACTCAGTAGCATGTAACAAATTAGATCTGTGCTGCTGTTACAAAAACAAAGAGTCTCAAGGTCATCTCCCACTTCCCCTTCAACACTCATGTTCCTTCTCTTGGCTGAGGAGGAGTAAGAAGAAATGCAACATAGCATTTCCTGTACAAGTGATAGGGATGGAGAAATACTGCAGAAGCAGTAGCATCAAACCAAGACAGGAGCAGGAGACAAGCTGGATTCAAAAGAAACTGTCAGGGACCTGTGCCCAGCACAGGAGACAGGGTGCAACCAGGCAGGGTGTGACTGTCAGAAGCTGCAAACTGCATTTGTATCTGTTCTGTGCAGGCAAGGCAGGCACCCTGGAATTCCTGGCAGGGAGAATGGCCAGCCTTGCACTTCCTACTTGTTTCTCACCAAGACACCTCACTAGTACAGCCTTACATCTTGACACCCCTAATCCTCAACTGGCTGACACCATTCAGGCAGGCTTAGACAAGAAAACTTATTTATGGGCTGCAATTCTTAAAACTGCTATAGCTGGGGTAACACAAACATTTCTTTCTTGCCAGAGCAGTAAAATCACTCTTTATTTCACTTAGATTAATGAGTAAAAGATTAACACTGCCAGCAAGTGACTGCCATTTGGGCATGCTGTATTGTAGGGTACTACAACACTGGTCAGCAAAGTCATACCAAAGCTTTCTGTCCTGTTGGTGTAAGCTTTGAATGGGAGATGAGACAAAAGTGTTCAGATTGATTCTCAAGCAAAGAAATGAATTAAAGGAATTTGAAGGGCTGTGTCGTTTCAAGGACTCTGGCTGGGACATAACTCAGAAGAGTTTTAGCAGATGTGATTCTCTCCAGCTGGTTCTTCCTCCTCAGGACCCTTCTTTTCTATCATGGACATCCTCCCTTAACTGTCCCCCATTCCTGGACATTCCTATGACTCTTCTGCTGTTCTAAACCAATTTTTTTTATTCAAATATGACAATCTGATATTCAGGTGCAAGCTCCAAATGATAATAACCCTTTGCTCTCTTGCAAAGGAGCCCATGCTCACCCTTTGGGGCAGTGCATGGCTGGGCAGAGGAGAGAAGGAAAGGCTCAGGAGCAGGACTGAGATGGGCCAGGCTGGAGCTGCAGCTGCAGCTCAGGGAGCAGCAGAGCACAGACACCCTTGCTCAGCACTGCCTGGAGTCCTTTGGAAAGGCACAGAGAGCAGAGCTCAGCCCTCAGCAGCAGGAGCAGCCCAAGGATGCTGCAGGTGCTCCTGGCTTTGGGGAGGGATGAGCACAGGGCACATCCAGACAAGCTGGGCTTGGTGAGCTTTGGGCAAAGCAGCAGCTGCTAGAGACAGAGCTGGTTAATGTGGTGCTGTAGAGGCAAGGACAGGCAGCTCAGCCACCCCCTCAGCTCCTCCTGTGCTGAAATATCCAGCCCTGTGCCTTTAGCTGCTCTTCTGCAGAGTCTGTCTCCTGAGCAAAAATTTGAGCTCTAGATGGTTAGAAGAGGTGACAAACCTTGCCACAGTTGCCAAGCCAGAGGAAGCAGAGGGCAAAGGACAGATCCCAGGATTGCCATTTTTCCTTTAGGAGCTAAGGAAATCAGAAAGTAGCACCTCTATCAGATACAAGTATTTACAGTCTTAACAGGGAATTAAATGACAGAACCATCAAAGTACAGAAGCATCAGCAAACCCTGGGCTCCAGAAAACAGCTGGTTCAAACCTTCCACCACCAGTTATCTTTTGTTTTCCCCAAAGACACTGTATTTAAAACTGCTGTGTCTTCATGCTTTTACTTTCAAACTCTGATTACAGAAAGTTCATTGTTGATGAAATATGGAACATTCAAGCTTGATATTGAGAGCTTTGAGAGATATTGAGAGAGAGGGTGGAGGAAAAGTTAAAAAAACCGCAAAAACCACCAACATAAAGCTTTTGGATGTTTTTCCCTGATGCAGAACTTTGCTATTTCCATCTAAACCACAGAAATGGTTTTTAAAGCAGAATTACTTTCTGAAACTTAATGATGTAGCAACAATCCAAGAGTTTTCTGTCTGACAATAGTAGCAATAGACAAGATTTTGTAAATGTTGTCAAATGTTTTTGTTTTTTTTTTTTTTTCTCTTCTATTAAGAGCAGTTTCCCTACCAGAATAAAGAAAACAAGTTCAACATCTTTTACCACAGGCAGAACTACTATTAAGACATGCCTCATATCAGAGAACATGTCTTTGTATAGGGCAGAAAACTTTTCCCTGATGAGAGTTCATAGTTATTTCAAATTAAGTGAATTCCATATAGCAGAATGTTGCAGCCATCAGAAATGATACATTTCTTTAAGTTTTATAATCAGAAATAGTCACAACTATACACTCAATTCAAATATTTAAACACTTAGGTGCCTGTTTAGCTGCAACCTGAACGAGTGGCTTCAACATCATGCTGAGAAAAAGGTTTCTTTTATTGCACTGCACACTCCTTGCTCTAAGGTTTTCCTGGCTGTTTGCACATACTTTTATAATAGAAAGTCCTGTCACAGTTAAAAAAAAAAAAAAAAAAAAAAAAAAAAAAAAAAAAAAGGGAAAACCCCCAACAACCAAAGAAACCATCTCATACCAGCAGATGTACAGGATTGATATTAACTGCAGTTTAGAAATTTACTTGAAGAAATAAATATGTGGCCTGAGTGGTCCTAGGCACACACTCTACTCTGTGCAATAAACAATAATGAACCCTTCACTTGTGCAGCTTCCATTTCGTTATTTCACTATTTTAATAAGCAGGGACATCTGTGGAGAAAGTTGTAATAAAAACCAGGGAACATAAAAATTTTGGGATACCTTTAGGTTATGCCTAAGTACATACAGGGAGATATACTAAAACTTTAATTAAAATAGTATTAATTACTGAAGGAATAGCTGAATTACTGAGGGATAATGAACACAAGTAACTGTTTTCAGATGGTCTAACTGGGGCAAATTACTCCCTAGAGAGCTATATTGTAATCACAAAATCAGAGCACTATGGATGTTAACACAGGAAAAAGGACAAATGAAGGGCTGGTTACCATTGTAGCAGCTCATTTCCAGAGCAGCACAGAACAGACATTTAGGCAAACCTCATTGCTTAGTCCCTTTATGAAGGTTAAGCAAAGGAGGAAGCCATTCAAACCCATCTTCTCTATATAACTTTTAGTGAAGGGATATTTTAAAAACAACCCAGTGAAGTCAGGGAGAATGAACACCTGAGCAGCACCTCTGCTCCATCTTATCTTCTTGCCAGTGTGTGCAGTTCTGTCACTGCTGCTGATTGTGGGAAGAATCTGATCTTTGTGCCATTGTATTATGAAAATGCATCCTTGACAGAAGAAAAAAATCCTATGACCAGAATGGATTTCTTAGGACTAGTGTAGCTCTATCAATGAAATGCTGCCATAATATAAATAATCTTTTTTATCCTGATTCCCAGGCAATGAAACTTACGTGACTGCACTGCCTTTTTCACCATTTTTACATTAATGACTGAGAAATTCTGCTGTTTAATTTTATCCAATTGACACAGGGTAGGGGACAGAAAAATTCTCAGAGATAATTAAGTTCCTGAAAGTTTCAGGGAAAAAACTGTGCCTGAAAGAGAAAGAAAACTCTAATTAGTGTTCCCACAGATGGGAAAGCAGGTAGGCTCATCTCCAGCTTGCAGCTAGTGACTGACTAATCTTCACCCTGGAAATGGCAAACCATGCAGCTCACACATAGCTCCAGACAAGCACTGGAGAAAACAAGATTATTCACAGAAGCTGAGGAATAAAGGACAGACATGGGTAGGAAAAGGGCTTAATTGCTATGTATGAAAATCCATGAGTTAAAGCCACACCCCTCATTAATGCCATTCTATAGAAAAAGTAATGAAGTGCCCAGTTCCCATACTGTGAAACTCCCCAGGATAGCTCCACTTTCATATAAAGTGCATTATAGACATAGAGCAGCTGAGCTTCCCTTTGCAGTGATAAAGCCTCCATTTACACAGTTCTTCCAGCATTACATCTGCACCCCAGAAAACTTCTTCAGGCCAAAGCAGCTTCTCCTAACATTGCAAAAATACCTGAATTAGTGTTCTAAAAATTAAATTTGGCTTACTCCCCTCCATTTCCCCACCAAGTGCATCTTCTTTTCCTCCCATCTTAGCAGGTTTCTAGCTTCTCCCCACCCCACAGTTTGATTCCTTTGATACCTTTCTGAACATCACAGCTTTTAACTTAGCAAACACCATCAGCCCCTGTGCAATTTCTGTACTCTGCCTTAAAATCTGGCAGGTACATCCTCCTTTTGACTTGCTATTTAGCACTGACAACAGAACAGCAACAAAGCTTCCTGCCCTCAAATCAAGCCCAGCATGACTGAAACCATCTAAGCCTTGCAGTTATTCAGAATGTCACATTCTGTCCTGAGCTGCTGCATATCAGCTGCAAAGCCTGAGCACAACCTGAATGGGCAGGGGTGAATTGCAAAGCTTATCTCAGTCAAGCATAGACCTTTTCAGAATAGAAAAGTTTGTAGGTGCATCCCTGACAATAGTTGCTCCCTGTTAATCTAGTGTGTTCCAAAAAAGCAAAATAAACAAACAAAACCCCAACAAAACAAACCAAACAAAAAAACCCCAAGCAAACAAACAAAAACCCCAAAATAAACCAAACAAAAAGTGCTACAAACTTCCCTCATAATAATAACTCAACTCAAATTATCCTGGACACACTGTGTATTGTTCTCCAAGAGTTAAAGTTTTCCAAAATAGGTGCTCTCTGTACAAGCTCTATGATACCCATCTTTTTGATTGGATTTACAAGTTTTTAGCCATAAAAGTATGGTTTTTAAAGAAAAATTATAGTCAATATTACACATTTGAAGAACACATGGTTTCTTGCAACTTGATGTCTACTGTGAATTGAAATTTTATGCATAATGGTAAGCATTTCAGAGATATCAAATACTTAGAGTCCCTATTTTTCAAAGAAACCCCAACAGCAAAAAAAAGCCAAGAAGGAGGGATCATTCCTTCCTGACCACAAACCATGCTGAACAGGTTTGAAGCTGAAAAGACTCCTTGGCTCCTTTTTGTGGCTGTGTTGCTGGCAGAGACATGAGAAAGTAAAATGCAGTATTGGGTAACTCCACTGGTATGGCAGCAATGGAGCAGCTTCCAAAATACTGCAGGGGTGTCCCTCCATGTGTGTGTGGTAGGAAACACCTTTGTGTTCTGCTGGCCAAGTACAATGGAAAACAAAGGGGAATGTGTGTGTACTCAGGGGAATATGTGACTCTACACTCAAACTTCACT
Source organism: Muscicapa striata striata (assembly GCA_030060385.1). Taxonomy (NCBI): domain Eukaryota; kingdom Metazoa; phylum Chordata; class Aves; order Passeriformes; family Muscicapidae; genus Muscicapa; species Muscicapa striata. The sequence continues at coordinate 524,873 of JAREIS010000225.1, read as the reverse complement.
CTATTTTCTGTTGATAAGTTTTGTAGGAAGGCCCATGTTTGGTTTTTTTGCTCGTTTAAAATTCGAATTTATTTACCTTGGAAAGACACTTTTTTCTTTGCTTTCCCAAGACAGAGGCTTCACAGCAGAAATGGACAGCGTGCTGAAGCCATTCATGTTTGTACAATTATTTCTACACTGTCAAAACAGAGGCAGCTAAAATTGGGGATTTCAAGGCATCATGGTCTCATGATGCTTTCACAGTCACATCTCCTGTATCCCTGCCTGCCCTACAAAGAGCAGTAAAACCAGAAGCCTTCTCACAGAGAAGTGTAGATCTCATTTCTCCAGTGCACTAGAAAAGAAAGAAACCTTGTCTGTGCCTAAATACCAACTTTTTTGGCAATATTAACTTCAAGTTTTGCAGCTCTATTTAGTTATCAAGGCCTGGGTGGGACATACTAATGTTGAGGTATATATGAATTGAAGTGACATAAAATACAAGGCAGACTGTGTTATTACTAGGAATATGCAATTTATAAGCTGCATTCTCTGATAACAAGTAGCTTTCTGAGGCACTAAATGCTATAATGTGTAGCACCAGGCTATTTGGAGACTGACACAGCTTAACCCAGAGAGAATAAACACAATTTATAGCCTAATATTTTACAGGCAAACTAGGGCTGCTCAGTGGGACACTATTTCCTAAAGGATGAAATGTTCATTGGAGGTTATATATGTGCAGTTATAAGTGAGTGTATATGTACATAACACAAGTGTGACTGTGGAGTGCATGTGCACAGAGGCATGAAGATAACTGTGCTTTGAAGTTATGTTTCTTTTAATATAAGATTGCAATAATAGAAATGAGGCCTAAATAGGCTGATGACAAGAGCTCCTCAGATGGTATAATCACAATAGTTCTTATTCTCTCCACCAAACAAAGTGCAGTAGCTGTTTTGAGGAAAACTGTTCATGTCAGGATACAGTGGGGAGAGTCTTTAACAAGCACTGTCATGTGTATTTCTTCTGCTCCAAGCATAGGACCCCATTGCACTGGAAATACATTAGCACATAACTAAGGTAAACTTATAAAAGGAATGGTCTAACAATTCCTATTACAGAACTGCCAGAGACAAGCAACAAAGTATTAATTCAATACAAAGAGTAAATATTAAAGAGACAGAGAAAACAGCTTGAGGAATAGATTGAAGGGTACTTAGTGAAATGTGCTGTCAGAAGAGGTTGCAGACAGTTTCTCTGCAGTTTCCTGAGGCTGGTGCAGCTCAAGGCTGGAGCATCATGTGAAGGAGACACGTTTGTGTCTAATCCTGCTGCAGACAGATAAGTCTGGCAACTGAGACAGCCAACAGCAGCAGTGTGTGACAGCACGAGATGGATGCTGAAATACAGCAATGCAACAGCCCTTTCTGACAGCAAGAAACCAACACATTACACAGCAAACTGGAGACAGGATATTTTCCACTCAAACAAGATGTCTCTTCCTGGAAAACATCAAATCTACCTTGCTAGTGATGTTCAATATTCATTTGATTGCTGATATTTTATACTTCCTCCTTTCAGAGGTATGGCAAAATTTAGAGAATGAGACTTCAGTATTCCTCATGCTTCTCAACAAGACAGCATCCTCTGTCATTTCTCCCTCAACAGGGAACTTGAAATACAGATTTGAATAATGTTTGTCAAAATTTTCTAGTATTCGGCATATTTAGTGTTCTCAGAGTTCTCTTTCACACTGGCTTTATTCATTGAGGCTTGGAATAGATTTAGATGGCTTTGTACAATCTTATCATAATCCTCTCCTTTTATCCTCATTTCCTGCACAGCTCTGTATCAATGACTATGTTTGACATTCTGGACTAGTTCAGAAAAACACAAAGCTCCCATCCACTTGGATGGGAGGATGATAATTCACCACAAATAAAAGAAAGGATTAGATCTGGTGTCCAGTTTTCTCTTGTCCTGGAAGAAGAGGAGAGAAAAAATGGAAGGGAGTGAAGCCACTTTACAGGAGGAATGATTACTAATTGAAGTTAACCAAGGCTTGGCTCTAAAATGAAAGATGTCTACATAATCATTGGTTTATAAAATAGATAACAGGGCACAGTTTACTTCCAAAAGCAAAATTTAGTGAAATAACCAGGAGATCCTTCCAGGGTTATACTAGGATTCTCAAAAATATCAAACTGACCCAGAAATTAAACAATTTTCAGAAATTTCCAATACTTCTGAAGAATAGCACAAATCATAAACTTGAAGAAAACCAATCCCAAACACTAAATCAATAGGAATTTAAAAATTAGCCCTTGTGCACTCCACACTGCTGCTTCTAAGTTTCCGAACTTGAAACTGAGCTCTGCTTTTTGAGGATCATTTCACTTGGATCAGAAACTACTTTGTGCTGGAACACAAACAACTTTGCTTTTATTTATAAGAAAATTTCACACTGACTTACTATTCAGATCCAAATCTGAATAAACAGCATCTCTCCATGATTAAGAAGTAGGCAGGAGTCTTATTCTATGATAAAAAAATTCCAAAAAGCACAAAATCTTTCATTTTAATCTCTCTCAAGTACACTACATTGTTCGCCTCATTTAAAAAAAAAAAAAAAAACAAAACCAAAAAAAACCCAAAAAAAACCAGAATGCAAAGCCATTACTGAAATAATCTATAACACTACTTGATGATAAAATGTCTTTTTTATACAGATTTCAAACCTCAAAGCAGACACATGATGACCAAGATCAGCTGCTGTTACTTCATTGACAAGAGCATGTCACCTCAAATGGTTTATGGTAAGCCAATAAATATTTTAATAATATATTCACATCACAAAAAAAAAAACCAAACAAAAAAACCCAACAAAAAACCCCAAACAAACCACAAACCAAACTGAGGCACAAAAAAACCCCAAACAAAACAAATAAATATGAACAAAAAAAAAAAAAATCTCCCTAAAAAACTATGAAGAAACAAAACATACTTAAAGAGAAAATTCTGAGAAGATCACAGCTAAGGTATGCAGCAGATAAGTGAGGGTAAAGTAATTTTGAAGCAAACATATATTTGAGGATAAATTAGACAAGACATGAGGATGAAACAGGCATTAGGTACCACAAATTTATGGCGATGAGGTCCCCAATATTAAAATATGTTCTCTTTGTATCACTCTAATTAGTTTTGAAAGCAAAGAGCTTGCAATGGATGCAATAAATTGCAGTGCACAGACACTGGATTTTAATTAGAATTGTCTTGTATAGGTCACAACTCTTTATTTAATGATTAAGTTGTTCAATTTGATGTTATTGTGCTGTTTACCAACTCAAAACTACTGAAGTGTGATCATGCAAAACTGTTTGCAATGTTATTTACTAGCATTTTTTATTTCCTGCTTTTCCCTGTAACAAATTCTTTTAACTGGTTGAGGAGTATGAGTAGTTATTTGAACTTGAGCCAGGGGGATTCAGGTCTCCATAATCACTGAAGTGATCTTTACTGAGCAATGTTTTATATTTTGCTAAATAGTATTCTAGGAAAAAAAGAAAAAAAAAAACTTATCTAAATGACTGAACTTATCTGGTTTCCTACATTTTTAAAAGTCTTTTTATAATCCATGAAGATTTTAGATATAGACTTTTTAATATCTTACTGATCTCAAGTAGTTGGGAGTAGTTTGCATGGATTACTATGAAAAAATTCATGGCTGCAAGTATCAGTGTCTCATAGTAGGTTACAAAAAAAAAACCACATATTTAAAATTGATTATATAAAGCAAAGTCAAGCTCATTCACATCTTCATTTTTATATTTTAGGTAGATTCTTGCTACAGCAGGCAGCTTTGCCTTATTATCTTACTAGCTTCTAAACCTTTTTTTTTGGAAGAGAAGCATGAAATAATCGAACATGTGGCAGGAACTTGCTATACCCCAGGTCCCAGTGATTCCCAGAGCTGTAGGTAGTTGCCTACATTAGATCTGTGGGGACTATGGATATCCAAAGCCAACTTCCCAAAGAGCTTTCATCCACTGAATGCAGCAGGTGATTTCCCAATGTGTGCTCAAAACATGCACCCTTACTGAGGACACAATATGAGCTCCTATGGTGAGAGATGTGAGCTTGGAAGGACAGAGAGGGTCATAACTTTAGTGAATCAAGTGCCATAAAATATATTTGTAATGTTGGTGGCCAGTCCTTAACTAGTGGTTATTTTCTTTAACAAAAGGAAATCAGTGTGTTGCTATCCTAAACATTAAACACAAAGACAGGCCCAGAGTTGGATAATCAGGTGCATTTTAACACTTTCTGCTTTTCATAAAATAGTTTTCCAAAAACTGAAGGCAGAGTGTGTAAGTTGGAAAAATAGTCAAAAATTGAAATAAAGTCCATAAAGAGAAACAGACAGAATACTCAAAGCTTTCTCTATTGGCTTTTGCACACCATGTAAAATTTTATCCCTTGCACATCCTTTTTTGAATTGAAAAAGGAAATATTTCCTATGGTTTTCACACTTTCTACATCATTATTTTTTATGCATTTAATCTAAGATGCCTTTCCTTCCTTTGTTTCTTCTTGTCTATCCCTTACATTCTCTTTTGCTTAAATTCCTTTTCTGAAGGAAAAGCACAAGAACAAAAGTAATCTAACACTGTTTTTCCATAAGCTTACAGTCCCTTTCTATTTTCACTATTTCTTTCATTATGGTTCATTCCTAATTCTCCCCCAGTCTCTCATCTATTCTGCAAGTGCATCCTGCTATACCTTTTTCTCCCTCCCTTACACCACTCATCAGTTCCTTGAGTTGGTTTGCCTTACCCCCACAGCTGACCAGAGGTTCCCTTGCTCAGTGCCAGGGTCCCTCTCATTTCCAGAGCCAAAGCAGAGGGTGAAAACTGATGGGTCTAAAACCACTCATTTTTACACTCCTGCTCTGGAAAGCAACAACAGATATTGCTTTTTTCCAACTAGAGGCTGAAGTAACAGAAAATACAGAGCAATTCAGTTATCATAAGAAAATCACCTTAATATTTTCCTTAGTTGAGGAACAAAGTCCCCCTCCTTCTGAGGAGAGCTCATTACCAAGGACAAATCAGGTAACAAGACCAAAGTTGCTGTTCCCTCCCTCCCAATGAAAAGAAAAGCATCCATCAAGAGAACCACTGTGAGGTGTCAGCTTTTCACAGAACATTTCTGTTTGTGCCAGCTGGCTGGAGGAGGAGGCTGGTATCACTAAAAATGAGATTGCTATTATGACAGGGCAAGAAACAAGATTGGAATGCACAATATTCCAAGCAGCCATTTTTCAAAAAGGCCTGATTTCCCAAGATTAGAATAAATTGAGAATAAAATAAAGGAAATAAAGCAACTCTCTCCAAAAACCTTGTACATCAACACTCTTATCTCTCTGAAATAGCCCTCTTTAGCTTTGTTTGTTCAGAAAAACCCTGAGTTCTAGAGAGGTGGAAGCAAAGTTTGCCTTAATTGATTTAAAAACCCAAAACTCCACATTCTTTCTTTCAGTACTGAAGTCAGAGTGGTGTTTTTTGTTTGCATGGGGAATTTTTTTTTTAAGTTATGGATCAACATCTACATGTAGAAGTCCATGTAACACCCCCAGGACTCTCTGTAGACCCAGCATGTCCCTGAAGCAAGGGGCAATCCAGAACTTGGGGTGCCAGCCTGAGGCAGCCTGCCAACCCTGGGGGTCCAAAATACTTTTTAAGCATCTGTTTAAACCTTTTCAGGTTTTCCTGGAAAATCCCAGTCTGAATAGTAATTCCAGTCATCTAATTAAACTCCTAACTAGGAAAGATGTCATGGGACCGACCAAATGATTCAATTCCGTAATTCCAAAACATGGAAAACTTTGTTTTGGATTAAGCTGTTGAGTTCTCAAAACATATGGAATTTAGACACATTTTGTCAAAATTCTCCATATCCATTTTGAGAAGAACTAGCATTTAATATTTTTCAGGCAGGCCCCTTCAGGACAATCTATGAATACAGAACAAAACAGCAAGTGTCTAATGATTATAGCACAGAGAAATCTGGATGTGAAACTCTGCTCCAGTCTCACAAAGGCTCCTCATATCTCACCAGGATGAACTCTGGACCATTTCAAGTGCAGCTCATGCATGAAAGAAGAAAAGACCCTGAAGCAGATGGGAGTGTGAGGGTGAGATGCTGACTCATTTCTATCTGTCAGATAATCTGTTGAGATTGAGAATTTAAAACTCTATCCCTACCAAAACCAATATATAATTCCTGCTACACAAACTTGATTTTAAGAAATCCCCATTTCTGGGAAAAAAAACAGTGAGAACTTTCAAAAGTTCTGCAAGAGCTTTATTAGTTCTGGTGATTGCTAAAGTATTTTCTAATATCAGAACATACCTTTTATCAGAAACCAGCAGTTATGCCTGAGTTCCATGAAAGTACCAGAAAGAGAGAAAATCAGTGATTTCTGTCAAGAAGAAATCAACTTATTAAATGCTAAGACAAGTGTGATTTGGAAACACAGGAGGCTATTCTGCTCTTATAAGTGTAATTTATTGGCACTTCTTCAAAGCTGTTGTCTGTGCTTTTATCTTTCAGATAACAGGATAAATCATACAAGAACACTTCCTTTATGTAAAATTTGCTTAAGTAAAAAAAGCAAAATCCTTCAGAAAGCTATCTCCCACCCAAGCAAGAGGCAACAAAAATATTTACAGACTAATTTTCTAGAGTTACACAGTTTAATTTCCATTCAGTCTTTATAAGGATAAAGATACTGAACACAGCTTTTCTTTTCAGAGACATGACTTATGACCTCTATTCTAATTTGAACCTTGAATTTTAGGATCAACCCCTATTTGCCATGTTCTTCAATGAATACAGCTTGCTAGGTAAATTAAAAGGAATCTGGAATCAATCTCACAAAAACTAGTTGCTTTAATTCCATGTCTACAGAACTGTAAGACTATTTAAGACAGGAAGAATTTGACCCAGCATATCTTTTTGATCAGTCTGATAGGAGCTGTACAACCTCTCCAAAGGTTAACTACCTGAAGCTGTAAAATAGAATATTCAAAGTATCTCTCTACAAATATTCAACAGGCCTTTGACAAAATTCTTTTAAGCTTGTCAAGAGCATTTCTGGTAAGTAAAATAACAACATAGGGAAAAAGATTAACCAGACTTTAATATATCAAAATCATATGGAATGAACAAATTGTTCAAAAGTATTGACTTCATCCCTTTTTCTAAGGTGTGATTTATTTCTCTTGATTATAGTCAATGTTGGATCAATGCAGTTTTATCCTCTTGCTTACATCACCATTATAACTAAGCTTTGTTTCAGTTTACATAAATGTCCTCCAAAGATCAGGGGGAAAAAGTCCCTGTAATAAAAAGGAAACTGATACACAGCATCAGCAGCAAAACCAGAGAATACTGGGACAATCAATAGGTTTATAGACAGATGGCAGAAAGGAAGGAAGAGAATAAAAATAACCATGCCATGCAATCCAGAAAAGATTTAATGATTTGTTTTGAAAAAGCCATTTATATGGCACTAGAAAAAAAAGGAAATTTGTAGTATCATTTCTGATATTGGTGCTGGATTTTCCATCCCTGAGCTACATCCTTACACAGAGGTACATACATACATGTATGCTGCATTTCTATCTAGAAGAAAATATGCTGGTGAATAAAATTTGCACAATTTAGACTGGTTCCCTCTACGTTATGTGCTGCTGATAAGGCTGCAGGTTTCTCTCAGGAAGACAAAATACACCTTTCCATGACAGGAAGGAGTCAATTTCTCATCATCCCCTTTTCCTCTATTGAAATTCATTTAGAATATTTACACTAACCTTCGATTGAAACATCAGACTGCACTTACAGTCCTCAAACAACTGCAGGTTGCTCATTCTACAACTCTCTACTCAAATGTGGCCACATTTTTATTAGTAAAAAAACCCAGTCAGAAAAAGGATGTTGCATTGCATTGGATAATTCTTCTGATGTACAAGTTGAGAAAAGAAAAAAAAAATGTTTAGACATGAATTAATGTTTAGACATGAATTTAACATGAATTAAAAAGGAAGTAATTTCTCAGCTAAAATTCTATCCAGATAATTAGGATATTACTGTGGTGTTTTACAGTTTTGATGATAATTTCCCATATATATTTTGTATATTCCACATTCTTTTCCATTTAATTATTTACAGGTTCTATTTTTCCAACTTGAGGCCTTTTTATATATCCATTTGAAAAAAAAAAAAAAATTAGAAAAAAGAATTTTCCACATTAATGCTTCTCATGTACCTGGCAGGAAAATAAGTGAATGGGGCTTTTTTGATACATTTGACTTATTTGAGCTATTTGTAATCTTTTTTTCTTCCTTATTCCTAGCGTTATTATAAATTTTAAATCACTACCACATAGAAAAAGCTCTTGCTAGATTAAAAATCAATTTCTTTCTAGGAAAAAAAATTACCAGTTTTCACAAATAGCTTTACTGAAACCTCTAAACTGAGTTACAAGTTTACAGGCTAAGATTATGCCTCACTGTTTCCAGCCTCTTTCCAACAATGCTGCTCAGAGTGCTTTGCAAGCTTTGTTCTATTTTTTCCCCATGGTTGGTTGGGGTTTTTGTTTGTTGTTCAGTTAGGTTTTTCTAAAACCCCAAACAATTTCTAGCAGCACTAAAGTTAAACCTGCACAGACATGTTTTAATTTTGGCAGAGCTCTTCAATTTGTTTTAGCTCCAACAGAAAATCTTGACTAGAAAGGTGATACATTTTTTTCTTTTACTAGTAGGACATGTCCCTGCTAATTTTGTCCAAATTAAAAGTTACCTAGATCTATGTTCCTACATCTAAATATTATGGAAGGGATCATAGAAATTACATGCATAAAAATCACCTTATGGACAATGCTCTTCAGAAAAAGCAATACAATCTATCAGCAATACAATTTATTTCCAGTTATAACAAGTACAGAAAATTGTTTTTGTTGTGATTTTGACAGGTATATGATGGGATGCAGCAGCCATCCCTGTTTGTCTGTCTGTAGGAGAGGCACAAGCCAGCAGCACCCAAAGGCAGGGATTGTTTTGGGTTTCACCACCCACTGGAAGCCAGGCTGGTTGCTGCAGTGGAATCCCTCCCACAGACAAGGTTTGGGGGATGCAGGGGGGTCTCTCACCGTGCTGGTGTGCCCCACATCTCCCTGCTGAGCAGCAGCAGTGTGCAGCCAGCTGAACCAGCTCTTCTGGGAGATCCATGGGCACCACAGGCCCTGGGAATGCAGGGTGCTCAGTATGCTCATCACTCAGGCTAAATAAAAAGCCTGAAACAAAACAATTAAGCTCCTTTATGGAGTGAGATAAAGAAAATAATAGATGCTACCATTAAAGATAGAGCACCATGGCAATACCAGAGCAAGAGCTAACTGGGAGGGAGAAAAGCAAAGCTTCCCAAGAAAAGAACTCCACACATAGGAGTGGGCACATTGGTGTGCTTAAAATAAAAACATCAGGAATTCAAGCAGAAAGCTCCAGCACAAGAAAAGACATTAAAAAGCATGAACCATGGAAATAACCTGGTAGTGCTAGTTGCTTTTGTTTGCTTGTTTTTCCCAAACAAAAAACACAGAGTGCCATGGTTAGATATTGATTGTTTCAGGGATTCCTAAACCTGCATTTCCCTGAGCTCTGACAACAGGCAGCCATGGCTGAAGGAGGAAGGTGATGCTCTGAATTTATTGTAAGTTATTTATGGCTGGCAGCAGCTGCAGATGCCAGCCCTGCACCCATGGCACACACAGAAACCAGGTGTTCTTATCCACCCTTTCCAACTGCACCCATGGAGCAACTTCCTCCCCAACAGAGCAGCCTTCCTCAGCAGTACCTCACTCAACAATCACTCATTCAAGCACTTTTTTGCTTCCATTTCCTTAGATTAGACTACTTCCAGCTCTGCAATCACTTCTAATCCAGATGTGCACTGTCTTGGCTATAAAGTGCTGACCCTTCATCTGTGCACAGGTGCTTACAGAAATGAGAAGCCAGCTGCTGACTGCCTGCAGAAGCTCTGCCATCAGAAACTGCAAACACATTCCCACTGTCCCCTATCTGCTGCCTAAAAAGGTCTCATATGTTAGCAGCATGAAAATTGCATCAAGGCTATTTCAAATTCCTTGTATTTTCCAGCCAGCTGTGAATAACAAAGCATGCATAGTTGCACATGAATCAGTGTAAGATTCATTTCCCCCTTGCATTCAGGCACAGTAGCACTTTCAGCACCACCTTCACTTGTTTATTCTGCTCTAGCCACAATCAGATAAACTGCTTAGGCTCCCTTTAATAGGCTTCTCATACAAAGCACTTCTTAAAAATCTTTTTCTGGCCGTGGGCTGCTCAGATGCAATTACAGCTTAGCTCCTAAATTTACTTCTGTGAATTTACTAAGGTCCCAGTTTTGAAAGGAATATTATTTAGGGGCTTGAAAGCTTGATGAATTTGATATTTAAAGCCAAATTACTACTCAGAGATGCCTCTATTGAAGTTTTCCTGCAGCATTCTGTAATTCAGTACTCAAACAGAACCAAAGCACCTCCAGCAGGTCTTCCACTCTGGAATTTGTTGCTCCCCATCTGAAATGCCAAGTGCCCTTATGATATTTAAGAACACAGTATTTTAGTGAGTCCAGCTCAAATCAAACCAGTCAGGTTATTCTACTTCTTCAGCAGGGAAACCTATTGTGAAGCAGCAAGGTCACAGGTCTGGAGACCATATCACAGAATTGCAACTAGACCTAGTGATAGGAGCAATGTGAGGTCACTGTAATTTACTCCTAGACAGAGCTGGTAACCTTAGTGACAGAATCAGGAAACCCTCCATTACTGTTACTGTAATATTTACAAAAAATATGTGTGTGTATATATATATATATATAGAGGTAGTGAGTCAATCATAGTTCTCCATAGTTAAGCACAGCCTGAGAAATAAAATATCACAGTCTAGGCTGAAAGGAGAAGGAGAAGATGTTTAATTGCTCCCTACTTTATCAGAACTCTTGCTGAAAATTATTTGGATATGTATAAAAAATTAAGGAAGGATTACAGCAGGATCCTATTTACCACAAAAGCTCTACTCCCACTGGTAATAACATAATTATTATATCTCTTGTACATTGTCTGTGAATGTGGCTGGGTGTCAGTGGGTCAAATAGGTTTCTGCCTTCCCTAATTTTGCTCTTCTCTGTGACACTGCCTTTCTGAGATAGCACTTTGATAGAAGAACTGTGGATCTTTGTCTGAGGGCTGAGTGGAATCTCAATGAACTGCACCAGGCTTGTGTAAGTAATCACAGCTAAATTAGCAATACACTTGCACATCTGAGGGTTGGTGGAGAACTATTTAAGAGCACACACCTCAGACTCTGAATTGTGTAGGGAACCATTTCTTAGTGTTCCCAGAATGCAGCCAAGCTACTGACAATCTGCCCTGCCAGAATTACTGCTTTTCTATAAAACACACTATTTCCCCCTCTGGCTTTTGACAATACATTAAAGGGAAGGAGCACCTGCCTTTTGTATATGCATTATGGCTACAGATCAGCAGGTTCAAAGAGCATAATATACTGAAAATTTGTCATCTTCCAGATTAATGAATCTGTATGTACTGGTGGCAAGGTAGGAAACAAACATTTTGGGCAGCTCAAAGATTTCCCTTTGCTGAAATATGCTGAAAGGCATATTGTGATCCAACTTGAAGATATCAACCCATATATTTGGGGAAAAATATCCTAAACTTTGTGCCATCACATCCTGTGTTGGATCTGCATCTATTTCCTAGGGCAAACTTTCCTATTAGAATTTTAATTTTGCAGAAAGAAATTAAATACAGTAGAGACATGGGAAAACCCCATGTATCATCTGTTCATAGATGTATATCCAACTGTTGACTAAATATTAAAAGCAACTCAGATGGGAACTGCATCATTGATTTCTTTTTTTCCTATGGGATAAAGCAGAGTTGCAAAAATAATTGCTTTCAAATGGTTTGCTGAAATTATTCCTGTTGTAGTTACATTATGTCTACTACAGAAAAAGCCTCTTGGGTTTAATCTAAGCCTCACTGAATGTTATTAAATCATATCTATACAATTAATGCTTCCCTCTGTACATGCTATGTAGCCTGAATTCTGTCAGCAGCCAAAGAAACCATTCAGGTTCCATGCCCAGTACTATTTGTGATACCTCATGGAATCTATGAGGCAGAAATAATTACACTTAGACTACAAGAGCAAGGACCCTGAGTTAATGACATAGGAAGTCCAACCATGTCATATCTCCAGGTTTTTGGTGTAGGCCACATTTTTCCATGGTTTCAGCAAGTGCTTTAACCATCACTTGGCAGAGCCTGTATCTGACCACAGTTTTGGCCCAGCCCCAGTGCAGTGGAACCTGGCACTGAGAGCAAGCTGCCAGTTAAACCCTCACTTATGAGACAGAATCCATTCTGAAGCTTGCAAATATTTGCTCTGAGCTACAGTGAGTGACATTAAATTGTCCAATGTACAAAGACTAAAGGAATATATGACTGAAGGGGACCTGTAGAATTAAGTCAACACAAAATATATTATTTGATACTGCTGGGGACAGACAAACATCCTGGTGCAGGGGTTTAAGGATTTTCTGTTTCACAGATCTGTAGGAGAGATCATGACTGCAAGAATGAGTGTGCAATTAAATTTCCAGAATTCAGAAGATTCACAGAGCACAATACATATTTATTCTATGACATTTTGCCAAAAAACTCCATAATATATTTTAAATACAATGGGTTATCTCTTATTTGAGCTGCTTTTTCAAAAACGAGCCTCAATTTTTTTATTGAATATATTTTACTTAACAGCTTAATTTAAAAGATATGCAACAGTAAATATTCTCTAACACAGCTAGAGATTGGCTTTTAAATGTATCTTTAATGCTGAGTTAATATATTTCATAAAGTGTAACTAGAAAAGGGCTAGCACAAAGTGTGCCACCACCAATGAGTGTGCTGGGACAATGTTGTTCCTCCCACTTCCCTCTGAATACTTTGTTTTCTCACAGAAATTTTAAAATGTCTCCTTCTGTCCCTGGAGGCATCATTACAACCAGACACCTCTCATGCAGATGTGTTTCCTGAAGGTGCCACAAGCCTCTTAGTTAACAAAATTCATAATTTACACTATGCATTTGATAGTTCTGCTAAATTTATTTTAAAAAATCAAAATAAATTTCTTAGTTAGACCCCTTGTTGCTGAATTTCAATGAATATTTTACACTTCTAGCTGAGTATCAGAGAATACTATTAGAATTGCAGAGGTCCTGAACAATAACTATATTCTCATTTACAACTGTCACCTTTTCCCTAAGCAGATTTCCTGTTTTATTTTATGCCCTGGAAAGAAATGATGGAGAAAGTCCCAGGAGTGCAGCTGAAGGAACCTCCAGAAATCAGCAGGAATTTCTGCCATAGGGAGACTGTGATCAACAGCTATCTAATTTAATTGTGATTTAAATGAATTCTCTAGGAAGCCCTTTGCATTCCCATTTCAAAGACACCTATGCTCCAGTAAGTTTAATTTTAAATATATTTTGATAATTCCTTTCCCCAAAACAGAGATCTTGTGCAAATGCTTTTAAGTGCATGAAGAAAAATCAGTTTGCATTGCAAGTTGCTTTTAAATAATGGTGAGTCTGTTCTGCTCCAATCCACGTTGCTATGTTAGAATAAAAAGTTGCTGAAATTAAAGATTTCATTTACAAACTTCCAGTGATCAAAGCCATCCATTGCTTTCATTTCTGTGTTTCCCTACAGCTTCTCTTGCAGTTGTTGCATGGATGGTGCAGGGGAGGGATGAGCTGCTCTGTTCTGCACAGGGAGCAGATGGAGCCACAGCTCCTGCACAGATAAAACCACCATGACAGGAGGAATGGCAGCTGATATCAGCTCCCAGGCACTACAGGAAGCACAACACACTTTTAGCCTATGGAAGAATAACAGGTGCTGGTGGTGTGACAGGTTTTGGGAGCACCCTGATGTGCTGACAAACATTTAACTGATTTTCAGCACTGAGCTCATGAGAGCAGCAGCAGCAGCTTTAAACACTGGTGGTCACTGGATAAGATGAACATGTACCTGCTCCCATTATATTCTGCAGCCATCACACTTTATCATTTATTTTAGGGACTATTTAGGCAATGCTCACATTTTATTTCATTGCTGTCTTAGAAAGTGTTTTCCAACTATACTAACAGGTTAAAAATTATTCCTTTTCTTTGATCTGCAAGAACTTGCTTACTTCTTGCCTAACTGAAAAACCCATCTCTAACATCTACATAGTCTACAAGTGTTGGTGCATTTGTTTAAATGCAGAAATAGTGAAGAATAAATAACAGCTTTGAAAGTTAAAGACAGTAAAAATTAAATGTGCAGCAGAAGACTCATTAAACCAAGTACACCTAAAAAAATGAATGCACTGTGTCAATGAGTACATAACAGTGTGAGAGTTTTATTAGACCTTTTGAAGTTTCTTTCACTTTTTTCTTGGGCAAATTTAGTGTTCCCCATGGTAGGCATTTCAACTAGATGATCAATAGGCTAATCTAAAATTTTGTACACATGGACTGAAAGTAGCAATCAGTCAGGCAGCTGAAGTGCTGCATTATCTTATCAGCTCATAGTTTCCTCCAATTAGGAATGTATGAACCTCATCACATTTCCATTAAACTATTAAGCCATAAGAATTGTAGCTATAGAAACACACCAATTTATTTCCTTCCTTATTTCATGTTCTTGTCTTATTACTTAATCATCCTGGAAAATAATACATGGGCCATGAATCACTCAGTTCAGTGGAATGATGCACGAGCTGTAGGTGTTGCCCTGGACAAATATAATATCTGGCTCTGGTCAGAGATTGTTTTTCCACCTATATGTGCCAGATGAATTTAAACTGTGAGCTTTTACCTGAAACTTGCAAAGTAGACTTTTTTTTTTTTTTTTTTTTTTTTTTTTTAAGTCTATAAGTCTAAGAATTTGTTTTCACATGGTCTTATTTTTCTTCACATGCTGCCACACACACAAAAGAATTTTCTGCAGTAGTGTGGGCTTTCCATGGAAACCACCCACTGAGCAAAAACACAGTTCTACAAATTCTACCCAGTTTACTTTTTCCCAAATAACTTGATATGGCACTAATTAGTCTTAGAGTCCAAAAAATAACTTAACTTGCTTAAGAAGACTTGGTATAACACCAAAAATAATTTGCTACAATTGAAACCATTTTCTTGGCAATGTCTATTGTTATATAACTTATTTTGAGCAAGCCAAGAGACAGTAATTTACATTTCCACAGAACACTTGAAAGCTAACAAGAAAAATTCTCCAGTGTTCTAAAATGTTAAACACCTCCAGTTTATCAGTTTTCTGCTCTTTAAAGAAAGAGGTTCAACAGGTAGCTTATTTCAAAGAATTTAGACACTTACTACAGACATTTATTCTATTTCAATTTTGATGATTCTAATTATGCTTAAAAAACAACCAATTTTTGCTCAAAGTAGTCCTTGTTTTTCCACATCTATTTTTAAAAAGATGCTTGAATCACAGGAGGCCAAGAACACTAAAAACACTGTCAGAGGGGCACGAGCCCTTTAGGTTTGAGCAGTTTTCCACAGTGCCACAGCAAAACATACATCAAGAAAAACACAATTACAGAAACTGATGCTACATTTTTTATACTATTAGACTGTAAATTCTGCTGAAAACCAGAACTCACAGGCAAGAAGTATTTGAAAAAAATAGATAAATTTAGAAAAACAGTCACATTAACAGCACTATGTAAGAGTGCCATGCAATACAATGTAATCAAGTGGTAAATTAAGGTTTTAGGGGACTTACTCTAAAATATAAGACTTTTGGCAACTCCTTGGAGGCCATATACATTAGAAGCCACAGCACTACTTTAACTCAGCTTTGGTGTGCAATAGACCTCATTTCATTTCAAGCCACTTCACAGGGAGAACAGATGAAACACGAATTTTTTGTTAAAATGGTTGTTAAATGTAACAATTCCCATGAGAAATAAATACTGTCAGACTGGAAGCAGAGATACTCCCACAAAACCTGGTGCTTTCTGCCCCCAAGAGCACAGGGCCCCACTGAGCCAAGCAGTTTATTGCTGCAATAAGAAATACACAGACTGATAAGCTTTTGTTACTTTCAAACCCTGTTTTTGGTCTTCATTCTATCTCTGGTGCATGCCTGGGCATAAATAATCCAGATTCAGTCTCAGACTTCCTGTGACCTTAGTGTTGCAATGAATTTAAAGAGATTAGGGTCTGATCCAGAACCAGGCACTTGCAACCCACCTGCATTGCACAACAAGAGTTCAGCTGAACCCACCTGAGCAGCTCCTTGATTTACTTTCCTTGTTACATATCAACAAATGTTGAGATGCCATTAATACTGGCACATCCAGACATAACTCATTACCAAGTCCCATTTCCCAACTGGGCAGTTCCACATTTCCTGTGGTCACCTAATTAATGGGTGTCTATCAGCCCCATCTGCAAATCTTGCTGGGTAATTCTTGCACAGAGCTAAATTGAGCTTGCCACAGCAGAAATGATGCAGCACCGTGGGGCACAATTAACTATACACAGACATACTTTATCCTGAGCCTTAGGCACAATCAATAATGAGTTTCTTTTCTGAGATGTTATGGGGTTATAAGCACCAGATGATAGCCTTGAATTACTTAAGTTTTGGTGACCTTTTTCTACTTGGATCTTAACTCTCAGCAAATATGCAGCTAGACAACAACAAGCTTTACAACACAGTAAAATTCCCTAACAATTCTAAAATTAAAAGATTTAACTGCCTAAATCTAAAACAGTATATTGTCAGTGAAAAATTGAAGAGTTATAACATTCATACAACAATGAGGACCAACTGATATATTTCCCATGCTTCATTTTCTGGACACACAAGACTGCTTTTGATTTTTTTTTTTTTTTTTTTTTTTGAGACACTAATTTAGACAAAAAATAATATTCTAATTGGCTGAGGAGAACTGGAGCAACATTTCAGTCCAGGTGACAGTGCAAGCCTTGCAAATCCACTGAAGACAGAGAACACTTTGTCCAGCCTCACTGAGAGCATCTGAGCAATGAGATCTTAAAATTTCACTTGGAGGTTGATTTTCACTAATTATGTCACTGTTTCAAGCATTTGTTTTCACAATGCTCCAGACAGGATTTTGCTTAGCTACTTTTCCTAAGAGTTTTACATTGAAAATTATTATTATTATTTTTATTTTATTTTTAAGTAACCTCTTAGCATATTCTTATTCCATCAGTATTTCTCTAAAAGTCATCTAGAAGTTCCTTTTCAGACGAAATTTGTTTCCTGGAATGGGTTTCACTTCAGCTAGCTGTAGCTACTTAAGCCTATCACACAGTGCAAGCACATCCCCAAACACTGATCTCACTTAGCTGGAAATGTGTTGGGTGTCAACTGCCCCCACACAAATCTAGAAGACTCTCAGATTGAGACTAATCATCTTAAAATCTACAGAAGACAGAGAGTGCCCAGGAATTGCCCCACCTGCATTTTCCCTCAACCCCTGTGGTCTCCAATCATCTCTAAATTTCTTGAAAATGTGCATTCAAGAAGAACATGGAGATTTTAAGTGGATAAGAAAATCAAACAGTGCTGGTGGCTTGCCGTGCCAGTCAAACTGGTTTTCACCCTTCAAACAGGTCACAAAAAAATTATTCATCTATTTATAAAGAATTTTGTGGCAGCCATGTAGAAATAACTTTAGAATGTACAATTTATTACTCAGTACTTTAAAAGCCAAACTATTTCAGCAAAAGCCTAAAGGTGATTCTCTCACAAGACTATAGCATGGGGGAAAAAAGCCCACAAAGAAAGTTAATTTCAAATCTAATTTCAAAATTCACAATGTTAATGCCTTTCCAAGGTCACACAGCAAGACATGTGAAATCAGGGAACACAGCCTGGAGCACAGCAAGAAAAATGATTGGTATAGGCAGTAAGTGAATAAGCTATAAAACCAATTAGCAAATGTGTGTTATGATGCATTAGGATTTGTGCTGTATAGGAGGGCAGGAAAAGCTGCCTTGCACTGGAGCTGCTGGATCTACCCAGCTTGGTCCAGCTGCAAATATCCAGCTGGTGGCCTCCCATCTCCACTGGTTTGCCCACCCTCTTTCTGGGATAAAGGAAGCACAAGTAATGAGTCCAAGACTATTTGGGTTACTTAGGACGGATGTAGAAGTGGAAAAAAGAGTAAATATTTGAAGCTGGGAGATAACTCCAAAGAGACAGAAAATCTTGATAGATAATGATACACAGAACTTGGGAAGGCTAATGCAGCTCTTTCAATACCTTATCAATAGCAACAGACAAAGAGATATTTCTTATTGAAAACCCCTTGCCACTCCCAAAAGGGTAAATGTATATTGCTTGACTTTTATATCCCTGTTCAGATATTAGAACAGATTAAAATATCCTGCACAGGTACAAGTCGTTTGAGTTTCTTAACTTTCCTTGTTTTGTTATGTGGGGTTTTGAAGCTGGCTATTTCAACTCTCAAAGTTGACTCAAAATGATGAATCTCATCCTTCAGTTCCACCAAATCTAGAAATTCCCCCAGAAATGTCCCCAGGTAAAACAAAACTGCTGCAAACCCCACCCCTATTTCCTTCACAGGTGCAGTGGTGCTTTGCAGTGCCCTGGGAATCCTCCCTTTCCAAGTGGACCCTGGGGAACACTGGCAGCTGAACATCCCATGGAGCAGCCTAGAGGCCACTCTAATTAAGAAGGGGGATTCACTTGACCCCCTCTGACCACAGAATTACAGGGGTTTACTCTGCTACCCACATGTATTCAACTCCACTTTGCCACTACTAGACAGAAAATCATCCAAGGTGGTTTTATAGAGACTTTTATGTAGGCTCAGAACATTCAACAATATTTATTATCTACTGTAACACATGAACTTTACGAAGCAAAGTTGATTCACTGGTGGTCATATTTCAGAATTTTCTTTATGCTCTGTTTTGGCAATAGTATTTCTGTTTACTCCAAATGTAGGGCAATTTCTTAGAGTTTTCCCACTAAACACTATTGACAGTACAGAACTTAGTTTTCAAGCTCCATTATTTTCATTAAATATCACTCCAACTAAATTATAAACAGAAAGACATCACATAAATTTCAGGATTGAAGGATTCCACAGTGAAGTTATTTTATTGGTGCATGCTTATTTCATTATGCAGTACTTGACTACATAGTGCCTCATTTCCATTTCAGATTTTAAAAAGACATCAACACTTCAGTATCTTAGGAAGAAAATTACAGGAGGTTTCAGTGAGCTTTCACATCCTGAGCTTTCCCATGAATATTTTCTAAGAACAGATTATGGGTTGCATTAAACTTTCACAGTCCTGCAAGGACTAAAACTACTTCAAAGAGTGGTATATTCCCTTGGGTAATATCTATGTGGCAGATATTAACTTTACTTAGGACCTAGCCTTCAGGATTTATTCAGCAATCATAAAAGCTAGCTTGTCAGAATTAATAGGGTTATACTACAAATACACACTGCTTGCAAGAAAATTGATACCATTCATTACATACAACACTGTGTTTTCAAACCTTGGCAGTGTGTACAGTGCTGCAAAAAGCCCCACAAGCAGCGTGGAAGCAAAAGAGATAAATGTGTAGCAGCAAAGGAAGACAAGATGTTTTGAGACTAATGTATAGGAATGAGAGCCAGGATACCTGGGATCTCGAGATCCATTTCTTTTGTGACCTTGGGAAAGCAAATGCCAACTCTCTAATTGTCAGAAGGGAAAAAAATGCAAAGCTAACTCACATTAATGAGAGCACCTCTGAGCCTTGGTGTGAGCACGCTGGAAGTGCAGCAAGGCAGCTCTGTGACATTGGTGCTGCTGCACTCAGAGCTGCTAGCAAGGAGCTTCAAGATCAGTCCTTGCCTGAGGGGACCTGACACCACTTCACATCCTCTTGCTGCAATAAAGCTTCTCCTTCTGCCCCTTTGCCAAGGAGGGGGACAAAGTCAGATGCACATCAGCATCCCTTCAGTGGCATTGCCTGCTGGGCAAGCTGCACTTTTTAGCACTGCAGGAGTGGTAGAGGGTGTTTATGAGGTGAGCTGCAATGCCAACCTCCACCCAATGCATTCTGAGTCACTTGGCCAGCTCATGCAGTGACAGCCATAAAAAAGCCAGAGCACCTTAGGTCTGTAGGAGAAATAACACTTGAAAACTTAAAGGAAATGGTCTCTTTTGCATATGAAAAATGTTCAGAAAGCAGGTGGTCTGAACCCTTTTTTCCTGAACTACTTTGATATCATGGTTTTGAATTATAAACTGTGTTGTGCTTATCATACTCCACAGCTATCCAGTGTTGTGCCTAAACTCTGCTTTGTAACCCATGGATCACTGGAAAAATCAATAGGTCCAAGAGCACTCATACACAAACAGATAGAGACAGATATTCCTTCTGCTCATGCCAGGCAAAGACATGTGGGTTCAAGTCCAAGCTCATTGGCACCCAGCCAGTTTCCTGCAGACAGAGCCAGGGTACCACAGTGAGCTCAAAATGATCCTTGCTCCAAAGCTCATATGGTGTTTATGGAGAGCAGTGGGGACCCACAGTGCAGTGACTAATCCCTGTGAAAGCCTGAGCCTGCAGTGACTCATCCAACTTTAGAAATTAAGACATGAGCATTCTTTTTTTTTTTTTTTTTTAAAAAAAAAGGTTCTGAATTTAGCTTTCTATTTAGTGGGGTCAGGCAACTTTTGCTCACCTCAAGGAGAGCAAACACTTTGATTTCAAATCAGACAGTTCTGGAGCACTGGCAGTAGATCACATCTGTCAACATTTGAAAGCTTCCATATGAGGAGAAAAATAGGGATATACCTTTCATTGAAATACTCCATTGAACTCTATTGAAATGCATTAGTCTAAGAGATCTTTTGTTCCAGAAGAGCTTTCTAGGGCACAGAGCAGAAATGTGTCTGCTTTTCTTTTTTCTCTCCTTTATTAAGGAGATAGCAATACAATAGTTAATAGACAGCAATAGAAAAATGTTTTTCAAAGAGGAGCTGACAAATATATGGTTAATATTCCTAATATACTTTGCTTTAACCAGGCTAGTGCTTGTGAATAATTTATTTACTCATCCTTATGACAAATTTGAAAGTAGCTTTGAGGAAATGCTTCATATGCTTGATAGCTGGCTTTTAAGGCCAGAATTGAGGAGTGTAACCATGTAGTCTGATTACTCCATTACTGTGGCTACAGATTTTCAGTCAGCATTTTTCCTTATATGTAATGAAAATCTAATTAGCTTAATAATGTCATTAATTCCTCTAACTAGGAAAAAATAGAAAGCAACAATTGTCTCCTATATTATTTCCAGCCAAACATTTTATTTCCGTCTGAAACATTTCCTAGAGGCTTTGCAAATATTTGGAGTTCAGCCATAGCTGAGATAGATGTATTCCAAAATGGAAGCAAAAATCATTTTGCACCACTCTTCATGCTTCCCTCTTAGTACTCTGCAGGCATCTCCACCCAGATGACAACTAAACCCTGAACAGTTCTGCTAAACTGGAATAGGACCCAGGGACCTGACCTCGATCTGGGCATGGTATTGATGTGTCCTACAGTGAAAACCTCACCAAGTCCCTCTCCACAGTCTCTGTGGTTCTGTCCACCAAGGATCTCTGCAGAGAAACTTGTTGCTATTTCTGCTAATTTTCAGCATTGCCAGTTTACTCCACGTGCCACTTCCAGCACTTGGTTGCCTCCAGGGGTCTCTCTCATTCCATAAAAGAAGAGATAACAACGAGTAACCTGAGAGGAGCTGGGTGATGCTATTGCAGTTCAAGGACATCCAGCATTTCTAATGCTCCCAGCATGCTTGGGAAAAGCCTTTTTGGGTGAAAGTGGTCAATAAATAGTGACCTCAAAACTTGAAAACAGCATAAGAATGATCTAAATGTTTGTAATTGTGTGTAATAGCCAAGGGACTGATACACACAAATCACTTTCTTTTGAATCTCTCACCAGTGTCCCCAGTTGCAAAGACTGGTGCAGCCTGTGAAGCAATCCAAATGATGCCTGGCTCTAAAGGGGGAAGAAAATGTCTTGCAAAAAGAAGCCACAGCAGTCTCTGCAGTGGACAAAAGCCAGTGGTGTAAGCCATTATAATAGACACAATCCCTAAAGTAGGGCAATTTCAAAGGAAGATATAATTTAAAAATACTGCTGTTCTTCACTATTAACCAAATACTGTTCCCACAAAAAAAAATACAAAGAATATCCTCCAAAAATTGTAAAGGAACAGCAGCTGCACTAATTCTATACACATGGTTTGCTAAATGTAAAGGCTAAAAAAAGGAAATGTGCACTTGCAATACAGTGAACATTATACTGAAGCTCACAGTCATTGTACCTTTTTTTGGTTGGTGGGGAGGAATAAAACAAAGGACTAACACACACATGCTAGCTGGCTGAAATTATCAGTAGGTAAGATGGTGTGGTTACATTCTATAAGTGATTGCAAAATAGCTTTGAATAAGCCTTCCAGGGGAGCAGTGATTTTTATACCTCAGCTTCCACAGTGGTTGGTGTGATAGCTTACCTTTTACAGCATCAGGCCTGCTGTGGCTCAGCCTAAAAGGTATTCAAGCTTATCTTTCCTCCAAGGGTGATTCTTATACCATGGCTTTGAATTTTAAATAAAATGCTTTATTCAGTTGTGACTTTGCATGCAAGTAGGTTTTCCATGGAAGCTCTTGCATGCTTCAGCTGACATTGAAAGTTTTACATTTAGTCAGTGATAGGTAAAAATTTAGTACATATATCCACATCTGATAGTGATATAACAAGGTTCTGTGCTGCTCATTGCCCAAAGGAAACTTTTATGGGATATAAACAAGCTGAGAGCTACAGCTACTTCCAAATAATGTTAATGGGAGTTTATTGAAAAAGATCCCCAAATGCCATCGTCCTTCACGTGGTGTCCTTTCTGCAGTCCAGCAGCAAAACAAGTGCCAGTTAAGCTTCTAACACCACATATGCTCAGCTCGTGCTACTTTCTGTTAGATTCAGCTATTGATGCAGCAGGTCACAATGCAATTTAGAAGCAATTAAAAGGTAATGAATGTGCTGAACTGAAACCACTGCCTGGGAGGCTTTTTCTGTGTACAAGGGAAAGAGATAGATTTGTGTCCTTCAGTGATTTCTGTCAGTGAAACAGCAAAGAGAAATGCTTCTGAAATGGGCCTCAGATGTCTGAAGGACAGGCTGTTTTTGCAAATGTGAGCATTGCTGAAGTGCTGTGATACACCAGCTTAAACTCCTACACACAAAATCAAAGGAACTTCTCACACTGGTAAATAGCTGAGAATTCTCCCTCCATAATAGGGCTTTGGGGAAAAAGAGACAAAAAGCTATCATACCACTCTTGGGACACCATGCAGTTTCCACACACTGCTGCATAGCTGTGGAATTAATATCCTATTAAACAAGGTAGACATTATCTCTGCAGTTAATGACGGTGTATGTCAAACACTGATTAAAACAATTACATTCTATTAAGCCACATGTACCCAGAGTGGTTTATCCTCATTTGAAAGCTTTATTTCAAATCACATTTCATGGTTCTCTTTCCTTTAAAATTATTGTACTCTGTATCTCCAAACACTTTGTTGATATTTCACAGTGGGTCAACCAGGTGCAAAAATGGTGTTCTTAGCTTTCTACATCTGTTAATTTATGTGTATACCTTTCTTGCATTTTTAACCCTCTCAGCACTCTTATTGGAACTAATGGATTAACTGGCTTTAGACCTATTCCAACCAAGAGACATTCAGGATGTCAGTCTTCTTGGTATCCAAACTAAGCAGCTGCAAAAATTTTGGAAAGAAATATACATATACACACTGGTGTGCAGAATTTTAGGACCACAGTGGCCATATGTATTCTTTAAGATGGACATGTGCTGTGTACACATAGATACAGGTTTGAAAATGGCCATCTAGACAATACTCTGTCAGGACTATATATTTTTGCATGCACCCTAACTTCCATGTTCCAGAGTTTGCTGCCTCTTCTCATCCTTAGCAGCATCTGAAGAAGCAGGAAATGTTTCAGAGCACATCCAAGCTGTTTATGCTCAGGTTACCCAGAGACTGTTCAGCAATGTTTTGATCAGTTGACATTTCCAAGAACTGCACAGAACTAATCAGAACATTCATTGCATTATATTCTATTTTATGATCTGTGAATTGTTCCCAGGCCAATTAGATTTCTTGAAGCAGCACCAGGAGCTGCCAAAAGCCTCTGGTGCCTCTGTGCCTCCCCAGGGCTCCATGCAGGGAGAAGAAAGGGGACAGCAGTCCTGGCATCAGCAGACTCACTAGTCACAAACTCTTCTAGAACAATGCAATCAAACATAATTTTCTCTAGGTATTTCAAAACTGACAGTTCTGACCTAGAATTTTCCCAGAGATCAGTAACAAATAATATACAGTCCTGTTGCATGTTGAAATGTGCTACAGGATTTTATTTAACTTAAAAAAAAAAGGAAAGCTTTCACATCAGCTATTTAAAAAACAATTATAATCTTTAAATATTACAGGATTGCACTCTTCAAAACTAGCAGTATCTTACTCTTTGGAACAGAAATTTAACCTTGGCTGCTGTACCTTCAAAAACAGGTGCCAAGGCACTAGGTCCAAAGCCTGCCCTTTTGGAGATGACAGAAAATTATACCATTCATTCTAGAATTTTTTTTTCTGTGTTTCCACAGGTCAAGAACATTGCTACATGCTTTTTTTTTCTACTTTAATTTTTCTAAGACAAAAATAATCTCTATTTGATCTGCTGTTGAACACAGGATTGACAATTCAATGAGGCAGCTATAAAATAATACATATCAGACCTATGATATGTATACTAAGCTTGTATGGCCATAAAATACCCTTATCAATAACCTTAATTCAACTGTTCACTCCTGATATTTGCTAAAGGATTCTATCAAAGTTTCTCTCCAAAATATGTTTTATACCACACACACAAAATCTTTTATATGCCACAAACCATTAAGGTATCCTCATGAAAACCAGCTTATAAATAATTGGCCAAACTTCTTCCAAGTTAGCATGCTTTTCTGATGTTTATAAAGACAACAGCATGAGGATTAAAGAAGTAAAGAATCTGTATCAGGCTAGTCTTGTACATGGCTGTGGATTCTGTTTAAAATGTTATTTCCAAGGCTATGAAGGAAAGAAAAAAAGATTTTCAAATGCCTGGGGGTGACTTTCCAGCTTGCATTTTGTGAGACTGAATTATTTCACATGACAGAGGATAACTGCATGTAACCCCATTTAATGGGGTATGGCACTTTTTAAAAAGCAATTTATTTCAGCTGCTCATAAAAACACGATGAAATCTTATTAGGGAGGGACTATCAGGGCTACCTGTTGTAGCTGGTTTACAAATATAGGTGTTCTGACTCCACAGCAAAGGTTAGTTCTGCTACTGGGTAATACTGAACAGCACAGAGCAGCCACCAGCTCTCCAGGATAGAAATCTGTGTGAGAACACAGTCTGTCTCAAAGTAAATTGCTATTTTGACAGGAAATACTGAAATGTTTACAACAGAAGAGAAAAACAGAGAAACCAGGAATCAAAGAAAAAATGACAGTAATCAACTTCAGAGAGGCATTTTCTGGATATCACAAAGAAACCTTCCCTCAAAGATGCCTGTACCAAAAACCTGCACAGCCTGACTGGTGTCAAGGAACAACCCTAAACCCATTCCAGCACAGCACTCAGGACACAAACTCTGTGCTGTTGTCTGATACACTTAAGAAATCATTCTGCAATTACAGGAAATAAGCAAAATAACTGGCTAAGAATGGCTGAAACACCCCCAGATCCCCACAGTAGACCTTGGGCCATAGAGGTGAAGTGAGACCTTTGGAATATTTACTGGATCCAATTCTGCCCTTCTAGCATAACACCTTGTCAGAAGAGTCCTGGTTCATGCATATCAGTAGAGCAAATAAGTGAAAATTACCCTGGAGATAACAGTAGCAATGGAAATAATGTGGTGCAGGTCTTTATACAGGGAAATAACAAAAGGAATAATTACCATAGTGATCTTAACCTCAGAAAGTCTAAGCCTCTCCCTTTAAGAGTGCAAAGAACAATTCCAATTTTTACAATTTTGAAAAAAAGAAAGGCAAAAACAGGTTCTTGGAGTTTTATGTGCTAAAGCAGCATCATGTGCCTCTCTGGCTGAGAGTATCCAAAAGCTTTAGTTTCTGTTTGGGCCTCTGGGTACCTTAGAGGTCTGATTAAAAGCTGTGAAAGTAATGAGCCATTCCTCCAGTTTCAGCAGGCTTTGGACCAGACCCCACATCAGCACAAAGCAAAACAGAGCACATGTTCTGGAGAAAGCTTAATCACTCAATTGTTGTACTCTAAGTCAAAACACCAAAATAAATGCACAATTCTACAAGGAAGCATGTTATATGCTTGTGCTACCAGAGAAGTTACTCTGGGTGAATTTCCTCTCATACAAAACATGCATGTTCCTGCAAACCTTTTAAAGGATAAAGCTCACAGAAATCTCTCTGAAGAGTTAAATGGATGTAAGGCTAAATTAAACATGGAGTAGCACACTTGGCCTGATTCAAAAGATACTTAAAATGCACTTATTCTAAGTGCATTGACTTCATAGGTTTGAAGTTAAGAGCGTGTGTAACATGCTGGATCAGCACTCAGGAATCCATTTTCCTGAGACCTCTTCCCAGGAGGCATCACCTATTCCCTCAGACATGCCTATCCCTCCTTATACCTCTTCTCAAATCCTCATTTCTTCAGCTCCCTTGCCTACCTTTCCAGTCTCTCTCTCCCTTGTCTGCTTACCAACATATCAGGTTACCTTTCTTCTCCTTCTGGCCTCTCCTACCACCATAAAGAGCATTTCCCCTTTTTCTGTACCTCCTTAGGAATTCACCCTTCCCTGTGCTCCCTTGCCTTGGGTTGGCTTTGGTGTCCCTTCAGCCACACTCCCCTTGCTCCTTGAGGACAAGAGTGCTTCAGCAGAGCTCAGGACATGGCCACCTTCAAATCCTCATCACAAGCATTGAACTTGTCACAGCAATTAATTCTGATCATTTAATAAATCTGGAAAAGCATAAAAAAGTCCAGAAGGTGAATTGCTGGCTAAATGTAAACCATAACTGCTTACATGATTCTGTATTTCCATTGGACATGAAGGATGCTGAAACCACAAAGAACTTCTTTCCACAACCCTGTAAGCAGCAAGGTCCAAAATTCAAATAACTGGGGATGAAAATAAGAATATCTAATGGAGCAAAACCACAGCATTGTTTCTGGTCAAGATAACTTTTTCAAGAACTCCTGAGCTATTCAGAATGAAAAGGCATGGAAAACTGATCATTATAGCAAATAAATTCTCTCTTTCCCTGGTTAAAAGGGAGAGATGAGATGGCTACATACAGTGGAAAATGAAAATAAAGATAAGCATTTTTAAAGGGAAGAAAAAATGTCCACATCTACAAATGCAGTTAGGGGACAAAAGTGAATGAGAAGCCATAAGGAAGACTGGAAAGATCAGAATTCTAATTTTGCTGCTCCTTTCTCCAACACACAGTCCCTGTTTAACCCCCAAAGATAAAAACTTATCTGAAAATAACTGAAAAGAAAAACACCTCCTCTATCCT
Source organism: Muscicapa striata striata (assembly GCA_030060385.1). Lineage (NCBI taxonomy): Eukaryota > Metazoa > Chordata > Aves > Passeriformes > Muscicapidae > Muscicapa > Muscicapa striata. The sequence goes on along the minus strand of JAREIS010000225.1, from coordinate 497,009 downwards.
TCTCAACTGTGCAATTTCACAGCATTTATTGGGTGGGGAGACCTCCTTTGAGAAGCAAGTGCTTAAAAATTACACATCATGAGCAACTAAGGCTAGAAACAGATATTTGATACCCCTAAACCCAACCAATTATTTTCAAGATAGATTTCAAGGTAATAAAATTCTAGAAGTCCAAATATACGATGGATTCTTTGAATCCTAAAATGCTTTTCCTGCAGATTTTAGCTATCTGCCCTCGAAATGCTGTATTCTAAAGCACAAGGTACCATAGTTTTGAAGATTAAAGATGTGTGAAAATCAGAGGCAAAAGCTGTTTAAGCTTTTTTATTATCTTTTAATGGTGACATTTCTATGACATACAACATCATGAAAAGCAAGATGATACACTTCAATAAGACATTCTTTGCCATATGTTTACAGTGATCCCCATACTGCTTCAGTAACTTTACATACAAAGTGAAAGGTATTTTCTGTGCATGCTGCAGCTCAGAAACACATTTTGACAAAGCCAAGGTGGCTTACCACTACTTGGTGGTAAGAATTCAAAAGTTTTCTTGAACTGGGACACCCAGTCTCTCAAATATCTCACTCCTTTCAGTGCTCACACAGACACAGGCCTCCTCCTCTGATTTATGCAACACCACCCCATCACATCAACAAGTTGTTCCACACTTGAGATACAGGTCCACAAGCAGTTGGTGCTGATACTTGACTCCATTTGCAAAATAACACTATACAAGTTAAACTTATTTTTCAGGCTTTTTATCTTTTTAATAAAAGGTCACAATTTCCTGCTTCAGCAGTATACATCAAACCATAGAATTCTTCAGGGAGGATTATTTCTAGCACATTACTTCCTAGAGCATGACTATTCTGTAATATCCCTTAACAATCAATTAAGCCTGAAACAAAGTCTGATATAGAGTTAATGGCTTCAAATTTTTCCTCAAATCCTTTGAGCAAACCAGTGCCTTGAAACTGACGACATTTGAAAAGCCAGAGAAATGATAATACTAAAACTATTTAAAAATCTTTGGGTTAATGTTAACTGCAGCAGTAGTGTTCTTCTAGCATCCTCATTTTTCACTCATCCAATGAATTGATGAAAATATTGGAGCATTACTCTGATGGCTAATTTTAACCTACTAATGAAACTCATTGGTCACATCCAAAGCTTAGTAGTCAAAGAACACATCATAACACTTTTTGTCATAAGAGTTAACACAGAGAGGGGGGCAAGAGAGAGAAGTTGTGATCAGAGAAATCTGTACCAGCCTCATGCCTCAGTGAACAGACACCAAACACAAAATTAACTTTTGCTGCTTGTGACCAACCCTCAAGAACTCAGAGGGATTTTTTTCAGGGCACAAAGATTTCCACATGCATAAATATTTCAGATATGAGCTTAAATTCTCAGAGCCTGCCAAAATACCTGTACCCAGACACTGTGCAAGCAGAACAGGAATTCTGCTCCATACCCTGCAGCTACATGTGCTCCCCATGGACTCTCTTTAACAAGTACACTTCCTATTCAGAAGAAAGGGTCTGGAATACTGGGGTTATAATCAGCAGCAGTTCCAAAGACATTTTTGCACATAGCACAATTTGAGAGCAGTTGTGTCCCCTGTAGATGGCAGTGTCTCATCACATTGTCCCCAAGGAAAAGTATTTCCCCAAGTTTTTGTTCTTGGTGGCAAAGCAGGGGGAACAGGAGCTCAGCAAGGCCCATTTATGACTCTGGCGAGCTAAAACTTGGGATTTTTCAAAGGTTGTTCGTTATTAGTGGGATCTGCAGGGATGGTCTGCTGTTAGTGTTTGTTTTTTTCCTATTGCACTTCTTTGCCATTAGAAGGTTAATTGCATTTATTACCCATTTTACAACAGGAGTACTACACTTGGACAGCACTGAGTTTCATGGGCAAATGAATTTATCAGCACTATCAATTTTGCTCTACATTCAGTTTTCCCTGGCAAATTCCATGATACTTTGGGGCAATGGTTGAAGTATTTCCTAGAAAGCAGAGCTCCATGCTGCACAAGCTGAGGGTGTGTGTATTTTCTGTGCAGCTGGGGAGCAGGATATGTGAACACAATCCCCTTTGCCAGTGGGTTTAGATTCATGGGTCCCCCAATGGCACAGCACAGAAAGACTTTTTTTTTTATTCCAGTTTCTAAGACCAGCAATCCTAACTTAATATGTAATTTCATCATTTCCCATAATTAAACACATAAGCAGCTTCACTTTGAAACACAATGAGCTCCTTCAAACTCAGTCTACCACTGTCAATCTCATTCATAATGCCTTGTTCAGGTGCCACATTTCAAAGAAATTATGTGATTGCTTTGCATAAACTGTGCATCTGCCTCTGAATTCACAATGTTTTTGTATAAATTATAATAATTTTCAATATGCTATAGAAGAAGCCATATAAAGATCCACTGCAAACAATAAAAAGAAACTAAGTGAAACATAATACCTCTTAAAAAAAAAGTATTATGCCCACAAGAGAGATGCACCTCTCTCAAATATTTGGAGAATGATAGTTATACAAAACAAGGAAATCCAGAATTATTGAAACAAATTTGTCACAGTGACAGAAAGAAAACTCATGTGAGAAATAACTTCAGTGAAGACAAAATCTTCATAAAGAGAAAGGTGGGGGGGGCACACACAGAAGCTACTTGTCAGAATTTAACATGGCCTTTCAGCAGGAAGGCCTCCAGGTTGGAAAGATTCACAAAAAGGGAATCATAGAGGAATAAGTCCTGTGCATCCACCATGAAATCAGAGTTCAGGGGTTTCTCAGAACTCTAAATACACTCACTAGTAGGAGCCAGGTGTACCTGCTATCAGAATTTGCAATTTTTGTAATTCTATTTCTATTACTTTATTAAAATGAGACACTAAGATGTTAGATTCAGTAGCTCAATTTTCATCTCAAAGTCTTTAATGAATCAGTTTACTCTCTTTAAAGGTAATTCCAGGATTTTTATTTCCCTCTTTCCACTATTCTTTCCAAGCTCCTTAACCAATATTTTCAGAGAAATTACTCTCCCTTAGTAATGTCCATTTTTTAAGGTAGCCTTTATTGTTTTGTATTTATTGGAGATGATGGATGTATTTAAGAAATTTCTTTTGTTCTCTTCTAATTTCACCTTTAGGGGAGGCAGCTGTGTCTTCCCATTTGCCTCCCTTATGTAGCCACCCATATTTACATTTTGGAAAGCAACATCAGACATTATAACCATTGTCACTTCCAGCAATATCCATTTTGGGATGTTTGAGGTAGCTGGCAAACCAGTGTAAGTCTGATTCCAATAGTGACTTATCTTCCAGGTAAAGATGGCTGCTATACTGAATTATTTAGCTTGAAACAAAATCGTTTCAAAGAGAAGATGACAGTTTTCACAAAACTGAGGCTGTCAAAGGCAAGGAGAAAACCAGGAAATTCCTCTGACCAGTAGACAGGGTAAATCTGCACCACACAGTGCAAGAAGATGCATTTCACAGGACTCCCACCTCACCCAGTGTAGTGCCCAAAATACTTGGTATGAAGGACCCAGGGTATTGGAGGGATGACTTCCAGCTGGAGCATGTGAATGTAGCCATAAAAACATATCAATGATAATTTACATAAAAACATCTCCATGGATTCTGTTTTGCTTTGCTTGAATGGAGCACCTTTCCTTTACCTGTTAAACCACCTTTATCTCAACCCAGGATTCTCCCTTTAACCCTTCAGGTTCCTTCCCTTCCAGCTGTGTGGTGTTGAGCTGCCAGCTGTGGTTAAACCTCTGCCTTACACCATGATGTTAACATGGTGTTAACTGTTAACACCATGTTTCTGCCTCTGAAAAAAAAAAATACACCCACCCCCACCTCCATTATTAAAAGGAAAATTTTCCAAAACAACAATCCATTAGTTATCTGCCTTAGGTTTTCCTTATATTTGACCTAATAAAAGCCCAATAAATTTGACAGTACTTATCACTGCACCAACTCCTGCACTGCACTATAAATATATCACTGTGATTTCCTGAACTTTATCATTCAGTAGAAAAGTACTAGTACACTTAGGCTTATAATTTTGTGGATTTTTGTTTGGCTCTTGGCTATGAGTAGTAAAACATCTTATATAAGTATTCACTTACATTCTAGATGTAGTTTTATATCATTATATAGATTGAATACACATATTTATTATACATCTAAACACACTTGGGATAAAAAGGACTTTTTCCAAGAGATAAGATTAAAAAAAAAATTGTATTTGAGAATAGCTTTTAAATTAAACTTAAACCATTGTGTAACATTACCCTGGAGCCAAACTAATTTGAGCTTTTCCAAGCCCTTAATTTGTCATGCTCATAGTTCAATAAATAGTTACTGGATTAGTTCCTTCCATTTAGCCTGCTTCCTCATCTGTTTTTCTACTTTGCTCATTTCTAGATCTTCCTGAAATTATGAGTAAACACCATTATCATTGACCACTAAATTATGGTTTTATTCCTCTCCTTGTCTCTAACTACACTCTCATAAGTCACCAATATTCTCCAGAGCATTGCTAAATTATTGTTTCTCAGGAGGAATTCAGTGCCTTTTCTGGTCAACTCCACAGTTTGCATTTATTCTAACTCTTGCCCAGAACGTGGCACACATTTCCTAATATATGGCAATGCATTGAAAGATTTCCTTAATGGTGTTCTTGCAAGTTACCTTAGTGGCACTTCTGCTCTAGCAGCAAATGCTGTGTTTCAGAATCCATAAAATCCAATCTAGTACCTCACTTGGTGTGATCACAGTTGCAGATAAACAACCTAAATTTAACGTAATAGGTGAGACACTGACAACATCACTCTACAATACTTAAAAATAATCAGAATTGGTTAAAAATTAATCTTTGCAAAGAATGCTGCAGTCAGATCTCTGGGGCCTCCTGCTGTGAGTGTCAGAGCCACAAACACACACTAATGGCAGAAACATGTGATAAACCATGTTCCTCTCCTGGGCCAGCATTAGCAGCTTTGGGCTTCAGTTACTACTGTAAGAAAAATGTGTGAATGGGGAAAGTGGTGGGAGTGGAGAGCTGTGAATGGAAATAGGTAGAGGTACTTCAGCTCACTATTTTCCTAACCTTGTACAATCCAATTTACAGCATCTTTAATGCTGAAAGCAATTTTGGCCTCTTGGCTTGGGTGTGTCTCTCCTCACCATGCTGTGACAACACCCTCTGCATCACCAACAGCTCTCTGTTCTGAGGATCCATCCATGTGAATCCTCCCTCACAGAATGATCTGCAGGATCACTGTCTGCCCCTTCCACACCTTAAATGGAACCCTTTGTGTGTCTGTGCAAGCCTGTACACAGTCTCTGGTGGAAGGGATGGAGTGGGGTTGCTTTTTTCAGGGTCTGGTGGCTCTCAGGACACCTCTGCAGTGCTGAGCTGCCCAGCTGCAGGGGAACAAGAGTGTGTGGACACCCAGTCCTTTTCTCCATGGAGTTACCAGCCTTGAGGACACTGGGGCTTGTCAAACACCCATTCCTGCTGAAGCCTCCCATGGCTCTAGCAGCACCATGTCCCCATCACCACAGCCACCTCTCCTTATTGCACTCACACTGATCCAGCAGCACTTTCAACACCAACCATACTCCTCAGACCCCCACTGCAATTACTGGAAGGCTGCTGGAGAACCTCTGCAGCCAAACATTTATCCTTTACCAGAACATACATTTGTTCTGAAATTAAATAGATTTTTATCTTCCCAGGACAGCAAAACAAAAGCTGAAAAAGCACTTTCTACAAGTGCATTGGAGGTCTAATAGTTGTACCTTTTCCTTTTTCATGTCAACTCCTCCCTTCACATTACTGGACCTTTTCTTTATCTGTTCCCATTTGGACCCATCCTCTTAAATCTGAGTAACCAGAATTGCAGTCAGCTTTTTTGAGGAATGTCACTACATTACTTTGTTCAACAACATTAACATTTCCTTTTCTCCCTCGAGAAGAAAACCCACATATTTTAAAGCATCCTGAAGGATCACATTTATCTTTCTTATGTCTCTGTCTCATTAGTGCCTGATTCTGTGAAAGAGTAAACAAAGTCCTTTCCTCCCTCAGCCATTTCCAGCTGATGATCTTCACACTTAGTGCAGAAATCCCTATTGTTATTTTCAAAGGGCATGAATTTGCATTTTATATAACTCAATTACAATTTTATTGCCATTATTACAGTTCTCAAGTTCATCTAGTTCTTCCTTTGTGATATTGTCATCCACCTTTGGACTGGACACATCCACATAAACAATACTCACCTCTCCAGGGAAAGGCCCTGAAGAGCTCAATCTTTCAGCTGGATAAATCTTTGATTCACTTATAAAAAGTGAAAGAATTGTAATGGTTAAGAGGCACAAGTTTAGCCTTAGGACTTTTACAGCCATCCTTGTATGAAAACACACACTGCTCAAATACTAACATTATATACATAACAAAAATCATAACAAGTGATGTTGAAATTTGCTTCTGCATTCAAACACTATCAAAGCATTGTGGACAGAGCTTTACATTTACAACCTCTTTACTGAGATATAATCTTGTGTTATAACAAGTTCTTTAGGAAGAGATCCTCATCAATGTACAATGCTTGAGTGTTTTTATCCCAGTGTTAATGCCATTACTCCAGAAAGTAAACAGCAAAGAAAAAAAAAAATCTTAATTAGAAAACAACTGTCCTGACAGGCCAATGTACAAAGCAGGACCAAATTAGAGCCTCTATTAGAAAACAGTAAAGTCAGAAAGCACTAAGCTCATCTCTGTATGAGCCAAACACCTTGTAGGAACTCTGTAATTAGGGTTTCTTTCTTGAATATCTAAAAATCATCTGCCCTTTTTTTTTTAGGATCAAGAGGTGAGCTGATATGAAAGTTTACATAGATTTAGTTTTTGTGCTTTCCAGACATTGTAAGTTAACTTGGTACAGGTGTTCTGCTTTGGTGGGTTTCTGTTTGTTTGCTTTTGTTTTTCCTTTTTTTTCCTGTTTTGTTTTTGTTGTTTTCTAAAAAAACACTAGAAAAGACTTTTTAGCTTGAAACTTTATGGGTTTGCTATTAAAAAAAAAAATGCTTTGTCAGCTTTTCATTGTTTCCTTGAGAGATCTAACTCAAAAATAAATTTTACACCAAGATATCTTTCTGGAACCACAGAACTGGGTATTGGAATATCTTTCTCTGTTGACTATACGCTCCTACATGCTCTTAAAAACGCATGCATTAGGTAAATTATAATTTTAAATTATATTTATAATTATAAATACCATTAAAGTATAAATTATAATTATATTAATTATAATTATAATAAAATATAATTATAAATCTGTCTCCAAGATTGTTTTTGAAAGCATTAGAAGTAACCTTCCCCAAGGGAACAGACTTGAGGTGTGCAAGTGGAGAGCAAACCTAAACCACAGTGACACAGCATTAGGAAAGGGTCCCTATATTCCAGGCACCAGCAGAAGAAGAGGGAAGGAAGTAAATGCTCCACTAATTACACCATTTTCTTATTAAAAGTGCTTGGTTTAATGGGGCAGAAGTGTTAGTATGATCCAATTGTTAATTCTTAAATAAGAACTGCATCTGAAACCAAATTTAAGAATTAATGACCTCAGGGCTGAAATTTAAATGAAGCAAAAGGAACGTGCCTTTATTGCTCCACTGTAGGGATAGCATAGGAATTCAAGTGGAAAAAGGAAGTGAAAGGTGAGAATTGTGGTGTTAGAAAATTATGGTTGAAAATCTGGTAGAAAGAATGGTTGAGCTGCCTTGAATGGAGGTGGATGTCAAGGATCTTCAAGCAGAGGCCCAAGTCTTTTATGTGATACAGTCACTGGAGATAAGGCTAAGGACTACCCTCTGTTTTACAGAATTAAACCAACGTGGAATATACTCAACCAAAAACCATTTCATTTATATCTTGTGAACTTACCATTAACAGTTTCTAAATCCCAAACTAAATTACCTCCCAACATCTGTTTTGGACAGTGTCACTTCCTGAATCATCCAATTGAGGTCTGCAACCCTCTTTTAATCCTTGTGTCCCTCCAGCAAGTACAGAACCAGCCTCAGGGTTCCTGGGTCTTTATTCAGCCATGGTGCTGAATATTCAGTGCTCGCTGCCAGTGCTCAAATGCATCTTCCCCAGGGTACAAATGTGCCAAAATTTGTCCTCCCTACCATGAAGCCCAGAGCCACTGAGGGAGAGTCAAAAAGCACAGATCACTCAAAGCTGCTGCACAGTGTATGCCATTCTCAGGCTGCAGGTTCTCCTGCACATTTGCTCTTGGCCAACTTCAAATCTGTTTTTTAGAAAGGAACGTGTGCATTGTGCAGTTCCATACCAACACCATAACTAACATCACTTTGAGTTTTGTAATAGATTAAATAAATCCAGCTACTTCCTCTTCAGAGAGGAGAGCTCAGACCTGTAGGTCTATTTAACACCTGGTTAAACACAACTTAACCTCACTGCACCAGCCAACTACTTTTCATAGAAACTGAATTTTGGCTAATAATGTCCCAATTAAACAGCAGTCATTGTCATTCACTATCATTAGGCTAAATTGGTTTCCTGGGAGATGTCCCAATAAAACAGCCATCCTGGTTAAATGCTCACCAGTTAAGTAAGATATGTGACACACAAAAGGGTTTGTGAAAGAAGAAATTCAACTGCTTTTTACCCCGTTCTATGCAGATAATTTGCCAACAATTTGAAGATCGCATGAACTGAACCACAGAAACTTGACTATTAGTTTTCAAATATAGGTGTGTGTGAGTGCTCTAGCAGGCAATAAATAGCATCTGTGTTAATCCCATTTCCTTGTAGAGCCAGGACAATGTGTAACACAAACTTTCATAATATATGCCCTGCGAGAGGAGAAATAACAAAATGCTGTAGGACCAAAAAATTAGAAGTAGCTCTGAAGTGCTCTGTGGGAGGGGGTTCAGAAGGTTAATTTAGAATGATCTGTGTTTAATATTAGCAACTAAGAAAACAATTTCAAGATTATTTCACAGAAGTCTGGGTCTTCCTTTCCAAATCTGGCACTTGAAAGTGTCTACCCAGAGCTGCAAAAGCTGGGCACCCAAGGCAACACACAATTTAAATTTAGCCATTTAGAGCAAGATGTCTAACCTAACCCAGTTGTTGGGAATTTCTCTGATGTCAAAGTGAGGCACTTCTGGTTGCAAAATCATTATCTCTGAAAGGAAGAATGAATAAATTTCTTCAGATACTGATTTATCTCTAATCCCCATAGTGTGATCACATCCAAGTGAGGTAAGGCATTTTCTGCTATTAAACTCCACAGAAGCTGCCCTGAAGGCCTGGCAGAACTGAGTACCTGCCTTTTTCTGTGTAGTCTTTTTATAGGATGGAGAAAAAACAAGGATCCCTGAGACTGGCAAATCCAATCATTCACCTGTCCAGGGCATGCAGCAAGCAGCACAGGCTAAAAGGGATGAGCTGTATATCAATCCCACAATGTCTTGGACAGGAGAACAGGCCTGAAAGAAAAGCAGCTTTTAGATGATCATGTCAAACAGATATAATGCTGTGGACACACTGTCATGAAAAGTACTAAAACACAGAAAAAAAAGAGACAACTGTGTTAGGGTGCTGTCTCTCTAACCCCATTTCCAAGTTAGCACACCCTAATTTTTGGAGCACAACCTTTGTGGGCTTTGCAGGGCAGCAGGACCACACTGGCTGCTTTTCACTGGGTGCAGTTGTAGCCTGCACCATGTCAGAAACAAAACTGAGCCAGGATTAAAGCAAAGTGAAGTAGTAAGTGCATCAAATCACTCCTTCCTTGCACGTAGCTCTTGGAACAGCCCATTTAATTGGAGCAGAGACTAACACACACCTAACTTCTCACTGCCATAAAAGTCCAGCTGAGCACAGGGCAGTCACAGATGCACAAAGCAACTCAGACTGCCCAGCAGCTCCTTTATGGTCATGCTGCTAAAAACCCAAAGAAATTCCACCACTGCACAGTTAAGTGATGTTTGTAAAAGTTTCCTCAACAACCAGGAGTAAAGAGAAGGGATTTCTATGTTTTAAAGGAAAGCTAATATTTCAGTACTATTTAATATTTTTAGAATTTGTGGCCTGGATGGTCTAAGCCTTGAGCTGGCCTCTGTACTTAGGTCAGCCAAAGCCTGCTCTTCTGATGAATTCTCCAATCCTTTCTTTCAGAGCAAGAGTCAATGAGTTGCACTATTTGCAAACACTGACTTTATGGAAATTAGGAAACATGCAAACGTAACAGGTTCTTTAAAAGCAACATTCCAAAGGGGAGAATTGGGTGAAGCTGTGAGCTTTGAAAACTTCTGCAAAAGGGGAAAATAAAAAAAATTAAAAGTTGTTGCTGAGGTTAAAGAAGGGTTGGTTTTTCCCTCAAGATAATGTAGTATCTGGGACAACAGGGACACAAAAAGAGCTCAAGAAGCTGAATTCAAAAAGTCTGATGCTGGCATATTGTACAAGTCTGTGCTGCTGCTTTATTCTATGTTTCTGCTTACAGATGTTAAGACCAAAGGAACAACATGCTCAAGGAAATAGTCTCAGTTGAACATCTCCAAAATGATCAACCAGTGTACACTTTAAATAAAACAATTAACACTATCTTTTGTGCAAGAATGCAACCTCCATCTGCAGGTACATGAAAACTCTGAAGCATCCATTCTCCCTGCAGTCTTGCAGCCAATTTAAAGAACATGAAGATTTCTTTTTCCTGCTGTCTGTCCCTGCCCAAGGGGAAGATCTCAGCACCTCCTGAGCTCTGATGTCTGCACTGCAGCCTCTCCCCTTTGGCAGCTGTATGACCAGCCCACACATCTTTGGAAGAGGTGAATTATTTACCCACCTTTCCCCCCCCTGTGCATAATTAATTAGCTGAATTTAAGTCCTGTCTTTCATCATCCTCACTCATCTGCCCCCCAAAGTGCATCAGCACCCATCTCCCCTCTTTGTGTTCCCTCCTTGGCTCGGGTGAGCTGTGCTCTCTGTGCCTGCCCCTGGCCAATAAAAGGTGTTACAGACCTTGTCTGCACACCTGGCCCTGACCTCATCTCTTCATGGGGCACTGCAGGGAACATGCCAAACCCTGTCTGAGCTCTGGCTAAGAATAACCAACATGTGACAGCCACCCTGAGGTAAGAAACCCCACACCTTTCCTGGCACTGAACCAGTTGTGGAACCAAGAGATTCTTGACATTGGGAAAATTTGTTTAAAATATTTTATCCAACCATATCAGGTAAAAAGTGAATGGTGGATCAAGCACCAGCACTGAAAATCAATTCACACGTCCAAGTGCACACAATAAAAGTTATTAAATTCTTTTCACCTCTTAAGCACAGAAAATAGAAAAGGTCAAAACCCACTTACAATTTACTTATTTTTACCTGTAAGTTATTTTGAAGGAACCTAGCTCTCCAGTTATTAGACATTCCTGATTGCACCAAAGTTTTGATAGCAAAAAACTAATTATTCTGGAGACAACCACATTCAATATCTGATTTATATTTATACAAAAAACTCCAATTCTTGAAGCTTAACAATTCAAAATCCCAGACAGTTTAGTTAATCATTTTTCTGAAACACACCTACAAGAGAGGAAGTCATAGGTCACACATTTATGAACATTTTGAAAAATTAAATACAGCCATTAGCTGGAGAAAGTAATCTCTTTGATGAAATTTTATACCAATCCAATCTTCAATTACTAACTACTCTTCCTTCAAAGGCTTGGAATACTAAATCCTGCTACCCCCTGGGATTGCTGCTGGTAAACAATTACTTTTAAGCATGAGTGAGAGAAGCTTATAGCATTTCTACCCCAAATTTATGAATCTGAGCACTGATGCTGCTGCCCTTGTGCACAGGGCTGGATCCTGCACCTGCCATGCATGAAATGGCACTGAGCACAAGTGGCACACCACACAAAGTGCAAATTCTGCCCCAGCTTTTTAATTGATAATTAAATCACAGCTTTAATTTGCTCTCTCCACCTTCCTGAAAACTTCAGCTGTATTTAGCTACAGCTGCAAAAATAAGTCATCTGTATTGCACGTTTAGGGAATGTGGGCAAGTTAAAGAAAGAAAAGTCAGATGTTATCTTTGCTTATATTTTTAAGAAAAACCAGAGTTTTCATGCTGCTGCAGCCCAGTAGCACTTTACAGCAACTTCCCCATGACTAATCATCCCATGTGCTCACATCATCTTTATTATGTATGCCAATGGCACTGCATCAGAAGAATGTCTCTACTGAACAGTAATGGTATTGATGTGCAGAGGTTTATTTCAATAGTACCACACATTATAGGTGTATTAATAAGAACTGTTATATCTCCAGTTTTTACATTTTGTTAGTATTTCTCTAATAAATTCTGCATCCTGGACATCCTATCAATACCAGAGAAGCACTGCAAGCTGCTCATGCAAATTATTGTGTGAACTTCTGTCCTATTTCACCAACAATAACTACATAATAGATAAATGCCTGATTTTTTAAATCTCATTGGACTATTTTTAATATGAACTGACCTTTGTAATCAATTGCAGTCCATTCTGGTGCTTGCTTTAAAAATAACTGAAAGGATTAATGAGTTTGTGTAGCTTTTATGTCAACTTGGGTATTCCTGGTTGAATAGATCTTCTTTTCATACCAACAATGAAATTATAACAAGTTATGGTAATACATAGAAAATAATCAAGGCTCCAAATTTGGAATTAATTTTTCTAAATATGGACATAGATGAGTTTTATATGGATAGTAGGGATGATAGAAGGGGTGGGAGAGGGGGAAAGTGTTGTAATTTAAGACAAATCAATTTGCAAGTACCAAACTGCAGATGTTCAGGGCAGTAGCAAGTGTCACATAGAGAAGATAAAATCTATTTCCTCTCTGGCTTGAGGGGTTGGATGTCCCACATCCCTGGGGTTGAACACTGGGTTTTATCAAGTCTGTTTGATGTCCAACACCCATTTTGCTTTCACTGCACTTTAATCATCAAATATTGTGCTTGAACATGATAGAACTAAGCACTTTAAATCTGTTTGCTGCTTAGCATTTACATACATCTTTAGCAAAAAGAATAAGGGTCACATTTCCATTTAGCACTGATAAGCTCATTTCACTCTTTCAGCACCTTTTTCTTTCCTTCTCCTCAGAGAACAGAGTGAACAAATTCTGATTCTATATTCCATGTGAAGTTAATGTAGGCAGAATATGCAACACTTCTGTGACATTTTACTGCCTTTCTTCCTTAGGCAAAGTTCACCCCTGGAGAAAGGGTCAACATAAAGACTGTTCAGCTGCTGCTAATATGAAACATGAGCATTCAGTCTCAGCAAAGCAAGAATTTCAGCCAAAGTATATGTATTATACAGACATAATTTAAATTATGCTGCTTCTCACAGGCTCAAATGCACAATTACACAATTACTTTACCAACAGCTTTATAGAAGAAAAATGTGAGCACTAATATTAGTCCCAGAACTAATGCTACATGCCAGAGCACAATATTCATGTATTCTGCTCTAAATACTGTTCATGTTAATGAGGACAGGACCTATGCTTGCAGCTGGTAATGCAAGTAAAAGTGCTGTTAGACCCATTCCCCACCCAGACAGGGAATTTTGCCTCAAAATTTTAGAATCAGTTCCCAATCCTCTATGCTTTTCTGAAAATTATCACATGCTACATATCAATTTCTCTCTGTCAGATTAAACCAGTTTGAAAAGCATCAGCTGGCCTAGCTCTGGCTGCTTGAATAGTGGGATCATCACAGGCACACACCCACTGTGGCTTAAATGGTTACTGGCAGGTGATCCTGCATTAACATGGAATCCCAAACTGTCTCTCCACTGTTAATAATTTCCAATGCCAATATGAAATCACAACATTAATATCATAATGGCTATTCAAAACTTTTCTGACCTCTCAGAGTGTATCAGTTTCATGACATGGATATCTTATACAAGTTGTAGATCACAGGTCAGTGCACTGAATTTCTGTCCCCTCCCCTTTGCTGATAAACAGAAGAATTCACAAGATTTTAAATTAGGAACTCCAAATCTTCTTCCTTTGCAGAAGTGACTTAAACTTCTAGAACCATGATTTATAAGCACTATCCCTCTATCTGACAACAAACCTGAGATTATTTCCCTCACTCCCAGTTTTGAAAGTGATTCTACATTAATATAATGTTCAATATATCCTCTCTTGGCAAAATCAGAGAGAGAACTGGGGACAGAAGAATGTTGGCAATTAGGGCTGTAAATTCTTCCAGAGAGGCTAAAATTGCTACCAGGGATGCTTGTCTTACTGCACAGGTGCTGGACAGCTAAAAAATCAACAGAGAGGATCAGGAATAAAGGATATGGCAGAAACCACAGAGTTCTGTATATCCCTTGTATATAACACTTGACTGTAACTCCAGATACCTGCAAAACTAAATGCACCTCTTGTGAGCTGTATCATGTGTCTTCTCAACATACAAGCAACAGACAAACATGTATTATTCATGCCTGATTTTCTATGTTCACTCCAAATAAAACATGATGGTGAATTTTTCAACTACACACAATTTTATCAATAGTGAGGATTTCCTTACAGGTATTTTTGATCCTTTTTAATAGAGTAGTAAAAATAGTTTTAAGAAAAAAAAAATCTTTCCAGCTTAATGAAAGTTGAATAGGTCCTTGACCAAAGAGAGTTATGGGGGGGTGCAGCTAGGGAAACTGTGCAAAATATTGTATATTTATAATCAGACCTCCATCATGTAAAAAACAATCAGGTTCCCATAGACATTGGAATAGGATGCTTACCAAAATGGAAGCAACATTGGAAGCACCACATGAAGATTTATGTAACAGCTAAACAGAGCACAAAAATCTACTTTGTCTTTTTCCCCTTTGCAACTCACAGCTCCCTCTTCAATGAGAATGGATGGTAACAAATGGGTACCCTGCTTGTCTAGGAAGCCAGGCTTCAGCAGCAACCCAACTCTTCATCAATCCATTTATAGGCAGGAATACCAACTTTTCCCAACCTAACTGCTAAAAAATAAGGGGAGTTTTGTAGTTTGATGTTTTCTTGAAACTGAAGTTCTTTTACAGAAATAATCAGATGTACTAAATGCAAGCAAATATTACAACAAATAGCTGGGAAAAAAATTGGTGTAGTCACAGTTAATGTAGAATAAATTTATACTTTAAGGTTTTATTGTATATTAATTTTATTTTCTTTCTTCCTATGGCACAGCTCTTCAAAGTGAAGAAATAAGATGATGCATCTGGGCAATAATTCAATAGTACAACAATGTTTATTACAGCTTCTATAAAATCAGAGCACTTTGTTACCTCTTCAATAACATCAACAATTATGCTAACAAAATAACAGTAACTGTGGAGGTTAATTAGAAGCGTGTCTTCAAACACTGTATACACAATTTGCTTTGCTTTCCTGTTGTGTTTGTGCAGATCTTCCCTGAAATGTCTCCTTGATCAGAGAAAATTTTCCTCTGATATGAAACAGATATGAACGTCCCTTGGACTCCACAAACTTGTTTGTGTGTCCTGGTAGCCTTGTGGCAGCCTTGTTCTCAGAGATACTTATGGAAATGGGGTTTAGTCCTAGAATATTCTGAAAAAGCTGCAAACTTCAGAGAAGCCATTCTGTCCTACTGTTGAACGTGAAGCAGTGAGGAAAAGGTAAACTGCTATATCTTGTATCCCTTAACAGTTTTCAAAGCATCTGTGCACTAATTTAAACTGTGGAGGCTTTTTGAAGGAAACAAAAGGACTCCACTTTTTTATTCCTACACAATTTAACTAAAACTGAAAATGCTACTGGAAAGCTCTAAGTGGTAAACACTCCACAGGCATTTCTATAAAAATGGCACAATGTTCTTATGGGCACGTGTTGTTAGAATACAACATACAAGAGTATGCAGCATAAAAACACTGCATGATACTTTCTGGTTCTTATTAGTCTTATATTACCTATAAAGATTTTTTTTTTTTTCTCCAAGAAAGCAACATGACTAGTACTAGGTTTAATTTTCTGATGCAACAAAGTGAACGATCGGGAGGACTGACTGTATCTGAAGAGTTGAATCAAGATGAATTATACACTTAATATTTCTATATTTGAAGTATTAAGTTGTTGTTTAAGAAATTAATCACTGTCTGAATGCTACCACAGTCCCCTTCACTGACATGTTATTGAGCCTTACATGGGCAATAAGGCAAAGGAACTTGGCAGCCAGAAAATCAGTCTTGCACAGAATCCAGAAACACTCAAGTGCCCAACAGTGAAAAGTAGGAGGGGTAATCATTTCTCATAAGAGATCCTAAAACACAAAAAGGAACTGCAAGTCCAAATGGATATAATTCAACCTAAGGATGCTGCTGCTTGTTCCCAATGAGCCAAGTGCTACTTTCACAAGTGTTTTCTTGCTGGAAATCAGCAGCAATCCTCAGCTGGCAGTGGGCAAAGGGAGGGCATCACAGGAAAGATCCTGTGGGACCAAGGCAGGAGTGCCATGGCACAGACCAGGAGCAACCAGGATGCCAAGGAGAGTCAGGCTTGGGACAAGGAGAGTTTCTGTTGCAGCAGTTACTGATCCACACTTCCTTTCATAGAGGCAGGAAAAGCAGAGCTACCCTTCTGCTGGACAGCAAATTCACAATTTAAAATACACATGATGTATTTTAGAGTAGAGCTTTGAGCTGACATTTCTGAGCCTGCTGTTAGTTCAAAGTTGTAACCCCTCAGATCAAACATATGTAAAACACAGTGATTAAAGTCTAAAGCTGAAATCTCTTAAAACAATATACCTATAAAAGAGATCAATACCTTCCGTATTTTGATTTTGTTTTCACTTTACTTAGGAACAAAAAGTAGTTTATATCTTTTCTGAGCACTTTGGTGACTTTTACAATTTGTATTTTTTTTTTTTTTTTAATAGCACCTTTTGTTATGGTCACAGGTCAAAAGGTAAAGTGTCCTTGCTGCAACTCATCCGATGAGATAAATTGGTACCTATGCTGATGTGAAAACTGGGAAATATGCTGCTAAAAGGGACTGGAGTGGCACACAGCTCTACCAGAATGTGGGAAAAAAAAATCTGACAGCTTCAGTTTTCACACCAACCCATGTAAACCCACAAATTTTGTGTGAGCATAGAGATATATTTATATCTATAAAATGGCAGATGTAAGGAAAGATGCAGCACTCAATGATAACATACTATTATTTTGAGTTTCTAATCACAAAGTTTTAATTAGATCAAAACGCTTCATATTAAGCACATGGATAGAGTTACCAACTGTCCTGCTCAATTCTCCAAAGGTGTTCACCTGCCATGTAAACTTTGTATGGATGCACTGATAATTTTATGATCCATTTTGCTTCTTAGACAATGAAATACTCCCATATGGCAATACCTCCAAATAACTCTACACCACTGAGACTCAGAGAGCCATAGCACAGTGTTAGAATAGTTTAGTATCCCCAGATGACAAGAATCAATTAATCCATGAATAAGGATCTAGTGTCTCTTGAGTGAAGTTTTTATAAATAAAAAATTTCACTCTTCCTTTCTGTGCAGTTTGATTAAGAAAGAATTGGTTTTCTAATCAGCTTTAGCAATGAAGGCACAAATGTGCCCAGAAGAACCAGCTGCCTATTAAATAAATGTGCATCTTTAATCCAGAAAAAAGTTAGGCAATCCATCATAGTAGTAGGAACAGAAACTATATTTCTTTTAGCGGTGGAAAGGAGGAGGTTCAAAGTAAAAACACTTAGTTGTGTAAACATACAGAAACACACCATAAAGGTTTTGTTCCAAACCAAACAAAATATCTATAATCTCATTCTTGAATGGGCTTCTATTATTAAATCAAGGAACAGAATTACATAAACCTGAAGTATTGCCTAGAAAGGTCTGACATTAATCTATCCCTTTGTGAGTGCTCAAAATAAGCTTGTTGAGGATTTTATTTTTTCTTTCCCCTAAAACTTTCATTCTTC
Source organism: Muscicapa striata striata (assembly GCA_030060385.1). Taxonomy (NCBI): domain Eukaryota; kingdom Metazoa; phylum Chordata; class Aves; order Passeriformes; family Muscicapidae; genus Muscicapa; species Muscicapa striata. The sequence continues at coordinate 478,917 of JAREIS010000225.1, read as the reverse complement.
TTTTCAGTAATGGGCACATTCAAGCATATTAGGTATTGAGGTTTCAATAATCATGTTATCTTTTCCCAAAGTATATGATGGAACTCGCTGTCTGAAATTCAATTAATAAAACCTACCCTTTAATTAACCTATTAAGTTGTTAAATGCTTGAAGAATTGCTTTAGCACCTTATAAAAGCTACAGCTATGTAAAAGATAATAAGTACCATTGGCATGACATCATGATTAATTGAAGAAACAGTAGGAAAAATATGATCAATGCAATACTGACTCAAAGTCTGTCATGGAACAAGTAAATGAACAAATGCAACATTGCAGGTAAGAGTTTTTTCCCAAGTAAGTATCTGTGTCTCAAGAGGATCACAGCATGAACATTTGGCAATTATTTGCAAAGGAGGTGTAGGAACAGGATTGGGTAGCTCCCAAGAACAAAGTGTATGACCATGGCTTCAGATACTGCCCCATTGACCAGATGCATCCCTACATCCACCCCTCTGGACAGCTGCTGCCAGACACTCCCTTGGCTGGGGAATGGGAGAACCAGCAAGGCTCTGTCTTGGGCTGCAATACAGGATGTGACCAAAAGTGTGTATTCTAGCACCATCTGCTGAAACCAGGTGGGACAGTGACCCTTATCTCTGTGGGAGATATCCTCTGTTAATGGGCCATCTGTTAAAACCAGGTGGGGCAGTCATATTTATCTTTTCACAACCCATCCTCCCTCCAGGAAAATATCATCTGCTGCTGGGCCATTCAGTCCCACTGCATGACTGATAAAATTATATCATCCCACTGGGAGATGCTCCAGCCAGGGGGAGGAGCCAAGCCTTTCCTACCTAGATAAAAACTGAGATTTGGAACACCAAGGCAGCCTTTTCCACTGGATTCCAGAGGAAAACTGGACCTTCCCACTTTATCACTGGACCTTCAGAGGAAAACTGCACACTTGGGTGATTCAACAGAACCACATCTGTCACTCCAGCAGGACTGCAGCCACCATTGAATCAGACTGCTACCAACACCCTGACTGACAGGGGTATCAAGTTGTATTCTGACTCTCAGTGGTTTGGGTTTGTTCTTTTTATTTTTTTTATAATATGGAATTTCTATTTTAATTTTTCCTAGTAAAGAACTGTTACTCCTATTTCCATATCTTGACCTGAGAGCCCCTTAATTTCAAAATTATAATTTGGAGGGAGAGTGTGGGAAAAACAGGACTTCTGGAGAGCAAAATCAATATGATTATGCAGAAGCTGATTTATTGTTTACATTTGACCCTAATTACACATTCCAGAACTGCTGTCCATGCGGTCACACATTTTGTGATTGGCAATTCTAGGGTACTCACCTGCCTTGCCCAGGCCCCCCAAAGTCAGTGATTGGTGGTAGTCTGCAGCATAGCTGCCCCCCATTATCTTGGGTCTTCTAATCTTGGTATTCTGTGTTTTCAACTTCTTCTCTCCCAATTTAGCATAATTTATATTCCAGCAGCCTTGAGGGGTCTTAACAAGTTGTTGAAAAACACCTAAAAATTGCCTCATGCCGTTCACCTGTTATAAATACTGGTCTAAACTAAGAAATACACAAAAAACAGCTAGTGTGTGAAAGAACTGTGAAATATGAAGAAAAACACACAGACAACAAAACAGAGAAAAGCAACTAAATATAGTTTCTGGCTGATGCACACAATACAGAGCCAGGCCTAGATTTGTACAGATGTGCCCACTGTGGCCTAAACTTGTCCAGCATTACTACAGGAGAGGGTTTGCATTCCCCATTTCAAAGAGAGGGTTCTGCCTTTCTTAGCAGACACCTGTCTTTCAAACCAAGACAGGCTCATCATCAGAGCCTGAGCATCAGCCAGATCATAGCTGGCATGGGGCTACATGCCTGGAGGACAACTAGGGAGCTCCTAAATTTTATGAGGTGCCAGGATAGTAGGAGCAGCAGCAGCTGCCATCACGTGTGACTGAGGGAGCAGAGAAGTCCTGCATGAATCCAAAGGGACTGTAACTTCTCTTCTGGAGAAATCCCACATTTCATACTTCTGAGTAATCCCAAATGACCTTAAACCCTGACAGCAGCTCTAAGCTTTTGATTGCACAAATCAGAAATCCTACACACCACCTTCCAGAACATGTGGGAGAACTTTTTATGGCTGGTTAATTTTCTTAGCAGGTATCTACTGAGAAAACCTCTCAGTGAAGTTATTTTCATCTGTCACAATTTTTTTCCTCTTAGGCCCTAAATTCCTTACCGAAAAGCCAGCAACTGACTTATAAATCCATGCCTGGACAAAATTACAGCAATTTGAAAGAAGTTCAATGACCTTCTGGAAAACACTATTTTTCCCCACCCATTTAATGTTACTGCCATCTGAAATCTCTTGCTATTGTAGTAAGTCCATCCTTTCTGCAAAATCTTCCTAGATTTTTAGCTATCTACACCTGAGAAGATAAAATGCAGGTACAATAACAAAATTATGCCTTTGCAAACAGTCTACAAAAGTTAAGAGATATTTTGCCAGGTCCCCAGGGGAGTAAAAGATACTGCCAAAACAAATTTTTTGGCAGTAGTTTAGGATATTTGTCTGTCTAGGAAACTGACAAAGGATATAAGTAGGATTTTCTTTTTTAAAATATGTCTGAAAAAGTTACACTGGAAAAGCTTTAAAATACACACATACCCCAGATGCAGCATCTAATTAAGAACATGAAGTGCAGCACAAAAATGATGGTAATCAGAAAACATATCATCATCTGTTTCAATACTGAAAATATTTACAAACTACAGGATGCTGCTGCCTCAGAAATTAAACCTCAAGAGAAGTGTTTCAGTATCAGCCATACTCATCTTATGAGAAAATCTGAATGTCAGACATGTCTAAACTGAAAAACAGCAAAACTTCACCTTAAATTCCTTTCAGTCCATTCATAGGAAGGTGACAGATAAGGGCTTGGAGTGAAGAGCTTATTCAGCCACATAATATAAGCTTCATCTTGTCAACATGAAAAGCAAAAGACAAGATATCTATGCTGCAATATCACTGTCATACACTTTTTTTTTTTTTTTTTGCAGTGCCAGAGATATTTTAAAGGGAGATTTGGCTTTTTGAACACCTTTAATAGGCTTCCTCAGAGTTTTAATTAGTGGGACATCCAAGCAGTACCTGACAGCTGGCAGAATCTCCTGTCGTGAGTTAAAGTCAACCTAATTAAGATTCTGGAAGGAAAACTCATTCTTCCCAACACCCTTAATCAGTCAGGCTTGGTTGAAAATGCAATACAGAACCTTTTGCCTTGACAACAACATAACCTTCAAAATATGGCACTTCCAAACAACAATAACAGTGGAGTGATTTCTTCATAAGGAAATTTAGTAGAACTCCTACTAAAGCTCTGAAATACATTCTCCACCTTCCCCTTAATAAATGTTAATATAATTTAGGATTATTTGTCATACTTAAGATTTGACATTTCGTGACTGAGACATTTTGTGCTATCAGAATCACAGACAGTGACATATAAGCTGCCCCCAAGAGATGAAGCAACTTCACCCCCCTTCCCCCCCAGCACTTGTAAAATTATCTAAGTATTTACATCTTGAGTGGAAATACAACTAGAACAGGCAGGCTGAGCCAGATATACATAAGCAAAAGGAGATTTGTCTCCACCACAAGCCAAGGGCTCTCTTGTCAGCTCAGGTTCAGGTGCCAGCCTGAGCCCCCAGGTGTCTGTGCTCTTTGTGCTTGCTCTGGCTGGGGTGAGCTGGCTCTCAGGGAGAGAAATCCTGGCAGTCAAACCTTACCTCTAAAACAGCACAGACATTACTACCTCAAACTCTGGGGTTCTGCAAGCTTAATCCAAGCTTTAGTACAGGAAGCAGAACTCTCTTTACTATTTCCTTTCAGTTTTGTTTGGGTTTTTTCAGTGAACTGAATATGTTGTGGTGGCACATATCAGTATCAGAATTTGCCTTTATGTTTACATAAAATCATTACTGCCTACAAGCAGTTTCAAACACCTGGCCCACTCCTGGCATGGCAGACTGCAGAGAGATGAAGATCTGGAAAATAACCTAGCTAAAAATAAACACCCCATCACAGAGCACTGTCTGGAGTAAGGGTTGCCTTGAAGAGCAATACAACTCTCAGCAAGTTCAAGCACTACAGAACACAAAGATAGATTTGAATAGAAACCTCATCTAGAATTACAATATAAAGTCTCCACTGTCTTCTTTTCTCTTTCTACAGCCTTTCTCTATCATGCATTCAGTTACACCTCAGAAATACCTTAATACACAGACTTTCTACTCATTCTGTACATGCCCTGGTTCTTCATTACTATATGCAATGTACAATCAATCTCTCTGCAAATGTAATAATATCACAGCCATTCTTGTGTCATCACATATTGTAGTCCTTTTAGACAGTTGTAAATTACTGCAGAAGGTGCAAGGCAGTCAGGAATCAGGCCTACAGTACTTAAGAGTGATTACAATGAATATGACAATAATCCCTCTCTTTGTAAAACAAAATCCCAGGAAATGTGTATACAGGGAGGTTAAAGCCTCTTGGAGCAGCTGCTAAGATGCTGCTTAGACTACTCAATTATGCTATTAAACCAGCAGCAGCCACCCAGGTGATTTGATTCTCAGCACAGAAGCTGTGAAGTACAAAGTAGAAGATGCTGATTTTAATAGCAGATCTAAGGCAGGCAGGCCAGCCAGCACAAGGTGCAACCACCATGAAAGAAGCTGTGCCAGCAAAATCTTCTGTTTCCCCAGTCACACCTGAATAGCCTAAACAACAAATGTAATTGTGGCAGCTAACATCCCAGACCTATCAGTGACTCATGAAAGGCACAGGGAGCTCTCACAAAAAGCACTGGAAGCAATCCTTCTGCATGCTGCCATTTTGTACTGTGATAATAAAATCAGTGACAAAGGTACCCTTGAAGTCTAAGATAGCATTATTAATATTAATATTTAAAATTGGTCCAGTCTTATTTATCTTTTGGAGAGTGCTTTCAGACCTGCAGGATATAGCTCTCCTAGCAAAGAACAGGGAAGAGCTGCCTTTTTTCTCCTGATGTACTGCTCTTTAGATATTCAGATGGGAAGCTGCAGGGCCCCAGCCAGGAAAGCTGCATTTCCATTAAGTTACTGTATTCTATAGACAGGCAGTCTCCTTGTTTTTCACTTTCAGTCCTCCACATTTCCTTTTTTAAGTCAGCTAATTTTACTTCTGCCTTTTTCACTTCAGCTCAACATCTAAGTTACAGTTCCAAGTCCAGTGCAGTTAACATCTTACTCTCTGTCCTTCTACCACCGTGTTTTCCTCTGCAAATCCACAGCACACAATTTATTTCCATTACCAGGACACCTTTCCTGACTGAAGCTGCTGTGACAGCCACACCAAGCACACAGTTACAGCACTTCCACTTCCATCCTCCCCAGGCAGGAATGACAATGCTCTTAGCATCAGCCCTCTCCTCCCTCACCTGGCTGCCCAGTTTCCCTGAGCCCTGAAAATCATCTTCCAGACTGAGCTTTCCACCTGCACATCTTTCAAGGACTTTACCTGCAACTCCACAAATGCTCTCACTGCCATGTGCATCTTCTTTCAGAGTTAACAAGGCAAAGCCCAATATTTAAATGGAGTAAAAAATGCAACACATGGTTTTTGCACAAGATGTGACCAATAACCACCTTTACACTGGTACAACATCACTGATTTAAACAAGCCATGTTGTAGGCCAAAAATCCCAGCTAACATTTCATCTCATCTCTAGAGCACACCACCTAAAGCCACATGCTTTTACAAACAAATGAAGCTAGGCTGGGCTTTTTGTCTTAAGAGAAAAAGCAAATTAGGAAGGAACCACAAAGCCTTTCAGAAAATTTCATGTTTCAGGACATCAACTTAAAACAGACCAGCAAAGCCCCAAAGCCCAACCAGGCAGATGCAGACCTGAACCCCCACCCTCCCCCAGGGAAATCACTGCCCCTCACCATTTGAAAAAGCCTCAGGCCACACTCTGATGAGACAACAAATGCAGAAACTAATACATGCAAAAAAAAGGACAGGTTTCAAAAACAGGCAAAGAGAACAGGGAGATACCTGATTGTTTGAGGGTCCTTCCCACTGCAGGTCACCCCATAAAGGGTCCAGGAGCAGGGCTGCAGCCAGGGGCACTTGCATGAAGCTGGGAAAAAGAACCTCAATGGGCCAGCAGAGGCTGGCAGGGAGCACAGGCACCCTCCAAAGGCAGGAGAAACCCAGAGAAAAGTCCCAGAGATTCAGAGGGAGGCTGGTAGACCCTTAATTATAGACTGGTGGAGCCAGTTCAGGTCAGTAACACCCCTTGTCCAGGTGAGGACAGTCAGGGGCAGCAGCACCTTTGGGTACCATCACAAAATGCAGTTATTTACCCAGATAGGATTCCAGCTGTCACAAACAAGCAGGCTGACTTCAACAACCTAATTTCAAAACACCAAATTTCCCCTAGCTCTCTTTACCAAGAAGCTTGCTGTAATCACACAACCTTGTTCTTATTTATGGTTGAAAGAAATGCCAGAAATTGCCTACACCTAAACTAAACCCTAATTTTCATCCCAAGACATCAGTCACACACACTGCACTTGTACACCAAGAGGGCTGGAACAGTCTTGGGGCAAGGTGAACAGCATTCCTCACCACGTTTGCAGTGGCAGAAAAACGTGTATGTGGCGTTACAAATATATATTTGTGGCTCAAAATTGAGTCTACAGCCTCCTTAAATGTGCCCACAGAATTCTTCTGTCTCACAAATTGAGAAACAAAGGAATTCAATAATTAAGGAGAAGATATTAAGCTGGTATAAAGCACTTTAGCATCCCAAGTTAAGTGGTGTGCTGAAGGGTTTGCATGACCCAGGACTTAGCACAGATAATATCTGATTGATGCCAACAACTTTGCACACATATTTCCGTGCAGAAATCTTAGCTAGGAGATTGGAAACAAGTATTTAGGATTACAACATGATAAAAAACAAACTAGAGTCTAGAAGTAAAACTAGACAAACTAGACAAAACTAGAAGCAAACCATTATCTAATTTAAACTGCTGCAGTGTGGAAAATCTCCCATCCTGAATATTCATTTTTTGAATAGTACCAAAGATTCTCTTCTATAGGTTTTGGTTTGTTGAACTACTGCTCTATACAATTTGGTCCCCTGCCAGAAAAAGGGGATAAGAACTGATACCTTAGAGGACTTTCTGCCCTGTGACAGCTGCTCTGCTTGCATGAAGCAGCACAAAAGCTGAGGATATGGAGTTAAATTTTTCCTGATCCCTGAGGCAATCAGTGTATTCCTTGGAGTATGAAATTTGATTACACTTATTATCTTAGCTTGCATAACTCTGACTGTCCTTACTGCATATAAAATATTTCCATCCTGTTAGAGATCCTGTACAGCACTCCATAGCTTCCCAGGCAGGAGTGCTACAGGTGGACTGTGCTAGGTGAGAGCCCTCCAACCCAAATATCAAAATATTAGATTTTATCTGTAAGAGTTTACTCCATGGGCGATGGTGGAAGCATTTGATAATGGAGAAGCCTGGGGAAACTTCAACAGCCATTGTAATGCAGCACTTCTCCTAGAAATAAAATGTATTTTTACTCCAGCCTCAGTGGCTGTCAATGCAAGCCCTTTCAGGGACACTAATTTTAACCTCAACATTTGACAAATGATTTTATACTTGGTAGAAAGCGTGAAACAGTAAATGGAACATAACTAAATGAGAAATCACAAAATACCTGAAATGGAGAACATGTTTTTAATTGCTTACTTCACTCCCACCCTAATGTCTGTCTGTGATGGATGATGTGACAGAATGATCCTCACTAAATTCTAAGTAAATTAGAATTAGCAGAAGTGGCACTACATTTATCTTATTCAATAATGGCTCTTTGTTTCTCTTTGGTGTCATCCTTCAGTTTTCTAGTGGATGGCATTATTCAGTGTGAGGGATGAGATAAAAAGGCCAGAAGATTAATAGGGAAGAGGGAAGGGGTGAAGGCCAAGTGTTCTCATGACATGCAGTTAAGTGCATTAAAGAAACACATTATGATAAAAATATTTCTTTCTTAATGACAGCATTTGCTAAATTACCCATTGTACAAGAATTTGTGCTTCTGAATGTAGCACAGTTTGCTTTCATGTGGCTGACAAAGGCACAGGCACTAAAAATGGAAACTTGCTTTCACTTTCTTTTCTTTCCACAAACTTTCTTATGTTGTTGTCACCATTAAAGAGGTGAAGGATAACAAAGTAAACTATTTAAGCAGTAGTACATTTCAAGGTTCAGTGCAAAAGAAGGTTCAGTGCAAAAGGAACCATGTCTGCTCAGTACTTAAAAAAAAAAAAAAAAAAAAAAAAAAAAAAAAGGATATATGTGCTATTTGCATTTGCAAGTTGTTCCAGAAAAAAAACTTTGGTCTTTTGACAGTGGTTGTCCAACAATACATAGATGGTTTCTCCTATATACCAGAATTACCTAGCTACACATTCACCATATTTGAGAATACAGCACTGACTCAAATGACATTGTAATTGTAAGCTCATTTATTCAGCAAATGCATGGAATGCTGCAACTTTCATTTACTGCAGTACTACAAGAATGCCTCAAATATAGGAATAATTATTTAACAAAAAGCATGCTGCCAAGGTTGAGAGAAATTAATTTGGAAACAAGTGGCATATTCATGAGTATGTTTCCTTTGCTATTTGTATGCCTCCAACAAGATCCTAATAAGCGTTTCTGAGGAATAATTGACTTGGTCATTCAATCTGAACATGTGTTTGAAGGTTATTAAACTCAGACACATGTCCACAGAATTAATATATTGAAAACTCAATTAAAATTGAAATACAAAATCAGTCATCTCATTCCTAATGCAGTCATGCTGTCTCATGACAGAAACAGAACAGCTCTCACATCAGCTGCTGACACTGCATTCACCTCCTTCTCAAGCCTTGCTCTCTTTTGCCCAGTTCTCAATTCAGTTACCCATTTTTTGTTGTAACTCTGAACACCTGCTGTACTAACAATCTCACTTTTGTTAAACCTCTGTGTGTGTATGTGAGCACATAAAAGAATAAACAAGCAGCTGATTCAAAATGTGCCATTAAGAGGCACAAATGCCAGTAGCCATAGGTAGTTTTGTTAAAAGCTTTTCCCCCTGTTTTGTTTATCCCAATCTTTTCTGAAAAACTTGAGGACTCTGGTCAAGTTTTCTTGGAAAAACTCTGCAGGTTTTTGACCTAAAAATGGATCTCAAGGTACAAGAGCTGAAAATTGAAACAATACCAAAAAAGCTCTGAACACATCCATGCATATGTATTTTAACAAAAATGTGAGATATTAATGGCATCAGTTTGTTTGAAGCTTATTTATACTCACATTTAGATGCTGACAGTTTTCTTGTAAAAGAAGAATTTAATTTAAGGTTTAATTCAATCTTAAACCTTAAATTAGTAAGACATTTAGTTTAAACCCACTCCAAAATAATAATAGCTGTACAGTCAAAACTATCACAGGTAAACTGCCATGAGCTACCATTCTCACACTTAGCAGGATAAAAACCCCAACAAAAACACTCTTTATTTTGTGGATGCAAAATCTTTGTAAGATCACACAAAATATGATTTTTTTTTTTCTTACTCTCTATTAATGTAAAGGATCCACAAAAATAAAATATATTTTCAGGGTGAACAAGATCTACAGCTCAAGTTTATATGCCCAGAAAGATTTATGATCTAGTTAGATGGATGAAGATTCACAGCAGCAAATTTGAATTGTCATAGTTGAAAAAGTAATGGATTGTCAGAAATAATAAATACAGCAAAATACTTCAGGTCTTATTAATTCTCAGATTTCATCTTAAGCATCAATAATTTCCATGTCTAAAAGCATAAATGCAATTAATTAAATTGCAATTAAAGAGTGTTCTCTTTCATCAAACCGGATTAATTTATCTCAGACAGATTGTGTTCATATTCTTAATCCTAAAATGCAAAGAAATTAATGGGAACTTTCAAGCTGGGTAGCTCTGCACATGCAGGGCTACTTGGAGCTACTGTCCTTTTAGGTGAGTCAATAAAGACTGAGATAACAGTTTTGCCTGTGCAATTGTGGGTTTAAAAAGAATTCAAATCATTCTGCAAAACCAGGCTATGGTAACTAAATGTGTGTTCCATTTATTTTGAAGCACTTGTTCTCTTTTACTGACAATATTGACATTCAAATAAAGGAATATATAAATCAGGTACAAATGCAAAGCAACTATAAAATGAGCTTATTTATGCTAGTTTTAGGATTTTGTTATGAGAGTGTATAAACAATTTTTTTAATAATATATATGTAACCATTTGCATATTAAGCATAACATTTTCAAAAGTACCCAAGTGTTCTGGGAACAAATATTTCCTTGTCATTCACTGGATTAGTTTTCCTGATAATGCCTTTGTATAGTGATACCCAGGGAGCTCCTGCACAGAGAACTTAAAAAAGCAGAGAGGTTGTATTATTAGAGACATCAATTATTAGAGACAATCACCAACTGCATGAAATTCAACAAGGGCAAGTGCCAGGTTCTGCACCTGGGCTGGGGCAGCTCTGGATGGAGGGGCAGGTTAGAAATGAGAGGCTGGAGGGAAACAGCTCAGAAAGGGCCCTGGGGGTCCTGGTCAATGACAAGCTGGACACGAGCCAGCAGTGCCCTGGCAGCCAGGAGGGACATCCCTGTCCTGGGGGCACCAGGCACAGCATCACAGCCGGGCAAGGGAGGGACTGTCCCAGCTGGGACAGCCTCACCTCAGTGCTGGGGCAGCTCTGGGTGCCACGATATAAAGCAGACATTGAGCTGTTGGCGAGCATCCAAAGGAGGGTAAGAGGATGGTGAAGGGCCTGGAGGGGAAGCCGTGAGGAGGGGCTGAGGGCACTGGGTCTGTTCAGCTGGAGGAGACTGAGGGAGACCTTAGAGCAGTCACAGCTTCCCTGGCAGGGCAGGGCCAGGCACTGATCTCTTCTCTGGGATGACAGCCACAGGACCCCAGGGAATGGCCTGAATTTGTATCAGGGGAGGTTTAGGTAATTTTTCAGGAAAAGGTTTTTAACCCAGAGGGTGTTTGGGCACTGGCACATCTCCCCAGGGCAGTGGTCACAGCACCAGCCTGGCAGAGCTCAGGAGTGTTCAGACAATGCTCTCAGGCACAGGGTGTGATTCCTGGAGAGTTCTGTACAGGGCCAGCAGTGGGACTCAGTGATTTCTGTGGGTCTTTTCCAACTCCCCTGATTCTGTGATAGAACCTGTCAGTTGAGAGTCACTTTGGTTTGAGTGGGAAAATCCTTCTTGCTTACTTTCAAGTGAAGTTACAGAAGACTGACCTGAAAAGAAGTTGTCTGACAAAGCATCACCTGCCCAGGAACAGCACTGCTTCCCACTGCTGATGGAGCAGGAGCAGAAGCTCAGTTTAGAACAACAGAGAGGTCCTGGCTCTGAATTCAGGGTCTGTGGAAGGATTTTGGTGCCAATGTGAACATTCTGCAGGCTCACAGATGCAATCCCCAGAAACCTGCTTTTGCAAATGAGTAAATTGTGCATTAATATATTGTATATATTATTGATATTCTGGTTATTTTCAAATCCTTAGCTGCTGTTACAATGCACACTGGACACCATATAATAACATCAATGAGTTTATATAATGAAAAAAGTGGACATTCAGACATGACTTTCCCAACTACTTTTTGAATTGTGTTCATTGCAGAAATGTCCTGTGACAATCTCTGAGAATGGCAATCCAGCTAATATAAAGCTTTCTCTGATTTGCTTTAAGGATAGTATAACAAACTAATTTTGTATCTGGCAGCAAATTGGATTTTGTTTGGGAAATTCAAGGCAATAAAATTCATATTATACACATGTGCATATTTTTTCCATGTATTTCATCTTTGTCAGAAAGATCTCATCTATTCAGGATGAAATTTCATTCCCATTTAATAAAAATGCAGTGATTCAAAGTTTACACTTGAAAAGTGTAAAAAATAGACACTAAAGTGGTCACTCAGTTGTGTAACTTTTAATCAGGGAACCAGTATCAGTTCAATGCAGTCAAACACAGTAAAATTGGTTTTCCTTCTATCAACTCTGAATTTGGATATTTGACTTCAAAAGGACTTCTATTAAAAGTTAAGGGACCACTGGCACATGAGGCTGGAGGTAGAGATTAGAAATATTGCTGGAGAGGAAAAATAGGCTGAAACAGTTGAGGCTTGGAGTGGATGAGATCCAGGCTCCATTCCTGTGGGGACACTACATTACTTTCAGGCACTGGACAAATCACTTAAGATTTTATGTTTTGATCCTCAGGGATGAAAACAAGAATCCTTCCTTTCTGTCCTTACAGGTGGTGTTCCCTTAGATTTAATAACAGTTTCTTGAATGCATGTGTGCATGTGTATGCATAATACATATTTAAATTATCATCTACACACATATATGTAATCTCCCCTTGAAAAACAAACTCTGGGGTGGATTCCAAGTACTAATGTTATATAAATTAGATTTATTTTTTTTAATTGAACTATCAGTGCAGAAACAAAGGGGTAATAAAACAGAATTTCCCAGTGTTTCTGGGTGTCTGTTTTTGTCTGCCTACGTGGTTGCCCTGAAATTATAGTGAAAAGGGAAGGAAACATAAAACCAGATAAATAACACGTAAATAATCACATTCCTGACTTTGAAAAGGGAATGTGAACAATCCTTTTTCACTGCTGGCATTCTAAAACAAAGACATAAAACTTATGAAGTGACCTAATTTACTTTGACACACCATCATTATTTATTATGATAAATTAATAAGCAGCACCTTTGGGTGCTCCCAATTCCTTCCGTTCCTGTCACAGCTGATTAGGATTTCTGACTAATAATATGGATAAAATGGATAATAGTAAAATGTAATGGATAACATGTAATAAAATGGAGAGTGCATTAGTACATGATAGTTTCTTTTGTTTACTTAATGCAGAACAATTGCTGCTTTTTCACTTCCCCAATCACAATTTTCTCATAAACAGTGAGCATTTCTACCTCTTGCTTACAGGGCTGATGTGGAAAGAGTCATTACTCACATTTTATTATTGCCCAGAGCTCTTATTTACTGTGAAATAGAGGAGTTGTGGTAATTTAAATATGTAACATATAATCTAACTAATCACATTTTCTCAAAAGATCTATGATTAGCATTATTAAAACAAAATCGCAATGACTGAAAATTCTATAAATTTAATCTTAGAATATTGTACCCTCATTAATGATATTCCAATAGTGTGTACACTGTAGACAACTTCTCATCAGCTTGAGTATTACAAATATGAGTAGCATTGTTGAATCATCTGTATTGTACTGCAACAGCACTGACTTTTGCAAAATATGTTCAGGTCATCCTAAACTAATTTCTCACTCCTTACACACTGCAAAAATAAAAATACTTCAACTTAATTTTTTTAAACTGTCTTTGATTACCATCATCCTGTGGCATGTTGCAGATTTCTTTTCCTGTAACTACTGTACATTATTTCTTAGTATCCCTTGTTTTTTTAGTTTACTGCTACTACATCTTTGCTGTTGAAAATTGCAGAAATACTCTCCTGTAGTAGGCATATAAATACTTTAACCAATAACTTTCCATAGGGAGCAGCACTACCTTTGCTTTATTCTCTTAAATCTTCACTAAAGGGCCTGATTATATTCTAAGGTTATTTCATGTCATTAAATGAATTTAAAGAGTTTTTTTCACACTCTGTATAGACTATTTGCAGCTAAGGGCAGGTAAATGCTTACTGCACATGGAAACCAACCCTAGAGAGTTAAATGAAAGCTTAGCTGAATTGTGATCAGTGTAGCCACTGACTTCATCCAACCCAAAATCCCATTTTCTCTCCATTATTTAGGCTGAAGATCTTCACTGTATGCTAAACTTTTCCTGCTAACAGGCAGGAATAAACCTAGAATAAACCTGGGCAGTGTGAATGCTGTATTGGCTGGCAGGAATCCCCCAGTTCTACTGCTGGTGCTGATAATCCCACTGTGCCTTTTGATAAGTTAATGAAGTTTAATTTAGTAGGAGCTGTGGGTGCTAAACATACTGAAAATCCAACCTTTTTTGATGGGTTTAAATCACCTAATTTTGGGGAGCTAGGCCTCCTGCACCACTTAGAAATTTCAGGCAATTTGCAGTTACATTATCAGGATTAATATGCTAATACAAGAAAATTTGCTAAGCATTACTATCCTACAGAACCACTTGCACATAAATTTTAACTCAGATTTTCTGTGGGATATTTGAAACCACAAAACAAAAAAAAATGTGAACAGGCAAACATCTGCCTTCTCTACACTTTGGAGTATGATTATGGGTAAGCCATTATAAAAACCTAGGGAGAATTTTTCCATTAATATTTACTGGAACCATATTGTCCAGCTAAACACTTTTAGGGCTTTTATTTGCATAAGAATGTCTCATAGTCCTCAACAGATCTCCTTTGCAGATTACCTTTGGGACTTTCTATTCTTCTCTGAAGTCAAAAAGGAAAGTAAATGGGTTTAGCTAAGGTCAGAGAGAAATTTGGGCTGAACTGCAAACTGAAATCTTTAAATGATATGGCTTTTGCCTCCTACCAGTTTTTCTTCCAACATTCTCTTCTGTACGACAGAATTTTTTTTTTTCTGAAGTTATTATTGCCTTGATTCCATATGTCACAGAAATACATACAGGGCATGGGAAAACTCAGCCAAACGTGGGGAGCAGCAATTTCCAGAAGCTGTAATTCAAGGGCTCCTGGAGAGAGGCTGCTGCAGCTCCTCCCAGCACAGCTCTGTGCCAGCTGCAGCCAAGAGGATGGCTGCATTCACTGCCCAGGCTGCTGTGAGCCAGAGGCAAAATCAAGGGAATTAAGCTTTTTAAGCTCCTCTTCTTTCTTGAAGCTGTTGCCCAGACAGTTTCCTACATATGATGAAGAGGTAGCCAACAGCTCTCCTGGGAGAAGATGTCCTGTGTGTCACATGCTCAGGCCACCCCCAGAGCCTCATGTTTGCCCTCTGTGGAAAAGCCAACACATTTTTGATGTGCTACAAACACCATTGCTGGTGGTGTTTGCCTCAGATGTGATGGAGAATTGAGCAGATGTTCTTTTTATGCAGCATTGGTAGAAAGTCAGCATTTCATGGCACTGGTGCTTGGACCACTTATCTTTCATTTAATTAGGAAATGGTGAAATGATGGATGGAGAGGGCCTGGTCCCAACCCCAAGGAGCCCAAGGGAATGACTCCTTCAGATAAATGGACACTGCATTAGGGGTTAAGTGCCACATGGCTGTACAGACTGCTGACACACACAATCACTGTAATTTCACAAAATAGCTTGTTCTTAAGAGACACCCTGAAGTCTCCATGTGTTTAGAAAAAAAGAGAAAGAGAGAAAGAAATTTTCCTCCTAAGTCTGTCTAATCTTCTTAACTGTATCAAAAGGCATGGGAAGATTTAGGAAAATGAAGCTCAGAGGAGAAGAAAGAGCCAGTCAAAGGATTTTTGAAAGGATTAAATATTAGTAGGGGATGATATGAAGGAATACAATAGAGCCACAAGGTTTGAAGATTTACCTGTTCTCTGCCATTAGGTGCAATGATTATTTCCTCATCTGCCATTGGGAAGAAATGCTTTGAGGGTAGAAAAGGCATTTTTGTAATCCTAACCATCACTCTTACTATTATTATTAAACCCTTACATAAGGGAAATCCAATAGGTTCTTTGAAAAGCAAAGACTATATTAAAGAGGGATTTCTCTTGCAAATATACAGCCTGTAAACATGAGAGACAAAAGGTAATAAAAAAATACAAACCAACACTGAAAAAACCTCATGCAGTTATTCTAATTATTGCTGTCCCAGATTTAAATTGCAATTAGCTTTAAGAGTTTTTGTACAAATGAGATGTACTTGGGGTTCTTCTGTTTCAGGGATACAGACTGAAAAGCATCTGTGCAGTGATTATGCAAAGCATTGCAAAGCCTACTCTGATAAGACTTAATGTTGTCTAATATGAACAGCAAATGATGGACAGAAGAGCATCCAAGCACCTGGACAAAACCCAGGAAGTCTAACTCTGCCAGTCTGGATGTTTGAACATTTCCACTGGAGTTTAACACATATGTACTGCTTGTTCTTGGAAAGAATGCTTTATGAGCAATAATGTAAAAGATATCTGCAGTTACATGCAGCTTGAAGAGAAGTAAAGCAGGTTTATACAGGTATCCATAATTCTGTGCCAGGCTCTAACTTCAGTTTCCATGCATTGTGCCCTCTCCACACACAACTCTGAATTTCATGGGCTCTTGCTCTGTATGGCATTATGGGCTAGATGTTCAAGGTGCACTGGGTGACATTTGGCCCAAAGTACTGCATACTGGAAAACTTGCCCCTACTATTCTGCCAGTATTTACTGTCCTTTTGGATATGCTGATCTGGCTGTGAGACACTGAAATTTAAAAAACAAACAAAAAATCTTTCCACTCTCCTATTCTTTTCCTCATACCATCTTCCATCTCTTACTCCTGCCAATCTTCCCACTCTTGAGCACATTGTTGACAATATCTACAGACAGGAAATGGGACAAGTCTGTTAAACCAATGCCTCTCCCATTCTTCAGGTAGCTTCAATGCTACCTGTGAGGAATTATAAAGGGAAGAAATACAGGAAATACGTTCCCACAAGTTTTTAGCACAAATAACAGAAAAAGAAAGAATTGAAAAGCTTCTTACCAAATACATTAAATGCTGGTGTCATGCTGAGGGAAGAGAAGGGGAACAAAGGCCAAGCAGCTAAATCTGATACTAATAGGTCAAGATTTGTCAAGTGTGAAGGGTATTGGGTAAGTAGAGACAGATTCTACACC
The DNA here is from genome assembly GCA_030060385.1 of Muscicapa striata striata. Classification (NCBI taxonomy): domain Eukaryota; kingdom Metazoa; phylum Chordata; class Aves; order Passeriformes; family Muscicapidae; genus Muscicapa; species Muscicapa striata. The sequence goes on along the minus strand of JAREIS010000225.1, from coordinate 461,921 downwards.
TAAATTCCATACCAAGAGAAGTTGGGTTTTCAATCTTTGCCTTGACAAAAGAAAATATAAGCCCAAATATACTGCAGTATATTTTCTACAGTGAAAAAATTAATTTATTATAAATCATTAACATTCAACTACCATTCACAGATACACATGTAGGTTAAAAATCATTGATATTTGAAATAGGCACACCAGTGTTTGCACTACAAAGCGTGCATCCAAAAATAACTGTAGGCAATAACTGCCTGTATTCAAAGGGTTTCAAAGGAAAGCTCCACCTGGTTGTAAGTGGTATTTTATTAGGAACAATTGGAAAGGCAGTAATTGTGCATATTTTGGATCAATCGTTTTACTCTGCAGTAAAGCTGAGTAACTGTCAGTTCCATTGTTGGAAATGATCCTTATAATGTAACCTCAATCAAAAGATATAATAATAGCATTGATTTCAAATCCAGCTGTTAGTTTTCCAATAAACTCCAGACATAACAGCTGCTATTTTTTCTCCATGAAACATATTTTGACCGTGGTCTTTTTGTGTGACTGAATCCTAGTGAGTTATTAGTAAAAAGAACACAACTTACAGCTTTTCTCCTGCTATTCATTTAGTCAAATTTTGTATTATTTCCTTGACCTCAATACCTTTCATTTATTTAACCTCAGCCAGGGAGCAAAAATGCTTTTACAGTCCAGACAAGAAATCTGAATAAATTGGTGCAGTGAGTTTAAAGTCCACAGGGTAATGTGTAAATGTAGATTCTGCTTTTCATTATAAAATATAGCCATGAAATACTTATATATAAAAGCTGCACTAAATTTTAACAATACACCACAGTTGCAAATCTATATTTTAAAGTGCTGGGACATTTTCTGCTACCAAATAAATTTTTATCTGTGAAATAGAAATATGGCCTCAGAAGCCTACAAATATGGGCTTTCCTTGTTTTGAAAGGTTGTGAGATTTATCTAAATATGAATTGTAGGCAACAGCAATGACACACTGTAACTTACCATGATTAGGAGAAGACAGTAACGTCTAGAGAACTGTTTCCTTGTGTTACAGGAGTCATCTTTGTGGGAGGATAAAAATAACAATGTAATGTATAACATATCAGGAAAATAAAACAACACTCCACTCTATGTTTTTTCATCACTTCAAAGTAAATAAATCCCTATTTTACATTTCAGGGTGATATAAAGTAAACATTTATGGGAAGGGTTATATGTAGCAAATGTTATTTAAACTAAAAAAATCATGCAAATTCACGAGGACTTCATATTTTTTACTTATTTTACTCTTCTATCACTGTTAAAAATGATCTGTGCCTTCAATAGTATTTCTCATCCAGCAACCTCAATATGTATGTTGTAAAGATGAATGGATGAGGTGTTTAGAGTTAATGATCTGTATCATATTGCATCCATTTAGCTAAAGATATATAATCCCACACAGTTTGGTTTATATTGACTCTTATTCAAGAACTACATCTTTGAAAGGCCATCATGCTCTTCTGACAGGTTAGAAGATGAGAATAAATAAGACAATATACTCAGCTTTCTGCTTTATAGATAAAGTCTACAGGCTACTTGACAGTTTTACTTCTTATATTTTACAGTGATATTAGAGTTATTTATTGCCAAATTACAGCCACATTGCATTTTATCACTTAAACTTTTTGTGCTTTGGAAACATTTGTTGTTCATTTTATTTCTGCTAGCATAAACATATTTTATATCTGAGTGTGCATGAGTATATACTCTGAATAAATACATCTGGTTTCAGTGATTTTTATGCATCCCTTTTATGTCTACTGAATGAGATTCACCTTAAAGTAACAGTTACCACAAAGAAATGATGCAATTTTAAACAAAATAATTGCAAAGAGACTTAGACAGTATTAATGTAGTTTTTGGAAGAAGAATGATTTAGCATGTTTCCTGAGCTCAGAGCTTTCCTCTGTTTCTTGGTTAATGCTTTTAGGGTTACATTATTGTGTTTCAAGTTAACTGAGGAAAAGTCTTGGGTAATTTGTGTTGGGTCAACAAGGCTGGACTGGATATGCCACATTCAGAGAGGACATTTTCATCAAGTATCAAAAAAAGGCTGCAAAATCAACAGTGATATTCATTGTCTGACCTTTGTACTTTTTGTTTCATTTTTATCATCTCTAAAATAATCTGTAACCTCCTGTACACTGCTCTCAATAAGGGCAGATAGACTTTCACAAATAACCATTGTCAGGTTTTGTCTTTAATAAGTGCTGTCTCCACTGTCTGTGATCCAATATTTGCATTTATCACACAATAAGTTCCAGGTGCTGAACACATGGACATGAACATGCATCTAGGCATTGTAGAACAAACTGTCTGCAGGGTCCTAAATATGCATTTCTGGATCATCTGTGCCCTCAGCAGAACCAACACCACCAATACCTAAATGTGATGCCAGCAGAAATTTTAGTAATTTTTTGAGACAGACCAATATCTGAAAATATCTTTTTACCACAGGGGAAACATAAGATCTCCTATGGTAAAAGAAAAACTCCTCAAATTAATATCTAACTGATAATGAAAATCACTTTTCACTGCAGTTGGAGGGGGTTAGCTATGGAGATCTGGAAGTATCTGCAAGAGAACTGGTGTCCCTCAATATATTTATTAATGGTCCTCTGCAGCTACAGGATGAAATTTGCTGATGTGATAAAGTTATTCAAGGTACTAAAGAAAATATCTGGAAAAGGCTCCAAAGGATCTTATCATACAGAGTGACTGAAAGATAAGGGTGGCAGATAAAATTCAGCATCAGTAAATTCAAAATAATGTATCTAGAGGAAAACCAATTTTAACCACTTAGATACACTAATGGCATCTAAATTAGCCTTTACTCAGAAAAGAAATCTTAATGTTTTTGTGAGCAGACAATACAAGGGCTGTCTTTAAAAAGGGACGATGATGATGATTATGAATTTTAAAACAGAATCAATCAGAAATTACCACTGCTGTCACTGCATCATCCCTTTTTACCTGTACCTTGAATATTGCATGCATATTTGTTTTCTTCACCTTAAAAAAGATGCAGCAGAATTAGGAAGACTTCATGAAGATTGGCAATTATGATTAGATCTAATAGATCATATTCTGTGAAGGGAAAAATTAAATAAGACAGAATATTTTAATTTGGAAAAGAGATGTCCCAAGTAAAATATGATAGAAATTATTAAAGAATTATTAGAACAGAACAATGATAGATAATTATTTTACATTACTTTTACAACAAAAATATAGTTAAGAAACAAATATAAAACTACTCAAAGTACTTATCACACAGAATGCCTAAGCAAATAAAGAAGTTCATGGCTGCACAATATTCTTGAGTAACAAATCAGGTATTTCTTTGGTTTGGTGAGGTTTCTTTTAATAGCACTATTTGAAGAAAAAATTATCAAATGCTACTAAACACCAGACTCTATCTTAGCAACTCCACTCTCCAGAGATTGCTGGAGAAATAAATCTATCAGAGACAGTTTGACTGAACTCTTGATCTGTCCTTACAGTCTTTGCTTCAGCTTTTAATGAAGCAGGTTGTGTGTTCTCTTTCCATACACTGCCTTATTGACAAGTTCTCAGCCAGATAAACATTTTCTTTCCAAAGTAAGAGACCATCTTCCACTGCATTAAGAGAAACTACTGTTTAATACCAGAGATTACATCAGTTCTACAGATTTTTAAGTGATCTCAGCTGAAGAAGCCTAAGTCTGACAAGGCAATTGCTGTAGGTGTAAATATAAAGAGTGTCAGTGCCTGGCACCAGCCCTAAATAAATCACTGAAGTTACTTCCATCCTGTTCTTCTATATGATTATATCTTACCACACTAGAAGCAGCCATGCAGACCCTGATTTATAACACAGGGAGCATTTAAAGATGCATGTCTAGTCATGGAGGGCTGAGTGCCAGGGATGCACAGGGCTGTACTTCCAGGCCACTTTGTGGAGCACCAGTTTTGAAGAAGGAGCTATGTGAACACTCATCTCTAATTTCCCTAGATCATGAGGCACAGACCATGCCAGTGTCCAGCATCTGACACACAGGGGCAAAGAGCTGCAGCTTTTCAAGCTTTGGTGAAGCACACTTGATGCTCCTGGAAGGTGCTGGCTCTGAGCCTTCCTGCTGCTGGTGTAGAAACTGCATGTGTGAGAGGCTGAGTTGGGTGTGTGGAAGGTGTGCTTCTGCATTTCACAGATAGCTGCAGTTTGGGCATGCAGAGGAAGGCCATACCTGACAAATTAGAAGACAGTGGGAAAGATTTAGTCCTCATTTGCATTTTACAGAGTAACATGGAAAGCCAGAGAACAGTGCAACCCCTGGCCAGCTGACATTTTGGAACACTCCTTTAGTCCAGCCAGCCCAGTTTTCTGTAATCCTGGAAAACACAAGTACCTACAGCAGAAGAAAGAAGAAGAATGTTCATATCAAACAGCAAATTTCAGCATAAACTTTCTTAACACTTGTCCCTGACTTCTTACCTCTAGATGGAAAATCTCTTCAGAAAACAAACACTTTGTCTCCTTCCTGCCCAGCAAAATCAAAACTCACTCAAATAACCCTAACACCACTGCAGATGATGTGATATGTCAGATTTTTACTTGTTCATTTACGTGAACTGCTGAGAACTCCAAAGGGCCTGGAAATGGTGATAAAGAACATTTCCAATGTGTATTTTGACAGAAGATAACCTGAGTAGGATATATCAATTAATGAAAACTCTGAAAACCTTTGGACTACAAGATGTTTGCTTTCCCAGAGAGTGAGTGCAGCCTGCTGCCAACGTGCCTGGAGTACACTACAGGATTCAGCAGGCTGTTGACAGGACAGCCAGTCTCATTATGGGGCCTTGCTCCCAGATTGCTAATTAAAAGAATGCATACTGCTTGCTTTAATCCCATATATAAATGGTGGAATAGAATCATGCCTGGGTGCTGTGAGTCATGTTTGCCTCTATTTTCTTTTTCTGCTCAAGAAAGAAATGCAAGTTCTCACTAAATTAAGAAGTGAGCCTTGATGAGGCAAAATATTATGCATTCTGCTATGCAACATCCCCATGGAAAACTCATCCTGTCTCATTTTTGCTGCTTGGCAATATTTCTTTTTCTCTTCTACAACTGCACAAGTGTGTAAAACTTCTGTTAAGGTTCTCCACCAATTTTCCCTTTCCTTCTATTTTCTCATCTCCCACTTCTTTCTTGATGTATTGTCTCTCTAGATCAGGGACAGAAAACTGAAGCAAAATTGGTGAAGAACTTGTCTTACCAGAAATGTCACTGGCTACAGAAGTTCAGTACAAACCAGCACTATTTCCTTTTCTGAGTACCACAAGATCCTTGTGTGGTGGTAAAGCTGAGCTGTGTCAGGGAAGAAAACACCTGGGTCCATAAAAGTGATGGAAGGAGAATGAGAAGAGACAGGAACATAAAGCAACAGTGAAAGAGTGAACTGCCAACAAATTTAATATTTTCCTTGCTAAGTGGCTGCTTACCACAAAACACCAGGGACTTTTAAAAAGTGGTTATTTTGTGGAATTTTAACTGAAAAACAGTGGTAAAATTCATTGTGCATAGGCTCCTCCTCATTTCCTTTTGCATTCATGTGGTAGACTTTCAGGAAGGAATTATCCTTTTAATAATTTTCTACTCATTCATGCTTCTGTCCAACAACTCATGCAGGTACTATATACCTATATACAGGTTTACACAGCTGGCAAGCCTTTTTTGCACTCACTTACAGATTTGCAAATTTTACATGTACTCCTGGACAAAGTGACACTGAGGGAGAAATAATTCCACTGCTGTGAACACTCTCCAAAGAGGAGCAGGTAAATGGCACCCAAACCCTGGGAAATGCAGAAAACCCACTTGGATGGGGCAAGTGGAGAGGCTGGAGCCTCTTGGCTTTTCTCAGCCCTTTACATCCTTTTTCTCCAATGATGTTCTGCTGGTTTGATCCCAGATCTCACTGTGTTTAGTGATGAGCTGCACCATGTCAGACACCGTGCTCTAGGCATTGCACAAGAGCTGCTGCAGCCAGGGAATACATTCCTGCTGTAATGTGGCACTGTGATGCTTCCTCAAGCAGAATAAATCTGCTTGGGCTTATGATGAAAAGTAATGTGCAGCATGCTCAACTATGCTCACAGTATTTTTAAGTGTATTTCATAAAACGTTATGATTTGATACTTTGATGGTTAGACTGGAGGGTTTGGTGAAGGGCCCTGTGAGTGGCAGGTCTGTGAAGATGAGCAGAGGTAGAAGCTTACACTGCCAGGAGCTGGGACTGGGCCTCAGTTTTGTAGTAATTCCCCTGGAGCAGCAGTTTGGTATTAGTTTAGAACTTCTATCTGTTCACATTTAAATTGATCTAGAAAAAGCTGACAAGCAACAAAGAGAAAAAGGAGGCAAAATGAGGGAAATCTGAGTTTATGCACACAGAGCCATTAGCATTCCATAGTGAAAGCTTTATCATGAACAGATCCCTTAATATTACTTCCATATGTTATAGAAAAGGGAGAAATGAAAGAAATTAAATTTGACTAGAGCAGAAAGAGATTTTTGGAAGCATAAATATAAAACTTTACTTAAAATTTCTATATAAACGAAATATTTATATCAGTGTATCTGCATTACCTCTATTTTCTGAATAAATATTATGGCAAGTAACATATCAACATTGCAAGTTCTAGTCTAGTCTATCACTACAACTGCTGGCTAATTTTATTTGAATGCTACTCTGTCATCAGAGGATGGTTCAATTACAGTTATATACATAAACATAGCTGTTGCTTAGCATTTAGAATACTCTTGCCTTATGTTCACTGATTTTTTTTTCCTGTCAAATATTTCTCTATGTCCTTTCAGCTCCCCTGGTGAATTATTATAGTCAGCATCACCATCAGGTCTTTCTGCTGCTTTTAGTTCTAATTTTATTTTCAACTTTAACCTTTTGTTGCTTTTTGCTCATCTGCACAGAATGAAGAGAAGTCATGAGGCTTCTTCCTGCAAATCCCTGTGGAATTAACCTTTCTGTCCTCCCCAGACTATTAATTAATATATTCACCCCTTCTCCTCAAACTGGAATCATTGCTGTCTCCTTGTCTGTGGTCATCACATCTGAAACCTCACCCTTAAATTCTGCTGCAGACACTAAAGATCACAATTTTCCTTGCTTCTTGGACTGTTGGACACAGTTTTCATGCCCCAGTCTTTGTTTTCCACTCCATGAAAAAAGGGTTTCTGGTCCCTGTCACAAGGCTGCTCCAGGCTGATCTTGCATTGATTCCAGAGCAGCCCTCAGTGCAGGGACACTGAACATGCACGACCTGGGATTTCCTACTGCTCTGAGGAATATCTTCAAAACCATTTCCTACCTCACAGTTTTAGATTTACAAAATCCACTTTATCCTCTTTCATGTTGTTCTCATCTCTTCCATATTGCAGACAGGAATCTGACTCACCAGGAAGGGAAGTATGACTTGCTGCTGGATGGGCAAGGACTGAACACATCCCTTTTCCAACACTGATTTGTCTGTCTAACCCTGTCATCTGTCTCACCTCTTTTTAGCTTGAAAATCCATGCAGGATCTATGATTTATGATACATTTAAATATCTCATGGCACTGCTTGGTATGTGCCATGTTTGGCTTCCAGTTGCAATTTCATTTGCCTATAATTTTTGCAAAGTTTTGGTTTACTTTTCCATAGCATAGGCAGATGAGAGTTTTGCATGGGAGCAAGTAATTTTTACATTTTCCCTCTTATTTAGTTAGCAATGAAAATCAACATAAACAATCACAGAATTGTTTTACCATTTACTTTAGTTTCCTAGAATTTTTTCCATCTAGGAAGACACAGATGACTATCCCATTTTAGGTGTGATGGCATAAAACTAGAATTGGTCTTTATTTTCATTTTCCTACCCAGTGATGTATCAGCAATGTGAAGAGTGAAATTCCAGAGTCCATGTCAATACAATGAAGAGGACAGGTAAAACAAAAGCAGACAGAAGAGAAGGAAATTAACAAATGCACACTGAAGATGGAAACAGAGGATAGAATTACCTTTTGATGTGTCATTCTGAGAAGTCCCTGATGTAGAGGAATGATTTTCTTTCCATGAAATCCTACAGAAACATAAAAGTTTGCCTACTTGTTAAATACAAAAGGTTAATTCAAAATTCAAAGCTAATTCAAAATTCAAGACTAATTTAGATTTCCTGAAATGATCATTATGACCACAGCACTAGCCTCTTCTTATATATTTGCCTAAATAATAGTTATAATAAAGTCAGCAATAATTTAAAAACCTTTCTTGTCAGGAGAGGATTTTATGCTCAGTCATGAAGAATGGCACTTGAATGCCCAAGTAAAGGGCACACCTACAAGATACTAAATCAATTAATTGATACAGAAAAGCTGAATTAGGAATTTGAAAATGTCTTGAAAAATTAAGACTGTTTTAGAGGGGAAAAACTGGAAACAATTAGAGAAGATTGCAAATTACAGAAAGAACGGTCTGAAAGAAAACATGCCCGGTATAAAAGACATAAGAAAGAAAGAAAAATTTTTGTATTGACATCTACATTGCTTTGGAGAAAATAACTTCCCTCAGAACCAAGAGAGTTTTAACTTTTACTTATGAATGACTTCATACCTAACTTCTGTATTTTTAAATGCATGTGCCTCTAAGGTAGAAGACGTAAAATCTAAAATAATTACTAAGCCTTGTGGCCAAAAGGAAAAAAAATATTAGAATTGGACTTCTGTGCCAGAACTTGAACCTATCAGAATTCCATCAGGCTCATGTTTTCACACTGGCCAGGGACATGCTATAGCATGTTGAATAGGATTCTTTATCTAACAGTGACACCTTAGAGTGTTAAATTACAAAATAATTTTCAAGTCCAACTACTGGAAAAACTGCCTCCACTTGGGTTAGTCACAGTTCACAAGCAGGAGCAATTTTACCATTTTATACTTTCAGTGACATCTCCTTTTAATATTTTTTTTAAAAACCCTGTCTCCTAGAGTTTTTGTCCTATGCTGTTGCTAGAGGATTTAAACTTTAAATGTCAAAGTCTATCAGGAATGAAAATGTTCCTCTGGAAAGGTGAATCAACTCATGCATTAAGGAAAGCATGACAGGAAGAAACCTTCATGTTCAGAAAGAACCTCTGAATCTGGGTCTATTGATAAAATAAATGCTCAGTTCCAGTGTTTGGTTTTCAGCTGCAATCGATGGGACTGATCATACAGGCAAAGATAAGAGCATGAATAAATGCTTTTGAGAGGCAATTAGAAGCAAGCAACAATTTTTACAAAGTAGACTGATGTTAATTAACAAATAATAAACTGAATAAGTATCATCATATGGGATGAAATGAGTATTTATTTTAAATAAAGTGTATTATGACTCATACTGGGAGGTTTAAAACAATTTAACATTTTAAAACTCAGGGTTTCTCAAGGATGTATTAACCTGTGAAGAGACATTCTGAAGGGAAATGATTTAAGTTAAGCAGTACAATGTCACTGGACTGAAGTTTTTTTTTTTCCTAGACTCAATGACAATTTTTTTATCTAAAAATCTACTGTTCTTAGTTTCTGCACAAACTGAATCAGAGATGTAACTCAAATCACTGAGTTAAGTAATTTTGTATTTATAAGGGGTAATTTCACTATAGAATCTGCAGTAAATTTTGGAATGTAAATTACTGACTTCATTATTATATAAATACATTCTAAATGTCTGGATTGGTTACAGTGTTTGATTGTACTGCTTACACTGCATTTAATAAATATTATTGCATTTAAAAGACTAGATATTTCATATCTATTAAGAAATAGTTCTTAAAGGAAAATAGTATCTCTAATACCTTATGGAGCATCATATTTCACATAGAAATGAAATACAGAGAAATACCTTAACTGATGTTACTAAATGAAAATTTGGCCAATTACTGACTGCTATTATTAAATTCTAACTGGTGCTGGTTAGTGAGATGACTCTCAGTAAGTTCATGCCAGTTTGCTGTGGCTGTGCCAAGAGGCAATGTCATTAAGGAAGGGTCACAAAGCTGCATTTGAGATGTGGATGCCAACTGTGAAAGTCAGAGAGCCTCTGGAGCTCCCCTGGTCTCTGCCTCCCTGCTAGGGGCCAAGGGAGCCTTGCTGTTTCTTGTTCTGCTCAGTATCAGGCTCCCACCATCCCAAGCTTACAGATGATCAAATGAGCTGCATTCTGCTGCTTGGCATGTGCAGGGGGTTATATCTGTTTATATTTACTGTATATACACCCCTGAAGACTTGATGTACTGCAAGCATAATAAACATAAAAATAAACATAAATCTAAGGTGTTACATAACCATAAAAGCCATGAGGCTGGAACTTGGTGACCTAGTAAAAGTTACTTTTGTGTTTGAACATTTCACTGAATGAAGATTGTTCCCCATACAGTGATCTATAAAAACAATTCTGCATCCAGCCAATGGTTTCAGTCTGTTTTTCAGTTCTACCACTGTATTTATGGATGTATAGGATGCAAGGGGGTAAAAAAAAAAAAATCTGGTAAGTGATGTAATTTATCTGCACAGCCAGATCTACCACAGCTTGTTTCCTTAGAGCTTTGGGCACCAGAGTTACCTCCCTGTTCTGTGCCATTCTGGAGATCTTGCCCTTCTGTCACATTCTTTTTGCATCTTCTGTCTGCACTTTGGACCCTTTCTAATACAAGAGTGGACATAAGGTGCATGATGCACCTCAGCACAGAACAAAATGTGGCCACTTCTTTGCCTGTTATTTCAGCTTCTACTTGTTATTTTCTTTTAAAATCACTATCTGCAGAGAAGGGAAGAAAAATGTTATTTGGGGACCTGGAGTATCCTCTAGGTCATGATTCTCAAGCACAGTACTGCAGCTTTTGCAGTCAATCACAATTGCACATTGTAACAGAGAAAATGAAATCTCACTGTGTCCTCCAATGCCCGGGCACTCCCTCTGTGGAAAACCAGCCATGGCACACACTGACACACACCAGCTTGGATAAATGCTGTGTTTTGTGATCACAGACAGCCACAAAGATCTCCAGCCTCCAGATGTGGGATGCAATAGTAGCAGAGAAGTCATTTATGTATAAAATGTACAAGTGTGCTGTAGGCTATTCACCTCCCTGCTTCCCTTTCTGACCCCATGAGGTTTAAAAGGCTGATATACATTTTACATCCTTTCATCACACATGAGGCAAGAGCACAGAAAACCTCAATGTCCTCAGTCTAGGACTCATAAGGCACTGCAGAGCCCAGCACCACTCCCTGGGTTCACAGTTTCAAGTTTCCAACCTTTACAAGGATTAGGCTCATTGTACTGTAGAAGGCTGGTAACTTTGACACTTATGCTTGAGTAACAGATGCACAACATTTAAGTGTTTGCCTTAAAACAAAGAGAAAAAAACAAATTTTCTGACTGAATGCAAAGTGTACCTGTGGCCTTGTCCTCAAAACCCCTCCCAGGCTGATTAAAAATCCATTAATTCAGTGTTTGACAAAATATATAACTTAGGGCAGTCATGAAAGACCTCTAGACTAGTCCCAACATTAGGTACATAGCACACAGCTATGATTATAAATCTCCTCTACATGCAACAGCTAAAAATCTTACTAGTCCTCTGTTATTTTGAGAAAAGAGGAGGAAGAAAGGAAATCTTAGTGAGCTCACCTGCAGCCTGACAAATTACCTCATCCATTGCCACTAATATGAGCTTACCAAGCTGAATTAATTTCTTTGCCACCATGATCTTTTTTCTAGTCAAGAAATCAAGGTCATGTTACACCCACAGAACATCAATAGATGTGTATTACTCTTCATGAGATGTGCTAATTCTTATTCTTGAGGCAGGAACCACTAGTGGCCTATTAACTATTATATATTATAAAATCTTTCATACATTTCTGTCATTTACAGCTCCTACAAACTGTCCTTGCACGATGTAGTAACATATAAGGCTTAGGAAACTGACCTCTAAAGAATATTAAATATCTGTGTGGCAGATAAAAAGCAATTATCTCTGTTACTATTTAGATATACCTAAGGAATTTTTAGCATTTATAGTGTTGGTAATGGTCCCTCTTAGTGCTTTGATATCCCAAATCATGGCTAATCTATGCCCACTGCTTTGTGTTACAAATGCAAATGGGTTTGCATTGATATAAATACAAGACAAAATTAAATTAATGCCTTATTATTTTCAAGCTTATACATGCAAAGCTACTCAGAGCTGTCATTTTCTTTTCTGTGATCTAATTACAAAGCCTAGAGGGACACAGAGAGGAAACCAAGTATTTGAGGAAGTGGGATACACATGCTCCAAGGGTAGTCACGAGCTCAGCAGGCTGCAGGAGCTTTAAACAGGTTAACAGTCAGCAGAATGTGTAGAAATGATAATAAATATCTAACTACAAATGAAAAAAAAGCATCCCAGGAGAGCAGTGCAACTGCCATGTGGCTGAACCTGTGTGGGAAATGTGTTATGCACTGTTAATAGAAGTAAGAAAGCAAAGTTTGTGTGCCAAAACTGTGCTCCTTTTGTTGCACCTGGGCCCTGCAGGACCCAACTTTGCTGCCACAGTGACAGAAGTTAGAAGATGAGTCCCATTTCTAATAAAACCACCTGTTCTTAATGGCAACAGGCAATTTCTGGGACTTTTTTACTCCAAGTTAGTGATTCTCCTGCTCTGCACAGATTTTTAAGCATGCCTGGAGACAATTCCATCAGAGTAATAAAGATAATCTCAGGTGGTTTGAAGGAGATTGAGGGAAAAAGGAATAATGATGTTTTATATGATCAGCTAGAGTAGCATTTTAAAAAAAAGTAGTATCATGAAAAAGGAAGTAGTTAACTTGCAAAATTTTACCTGGAGTAAAAATGATCCATTATGCAGTAGTCACATAGCCTGATTCCTCCCAGCAAGGCTTAGATCAAGGCCCAAATCTTCCCTAAATTTAGATTAAAAGGGAAGAAAATTATTCAGTGTTCTGCATTGCAGTACAACAGAGTCATTATTACCAAAGCTGCCCCACAAATATTTAAACTGCCTGTACAATCTATAGAGTTATGCATGATTTAAATGTTTTCCCAAGTTCTGAAATTAACATTGCAACTTTGCAGCTCCCAAGCAAGTTGCTTCTACAATAATAGAACTTTAAAACTCCATGGAAGGATATGTTAGAAATTGCCTGCTCAAAAAAATTTATGATTTTATTATAGCTGCATATTGACTATTCCTACAATAACCTGAAGGCAGAACCAAACAGTTTATTTATTCAAACTGCAAATGAAATCGGGCAAGAAAAGTAATTAGCAAGCAACAAAAAATAATGGAAAAGCACCATAAAAGTGGTTTTGAATTTATGTGGGTTGTCAGATAGTTAGAAAAATAACAGCTTAAATTTAAAAAGATCAACATTACTTTTTTTTTTTTTTTTTTTTTTTTTTTTTTTTCACACAGCACACAGTATATAAAGATTAACCACGAGGCTGGTTTTGAAAAAGCCCAGAAATCACAGGGTACTCTGCACATTGCCCAGCCACTGCTGCTTATGAGTGGAAATGTTACCTCCAGAATCAGAGATGCTCCTACAGGCCCCCATGGGGATAGATTGAAGCAATGCAAATAATATAAACTAAAAGGAACTAATTTTCCAAAATACAGATCTTGTGCAGGATTCTTCACAGTATTTAATTTTTATATCAATGGGCTACATTTCTGGTCTGTGAAAATGAAAACTGCTTGAAGCCAGGAATTTTCTGCAGGCAGTGATTTGCTCCATCTTGCTGGACCCCAAAGCCAGCTCCACCCTGCACCAGCCCAGCATGGTCACATTCCATAACCCAGGAACTTCAGCCCCTCTGACTTACTTGAACTTCAGGTTCCACATTGCAACCTAACCTCCTCACTCTCTGAGGAAGGACTTCCATTTCCTGAATACACAACAGTTCCTCAATTTCTAAGCTAAGCTTAAGTCACAAGTTTTGGGGAAAAATCTCAGCATCACTTCATGTAGCAATGTTGCTTGTTCCCCATTTAATCCATTATCTATTTTCTAATATCAATCTTCTGCCTTAACTGTTCAGTCCCTTTCATTGTAGTTCTAAATCTGCCCTTGCAGCCTTGGTTTAATTCTCTCTCAGCTGGCCTTGGGCTGTGATGCACTGACCCCTGGTGCTGCCAGTCCTTTCCCAGCTGGGCACTTGCTGGACACAGGGAAAGGAGCCCCATAAGCTCAGACCCAAACTGCCCAAGGGCCTGTGCCAGGACAGAAAAATGCACCAGCAGTGGCAAAAAATATCATGGTGTTTGTTTTTTCTAACTTTGCTTCTCAGAAGACACTCTGCTTTAATAGGAGTCTCATTTCCCCTGCCCTTATAAAATAATTCATACATGGTTTTAGCCATGCTTCCCTCTATTCCCCAGCTGCAATGCTATCTTTATAAATATTTTCCTGCTGCTAAATGCAGCTATGAATTTCATAAAGATCAAGGTAAAGGCAACAAGAAACAGCTGGATTATCACTTTGGCAGTTCCATTTTTGCATGGTCACTTTGCTCTCAGTGTGGAAAGAGAGTAAATAATGGCTATTACTATTTTGATGAATAAGCCCCCAGTGAGGACATAATCACAATTTCAAAAATAAAAGATTTAATTCTTATGCTTATTTTGGATATTTGTATTTTTTTTTTTAACTGAATGGTCTCTTATACCATATTTTACTAGCAGGGCATATCATTTGTTTCTTTTTTAAATCTGGAGCAGAATGTTCCTGAATAACATAAAATCCAAACTACAACCCCCACCATGCAGTTGTGGCTTGTAAAGTCAGGCTTTGCAATAAGCATTAGGATTTCTCTAAAAACCATTGTAGGCTTTTGGCTTTGATTTTTATAAAATATACTCTAGAAATTAGATGTGAATTAATGTTCAAAGTCTTGAAAATCTTTACTCATGAGAATTTGAAACAAGAGGAGGGAGGGGAAGGAAGGAAGGAAGGAAGGAAGGAAGGAAGGAAGGAAGGAAGGAAGGAAGGAAGGAAGGAAGGAAGGAAGGAAGGAAGGAAGGAAGGAAGGAAGGAAGGAAGGAAGGAAGGAAGGAAGGAAGGAAGGAAGGAAGGAAGGAAGGAAGGAAGGAAGGAAGGAAGGAAGGAAGGAAGGAAGGAAGGAAGGAAGGAAGGAAGGAAGTTATTGCTTCAGATATTTTGTATTATATTAGTAGCTGCAGTTCAGTGACCAGTTCAGTGACAAATATCTGACCCCCTCTCCCAAAACAAGAAGGGTGAGGAATCAAACTAAATATTTTAGATTTAAAGATGTTTCTAAAACAATTTGAGGAATTAAAAAAGCCAAGCAAAAAGCACATTAAAAAAAAAAAATAAATAAAGACACCAACCCCCCAAAGAAACACATAATGTACAGAAAATAAAAACTTTCTATCTAAACAGAAAAATATCAGCTGCTCTTTTAATATTTTATAGTCTCACATTTCCTTCTCCTTTGAAAAATAAAGACAGAAAAAAGCACTCTAACTGGCAACAACAATAAGGTGCATAATCCTTCCACAGACAGACTCTACTTAAGAGCAGAGAAGATTAAAGTATTTTAGTATTTTAGAGCAAGACTGCACTTTTGAAAAGGTTTGCTTAGCTATCCTTACATCATACAGTGGATTTTGCATCATGCAGTGAGCTTAAAAGAAACAGAAATGAAATATATTCTCCTTGCACTTGAAGCTCAGCCAGATGTGGTCCAGGGAACAATTCTCTCTGGACAGCACTGGGTGGAGTCTGAAGTACCTCCAATGCCATTGGTACAGTGTGGCAATGGTTTCACCACAGGTACTGGTCCAAATTACTTCCTCACGTAGATGAATTCAGCAAAATTTTGCTTTCAACCTGCATGACTTGGGAATTCCTTTCCCACACTCTATTGAGATGGTGACATGTATTTTGGACAGAATTATACAAAGTTTTTATCTGATAGATTCAATTTCTTTTCAAATACTTTCATGGGGACTTCCTCAATCTGTGTCAATAGCAGAATAAAAGTTATGTACATTGGGTACTCACATCTACCAGGTTACTGGTTGTTTATTTGGGTATTTAATCTAACATAATCTCACTTTAATTTCCCAATGTACACAATCCAAGGTAAAAGAAGCAGCAAAGGAATTTAAAAACTCCAAAACTTTTTTGGATGCACTAATACATGTTAGTTTCACTGAAGTCCACAATTAAGTTCTTTTCTAGAGGGGAATGTGAGATTATCTTGTGTGTGTTATCTCCTGCCTTCTTTCATGCACTGCACTTTATCTCAATTAGCTTCAGAAATAAATCTGTAGCACAATATTATCAAGTTTCATATATGGGAAGTTCTGGCAAAGACAAGTTTATCATACAAGAATCCAGCTCCAAAATCTCCATACTCAAAGTGTTTCGTGGGATATTAAAATCCATGGATTCAAACTGTATTTCAAAACACAGCAGTGTGCAGCCTTATGCAGATGCTAACAGATGACTGGGCTCAGCCTCTCTATGTTTGTCTTTTTTCCAGCTCCTCCCTCTCAAAAGGCAAAACCCACTTGCTTCTTTTTGTCCTCTGCAGAAAAGCTCACAGGTCCTGGCCCTGAGAGTTTACCTTCAAAGTGAAATTCAATTCCTGCTAAAGTTCTTTTTGACCCCAATACAGCCATGGTTTCACCCAGTGACTTCACCACAGTATCTCCACAAGCAAGCCTGGAAAATGACCTCAGGCTGGTACTGCAGCTCCCTGGGTGTCAGCAGTCAAAACTCTGCTGTTTTTCTCAGAAACACTCCTGAAAAGAAGATACAACTAGGTGGTGTTTATTGAGACATAGGTGGATAGCTCTGGGTACACCAAGTCTCCAAACACCCACAGCCCTAACAGAGGAATGATTTCTAAATGACAGACCTTAATCAAGAATAATACCAAGGCTCAGGCATGAATAGGAGATGTGTACCAGGTTAGTCTCTAATTAAATATGGAGTCATATACATCAAATTAATTAATATGCTAAACCCTTGGAGTTTATCTCCAGACAGAGATTCTATAAGAGAAACACTAGATATGTAAATTATCTTTCAAGAGAACTCTATATTTACCAGTTCATTTGTTTTGCAATACTACTTCCAGAAATAATAATAATAATACTCCATATAGGTATTGGCCCACATTACATTGATCTGTAATTAAAAGATGGTTATTAAGGTTACAGTGTTAAACTATCAAAAATTAGACATATGCAGTCCCAGTTTCCCTAAAGTGCTGACTCCCAGTCTTCCTTTCTTCTCCCTCTCCCCTTCCCTTTCTCAGTCCTGTTCCCTCTCCACCACCCCAATGGTCTAATTGCTTTATCCAATACAATTCTGAAAGGTTTCAAAACCTTAGCATGACCAGAGAGGAGCTACACCACTGCATTCCTTTTGCAGCCAGAAGAAGCACAGCTAATCATCTATAACTGCTTGGTAAATGTCATTCTGCAGTGTTATAAAGTAGCTGGTGTTTGTCAAGGATGTCTCAAAGGGTGAATGAGTATTTATTTCAAAGTTCAAAGGGCAAACAGAAATTTAGCTGGCATTATAGAGATGCTCTGGCTGGAAGAATACCAGCAAATGGATCAGGCAGCTTTTCCCAGTCCAGAGTAAAGGGTTAATTTTCACTGCCCTTTGCATGGCCACTGAGAGGTATTTACTGCCACTTTACTGTTCCCTACTAGCCTTTAATTTACAATTCTTCCAGTGAGGTTGTTACAAAGGCCTGAGAAGTCATTAGCCAATTCCTGAAGTGCTAAATCCAGAGACAGGCACTATCCCAGGGCATGCACAACAGTAAAGCAATTCACAGTCAAACCAGCATTAAATGATTTGAGAATGACAGTGATTTCAATAATCTAGTTTCAGATTGGTTTAATTCTATAAATAAGCTTGTATAGTTTTGCTGACACACAGGTTCTCAACACAAGTTTCAAAACAGAAATTAAGTTCAGAAATGTTTAAAACACACACACACACAAAAAAAAAAAAAAAAAAAAAGTCCACAAGAAAAGAGAAAACCCTGCAGGCTGATTTAGGAGCAAATTCTGACATCTGTACTCCAATTTAGCATTTTGAGTCAGGCTGATAAAAACATTAAATTGTCTCTAACGTGATAACGAATGCAATCAACCCATCTCAAGAGAATTATGTTTCTGAATAAATGCCAATTATATGATTAGAACTTCCTTATCACTGTCATCACTTTATTCTTAACAAAACTACGTTTTCTTTTTTTTGCAACTGCTAGGCATACTGTATATACAATATGCCATTAGGAAATTAAAAATCACACAATTGCCACAGGATAAGATGCTTAAATTACAACTATTCATTTTGCTTCAAAAATCTCTCTCTATTTGAGCAATATTTTAAACATATTTTAATGTGCAATCTCAGTAGAACATGGTGTGCAAATACAGGATTGTATGTTTTGTTAAAAAACTAGAAACCATTTCTAAAATGCTCCAGTTTCTTGTAACCCAGCCTGTGTAACTTTTGAACTTGTGGTGTTGTCTACAATCCCTCAGTATATCCCAGCACAGAGGCTGAATTTCTTTTATTTTGTTGTCAGGGACAACTGATACTCCTGACTACAGGAAGATACCTCAGGTGTAGCCCATAAGGCTCCTGAATGGGCAGGATTTTGGAGTTTTCCTGCAGAGGTTTTCTCTTGCATAACCCCAAAATGCTCTGCAAAAGAGACTACTTCCCTAGAAAAAAAAAAATGGTGGAAGTTTTATTTTATTTTATTTTATTTTATTTTATTTTATTTTATTTTATTTTATTTTATTTTATTTTATTTTATTTTATTTTATTTTATTTTATTTTATTTTTTGTTAGTGAAAAATACATCTCAAAAAATCTGTCAGGATATTTTCCTAGAGCCACATTTGGATGAAAGGCTCGGTCAAAACAAAATTGAATTATTAAGTAGAAATAATTTGTCTAAAAGCAGAGGAATAAAGCTAACATCTTCACTTCCTATCAATGAATAAGAAAATTCCTTTATTAGTAAAAAAAATGAGGAAACTTTTTAAAGATATCTATAAATTACATAGGAGAGGCAACCTGGAGCAATCTAGACAGTAATGACCCACAGACAACAAATGATAAGTATTTTAAGCAGGGATGTTTGTTAATATCAAAGCATTTGAATTTTAACTCACTTCTAAGTAAAAATGGTAATAGATACATATCTTTTCATGTCACATAAATAGCAAAGATATCTTGTTTTTATTCAAACAGGGGATCCATATGCTCTGGTCTCGGTCTGAAAAGGCCAGAAGCACTATATCAGGATCTGGAGAGTCAGAATTGAGGACAAATTTAGATTCAAGACCAGAAACTTTGCACTATTTCATGTTTGACAAGCTCCTGCAGCAAAACCTACCTGTGCCAAATTGAACAAAATAATCTTGATGCTGCAGAGAGTCCTTACCTGTGGGAGTCATTGGAGGAAAACACAATTTCCAGTAATGTGATATTGCTCATGCAAGCTGAGACACAAATATCGAAACTGCTTCTCCAAATAACATACAATGGGGACTTCAAGGTTTGTAGGCTCTTTTCTGAAATCTTGTGTTATGATTATTATCACATCCAAGCTGCCAGACTAACTACAGCAGAGCACTAACAACAACATCATGCCATGTGAGCAGTGAGTGAATGGCAGAATATTACAGCATTTCCCCTAAAGTAGCTCTCTACAGCCTGTTCTCTGCTGTACAAACAAAAACAGGATGAAATCAGGCAGACAAGTAACTCTACCATTTGTCATGAGTGACAGGAGTAAGGGTGTGTTTCAAATTTCAGGTGTCCCAGAGAATGCTTAAACAAATGTGTTAAATGCCTGCTTATTCTAAAAATACTTCCCTAAAGTGATTCTAAGATTAAATCAACCTATGGGGAATTTACACAAATAAATCTTAAGCATTCACTTGTTGAAGTGAATTAAGAGCAAAGCATTTTACTCTTGTTTCCTTAACCCTTTCAAAAATATCATTCTCACTGTGCTTTATGTTTGCTGTAGCTCTTAGTGACCAACAGATATTCAGTTCTTAGAACACACATCTATGAAAACTCTCAAGATGTTTAGATTTACTGAGATTTTGTCCTGCCAGCTGCAAGAGTGCTCCACATCCCTGTGAGTACAGTGGGACTATTTCCACATTGAACTGGAAGAAATGCAGATTCAACAGGAAGAAATGCACTCAAATATACTGAGACACCCTGTTTTATACCATTGCAATAAAGAGAAATAGTCAGCAAAATCACTTCTTTTGGAAAAAAAGGATGCCTAACTGTAATTAGGATGAAACTCACATTTTCAAGGAGATGGCACAGTAGGAACATGTAAACAGGACAAAGGAAGCACCCACCAATTCATGTGCCTGGCAAGAAGAAACTTTTCCTAGGAATTCCAGACACATAGTGTGCCATATGGATCCTTGTAGACAAAGAATGAATTCTGCTTCCAAGATGTCTTAACATTTATTAAATGTCCTCTGTCTTCTTATTTCTTACATAGTTTATTATAAGTTCTTAGTGGATGTGATGTGTCAGAGAGCAGGAGATAATCAAGAAAAATAACTTCATTTTCAGATTCTACAGGAGACATTCTAGCCTGCACTGATAAGAATTGTCTGACACACCAAAACATGAGGAAATAGTGATTCTCCTGCTTGCCTCTGGCCACTTCACCTAGTCAGGATTATCATGTTCAACACCTTGTCACAGGACAGGGCTGGCACTCACTGGTTACTCAGTCACAACTAAACCCCCACATAGTTAGCAAAAACATGGAAGTGAAGTGTAAAACACAGTTTTAATTATTAGTGTTTAAATTCTTGATGAGGTAAGTAAAAAGCCTTTTACAAAAGAACATTCATGGATGTTAAAGTGTTTATATATCTAGGAGAATTTTTTTTTTTCCTCAGCAAAACAGAGCATACCTGTAATAAAATGACTCAGCTGGAAGCCAGAAAAATAGTCAAGTTCCAAGGTATGAAAATAATGACACATGAAACAATGAGAAAGTCTCCAAAGTTGAATGAATTTTCAAAGAAAAAAAAAAGGAAAGTCATTAAGATAGAATTAAAATCAGTGAAAAAGAATAGCTTGAGTAAAACAGATTTAATCATAAGGTTGATTGAGATGTCTGTGAGAGTTGATAATGGTTGGCAATAAGATTTATAAGTAAATTAGGTATAATAAAAAGATGTTAATTTTTAATGAGATGAGTTCTCATTAGAGACAAAAAAAGAAATCTAGACTTTTAAAGTTTTACATTTCATTTATGATGGTATCAGAATTTGGTCTGAGCTTGTGACACTTTTACAAGGCTTTTTTGTGATTTCAAGGAGGTTTGCTGGCTGTGTAAGTTTGTAAAGCAGCCATTCCTTATTGGTTTCTGCTTATCTGATGGCTTCACAAATACAATTTTATTTCCTAAATTTCCTATCATGTAGATATTTATTTCCATGCACTTGGGCCATAAACAGTTTCTCAGCTGTGCAGCACTGCTTTTCTACTGCTGACCCAGGACCACAAAGGAAAGTGAGCATTTTTTAATGAAAAGGGTGAGCAAAAAGGAAGCCAGTGCCCACAGCTCCATGCCTGAGAGACACCTATTTCAGGAGGGAATTCATTGTTGGGAGCTGCAAGTCTCCATAGGCACATTCCTTTCACCTTGTCAGTGCTCTGAGGTTGTGAGGACTGGAAATTAATCTGTGATCTTTATGGCACTGATGCTGCAGGAGAGCAGAGCATCCTGTCTCAGACACTGTTTTGCAGGACACTGATAAAATGCTGCAGGATCTCTCACAGAGCCAGAAGGTGCCATTTCAAATACTAAAACCTAGCAGCAGTGCCAGTGCCTGGACCTGCCAAAAGAGTTTGTGAATCTCTGCTGTGAGCCCCACTCTGCTGCAGACACCCACAAGTTGCTGCTGCTAAAGAAGTCAATATGAGCTGAGCTCCAGTACTCAATGCTGAGCTCATCCTGTTCCCAACCTGCCTTTAAAAAATGTCATATCTCAGTTCTTAATGTACACAGAGGCAGAAGTTATCAGGCAGATCAGTACTCACAGCAGTGCTGAGCACTCCATGCCTCTGGAATCCTTTTGTTGTTCATCTCCTCACTTGGGACAGAGAAGAGCTTGAAGGATCCTTCTTCCCATATTTCTGTAGCAAAGAGTACTGCAGGATAGGGGAAAAACCAACAACCCAAAACCATTACAATGACGTTCTGAAGAGAGAGGGAAATGGGATTTACAGTGTATCAATTTATGTGCATATTAAATCTGGTAGAAAAATAAGACTTACTAATTACCTGGAGCTTATTCTCACAGCATCTGTAGTAGTTATGGGTATGGCTTTGAAGTCATAATGTACTAATGAGAATATCAATAGATCTCAGCACACTGCATCATAGTGTGTATCCACTTTATCCTGCCACAGAATAAAATATCTTATCAGGCAGCACCAATATCCTGAGAAATTTTACAGATCTGTGCTGTGAAAACACTTGGTTACTCTTGGTCAGAAACAATCTTTTCCATTTAAGCCAGATTTAAGCCCCAGCTTTACTGATTCTCTTTTGCTGTGCTCTAATCTTACCATGTGCACCAGCTGTTTTCCACACCACCATTCAATGCAGTTTCATTACTGGCAATGAAAATATCACTGCCTGTATTCTGGTGCCAAACCAAGGACTCTCCTGAAAAGAAGCATTGTTAATGACACATTGGCCTAAAATGCTAACACAGTTTTATAGGATTAGCCAGTGTTAGTATTAGAGATCTTACATCCAGGGCTGCTAAAACAATGCATCAGATCAAACTCTGTGCAAGTGCTGAAGATCCTGTGCAGGTACCCACAGAGGCAGAATTCACATCCAGGCCCTGGTGCTTCCCTGGGCACAAGGGCAGCTGAGTACAATGGAAGCACTGGTCACAATGCAGAAATATAGACATATAAGTGGATATAACTTTATTTAAACTCCTCAGCTTTGCAATATGCCTGTTTTACTCAAGCACACAGGTATATCACATTACCTAGTAGCCTCTCCATTGGGGAGGAAAAACAGAGTTATAATCTTCCATAAACAGCACAGGAAGAAGAGTTAATAGATTCTGAGTTATACTTTTTCATATTTATCAATAAGTCACAAATCAATACTGAACAGGGAAATAATATTCTCAAAATCATCCAAAGTACAATAAACACAGTTTGGAGATGCAAAGGGCAGGCTAGAAAAGAAGTCATGGGATAATTTCATTTTCTGAGTGTAAATTTGAGAGGGTAAATTTGGGATTTTAAAATTAAGCCATCTGACTGTCATTCTCCATGAAGCACTATGAAGAGAACAAACACTACACAGCAAAGGTGACCTTTATTGCAGCCCCTCAAAGTTTCATCCCACAAGAGGACCTGATCACAGAGCAAAATCTTAGTAATGCAAAGTATGGCTGCTCTATTTTCCCTTTTTCTTCTACAGTAAATACTATTGACTTCCATATATTCATCTTATTGATTTTTTAATGATATGCACAGAAAAAGTGATTCCCAAGTGTACACTCTGTCACTGTGACTAATCATTTTCTCTCCTGTCTAGATTTCACACCTTAAGGAAACAACTGCATCAATGATATTTTCCATAAAGTGTCCTGTGGATGCCAAGAGATGAGCATTAACAGCCAGATAAACTTTATAAAGAGCAGGATGCTCTTTAAATACTAAATAAAACCAATAACCAATAAAGAAACTAGAGTCAGAGTATAAATTTACCTATTTTAAGTAATTTCCTTCAGCCATATAAAATGCAGTGCTGACTTATTGCTTTCTTTTTCTCTTAAGTTCTTGAGTGAAAACTCTATGTCTTCCTTCTCATGGCTTCCTTTTAACTGGTTGCTTTAATATTCATAAAAATGTAGCTGTAACACTAAATTCGCTAAGAAATTTTGCAGACTTTCACAATATGAACAAATGTGGCTTTTTTGGACATTATTTACTAAAAAGTTACCAGAAATGAAATTTGAAGCATGGTATAGAGTGCTGTCTAAAAGGCAGCTTCTTTCCAGGTTATTGTGATGTTTTATGTAGGATACTTAAAGTACTTAAAGTGAGTTCTTTATGGTTATCTCAGAAGATGGGAGATGGGACAACACAGTATCTGTATTAAAAAAAAAAAAAAAAAAAAAAAAAGAGAGAGAGAAAGTAAAAATTGCAGGCCAGACACTTCCCTTCAGTTCCCCCAAATCTCTGCAATAACTTATCCACCTCCTTGTAACCATCTGGAAGGCAGTACAGGAAACACTGCAGACTGTACAGATATGTCAGCACCAAATTTTCACCAGGCTAGAGGATCTTCTGTGTTTAAGAGATGGGAAATAAACCCTCCTGCACCCTGATTTTAAGGAAACTAAGATAGCATCTCACTTGACATTCTCATCATCACACTAGCCAAATAAAAAGAAAAAAAACAGGTGCAACACCTGGCTGAAAAGCCATAGCTCAAAACTAGTTTTTCATTTTTTACCATGGTTCCTTCCATGACCACCACTTAGCAGGGTAAGTGCTCATTTCCCCTGAACAAGGGTACAAAAAGCAATTTGTGTCCTGTATATGAAACATAGCTTGAAAAAGAAGAACCACCAGATAAAAATGTGTTGAGAGAAAAAAAAGTTATCTACTGTTTCTTCATGTTATTGAAGCTTTAAAATATTTAACATTATTCACCTGATTTTAGGCAATACAACTGACCTGCAGTCAAGAGGAGAAGCAAAATTTTCAGTAGAGTTCTGTCATTAACTCTTCAAAACCTACTATACTTTATGAGAAACTGGTGAAAAGTTCATGAATTATGAATTATTCCATTATATATGTTATTTCATACTTTTCATTCCTACAGTTTGTAGTCTCTTATAATTGACCTAAGTGTCAAACCCTACATATGGACCTTGTGGGCTTATCTTGGAAGTCCAAAGAAATATTTTCAGTGCAGCTACTGTATATATGAGGAAAAGGATGAGAGAGAAAAGGTACCTGTGAGAAAAGATAAAACACAAAATCTGTGTGATCCTCTGTGGTCAGTGTACAGAGTCAATTAATGCATGTGAGAAAACAAAACCAAATCTGGAAAAATGAAAAATAACTCAGGCAAGGGACACATAAGAGATTAAGAACAAAAAGCTAAATCTCAGCTTTACTGAAGTAATTTAGAATTTTGTCATACACCTTATGGTTTCTAAATTTATTTGAAAGCCCAGTTAAACACAAAATCTCACTTTTGCTCCCCTCTCAAATTTAAATCCCTTTCCTGTGGAGCTACTGCTTGTAAGGAGGACCTGCTCCCTAACTGGGTTCTGACTTGAGATTTAACTGCAAATCACTTCTTAATGTGGTTCCATTGCAAGTGCAGTTACTTACTCTGAATATTCCATCACACTTTAATGAGTCAAATTGGTCATGTATTTATGTTTGTGCTCTCAGATCTAATTGAACTAAATAACATAAGTAATATTATTAATCATAATTATAATTGTAATTATAATTATACAAATGCCATTATAGATATTTAAGGCAGATATGATTGTTAATCATTCAATCCAGCTTTGCTATGTGCAGTCTCAACACCACATTGAGTGTAGATGTGATAAATGTGTAGTGTAGATAAACTAATGCATCTCTGGCTTCTTTCTAAAGACAGAAACCTATCAGCAGTTGAAATCTCTCATGAAAGGTATTTTGGTTCAGGAGAAACAGTCACACACTGGGAAAAATCCCACTCAGGTTTGATGGTAGGATTGTCATATAAAGGTTCAGGAACACCATTCTTGTTATTTGTCAGGGGTTTTTAGATTATCCACGGTCCACAAACAATTAATGTTTCTTCAAATTATTTTCCTGGGGTTATGACCTTCTGAACTACACAATGACTAGGTTTATAAATGAGAATTTGTCACCAGAAATTGAGAAACTAAGGACAAAAAATTATCTATTCTTGAGCTATGTGGGACTGAGCAGGGACCTTTTACCCCTGCTTAGAAAGCTTACAGAAACCATTTCTACAGGTCCTGTAACTTTTTTTCTTCCTTTAGTTCAATGTAGATTTTCCTGTAATTTTAATTGGTTTGTTAACATGTGTTCACTCATTAACTGGTTCACTGAGGTTAACTAAAGACTAATGTCTTATTTAAAAATATTCTGTCATTACCCTGCACCCACATATTTCAGCTCAAGAGCAACAGAAGGTGTTTGGCTTCCTGCAGGGCTATTTAAAGACTTATAGAAATAGGCATCATTTTAACCTACGTCTTTATTCACTATTTTAATGTGGGCTTACAGCCTCTTTTATAGAATGTATTGCAATAAAATAACTCATCTATGTAAAATAAAGATTATTACAAGACTTATTTAGATGAACAAATCTGATCTTTTCTTGTTTTCATTTTGAAAACAATAACATGAAAAATTTTTGGTCTTAGTTTTAAAAAAACCAAAACAATCAAGTCCACGTATCTGTATATCTAAAAATCTTTATCTCATAAGAAAAATGTCAGTCAAAGAATCATAGGGGAATAGGGGAAAAGCTTATTTTGTTAACTCAATTTTCCATTATTTTGACTTTTTAATATTACTTTTTCCTTTCCCTTGTTTTGTTTTAATTTTGTAATGTTGAATTAGAATACCCAGTCTAACTCTGTGCTTGTAACCATAAACTACAAAAAAATTTCTAGTGGTCTTTTCACCTTTAATTACTACATATATAATTACAGTTCTAGATTTAGATCTCTGCATGTAATAATTTTTCATTCCAGTCTCAATAACAATGAGTAATAGAAATTCATAAGGATTAGAATATACAGACTCTTACAGATAATGAATCAATTTTCAATGTATGGCTTACTTTGACATAGGCAAACCAAAGGGCAGGAATGATTTACATTAAAACAATTAACAATGCTACATCATTAAAAATATTTTCTGTGTATAAACAATCTGCATCAGGGAAAAATAACACCAATTGTTTTAGTAAGTATATACATTGAGCATCTATGGCAGACATGCTCTCTCCTGGGGAGGGGAGGAGAGGATTTTTTTTCTGAAAAAAGATGGATATTTCTTTTTGCTCCACAATTCATATCTCCTTAATAAATAGTTTGGAAAACTGACTAGCTGAGCATAAAGGAAAGAGGTTTCATGTGTTTCTAAAGCTATAACTTAAACTGAAAAGAGCATTTTTCTAAATAAACAAAGGAAGCCATGTGAAAGTAGGACATGAGTGGTTTATGCATCAAAATGAATGATAATAGTATCACTGTGCAACAGTTTGTCACTGTTTCAGATGCTGTATTTTTACTTCATTGCCTTGGCATGCTCTTTTACCATGTGAGACAAATGTGAGAATTGTTTCCCTGATGGTCAATACTGCACACAGACTCCAAACAACTGCCACTGACATTTTATAGCCATAGTGTGGAAAGATGTGATACTGACTCTATATGGAATATGACTGGAAAATCCTTTACCAGTATCCCTGGCTGGGATTCATACCTGAATCAAATTTTCGTTTTTACAGAATAATCACATGTACTGCAGGACATCAGCTCCTTGCAGCTGATTAAATGATCAGGTCTTATGAAATCACACAAGGTTGAAGAGGGGTAGTCTGCCATTAGTTTTGTTAGTGAATAATATGTTCCAGAAGCAATGAAAGTTCAATAATTGCAATAATTTTTAGCTGACGGGATTTAGTCAGTCGGTCAGGTTTTTTAGGGAGTTTATTGTTTGGGTTTTTTAAAAATTTCCAGTGTCCTGTTAAACCTTCAATATGTTGAATAAAAGATAAACAAGTGAGACTCTGAAAGCAGGCAGTGTCTGCTGATTCACTAGGTTTAGAAATCACAGGAAATTGTGTTTATCTCTTACCTATAAGCCATTATTCCTGATGTCTAAACTATTTGCTGGGAGTACAAGACTAACACGTGTATCTGTCAACAAAATGGGTCACCTCTATACTCCTCTATATTTTCTTTAGTTGAAATCAATAAAGAGGAAATCAGGAGCATCAGACACTGGAGGGCAGGAATGACGAAGTGCTGAACATTCCTCCCTGATGTCTGCACCACAAGACACATGGCTGCTGCCCAACTATTTCATCAGTTGTCACATTTTACCTGTTTGTGCATCCTCTGCCCCTTCTCATTCTTCTGCATGCTAAGACTTTTTTGTCTTTGCCACAAGGTTATGAACAATAATGAAATATATTATTAGTTTGATTTTTCGTGCTTTGCATAAAATTAATATGCAAACCACACAGCTATAGATTACATCTCCCTCAGTATCACACACACAGAAATCACAGTGCAGGAGCAAACAAACATGTAAACAATGCAGTGTTAATCCTATTGTAACTAATGTGTGTTGTTTTCATTGACACATAAATGAGGGATGGGATTACTTCACTGTAAAAATAATAATTAGAAATAATATATATTTTTCTAATAATTTAAAAGAGATTGCTTTATGACCTAGAATGAAATCCTCCATCAGCATCATATAACTTACAGAGGAGTGAAATATAAATCAGTATTAGTGCAAAGCAGACACAGCAGCACTAATCACAAAAACAGTAAAGGAGACAAATTTTCACCCTTTTAGAGTGTATCTCCTGAGTATGCCTTGGCTGCAAGGTCATCATCTCCAGATATAGAATCTGAAAGAATTACTCACTGGCAGTGAAGTCACTACAGATGATTAACCTGGTAACTCATTATGACACCTAGTAAGGCACAGAGGTAGGTTTCAAATTAGCAAATTTAAGTGACTAAAATAGAATATTTATGGGAGCTCTTCAGAAATCCAGCAGAAAACTGCTCATATTAAGATGCTTTATTAAAATATGAACAATGGAATGTATACAGAGAGCATGTTCTGGCTTACTATCAGTTTTGTCCTGGTTTATCCCATAGGAGAAAACCCACATGGAAGTAACAGGACAGTCCTGCCAGAGAGGCAAGTTCATATCATACCCAAATTCTATATATCAAGTACATATCAAAATATATATTTTAAATTAATACATAATCAGGATTAAAATCTCACCATTCCAAAATATGGACATGGATTTCAAACTGGCTCAAATATTAGAGGGATTGAGATATATACATTTTGATTTAGAGTCATCTCAGTGAATGCTGAAAACTGTGAGATGGAGTGTTTGGATGGGAGAGGCTGTGGATGTCCCTTCCCTGGCATGTGGAAGGTGTCCCTGTCCCTGGCACAGGGATTGCAAAAAGACCATTTTAAGATCCCAAATCATTCTATGGTCCAATTTCATGCACCTCAGTTTTTCTCCAACAAATTACCACACTGACAGCATCCACAGCATCCATCAGAACCACTCAAAAATATTACTGCAGTGTTTGTTCATTTGAGACAGAAATAAAGAGGAATGGTGTAAACTGGTTTTTTAGTAATAGCTGTGTCTACACAGGGCTTTGGAGAGCACAAGAGCATTGCTCAGCTACCTAAACTTTTAATAAAATATATGCATACTCTGGCAAAAATTGTATTTAACTGTTTGAATCATTGTTCCTGATACCTCAATATCTGTCTGAATTGAAAATATCCACGGCAAAGCCTTTGTGTCTGAACCATTTCTCAATTTTGGTAGCAATTTTCATAAATAAAGGGAAACAATTCTTTTAACAGATCCATATTGGTACTACTCATCACCAGTTATCAGGAGATCCAAGTAGAAAACACAGAAAGCACCAAGGGACAGTATTTAATAGCTTAAAAATTTGTTTAGTCTAGTGGGATTTTTAACACTGAAGTACAGAATTCCCAACTGCTCAGATTTATTGAAAATCCTTACAAGGGTTCAGAAACTAAAAACTTACACGACTTTAATAGCTCAGTTTAAGCCCTGGAAACCTCAGCACACTGAACCTTCCCCCCATGGCTAGAAACATATTGCAGTGCACTTCTCACCTGACAAGGAAAGTGGCTAAAATATCTCAAAAAGATGCAGATGTCAAACATTAATCATAACCAATGCACCTGCTATGGCCCAGTAACTGCTGGTACTTAATTTCAACAAAATCACAATGGCTCTCTCAACCTTTTCTACCCGGCTGTGTAAACATGACAGCAACTTTAAATCTTGTTGACAGTGACTTCCCTACCTGTCAGCTGCAGTTCAAACAGTGCTGCACACAAAAGCACTCACTTCAGAATTCCCACCCTGAGCTCCCAGCACTTCTCAGTTCCCACCCTGAGCTCCAGGCTCAGCAATGTACTTTGGGACATGGTTGAATGCTAAGTCAAAAGTGTCCCTGCTTTACAAGCAATTGAACAATTAAAAAGTGTGTCTGTGAAGCAGGGAGTAAAGGTTAATTAGAAAGGAAAATCAACTGGAATTTGAAACAAGACAGAAAACTTTTTCAGAGATAATTAAATCAAACTTGTAAAACCGCAATACAAGGAAATTTTAACTTCAGCAGTGTACCCAGATTATCATAATAATTAGGGACATGATGGACAGGTAAGTACTTCTATGTAGATTACACCTACCTGCCTACATACATAAAAGTTGCTATCTAAAACACCCATTACAAAGTAACTGGAATTAAACCATGATTTCCACTGCCTTTACTAACAGGTTAATTTGAGAAGCCTGAGTAGAGTCAATCTATCTTAGATTGTTCCTCTGAGTATGTGTATTTTTTATGTAGCAATATTCTGTTGATTCAAGTAACTCCAAACAGCAACACACACACAAATGTGGTCAAAAATAGAATGACTTGAAGGACTTCTGGATTGTCTGTAGGCAGAACATGATTATCTGATAAAAGATTTCAGGAGAAATGTCAGATAAAGAGGATATGTCTCTTAAGCAGGTCTAAACAACATATTTAAGCCTACATTCTCTGTTGGGCTTGGGATTTTAATATCCATCCATGTGAATAACATGAAAGATCAAACTGAAGTTGTAGTAGGGCTGTTTGTCTTTAATATCTCAACTTTGCTGTATTTTAAGACATCTATCCCTAGAGCAATTTTAGTCACCAAAAGCAGCAGTGCCTGCAGACTTCTGGTTTGGAGAATTTTTACTGAAAATAACTAGTATATTTCTAATTATTTTCCAGTCCTCTGGAGGGAATCCCTGTGTTGTAACTGCAGCCTGACATTAGAGTGTGCAGTTTCTTGAACTAAATAAAGAAAACATTAGCAATTTGCTCAATGGAACCTGATTGCTTTCCCTTTCTCATTTACAGTTTGTTAAATGAGAAGCTGCATAAAACAAATAAATGAAGCAGGTGCATGTCAGGTTCTGGTTTGGAAGACTGCCAGCTGATCAGCTCCACCAAGGTTTTATTATCTAACTGGAAACATTTTGTTGGTGCTCAGATTTTTCCCTCAAGAATAACCTCTGCCAACTGGAAAGAGCACAATGAACAAAATGCTGTAACTATTGAAGATTCAGGTAAATGCTCTGTAGCAATCATTGTACCCAACAGGCTCTTATTCCTCTGTATATGCATATAGACACACATATATGCAGGCTAGTCTGAAAATATATTCCAAATTTTATGTCAACAACCCACAGAAATAACAGCAGGCCATCAAAAAGAGAGACCATGTTTTTCCACGGACTTTGTGATAAACATTAAAACAATGATTGAACAGAAAATCTCATATTTGGTAATTTGGAGGGCATATTTTCCAGCTGGAGATCTTCCTTTGGACCCCAGTAAACAGCTGGAGGGGATGGATAGAATATTTGATAATACTCTCCATTTGGCCTTTCCTCTGCTTTCATCAAACTTCTAAATGGTTTGCAGTGGAAAAGCAGGATTGTAGCATCTTGTACTGGTGCCCAGTGCATATAATTTGGAGGGATGTCAGGCAGAGGGATGTGCCATGCCATGAATGTTAACAGCTGCACCCCAGGCTGCCCCCAGCTCTGTTGGGTTCCTGTTGCAGCATTGTGCAAGTCTACACTTGAATCTCAGCCCCTGGGCACTGATTTTAGCCCTCCTCCCAGCTTAGATGGGAAGATGTAAATCCTGCAGCTAACACAGATGCTCAAGAATTTGCTGTCCTAATAGGAGCTGCAGATTTATTGAGGAGTGCATTTTTAAAGCATCAGAATTGCCACTTTCAGGAGTATTTAAATCAGTTCAGACACTAAGGTGTTTCTTCCACTCTGCATTATAAAACATTTCAACCTATTTATTGCTCCTCTTCTCAGCTCAAGGATAATACTCATAGCATGGGAACACGTAATAGTGTGCTTTCCCTTGGGAAAATGTTCTATGAATAATGTTTAAATTTATTTACTTTGCATACTTTTTAATACATATATATCACTAAAGGGAAAATTTTCAAAAGCGAGTTTATGGTAGAAGCCTAAATTGAATTGTTCTTCAGCGAGGTACACGTACTTTTGCAAACAGTATGTCAAATTTGGTGGTAGAACCCATGTATTTTTATTATTGCAAAACAGTTTATAAAAAAGAAATCTATAACCTTTCAGAGAAAAAAAAAAAAGCTTAGTCCTAATTTTTTTTTTTTTAATATATGGGTAATGTGCATGGAAAATCATAGAAAAAAATAGTTGGAAGAGACTTCAAACAGTCCTCTACTCTCAGACTCCTGCCACAACAAAGGATAAAAAATATCTAACCTATATTTGGCAGATGGTTGCACATCCTGTTCATAAAATCCCTTGGTGATGGAGATTTCATTGTATTCTATGAAACTTCCATGAGAGAATATCTCCCACTGTCCTTTCTTTGGGAAGGCTTTATTAAGGCTATATATAAATCCCACTTTTTGCAACAGAAGCTCAACTTCCTTGGAAGTTGGGGGAGCTTCTTGCATTTTTCTTCAGTTTTCTTTAAATCATTTGAAGACCTGCCATGCCTCAAGTCCCATCTTCTCCTTCTTAATACCAGCAATAACCTGTTTCTTTTTCAAAAGTTACATTTGCTAGACTTTGGATCCTGCCTTCACTGCGTCACTTCTCAATTTGTCCCTGCATTTCTTGAAGTTTATGTCAAAAAATAGCAAAAAGACTCCAATAGAGGCTTTATTCACACAGAGTGGAGCAGAATGATTATTTCCTGAAACTTACTGAAAATTATTTCCTATTACTACACTCACAGTTTCACATCCCAGAATGAGGGCTGCCTGCTTGTTCCTACAAAAGAAAAACAACAGTGATTCATATTCAGTTTATGATTTGCACAGGGGCACTTGTAAATCACTAGGCTTGTGCCCAAGATACTGCTGTCTAATGGGCCAGTCTCTAACTTTTACACATAGATTTCCTTAAGAGTAGCACTTTGAACTCTCCTTAATCAACTATAGCTTTTCACATTAGACTGATTTTTGGGTTCTTGAAAATGTTTTGAATTGCTATTCTGTCCTACAAAGTGCATAGATCCCCTCCTAGCTTGGAACCATCTGGAAATTTAGGGAATGATTCCCTATGCCTTGAAAGCCATTCATAAAAAGCACCTAGAATATGTGGGATAACAATCCCTTTTCTATCTATAACTGTGTCTACCTATCTGATGACAGAACTGCAACGCCCACAGTGCCAGAGCATCCCCTGATCTAACAGAACCAAGGTTTTCTTGTTTTGCAGAATTGCAGTTTCATGTTTCTGTACTGATGGCCCCCACTGCCCACCATGCCACAGCTCTACCCACAGCATGCAGAAAGACAAGAGTCCCTGCCAGAAATGCCAGAGACTGTGCTGTACTCAAGACACCCCTCAGCTGGGAAGATTTGTTCATGACATTTACTGTGAGGTGGGGGAAGAAACCCTCTCATTTTCTCACTTTCTACAGCACTAAATTAATAAGAAGAGAAATTGTTACAGAGGCAATGTCCTGGGATGTCCATCTGAGAATTGTCCTAGAAAATCAGTCCCAGCAGCCTGGACTGCTGAAACAGCACGAGGCTTTCAGCAGCTGCCTTTTCTCTGTCACATCATTCTCTGGCTGGCAGCCTTTTTTAAAGATGCAAGAAATGCAGTCAACACCCACTGCTAAAATTTTTAAGCTACTGCCTAAACTAATGCTTTCACAAGGAGACTATTTTAACACCTCTCCATGAGTGGTATCTCCCTGCACCAACTCACTCCCCTACACAGTTTGAAAGGAACTTGCTCACCCAAACTTTCTGCACTTGAAATCAATCAGGATGCTTTCACTTTAAACTGAAAACTAATTTTAAAAAAGGATGGCACAAATTGTACCTTCAGCCACCAGGTAGGGGTTGTGATGCATAGGTGTTGTTCTGAAGTCTTCTCAATGTCCCTTTAAAAAGAAGGGAGGGACTCATGCAACAAGTGCATGACAAAGGGAACTACACCTGGTCTACACCTAGTAGAAGAATGTGATGCACGAGGGAGCTCAACAGGGAAGTCAGGAAAGATCCATAAAAAAGGATTATTTCATTATGAGACTCAGATTTACAGCATGGGTATTCATTCAGGGCTGTAGCCACAGTCCTTATTTTACTGCTTGAAGCAGAGGGAAAGAAAACACAGCAAAAGGAAATCTCTACCTTAGATTTATTATGAAATTACTTAAAAAACTTCACTTTCTAGTTCAGGATATAATTTCTAAGAGGCTTTCTGAAACTAAACTTTTCTAACTCTTGGAAAGAGAGATCCCACTGAGAACTAATTTCCTTTGGCTTAATAGAAACAAATTCATAGTTTTGGAACAGAAGAACACTGTGAACATGTGGTGGACTCAAATAGCAACTCACGTGTTTCTGGTGTGACCCCTGACAAGCCAGGCTAAGCAAAAGGAATTTATAATTCACAATTTGTCTAAAATCTACAGGATCAAGGATTCACCTCCAACAAAAGTCATTACAGTTTGGCTGAAGGGCACACAGACTTTTGCATACACAAAAATTTAAAAGATCAAAAGGATGAGAGGCAAAAATTATTTTTAAAAGAGAGATAGTCTCTAATTATCTATTACAAAACGGCAGTAATGATAAAAGTGGCTTTTTCAAAGACATTTTTCTTCAGTGTTCTGGCTGACAGTTTCCTCAACATGAATCTGATTCAGGACATGAATATGTTGTTTGCAACCTCTGTAATGATCTAATGGCTGCTGCCCTTAGCCTGTCTTTCAGAGGTAATCCAAGCTCAGTTTTTTATATCACTGCTGCTTCCTCTACTCTGGGATAGAATCTACCAGCTGGTAGACGACCAAAAAAATGTATACTCTTCTTCATTCCCCTCTTCCTCACAGACCACCACCAGGGTTTAGGACACTGCCTGAGAGAGCCCTTCTGTGCAGCCCTGGTGAGTAATGAAACCCAGCCAGTCATGACTCCCACAGCAAGTCACAGAGCAGGAGCAGGATTCAGTCTGGAGAAGTTTGCCTGGTTTTGAGATGCCAGAGGGAATTTTGAACTGCCTCCATCCCTCCCTCCCATTCACCTTCCCTTCCACCCCAAGGAAACACACTTAACTGTGACCTGCAGCTGCTCCATGGGGTCCATGCCATGATGCCTTTGCCATGTGAAACACAAATTTGGTAAGGCCACTGGCTCTGTGCTGTCTCTGAAAGGATGAATCTGGCTGCTGAATCAAACTCCCAGTTTTCTGTGTGAAGAATAGCAAAAGTCACAGACATTGCTGTTTCTCCCCTCCTTTCTATTTAAGGCAGTGACAATATGACATTATCTATTTTGCATAATCAAACAGTTTATGCTTGAGTGGCCCCATTGTAGCAAAAAAACCAAAACTACAAAAAAGGGATCTGGGCTTGTGAAGATAGTGGTTTGTTAAGTAACCTGCTTAGTTGTGGTTCATTTTAAGACACATTAAAGCACCTAAAGGGTTGCTTTTCAAAATACAGCTCATTCCCAGAGTGCATTCATAATGCATGGTTTCATTTGGGATTTTATCCCCAGAGTGGGTTAAGCCAAGAAAGGTAGAGAGGCAACTCAGAGACATGCATTTATTAGGTAGCAAAAATTGCAGTGAAGGGAAACATCTTTATACAGATTACAAGAAAATCTATTGCTCAGGAAGCAAACAAATTTCTGAAGATAAGGAGGACTATTATGATCCTCAAGGGAAAAGAGCTTGACAATAAACCTAACTGGCAAACAGGACAAACACACTGGTCTTCTCACACAAATTCAGAAGAAAAGATGTTTTCAACCCTTTACAGTCACAATGAAGCAGATCAGGACTGGGATGATAAAAGGACTGCCCACTGTTTCTGTTGCAAAGCACATGCATTAACCCCTGAATCCACAGAGAGCAATACAAGTGTGTTTCTGATGGTTTTGTACAAAGACACTTTTATCTCTGAAGCATTTACACTGGAAACTGTGAGCACCATAAATGTAAGCATTTGGCCAACTTGCAGGTCTGGTTTAACCCATGAGCAAAAACATGGCAAATCTTTCTACTCCTCCCTTAGAAGGACCAAAAGCAAGACAAATTGAAAGAAACCAGGTGGCTGAGAGGAAAGGAAAGGAAATATTCTGCTTTTTCTATTAGAGGCAAACACCCCTATCCTAAAAATGAAAATCTGATCCACATTTGAACATCAAACTGAGATCTCCTGAGTCACTTCTGTCCCAGTTTCTTGCAGATACTGCCTCACACAAGGCATTTTAGAAGCCTGTAAATTTTTGCTAAAACCACATGCTCTGCAACATTTGTTTAGATAGTTGAGTTTTAACTCCTGCCTTGTGCAATCTTGGGAATGAGAGATGTTAATTGCAAGGAATGAAATGAGCAATGTAACTATTTTTAAAATTACTGCAGGGGCTTGGTTGAAAATTGCTTGTTGATAAAAGAACTGCATAAATATATTTACAAAGACACTATCATGTATTGAAAAGCTGCCTTCTGAAGCAAAAACAAAAACAAAAAAAACCTTAACTATTGAGACTTAAACCAGACCCCTCCTCAAAAAATCTTACAGTAAGGACATCAAAAGCTAGGAGAAATAAATTAGAAGCTCATGATTAGCTGCATATAAGAATGTGAAAACCTTAACATATTCAAGCAGCACCATCTTCAAATTCAGAATATTAGACAAGAATATCTGTATTGCAAATATAAACTGAATCTTTCTAAAGTGAACTTGCTGTAAACAACACACACCACAGTAGAGTTAGAACATACACCAACTCCCTGTTTCTAAATCAATGGAGCTCTCAGAAGGAGAAAATGCATAATCTCCTGTAAAGTGAACAACCATATTCCATCTATCCATACTGATCCTGCTTTTCTCTCATGAAAACTCCACTGCATTTTATAAAGAGTCATAACAGCTCTGGAGCTGTTCCACCTGTAACAGTTTTGTTAACAGAAGGCAGGACAGAGAAGTGGAAAGCAGGGACAGGGACCAAACTGCTTTCTCTACAGGAGCAGATCCCCCTTCCCTCTTCACCCTCTCTTTTGGTCAGTATGGAAATGTTTGGCTGCTGCCAAACCCCTCCACACATTGCAAGTAAC
Organism: Muscicapa striata striata; assembly: GCA_030060385.1. Taxonomy (NCBI): domain Eukaryota; kingdom Metazoa; phylum Chordata; class Aves; order Passeriformes; family Muscicapidae; genus Muscicapa; species Muscicapa striata. The sequence goes on along the minus strand of JAREIS010000225.1, from coordinate 424,260 downwards.
TCTTTCCAGACTTGGGGCAGCACAGTTCTGACAGCATGTGCAGAACCAGGCTCCCTAAAACTGAAAAAAAATAATATTAACCAGTGACTTTTCACAAACACCACCCTCTAGGCTTCTTTTTGTTTCTAAGCTTGAGGAGAAACTTCTGATTTCTGAGTATATAGAGAATTCTTGGTTTTTTTCTAGACAATGCTTTTATGTATAAATGTATTCACATGGCACCAGAAACCTGATGGTTTTTTACAGTCATGTCCTGTCATTCCAAGTCAAACCTGAATTCACCAATAGTGAGAGCTGGGAATTTTCAAACACTTCCAAGTTTGAAAGTTTTGATTAAAAACACTGTTCCACAGGTAAAGAAAGTTCAGTTGATTCAATTACCCCTTGGCTTATCCAAGGGGTGGGGGAGGAAGCAATGAACAAAAACCAACATCATTTTCTCATTTCTGATAATACAATTTAAAAAGAGATGTTCAGAGGATGAGATCTATCAATTCTATAGCTCTGATCTGAGTAGCTTGGCATTTAAAGTCTGCTGTGAAACTGCTGGAAAACAAATCAGTTTGGGGATACATTTGTTAAATTTTGTCAAAACTCTATATACACATCTAGGCTTGTTTAACTAATAAAAAAAAGTACGAAATAATTCTATAATTTCATTTTAATTTCCATTCAAATACCAATAAAAGGGTAATTAAAGAAGACTTCCATGAACAGCAAACATCAGGAAATGAAAATATATATAAAAGTAAAATTGCTTTAAAAGAAGAAAAGCAAAGTATTGCAGGAAAACTAGGAAAAAAAACTTCTGTTTTCTGTAAATATCTACTGAACATTTATGTATTAGGAAGTTCTAACCAATGAGAGCCTGAAATTACTTCAGAGAAGGGAAAAATAAAGCAAGCTACCATCAAAGAAAAAGGTCAAGTGAATTATTAAAAATCAAATTCCACATCACTGCTGTAAAACATGACTAGATCTGATGATTTAAAATAATCCATATTTTACTACATAAAACTGCTTTTAACGGACAATTAGTAGACAACTGAGCTTTCAAAGGTTTCCAAATGCTTCTGTATATGAGGAGAAAGATCTGTGAATAATGTGACATAATACTTAAACTTTCAGTACCAAAGGCAGGACAATGCCAACCTGAAGATTCAATGCATAATCTAGAAAGTAATTGAGCATACAAAAGAGATTTATAGTCTGTTGTACAGCTGAGCAGTAGTCATTATTTTCTTGAAACTGTAAGAATGAAAAAGCACTGGTTAATTGTGTTTTATTAGACCAAGAAGCCTCAGAAGGCTGCCAGACTACATGCATGGTGAATGACTGGATGCATGACTGGTGAATGTTTTCTCTAGAACTCAAGCCATTTTTATTACAATTCTACAATAAAACATAAAACAAACCAAAACAAAGCCAAAAACCCAAATAAAAAAGAAAATCTGCAAACAAAAAACCAAAACAGAACAAAAAATAACAAACTAAAACTCAAAAACCCAATCCAACCACTGTGAAAAATATTTGGGGTCATTTACACTCCCTGTACATTGAGATTTGGCCCAGCTGGGCCTTTCTATCCCTATACCAAAAGGTTTCACAAACTATCAATGTGCTGCCTCTGGGTTTGTTAACACCAAAGCCCTGCAGTTCCAAAGGGGCTGGAGATGGGGAAAAGCAGGGAACCAAGGTGGAAGAGCCTCTGCTGGCACCTGGAGCTCCCAGGCAGGGAGCAGAGGATGCACCAGCAGGAAAAGAGAGCAAAGTGCTCCTTCAGCTTCCCTTTTCACACATTCATTTACCAGCACCATGCCCTGCTCCATTCCAACAAGGAAAAGCCCAGAAAAGGCTGCTCTCCCTCACTGCACCTCACACCTACTTCTGATCTATCCAGCAAAAGCCATGGAAGAAAAGTCATCACAGGCTGCCCTGTGACCTCCATGGCAATAACTACACTTCATAAATAGGATTATACACAATCAATATAAAGATGTGCAAATCCTTCCTGGAGTTTTTCTTCAGCTGTACCAGGTTTGAACTTTAAAAACATCAATTAAATCAGAAAAAATGATAAAAGCTTTATATGACCTGCTTCTCTGCTGGCTTTAACTTTGAAAATAATTTATGTCTGCTCCAAATGGGTTCAGAGCACCACCATCCTCATGGGGTGATGATTTATGAAGTGTTAGCACACAGGTGAATGTGTGTAGTGCAAGAACTTGCAGATTCAAACCCTTTGTTTCGCTTTGTTGCTATTTAATTATGAGTGAAGTGGAAGCAAAGAGTTTGAATAAACCCAGTCAAGTGTAAACTGCCAAGGAAGCACAAGGGGATTCAACAACTTAGTACAACTTTCCATGTATTTAGACTTTATTGCTTCTTACATGTGGGTACAGCCCAAATCATGCAACTTTCCCCACAAAGGGAATAATTTCACTTTGTTGTTTTCTCTGTCAGATTATTCTCTATTTATTTTGCAATTCTGCTTCCCCACTCCCCCCACCCCAGAATTAATTTCTTACTAAAGCATTTCTGAAGACAGGCTCAGAACCTAAGAGGCTTGGCAAAAAATGCTGCCCCTCCTTGGTTTTCAACCTTCAGTGCAAACTGCATCTTAGAAGAGCATTCAGTGAGGAATCAAGAAGCCAAATAATCTGAAGACAACTTTTGTCTTGTCTAGCTCCTGTTGGTGTCTAAATTAATAAAACTGCTGCCTTGTCCTGTTGAAATAATGGGACATGCACCACTGCTCTGCTAAGCTAATAGTCAAATTTTACAGTCATTTGTCTTATAACTACCCAATAATAGATATCTCAAACTTTCAGTAAGATTTTAATGTATGTCAAAATAATCCATTGTGAAAACCATAGAGAGAGAACAGATTTTAATTTAAAAATAGATATATTTGAATATGACAAACAACATGGTCGGTGTCATTTCATGCTTTATTCCTGCAAGCTAAAGGGTTTGCATTTTAGATGATTTGTCTTTAAAATGTTTGGGTGAAAAATAAACCTAAATCATATTTTCTTTAAAAAGAATAAATTAATTGTTACCATCAGTATAGAAAATCATATCAATGAATCAATCCAAATTCTCTATTCCATTGCATTATCTAGGATATAAAACTGTTTTCATGTTAGCCTATAATTTTATATTCCAACAAATGTTATTTGGGAACTAAGATTGAAAGATGAAGCATGGAAGAAAATGACATTTTGTGTACCATCTAATTACCAATTATCTGCCAGTGGAACTAATCAAATTGTACAAATTTAGACTGCAGATTCATCAACCAATTACCTTAGAGAACATGTCATACCCTTCATCAGTGATTCAACCAACAGCCCAAGTATCAAACAACTTCCTATGGATATTATAGGCATCCATTTTATTCAGAGAAACACATCCTCAAACACAGTAATTAAAAGCTGCTGCAAGTTATATTATTGCTAAAATACTGCCACTGATATAAAAAGGGTCTAATATTAATTTAAGCTTAACTTATAAAGAAAAGGAGTGATTTACTATACTGGATTAGAACAGATGGAATCTGATGTACTATGTGCTACAAAATCACACCTTCCATAACCTCTGCTTTTCACAAAGTCAATAAAATGCTGAAATACAGGTCTGGTTTCTAAATAACCATTCATGCATTAACTCAGGTGCTTCATTTAGATTTAGAAGGAATTGTTTGGAAATACAGCACGCCAGCTCTTATCAGTGAATTACTCTTTACATATGAAAATTATCAATTAAGTGTAATTCTATTTTCATACCCTCAAAATTTTACTTGAATTATCTGCAGACATTAATTTGGTGAAGGTCTTTCAGGATCTATTTCAAAAGAAGAAAGAGAGTAGTTTCTTTCTACTACTGTTTCCTTTTCATCAATACACTCAAGTACATAAATACACTCTGGTTAAAAGCACTAGGACACCTACTTATGCTAACACAATCTGAGCTTTCTATTATTTTGCCTGAGCATTCTTCTGGAATTAATTTCTAATTATGTTTACAGCACTATCCCCAAATTTTCTAGGAATTACTATTTCAACATTAATGAAAATATTAATACCCTCTTGAGACTCAAACATACAACTAGAAATTTGGCTCAAAAATAAGTTTTTAACTCACACTTCTTTCTCTGCACAAGCAATGTGGTTAGTTAAAAATTTTTTAAATTGATGATTCAATATGACACAAAGTATATTCAAAAATATAGTGTCTCACATTCAGTCATTATTTGAATTATATTTTAAAAACTCAAGGTGTTTCCCAGTTGCTCTGCAGACTGCAGTGTGGTAGGAAAGAGAGTCCCACATGCTCAGGGTGCAGGTCACAGCTTTCCCCAGGCAGAAACAATCCCCTGAACCTCATCTACAGGCCCAGAACTATCAACAGTGGTAGATGAAAATTACTCAGACCAGTTATAGGGGCAAGAGAAAGGACATGGAACAACTACTGAGCACACAAAATACATCCCAAAGCAGCTCAGAGGTGAAGCTGCAGCCCCATGGGGAACAAGGTGTAGAAAGCTTCATAAAACACAGAAATGACCAAACCTTGGGAGAGGAGCACAAACATCAGCATGGCTGTCCCAGCCAAGGGGAGGAAGAAAGTTCCATCAGCAACATGAAATTCCTTGCAGGACCTCTGCAAGCTGCTGCCAGTGCACTGCAATCCCAAGATTGTCTCTGCACCTGCAAGGGCAGCAGCAGGTTGAGCATAACACCAAAGAGCAGAAATGTTCAACATTCAGGAGCTCTTTTAATTTTCAGATGTAGCTAAACTGTCTGACTGGCACAATGCTGTGAATAGGAGTACCATTGTAACTGAACCTGTAATCACCACTGTATTTTGATCCTACTCCTAATTAAACTAACAATAAATTCTGGGCTTTGTCTACCTATGCACCTCCCTTTTTGCACAAAACAAGACTTTGAGCATAGGAATATACAGGTGTAGAAAGGATATTTGTTCTGTCCCATTTCCATGCACTAAATTTCAATATGCTGCATATAAATAAGTCCATATGTTCCCAGAATCCATCTGGAAATCACTGCTTCCTCAGAGTGCTCATTATACCCAGACAGACTTCTTCCTACAAGCATCCTAATCAGGCAGTGGTTATTCAGCTCCCTGATGCTTCCCAAAATACCACTCCTATTTCCAGTAGACAAGCTAAACTATGGCAAAGTCAGGTCTAATTTTCCTAAATCTAGAGATACAATCAAAGAATTAGATTTCTAAATATTTGTTTTGCTTTCAATGGAAAAGCTCACTTCTTTAAATATAAATTGTTCTCTCTTCCCTTGAGAAAAATGTGTTGTTTCTGGTAACAAGCAGTGATAGGTGTACCTATTCAGCATATAATATTGACCCCCATGGCCTCAGACTGAAGCTTGCACCTGTGCTTTACACAGAGTTGATTTAGAGAAGCTTGGTGCTGTTAAGAAATCAGATGAAATTAACTCCTACTGTCATTCTCTTTACCTCACTCTTCTCTTCAAAAGAAGAATTGAGCTCTGATTCCTGCTTTCTGAATGGGAATGGCATACACATTAGAAGTCAGCTTTGGGAATTCCTTTTCTGTTATTACCATGAACATCATATCTCCACATCTCTCTTCAGACAATATTGTCAGTAGTACTTTGTCTAGCTATAATTCTCCCTTTGGGAGCCAAGTGCACACAGATGACAGCTTTACAATTTAATTAAAGGTAACAATGGAAAAAATATAATAATAAAGTGAGCATAACATTTCATGAGAGATACAAAGAAGAGATTGTTGAGCATCTCATTGATAAAGCTCTGAAACCATTTTACAAATGAGAGTAGCAATCCCAGGAGTTCATGCTGAAATGTTGAAGGACCAAACTTTTAGAGTGCCTTTACAGTCTCAAACTGTATTTAGAGAGACAGGAAAAGGAGACAAACCCAATGCTTTTACAGCTAAAAAGAGCATGAGATGTGTCTTATTTGTAGATAAGTATTAGAGATAAGACAGTCTACCTTCAGGAGAAATTTTTCAGTAACTTCTATCTGCTGAGAGTTTCTGACTTTTGACTGCAATGCCAGCCAGATAACAAGATTTTAAGGAAAGGTGCTTGGTCTTTAATGTATATACTCTATCTTTACAGCTTTGTTGTAGTTAAAGAAAGTATATTACATATAGTAATATGGACATTCTTTGTTTAACTTAGCCAGCCTTAACTCTTTAAAAATTAGCCAGGAAGCCATTCCTCTGAGACAGGTCTAGTTTCTGAGTGGGAGGCTTGGCAAAATGGAAGGCTTGGAAAAGTGAAATGCATGAAAAGGAGTAACAAGACAGGTTCAAAGGACCAAAGACAACTTAGGCTAGGACATTCTGCAGGGAAAGGCAGCCTAGCTCTGATACAGCCATCTACAGTACAGTGATTTTAAATAAAACAAACAAGGACAGGTTAGAGAAGGTGACTGTACCACAGGCAGTGCATTTACCTGCCATGCAGTCACCTTTCCTACCTCCCTGTCCATGTGGGCACCCCACACACAGCCTTCAGACAGTTTGTTTAAATGTCTTTCACAGCAGACTGATTTATCTTTACTGGATTCTCTATTATTCCCCTCCTGATCAGAAATCTTCCCCTCTGTCTATCGGTGTTGGAGGCAGAAAGAGACTTCCCTACTTATTCTTTTCATTGGGAAGAAGTAACTTAGCATCTTCTTCCAGGACAGATTCTCTCACTAAATAAATAAGAGTTATTTATCTCTCCCTTGTCAGGTGAGCAAGGACTCAGAGTGGGTGTCCAGCATTTCACAGTGCACTTTGGGTGGGGAACATAAAGACTGGCATATGTAGGAGCAGAGCAAACCCACACAGCCTGACTATGGGCTTGGGAGACACTCACAGTGGCAGAGCCAAGATTTAGAGAGAGGAGATCTCTTTCAAGAGCTAGAATTGCTACAGGAGTGCAGTTTTACACTGTGAATAGTAAGAAGGTAAACAGAGTGTCCATAATTCCTTTTCTAATTCCTTATGATGTCTTTTATCTCTCACTACAAGCAGTTACACCTTCTGTGCATGACACATGACCACATCAAAAAGCTCCTCTGACATCACCTCCATCACTGCCACTGACATTGATCATGGCACTAACAGCATCTGAGGAAAGCATCTCCAGGATATAAATAATGTCTTAATTCCCATCTGCTTAGGTTTGTTTATTTTTTAATCTGTGGATAATGTCTGCCTGAGATCCCAGGAAATATGGTAATTAATTAAAAATTATACAAATATGTGTGAATGAAATGAATATTTGCCAAATCCAGTATTTTCACACACCTGTTCTTTCCCAGATATGAGATGCAGCAGTTGGCAGCAAAAGCAAGTAGAGAGGAAAAAAGTCCTCCTGTGTAATAGAAAGAATGTCCATTAGCTAAATAGAAAAAACCCCAAGATGACAAAGGGGAATAACAGACTAGAAAGTTCAAGAATCCAAATTAGTGTTAACAGTTCAATTTATCTTGCATAATATTACAGTAATTGGATTGTGTCTATCATGCTGCTGTTGTGACACACTTGGTTTGCTCTCTTTGTTCCAACAGCTTCCCACAGAGCCTGCTGTTAGAGGAGATCACTGCTGCAAACTCCAGCATCTCCCTTCTCCTCCTCCAGGGCTGAAATGCTCGTGGCAGGGGTTTCCAGCACCCACAAATCCTGCACACCTGTGTGACCTGCTCTGCTCCTCCTCACTACACCAACAAGACATACACAAGGTGAAAAAGTTCTCGTGTGTTAATTCTTTAAGGCTAACCTAACGTGGCTATTAGGAATGTCAAAGCATATTTCTTGTCTTGGTGGTTTAGTCATCAGCAGTGAAAGGTAAAGGAGTAATTTTCATCAGCCACAGAAGACTGAATATAGGTCATGGTGAGTTCAAAGACAAATAATTTCAGAATCAAAGTCTCAGTGGAATGCATCAGAGGTAATGCCAAGTAAATCACTGTGTCAGTATGACTGATTAAATATTAGCAAAGAATGTGAATTGATCTTTAAAAAGGAGAAAAAAGAGCTTTGTATCTATTATGCTGTAAATATTTTTTTCTTCCATGCTACAATTACATTCTCCATTTTATTGTATTGACCTATGATAAAACTATAATGTTTGCCTCAATAAGGTTACACATTTTAATTTAAAATCCATAAAGGCAAATCCCAACTAGAAACAATGCATAGCTAGTCAACATTGTATAAAACTCATTTAGAACACAGTAGTGTTTTCACATAACTCTAAGAGAATAAATGATGCAATTCATCTTAAATCTCAAAAATAAGCACTGAATTTCATGTGACTAATGTTCAAGCAAATTGTCATATTTCATGTCTAACAGCAAAATCTTCAATCTCAGTGTTGCAATATTGCAGATCAGCTAAATAAAATAAAAATAAATTAGGAATGTGTCCTGAAAAAAGTGAATAGAAAATATTGATATATTAAAAAATCACAAACAAAATAATCCCTTAACACATAATGAACCTCTGGATTAATGCAATTTTAAAAATTCTAAAACATCCCTTCTATGCATTAAACCTCAGTAAGAAATGTCGTTGAAAGTTACCAACTTAAAATTGTGAATATACTGGCTTTTATTAGAAATATCATTGTGTGATGGGATGATAAAAGGAAACAGTCCAGGTTGTAACTATGATAACAGCACTAGTCATCCCAGAAATTGATGAAAGGGAAAAATTAAATGATAAACACTAAATGCTTTTGGGATGTACTCTATTTGGAAAATTAGATGTTTTTAAACATGTCATGCATATATAAGAGAATAGGAGGAGAAAAGCAGGGTAGCAGTGGGCAGGCTTTGTTAGATTTGTTAACCAGGCATTTTAGACTCTCCAGGAGGAGGACTGCTTCTCACCATGTATGCACAGCATACATTTATTTTCCTTTAAATGACAGAAAGACTGGCCATTTATAAGTTATGACCTGTCCACTGCAAAAAAACTTTTTTTTCTTTACTTGCATCTTCACAGTTAAGCAAATAATTCAAAGGGCATATTACCAGAAGACATCCTTCTGTGAATTCTATAGGTTACAAAATAAGATATTTAGACAGACTCCTCTTCCTACAAGAAAACAAAAAAATTTTAGACATCCAGACATGGCAAGCTCATCAGGTACAGAAAGGAGCCATTTTGCTGTCCAAGTAATTGTGCAGTCCTTTTGTTCAGTGCTGGGAGAGGCATCAAAATTCTTCTCACTCTCTGGACATCTCATGAGATTTCTCCAGCCTCAGGGCTGCAGAAACTAACTCTGTGCTTGAAGGTGGAGGTGCACATTAAAAACAGAAGTTGAACAATAAGAGACCTGGAAAGTCACCTAAGCTGCTCTTAAAACTGTTCTGTAACTCCCACATCTCTATTCATGGTTTATTTATAGGGGCTGACCCGATTGGCCACAGCAAGTAAAATGTCCTCTGGACATTCATCAACATACCCAAGCTGAGATATTAACCTGAGACATCTTGACAAACCAAACTTCTAAAATCTACCTCTATGTACAATGTTTTAATAATAATAGAGTCACAAATTTTACTAAGACTTCATTAAGTCATAGGTTAAATAAATCATATCATATCATAAATCCACTATACCTTGCAATGATTTCACCTTGTAGTGTTATATTTTTTGGCATTAAAATAAAAATACATTAAGTTATAATATTTGTGTTGCAATTATTTCACCCTGGATAACTACAAATTCTGAGCTCTTAATTTAATTGCACATATTAGTCCTCCAGATCTCATAAATAGTATAAAGACATCTTTTTTTAATGTTCTAATATTATTTTCCCTGTGCTATGTTTAATCTCTATTTCCTGTTTTTCTTCAATTTTCCTTTAAAACACAGCAGCATTTGATAGCTTTATATCCTGAGGAAAGGAAAAAAAAAAAAAAAGTGCATACAAAGGAATATTTTTATCTAACCATAAAATTATGCCAGAAACCCAACAGGGACCAAACACCATGTTGGAACAAAAATAATCCAGAGATACACTTTCAAAGTTGGGCACCTGCTGTAAAATAACCATCTGTGTTTAACTGTAATTTAATTATAGGTTCATTCCTTTTGTGTACACTGGAAGGATCTCACAGGTCTTCCCTAGTTGGTCTGCAATCAACTTCTGGCATTTTGCAAAAGCAACAGACACGTTCTTTTAATAACACCTGCTAACTTTTTTCATTCCCTTTTCAGCAAAAGTCTTCTGGGATTTTACAATGCTGTTGAGAAACAAAATAAAAAATTATTACCAAACCTGAAATAAAAACCTGCATTAATTAATCACCTGCCCTAAAAAATCCAATATTATTGGCTATCAGATTACCATTTCCCTTTCCACTAAAGTAAATCAAGAGTCACAGAGGTAGGAGATTTTTTATTATTATTTTTGAGGGGGAAAGAAAATCAGTATTCTCCAAAGATCTCCAAGCTACCATGGTAATCTATATTAATTGAAGACTGCAGTGTTCTGCACAATACCTCAAAGCAAAATAAAGTTCATAGACATTAATACTTGCTGAAAATAAGCCAGCCTATTTGAATTTATTGGAATTAGAAAAAAAAACAAAAAAAACAACATAGCAACTTCTCACAGGATCCAGTCAGTGAAATTTCACCTTAGTATGACCAACTCATTTGGCCAAATAATTCAAATATTAGTGGCCAAAGTTAGCCATTTAATAAAAGCTTGATGTCAGAAGAATTTTTTCTGAAACTGTTTAATTGACTACTTAATTAATTGCAAGATAAAGGATCGAGATTACCTAGGTTTTCAGTGTACCTTTATATATTACTTATATATACACAAATAAATCATTAGCTGCTCCATGTAAGCCCTATGGATGAAACTGCAGAAAGCAATGAAGCCCACGGAACCTTGCAATAAAAATTCTAATAATGCTAACTAGCAACTTCAAAAAAAAAGTGGAATTAGACCTGAATTCAGTACTGGCTCATAATAGACCATATATTGAAATATATATATATATATATATACATATATATATATATGAACGTTCAACCACTAGCTGCCCCATTACTAAGCATTTATATATAGATAAGAATAATATTAATTATTATTGATAATAATATCAATATTAGCAGGATACAGAAACTTCCATATAATCTTAATTATTGAAAACCACAACAAAATCAGCAATGAAGGAATCTACTCTGATTTACATAAAGCAGTAGTCTCCCCCAGACCCTAAATCATATCTCTCTACTTCTCTAGCATTATTGCTGTTTTTTAATATCTTTGCAAACCCCTAGGTACTTTAAGCTCATACATACATTAAGCAAACTCCTGCAAGAGACAACGTATATTTCAGGTAACCTAAAAGTGCCAATTACAACTCAAAATCAGACCCAAAATCACACCCAAAAAGAATCAGAATTCTTTCCTGACAGTAAATCAATGCAATCTTCTGAAGTAGATTTGAGGTAGTGAAGAAGAGTAGCCAAACCCAAATTCCTATTTAAACCTAGGTGTCACTGAAAAAAACCCTGCACTTTGCTCACTGAGTTGGAGCACAGTTGTTAAATGCTATTTGATTCTGTGTGAAGCAAAAAACATTTCATCAAATGGTATTCTTCCTTTTGGTGAAATACCTTCACAGAAAACTCTTATGGAAATGACACTGAAATTAAAGTACCCAACAAGTTCTGTTCTGTCAAACTGTGCCAGTGCCACGCTGGTGGAAATCAAGTACAAAACACCTCTGGTCTCAGATTTCTGTTTGTACTTGCACCCCACAAGGATCCATAGCAATCTTTCAAACATCTGATTGAATGATTGAGTAAAAAAGTCTCTAAATAATCACCATTTCTAAAAAAAAAAAAGAAAAATCTGAAAAAAAAAAGTTTCACAAGTTTATGGAAGGTGGGACTTCAGTAATACCATCAGCAAACCAGGAAAAACCACGAGCAATTCTGATGGCTTTGCCACATTCTTTGTCCCAACCTCTTACCTGCAGCTGCCCCAGGGTGGCACTGGGGCTGATGGAGCCCTAAGGTGACAAAATTGGGCCAAGTCCTTTGGGAAACATCCCAGCACTGGCCAGCCCTGCAGCCTTCCCTCACCTCTGTCACAAAGGCTCTCCAAGCCAAATTCTGAAGTGCCCAATTCCATCCCCTCATTTCAGGGTGTGCATTCACAGCCACTCAGGTGGTATCTCACTGCTGTACAGAAGATATTACAAACCTCTCTCAATTACAGGCCATGGTGGCAGATCAGTCAAAGTCTGCTTCTACAGGTTTAAAGGAGGAACCACAAAATCAGAGTGACTACAGAGAGACTGCAGCACACACAGGGGTGGGAGGAATCCCACATGAGTAAAACATTCAGGAGACATTAAAGGGGGGACTCAGGAGAACATCCACTGCTCTGCAGAGGTGTGTAAAAAGCTGGATTTGACCCTAATCACTAGATTCCTTCCCAAGGAGCCTTTTTTTTTTTCTCTGTTGAGGCTTAATAATTCTGAATAGTTTAAAGAAAATGTGCAGGGGAAAATTCATCCACCACTTTACAAATTACACAGTAAATGAGAAACTGAAATTACAGTATTAGGCCTGCAGAACCCTATATAGTACCCAAAAAATATAGTTACAGAATTTTACAAAGCAGAGCTGACACTTAAACCATTTTTTTTTTCCTAATTAATAATTACAGTCTCCTCACATTCTGGAAACCCAGCAAACACCACCTGGGTTACATGGACAGTCATTCTAGATGGAGTGCTTAGCTTCATAATGTAATTTTCAATTTTTCTATTCAATTAAAAGGCTGGAGGTCTTTTTGTCTCTAAAAAAATATTGCCCATAAATCACTTCTTCCTGCTTACCTCTCAACTCCAGAAAAAGTACTTTCTTTAAACCTCCTAAAAGCTCAGTTATTTGTAAATCTCTCTTTTTTGCCTTTAAGAAAGAGCTGAGTTTTCTTCTGTTTACACTATTCCCTTAATTTGCTTACAGCTAGGATTGATTAAACACATAATAACTAAACCTTCTCTTGAAAGGCAATTTGCAATGGCCATGATGCCATGCATTTTAGATTGTATTTTTAAAATAACTGTTTCCTCAAGGGTATTACCTAACCTCTAATACCACCAAACATTTAAAGTTTTGCATTTAAGAATCCAATTTCATATACAAAAATAACTCTGTTTACTACAGACCCAGTCTTCACATCTCCCTAACAAATATTCCTCAAACATATATTCCTCACTCTCTGATCCTGAAGTTGTTTTTTAACAATAGGGGCTTTGATGAAATAACAGATTGAATAAGACCTCCCAAAGTCTTTTAATACCATTTCTAAACCTTTTATCAGAACTTTTAAATGCTGTTCATTGACCACAGGTGAAATTCTCATTACTGATAACTAATCACATTGCTTCCATAGATATAACCTGTTGTTTATTGCACATGCTACTCTTGCTTCCAGTGACAGCCTCAGCTAAACTAGTTTTATTTACATTTTACCTGAATGTTCAAACATATAATTAATTTCTTAATCTAAAAAAGGGTAAAAAGTTGATACAGTACAATGAAAATAAATAAATCCTTGTAACAACACAGATGACTAAGTGGCTGGATTCAAAATTTTAAAAATACATATATTTTATTAAATTCAATACATGCATTAGGAATGTGTTATTTAAGTGTTTTGCTTTTGCACAGTTTCTGGTGAATATTAATTACTAGAGCAATTAACAACATAGAGAATACTTATAATGAGTTGAAGTCATATGCTTTACTGTCACCCTGGAGTTTTAAAGCACCTGCCATATGTTCTGCTAATAATTGCTACTTTTGCTTTCTGAATACAGGAAGGGAATTTATTAACTTGAGAAGCTTCTGAGATATATGCACTTGTGACTGGAAATGGGGAAAGAATGCCAAAATGTTAGTTCATTCTTAGCCTGATTTAATAGGAGGTTAGACCTAGGGACAAAGGCTACACTGATATATTTTCATGAAAAAGAGAACATCCAATGAAAAATTATCCTTTTGAAAGCATATGAAAAATTAGGGAAACTCTTCCTTAATTTTAGCAGTCACAGGGATTTTCAGACCAAGTCTGTCTGATTGGGTTCTATTCCAGCTGCAATGCATTTCTCAGTTGTGTTTTGTTTATCACTATTTTATTTGTATCCATTTTCATGATTAACATGCCGTGCATGGAGTCCCCCAGTATTCACTCATTAAACAATAAAGTGTTAGCTGTGCTCCACATTTGCTTGTTGCTACAAGCTGTACATAAATACATGGAATTTGATGCTATTTGTGAGCAGAATTTCTATCAGTTTTGTACCTGATGTTTAAAACATCTCAGACTCTAACCAACAAACATAAAAATTAATATAGCTTACAAAACAGACCTTTACAATAAGGTCCCTACACTTCATATATACTAAAATTCTTCTGTTAAAATGAAGAAGAAAAGGAGTCATATTGCAAACAAAGGAACTCTTGCCCCCTTTATGAAGAAAGGAGCTGATTATTTAAAACAATCCTATGCAACTCTCATTCACCACATGAAAGAGCTTTATTGTTTTGTATAATTAAATATGTAATTTACTGCAAGTCCTGTCATCCAAAACTAAAACCTTAGAGAGATTGGTCCTAAATTAATTGCTAATATAGCAATTTCCTTTTACTTCATTGCCAATAAATGCAGCAAACAAAGTTTTTAATTCATCACCTCTTGATATTTTGGAGTTGAAAATAGCATTAGCTATTTATTTTAAAGCCATGGTAATATATATCAGCAAAACTACATTCTTTTTCTTGTGCTGAAATCTGGAATGTATTGAAGCAAATGAAGGGTTCACTGTTTACCTCAGTGGAGCTGAAAACCCATACTAGCATTTAAAGAAAGGATCTATCTGTCATAAAAAAGACATATTTAAAAGACAAGTCAAATTTATTAATATTTTTCTCATCAGAGGCTTCATACCAGAGTTGGTTGAGGAAATTTGCTTTAAATGCATTTGAATCTTGCTCTTCTTGAGGAGCTACTCTGACTAAAAACATTCAGAATAATTTAGTATGAGTGGAAAAACACCAGGCACAGTTGCCCTTGTTAAATACAAAACAGAGGTTAACAACAGATCACCTGTGGATCTATATCTCCAATCTGCATTTTTATGTACCCCTATTTATCTCTGTGTCTCTTTATGCAGAAATATGTGAGGCCAACAACAGGAGAGTATTCCTTTGTAGAAAGCTTAAAGTTTTCTTCAGTGAAAATTGCTAGAGCCCATTCCTTCTGAAAACACCTGAATATTAAACAGGACATTTCCTTCAGCAAAGCACAAGTGTCTCCATCCCACCCACGCCAAAACTTCACAGAAGCAGCATTTCTGGCATCTTCATATTGCTATGTGCTTAAAACATTCTTTTAGCTTGATGTTATAATAGACAGTCCAATTCCCAGGGCTTTGATACCTGCACTCTTAGCAAACCTTTGCCCAATGTTTTTATTAACTCAATTTAATGGAACCTTTTTTATGGTGACCTTAAGAATTTAATAACTCCACCATGCAAGGACAATACCACCTGCAGGCTCTTCTGGGATTAAACTCTGGTAGTTCAATATGTCTGCAGGAACACATGAAAGAAAAGCAGAAAAAAAAAAAAAAAAAGTCAGGAACTGCACAAATCAGTCACTCCTTGCTGAGGTTGGGAATTATGCCTGGTTATGGTGTCCTGCTCTGAGACATGTGACATAAAACTCTGCATCTGATACAGGCTGCAGCCTACTTAATGCTGCTTAATGGTATTAATCTAGCTTTGATCATGTCAGATATGCTGGCAATTTTCAATTCCAGAGTGTTTTCCTTTCTGACAGACACTCTGCATATCTTACAGATACAATCAATACATTATTAGACAACAACCTGAGAAGAGGCACATAAATTAATCCTTTTCTGTCAACCCAGCAGTCTGTACTTGTGTGAAACCTCAGCCTTGCAGTATGCGTGAGACTGATCCTAATCCAATTAGGGTAAAATGAACTTTTTTTTCTATGGCACTCTCCATCTATGTTAATTTAACCCCCTGAAGACAGCTGCTATGAGGAAATACTTTATGCTTGACCTTTTTTGGGCAAGGTTAAAATCAGTATAGCTACATATATATGCAAGGAAAGTCAATCAGTTTGCTCTCTCTCAATTCCTCCTTTAACCTCCACTAGCACCTGTAAAACAATGCCAGGGAATGCTGCTGATTTCAAAGTGACAGGGATGCATTTATTTTACTTGCATAAAGGACTCTGTCACTTCAGCTTTACACTGAGTACAGCATGTACCTTTGTTTTGCTGAGGGGCAAATTAATATGGAGTGACAGCCCTGCCTGTAGTACTGTAGGATTTGACAAGTAGAGGATGTTAACAGCCTGCAATATGCAAAACAAATCATTTCTTCTCTTTGTGATAGTTATCAGATATAATGACAACAGCCATTAAGGGAACAAGACTTGCTTGGTGCTGTGATTTCTCCAGTATGAAATACAGGTGAGAGGATAGAGCTAGAGTGCCTTTTGATGAGAGTGCAGTTCTGTACTAATGATGCAATGCATGCTGGAGGGGACCCTTAGTAAAGTAGCACTCAACTGATTCCTTTTTCTCAGTTCTTCTCACAACAGTATGGAATATCATGGCTATGGGCCATGATTACTCTTCTTTCACCTTAACTTCCTCTAAATATCTCCTGGGACCACACCTAACTCCCCTGGGTTAAAATGAAATGCCTGAACCCCACCATCCTGCTGACTGGCAGGGCAGGGAGGGCACCTGGCAGCAGGTACAGCTGCTGATGCACCCCTGGGGCAGCACTCCTGTGCTGCTCCCTCAGCCAGGAACAGAACACAGCACAGAAAAAAAGGCTGCTGCAAACTGCAGGAGCAGCCTTCTCCACTGTGTATGTGCCTTTCCCTTGTGTCCATGCACACCCTGTGACAGGGAGCACCTGCTCATTGTTTGAAGACTTTGAATTTAGTTTTTTGGTACAAAAGACATACTCAGTCTCTGATCACCGAGATGCTGTGCTGCCTATCATAGCAGGAAACACTGAAATATTTGTTCAGGATCAAAAAGCTCTTTGTTTGTTTTTTTTTTTTTTTTTTTTTTTTTTTTCCCTACAGAAGATAATTTCCTCCTTCTGTCTTTTAGTGCACCTCAGACTTGAATGGGAAGTGTTTTGTAATTGGAATAAAGACTCTGAGTAGTACTATCACACACTGAACAAAACCAAGAATCTGAAGTACTTTAAAGTCAAAAGCAAGTTTTAAGAACATATAAATTAAAATACAAGCAATAACAGGGAATTAAAAGATGGGGGGCAAAGAGTAGTCATGAAATGAAATTCAGATTCTGGTTATTTCTTCCCTAATAAATGGAATGACAAGTAACACAAAAGTATTGTAACAAATAGTTTCATAGTTGTATTTTTAAAAGCACTATTCACAATGGCAGAATTGCTGCAATTCTTAAAAGACCTCAGCAATCCTGGCTTTCTCTCCAGACACTTTTTCTGTGTTACAGCTGAAAAATTTAAGTATTGCAAATCTTAGAAAAGGACATTTTTACCCATTTACACTTGAGAAGTATTAAACACAACACTTTACAGAGGAAAAAGGACCCACACAATCATGCCTACATCTCCTTGGAAATAGCAAAGGCAAAATACACCAGGTCTCAAGGTAACTATCACATTTTTACAAGCTTCAAAACTCAACAATGACTTTTTTTATTAATAATTTCTAACCTTGTCTTAGGTTTTTCATCAGGAATGAAGAACAATTAAACTCTTGCTATCTTTTCCCTAATGCCATTTGGAACTTTTACTGAAAATTTCTGATTTTGCTGCGTGCCCAGTAAAAAAAAAAATACAAAGAAATCTGTTCAACCTTTTCTTTCATTTCAGTTCACAGCTTCTCTAAAAAGGTTACTGGAAGCATTCTAATATCTGAGCCTCTGCCTCTGATATGCAATAATGAAGTATTTTGTTTGTATGCTACTTGAATCCAAGTAGTTGCATAGAAAAAAATCACAGTTCAGCCAGCTCATCTCTTTTCTTATTTTTAGTTTAATTTGATTAAATGTTCATGAAACTTTTGACTCCTCCAATGGGGCACCATTGGGTAGATGTAGTCTGAAGATTACCACACTGATTTTTACAGGGACTGATAAACACAGTTAGGAGGAAAGATTTGGTCTTAATTCTTAAGGTTTTTACTTCCCTGCAAATAATTATCACATGAACTGTGGTTCTCTTTCCCATTTCCTCTTTTCTCTCTTTCATTTAAAGAAGACTGATAGAAAATATAATGAAATACTGAAAAAAAAGTAAAACAAAACAAAAAAAATATTAGAAGGAGGAGGGGAAGGAAAACACACAGAGCTCAAAAAAAATATATTTAACATGGGAAATCTTACTTATATTTGCTTTGTGTACATAGCTTTTGCTTTCCCCATTAAACCATTTTTATTGCAACACAGGGGTTTTCTCACTCTCCCCTTCTGGTTCTCCCCCATCCCACTGGCAGGGAGGGAGTGAGCAGCTGTGGGGTGTTTAGCTGCCAGCTGGGCTTAAACCATGAGACTACTCAGGATCTAACCAAAACCACTCTTGTTGCAAAGCCACTGTCACACTGAAGCAAAGCCTAGCTGCCAGCAAGTAAAATGTACAGCCTCACACTGCACAAAGAAGAAAAAAAGCCCCAAATCTGGATATTGGTATGTGTCTCTCTCCCTGTCTGCCCTAATTAAATATAATCTTAATAAAAACATCTTTTTTGAGTCATACAATATAGCGTTTCAAAAAACAGTATTATTGTTTCATGTAAAATGTAGTGACACTGCCTCAAGCAAAAGTAAAATCCATTTCCAATCACAAGTTTAAAGGAAAAGATAATCACTCTGTGTCAGCAACACTCAATTAATTTCTCCTCAATAGCAGCATTCCAAGAAGTTTAAGTATTTGCTAAAGAATAACAAACCAGTACATGTTATCTACCCTTCCTCATCAGTTGTGCTAAGTGCATTAAAAAGGAATAAATAAACCTTGGAAACCTTGAAGAATGAAACAAAACCATGCCAAGTAGTTTAATAACCAGTAATTAAACCAGTTTTCAATCTTGTTGAAAATCTTAATGTTTTTCCATAGTGTGTTCTGAAATGGTACTACCAACTCTTTTGTTGGTAATAAAAATTCTTTAAAAAAAACCCAGCAGAACCAAAAAATGTGTTTCTTATATAGGAGTTACAAGTGAGAGCATATTCTGTACACTTCACAGCTCATCTGCCAAGAGCCCTGGGAAGGTGCTGAGGTCTTGCCTTTCTCAGCATTCAAGGGTTTCTCTAACAAGTCTCCACAATGGCTCTGGATGAAGCCTTGCCACTGAAAGAGAGTTCATCTTCCACTCTGCTTTCAGAAGTTATTCTCCCTTTATAAAGACAAGCTGAAACACCAACAGTACCTGAGGAATTGCTGGGATTGGTGCTAGAACATTCTGTAATGAGAAACCAGCTGCTTGTCTGGGACATGGGGCAGAGTTTGTATCACAGCACTGTTCAAATGAGCCAGACAGAAACGAGAATTTCATGGGCTCAGGGCTCCCCAGTGGAGTCTGAGTCTGTAAAACAATTTGCTGTGTCTTGGGACCCAAGTCAACATTGAAAAAAATATTTTAACTCAATTTAGAGTCAGGTTTTGCTTCCCTATATGAGTTATTTGTATGAGCATTCCCTTAGGAGAAGGATCTACCTTACCTGAGCTGAGTGCTGCCATGCTGATCAATCCCTTGCAGCTGCTCTGTGTTAGATTTTAATTTTGAATAAAATGGATAATCTGCATGGGAGGCTAACACCCAGATTTGTTGATGTACAGATGTCTTTGCTTAGACTGATGGATACTACCTTGCTCACCCAAATAAACCTGAGATTTTGGGAATACAGCCCTAAGGTAAAGAAGGTCACCTAAGATACAATTTAAATAAAGAAGTTTTGCTTTGTTTTGCTGTAACTTTCATTATAATTATTGGGATTACTAAAATTGAAAATCAAGAGACAAACTAATAGCAAACATCCATAATAAAACATTGCTAGAAACTGAAGTGCAAGAAGATTCAGATTGATCCAAAAGGGATGGCAGAGGAAAAAAGAAAGCTCACAGGTCTTCTCCATCCATATTGACAGCACAAGGTCAAGAAGGTCAGAAAACAGGCGAGAACAAACCATTTTTCTCTTTCTCTTCCACTCATCTCTTTCCCCTCTACTACACAGGTTCATACTTCATCATCTTCTGAGGCTAACAAAATTTCAATTTCTGTGTGCTTCTAATGAATTTAACATGACATCATCACTCCAGAACTCCAACATTTTCTGCTGTAGTGTGCACTTTTCCCAGGAGTGATTCTCAAGGATAGGTCAAACCCACAAGATTTCATCAAGTTCTCTCAGCAGAAATGTCAGCATATTATTACTGACCAGGAAAATTTATAGCAAAATAAATATCTCAAGGGTAATTTCTTGTTCTATTAAGCAAGAGAATATTATTTCCAACAAGAAGGCTGATGAGACAAAATACAGTTGCAGAATTAGAAAATGAATGATATGAAGTCTCCAGAAATATGTTTAAAGAGGTGACCCAACTATCAGTGCTCTTGACATGCCAGAGAAAATTCCAGAGCAAGCATTTGGTATGCTAACATGTTTAAAATTTATTTTTCACATGGTTTATGTTATTATTGACAATATATAGTCAATTAGCAATGAATAAAATGAGAAATAAAATTCCATCTTCCTGGTAAAAGAAACCGATTACTTTTGTACATTCTTTTCTAGGAAAGACAATATTTTTTGAAATAAAAAGTGCAGTTCAGAGCATTCTGCAACAAACTGTGGACTACAAGATGTCTCCTAAAAATACTTTATCATCTAAATAAAATAAAAGTTTATATTCCTTCCTTATACATGTAAATCATATACACATGAAGAAAAAAAAAGTATTATTTTACATGTAATACAAAAAGATTTTCCACACTGTTTTCTAGATCCCTATCAAGATCCCAGACAAGAAATATCCTGTACAGTGGACATGCTTGGACTCTTAATCTGAGCTTTTTGGGTTTTTGAAGTTTTGCAGCACAGGTGCTTCCCAGTTTAGCAGTGCCAGCCATGGCATCTCTGTACACACAGAACTGTTTTGCTGTGGGGTCAGAATGAGACAACATGATAGTTCAAACCTGAAGGGATGCTCAGGTCATGATTCTTCAGACATGGCATCGTGACCAATGGAACATGGCAATGTGCCTGACTTAGACAAACCCCAAACCCACAGCAACTCCAGAAACCTGGTTCTGCATTTTCATAGCTCCTATTCTCCTTTTAATCTAAATTAAATTAGCCATTAATTTGTGACTCAGGAAATCACATGATCTCAAAATTCTTTGCTATTTTCAGAGCCATCTCTAACACTTACCTTTCTAACTCTCTCACCTTCATGTCATACCATTGGTATGGTGTCTTTTTGCAAGCTCACCTTCCTTTACTTATCTTCTAACTGCTTCTGTGCCACTGGCAATGCAAATTGACTGCCAAAGCCCACATGAACCTTCTCAGTCTTTTCCTCTGTGTCTTCTTTAAGAGTTCAATATTCTTCTTACTTTATTTTACACTGATTTTTCAAGAGCCTTTAGCTCATTCCCTTGGTAATAATGCTCACATTTGGCCAACAAACATTGACACAGAACTGCTTTCAAACCAGAAAGAGCTTACCAGGCTGAAGGAATGGCTATGTGGTTGGATTTCCTGGTTTTTCCAGCCAATTTCCATGACTAGATTATTGCACTGGTTGTTTCCCCTCCTGCTTATCCCTGTTCCATATCTAAAGTTAAAGAAGAGCACACATAATTTTCTCCTGATTATAGCAGGACTGTTGTTTCTCTGGGGGTTAAATACTTGGGTGTTTTGGAGATCTTTAGTCAGAAGATGAAAATTTCATTCCTTTAAAGCTCATGGATATATAAGATTTCCTGACCATAAGCCTATCAGATGTAAATTTATCCAGAAGGGAGTGACTAAGCAGCTGTTCTTTATTCTCTTCTACTTGCTGTATTACTTAGCACAAATAAAAAGGCAAGTGACCACACTGTAGGTCTGCAAGCTGAACTAATGTGCTTCACTGCCTTTAATCTCCCCAATTACTGCTGAATTTTCAGTCAAGAACCATGACTGATTTTATAACTCAAATACCATTTTATTTTCTTTAGTTCTTATATAACTGTGGTTATTTATTCTTTGGTACTTGAGAGTCATTTTTCAGGAAAATCAAAAGAGCAAACTGAACATATTGCCAGTAATCCAGTGCAAAAAAAAAAATCATAGCATTAATTTAATGAGAGCTCTGCTATTCATTTGGCAAATGAGACAGTGGAGTGGCACTGACATATGTAGAGCAGGGACCAGTCTGAGATGAAAATACATTGATTCATGAGTGGCAAAGAGCAGCTTAATGTAACCCACTGATAAAACTGTCACTGATCTTGCTCTCTATCTGGGATTCCAAGAGAAAATGATGGGAAAGGCATTCTGTGCCATTAATGATAACTGAGTAAAATGTGCCAACGAGAGATAATAATACACCTACATGACACAGGCCATTAAGCAGCCAGTTACAACAGTCTCAAATAACACAAACAAATAAAAATAGCACTTATGGTCAAACCCTTGTCTTATTAAGCTGTTGAATGCTTTTCAGAATAATAAATATGACATGGAACTTATAATTCAAAAATTTAAACTACTGCCCTGTATGCTTTCCCCTAGTTAATAATTATTTAATCCAGCAATGTCAAGATGTGCAACACTAATAAGCAGAGCTGTGCTGAAGGAAAGGCTTTTGGCTGCAATTCCATCTGCAGGAATAAACAGAAAGGACTTCTTCCCCCATGAAAAGCCACTGCCAGTGTGCTCTCCCAGGTATGTAAATAAAATTAGTTTTGAGGTTAAAAGCAAAGAGGAATAAAATTGAAAAGCATAAGAATGAGAAGTATCTGTAGCATCCTATTTATCCTTTTCCCACTGCATGAATATCTTGTGATCTATTTTTGATTTCTTCTCTAAATAGCAAGTACAACACACCTGGCTGAAAGAATTTAGAGATACCACTGCCATGGTGCTGATCACCTTTCCTGTGTCTTTATGGGAACTTCAGGTTCAGTTTTAGGAAGGGAAAAAACAAAGGGTTCTTGAAAACATCCTTGAAGGGACGTGGTGGCCACTGGCACACACAAACCCAAATGAGAGCTGTGTGCACTGCAAGTTTTGCATCCTCAATTATTCTGTCTTCTGCAGCCCCTCAGATGAGAGTGTTGGTGGGACCCCAGCAGGCAGCAGCCCTCTGTGACTCACATTCCTCCTCCTCCTCTACTGCCCTGCCCTGGCCTGGCCCACCCAAAAGGACACTGCTTCTCCCTTGCACAGGGAGAGATTCTCAGCTCCTGCTGCCCTTGGTCCAGGGCAGGGAACATCAGGTTGGTTACCCTGGACCAGTTCCAGCATCCAGAGAAATGAAGGCAATACACAGCTGACACCACCAAAACTATCTGGAATTCTGGGGACTGAGGGGTGCTGGATCACAAATTTCTCAAATATTCTTTCAGCATGTTATACATCATTGCAAGTATGTTTAATTTTGTCTTAGATTTCTTTTTGCACAACTGTGTTCATACCAGTTAATATCAAAAATCTTCTTGCAGCAGACATAATTTATAAACCAAAAGTATGGATAACTTAATGCCCAATTTAAATATTTCCTGCACTTCAATTTAGTGCCACAGTTTTTAAACACAGTTTCATTTCAACAGTTCTTAGTATTTTTTCTTGTGAGTAATGATAAAATGTTTTCACTAGGAAAGCCTAGATCTTATTTCATGCTAAACCAGATCAGACACTGTAATGCAATGTTGTTTCCTTAAGTGAAGTTAAAATTTTATAAGCCTTTAAAAAAGCACTTTACTGGTTACCTTTTAATTAGGGAAAAAAAAAAAAAGTTTGAATCTGAGCTATATAAATTTCTGCATTAATTTCCAAACAAGAAAAGTAGTTTTACTTTTTATTGAAGTGAGCTAGGTTGGTGAGTGTCTAGATTCTGGAATAAAGCAACCAGAGAACAAATCTTATACATGTTCCCTAAAACAAGGAGATAAAATTCAGATATCTTTTACTGTGCAGATTCCTACAAAACATAAACTACTAGCTTCCCACTTTTCCCTTTTCCAAGATTATTGAAGTAATCTGTTAAGTGAGAAGCACTTTAAACAACTCTCTTCTTCCACTGTGATGTCATCTACCTAACTTGGTTCAGTTCAAGTGTATTTTTATCATTCCACTCAAATGCAGTTGCCTTGTTTTTTCCATTGACTTGCTGTTTTTTTTTTGCTTTTCTCAGCCTGGTTGTGGATTCTCTCGAGCAAAGACCAGCTGTTAATATGCACAGAATCTCTCTCTGTAATCAGGACTTTTGAAAGGTTGTTACTAATGTTCTTGGAGGACTACCACAAATCATGAATAAGCTTGCACCTTGGCTATTAGATCACATCCTCTTATTTTCCTCTCTTTGCACTTCAAACACTAGTGACAAAACAAAACCTTGGCCATATATACACCATTTAACCCAAAATGGGGTTCAACCATCTTGTCCTTTGATTCAAATGTGTATTTTTTCTTAATGTTGTTCTGAAATCACTTCATTCTGCAACAAGAAAATGAACTCATCTTGCTTATCTACTTGTTCCCTCCAGGGACACATGTCATTAAAAGCCTTTTTGGTGCAGTGTACCCTTTCACAATCCCTCCTAGGAAATGTAAAAGTGATCTGATACATAAGCTTTTGCACTGTGTCAAAAATCAGTACCAGGATTCCTGATATTATTAAAAACAACCTGACACGGAAGTAAATCCTCTTATTGTGCCAAGTGTTTTTTGAATTATTAATTGGTCCACTGAACTTTTGCCTGCAATGGGAATAAATTTTAAAAAGGACAAAAGTACTTTGAAAGGTGAAACTCCAAGTGGTCCTGCCTGATAAGCCAAATTCCTGGAGCTGTATTTGTGTTTACAATAAAACCTCTCTGCTGGTTTCAGGTTGGAAGGTTTATGGTATCACCACAAAGATATTCCATGAATTCAGGGAGGGGATTCAAACAGCAAGAGGAAGAAGATGGGAGACACATTTTGATGAAGCACAGCTGCAGTGTCTAAAGGTATCTCTGCATAAAGCTGTTAATGGCTTACTGAATAGATCTGTTCAACTTGTGTTATTTAATGAAGCAGAGCACCTGACACTTTATCATTAGCTTGTATTGGTTAAAAGTGTTTAGCTAAAAGTCTGTATTGCTAATGGTATTTCCATGCCATATTTCACTTTGCAGATTTGTGAAAATAATTATGTGGATAAATTCTAGGTGTTTCAGAGTTTGGAAAGCTCACTTTGGGAGGCAAAAGACAGACTAGTAAAGAAAAGGCAGAGCAGCTTTTTAATACAAAGAGTGTGAGTAGCAAATAATTGTGCCATAATTAAAGAAAATAAAACATGTCATCATACTTCTAGGTGGAAAACTCTGGAAACCAATCACGCCTGGCTTTAACAGTTCCAGTGCTCCTGTGTGGTATAAATCTAGCAAAGAAGAAATAAAGGCTACAGATTCAGAAAAAAACATCTAGGTGTTCACATTGAGACATTGCTTCATTCTACTCATCAGTTTTTAGAATTTAGATAGACCTTAAACAGTCTTGTAAAAATACATTTATAAGTTCAGTGTTCACTAGATTGTATTTATCTTTAATAAGATCCCTACATTATGTTTACAATAAGAAAATTAACTTTCCCTGTTCTTGGTGGCAATGAATAAAAACAATTGTAGGAAGAAAACACATTTTGTAAAATTAATAACCTGCAGTTGTCATTGGACTGTTGACACAATTAGAAAGCTCTCTCAAAAATTGTCAGAAACAACAAACTTGTTTGCCCAGCTGTATTCTGGGTCCTCTGGAGTTCTAAACAGTCTAATTAGCAAATGAATCCAGGAGGCCAAGGCCAAAATCACATTTCACTAAACATAACACATTGTGAAACATATGTTCATCATGTGGACTGGTTCCTGGTTTATCTCTTATGTATAAAATATACCTTGAGACTTGTACTCTGGTTTAATTTGGACAAAATTTTGATTAGTATTACCAGAATGTAATGCCCTGAATTATTCTGGTTTTCTGAGTTCCATGTCAGCAGCTTTCTTTACAGAACAAACATGAAAATTCATTGTGTTTAAGGAATTTTAGGAAGTCTGCTATTTTTGGTGTCCGCTTAATTCACTCACAGATAAAATTCAGTATTATTGTCTTTATGTTAAAATACACTTTAGGTATTGCAGCAATCAACATGTAACATGAAGTTATACTTTATATGGTCAGCAAGGCTGATCACAGCCAGGCTGGAAAGATTTTCAGTACGAACATTTCCACACCTCTCAATTTTTTTTTTTTTTTTTTTTTTTTTTTTTGAGGGATTTTAAAATCTGCAGAAAAAAGAAAAGGACAGGAAAAAGTTATTTCCCTTAACTAGGAAGAGGATCATGCTTAAAACACTAATCCCTGCATGTTCAGTTCCCAAGATGCCCATCCTGAGGAGCTGAAGCACTTGCACAGAATGATGCACTCTAACAGTGACATTACTTAGCCCAAGCTAAACAGAGAAATAACCCCATTTCTTCCCTTAAGCACCAAACTAGGGAAAACCACCACTTAATCTTTGGCATTTGCTATTTACCTTGTAAATCATGGCTCAGCAGGGACACTTGCTACTTCTCCCCTGTAAATGTAACCTGGTTGGAACAGAATGGGCTCATGGTTATCTTCTCTCTATAAAACCGGTATGGAAGAGCTAAAAAATATTGATTTTTTTGTAAATAGATAAAGATTCTGAGGGACATTGACTAATTTAAAAAAACACAATAATTTCAAGCTTACTTTGAAGTAATTGATGAAGTTTTTGCCTTTACATTTCTTGTAGAGTAGATTTCAGAACTGAAGCAAGCTTTTGCAAATTAATTCAATTGCTCTGACTCTTGTGTGAAAGAAATATTCAATCTACTCCTGCCCCTATCTAAGCACTGTGTAGCTATTTCTTGGCCATTTTTGTATGCACCTGTACTCACCAAACCAACAGGTATCTTCCCCTTGAAGTTCCTGCCATTCCTAATCCATAATCCCATGCAGTTGCCAAGGGCAGCCAAGGTCTGTTTTCTCAATGAGCAGCTTTGGCACATTCTTACAGGCTCCAGCATCCTTTTTCTCCCCCTAGGAATAATAAAAAAAAAAGAACATTCAACCAGAGTTGGAAGAGAAGTATGCAGGAAACAGCAGGCACAGTTCCATTCATGCATATTTTCAAATAGCTCAGTTAAAATGTATTAAACGGACTTTAAAATATCCCCAGTTGTTTCTGTGAATATGTGACAACATTTGTTGTTTCAAAACCTAGGTTCAACTGTTTTCTCCTGTTGTTCTTTTAATCAGGCACCAGATTTTCAACAGAAGTATGCATGCCAAAACATTACAGCCAAAACCCCAAAACATGTCAACTTAGAAACGCTGCCACAACACATCACCATCATTTCATTGATCATTTTCTTATTCTCCTAGTACTTGTTAAAGGATGCAGCTGAGGAAGCAACCTGACTCAGAGATGAAGTTACTGAGCTGCAGTGATTGAGAAATTGGAAAAAGAAAGCTCAATGCATTCATTTCCAGAAACATCTTTGAGCAATTTATTTTTATATGGCAAGCTATTCAAAATTAATCACAAAGAATTTATCTTAAGACAAAGATTTTTAGTTGTGTTCAGAGCATATTTGTTATTATTCTTTAAAATCTGAAGTTAGTGCTGAAGATAAATTAGACTTCACAGTTGCAAACACGTTGAATAAAAAACTGTCTAGGAGCCATAAATTAACTAGTTAAGCTTTCAGTCAGCTGCACTTCATGTGACTCTAAACAAATTTTTAGATTAAACTGGAAATCATCTCCTGGAGGAGTTTCTTACCCGTGCCATGCAGAGTCTGGGCTGGCAATGCAGGCAGGTTTCAGTGCAGGGACAGCAGCAGTGACACTTTAGGCTGAGCTCTCTCTGAGCTGCACTCAGAGCCCAGCCAGGAGCATCTGTCAAGGCAGGGTCTGGCAACCCAGCTATAAAAGGTGCTGCTGCTGGGACCAGACTCTGCCTAAACTGCATTGGCAGCTTTATTACAGCTAATAAAACTTTTATTGGCTTTATTTCCCTAATTTATTTCCTGTGGTTTAAACCATTGGTCTGTGTTAGGACTCTGGAAGGGATCATTGCAGCTCATCTGAGGAGAGCCTCTCCACTTGCAGTACCATGGCTGTCCTCAAATACCCAGGACAGCATTCTAAAAACTCAACACAAAGAGCCTACCTCTCTTTGAGTCTCTCTTTTAAAATTTAACTGTAGAGAAAATTTCTTTTGAAAAATTTTGACCTTCAAGCATTTAACATTCATTCTAACAAATATTACAAAACCAGCTTTTACCAAAAAATGATTGTCACTCTTTCTCCCTTTGGTACAGTTTCATGCATCTCTTAATTCCCTGACCTGTAGAGAAAGTGTGGTTACTAACATGGATGAATCAGTTGCATCAGAATATACAGAGATAGTTACAGCATTAACTCAGTTATTATAAATAATATAGGTTATTAAATTATTAACTAAATAACATTAATATTCAGCATTAACTCGGTTATTAAGCAGTCTTTAGGCAGGCAATACCCTTACCAGAATTAGCTCATTTTAAGAAAGCCCAGCACATAAAGCAGATTGCAACTTTTCTTAAACTCTGCAATAAAATAAGCTGAATTCAGACACAGGATTATTTTCTTCTGGATCTGGCCATTAGGGGCTGTATCTATCATTTAGATGCTTGTTCTTATAAGAAATGCTTTAATATTAAGAGATATAAGGGACTTTAAAAATTATTGTTATCTTGCTAATTTATTTTGAAGACTTTTCAAGTAGTTTCACTAACTGCCTAAAGCAATAAATAAGATAATTTTATTCCCATTTCAAAGTTGTTTTGGTGGTTTTTTATGATATCTTTCTCTAGATAGGACTCCATATATCTCAAGGAGCAAATAAGATTTGCGATTTTTCTACTCTCTCTGCAGTATTTATTTTCCCCCCCCCTTCCATTTAAATTCTAAATGGAAAATGGCTACAAAATCATAAAAAATTAAAGAAAATTAATTAGTTGTCTTTGCAATCACTTGAGAACACCCCAAGTCAGAGAGTCGTATTAAATACT
The DNA here is from genome assembly GCA_030060385.1 of Muscicapa striata striata. Classification (NCBI taxonomy): domain Eukaryota; kingdom Metazoa; phylum Chordata; class Aves; order Passeriformes; family Muscicapidae; genus Muscicapa; species Muscicapa striata. The sequence continues at coordinate 394,813 of JAREIS010000225.1, read as the reverse complement.
GCAATGTAATCAATTTGCATGTAATTTAATGTAATTAAATTAATGCAATTAAAAATGTTAGCACTTAAGTAAAGAGTGACAAATCACAAATTTACTTATAAGTGCAATAATTACTCTCACTTATAAAACAAGCAGCAGCTCATTTGAGGGTGCTTGCAATTGTAAAGCCAAGACACTGAAAGCAGAAATTCAGCCTTGGATTCTCACTTCTTCACATGAGGATAACACTTGAGGACTCAATTTCCCTCAGCTCTCTGCTGTTTCCAAGTAGATTATCATTCAGCAAAAATGCTGAACTACTTCACAGTCACACATTTTACTGAGAGAAATCTCAGTAAAAGAACCATACATTTTATTTGGAAAGGGTAAGAACCAAGGTCATCTTGATCACAGATGGGGGAAGTTAAGAACTGCAAGTACTTGACTAGCACATCAACTACCAGTGTGCATCTTTTTAAAGCACAAGCAAATCATGATGAGCCCCCAAAACCTTTGAATCTGAAGAACCTTCATAACTTCAGTCAAATCCTCACTTTGAAATAATGGGAAAACAATCTCTTCTCATTTATCCATCCTGTTACTGCAAAAGCATATTCATGACTCAAGCAAGCAGCTGATTTTGCAGCTGTGCTTGGTGTTAAACTGGGACAGATGAGATAATTTTCCCTCTGGGGCAAGAGCAATAGAATCTGTAAGTCCTTTTGTTATAGGTGCATCCCTGGATGCCAGAGCAGTGCCTGGTGCCTGCTCAGCTCCTTGGATGTCCCCAGTTGTCACCTGCAGGGTGGGAATGGAGCAGCTGGAGACAGAGAGGCTCCCACTGCCCCCAGGGATAAATCACTCTGCAGGGCACTCCACAGGAGGCACCTCTGACATGTGCTGGTTATGGTACCATATGTAAAAAAAAAAAAAAAAAAAAAAAACAACAAATTAGGGGTTCTTTAAACAAACACCCTGCCCATGAATGGCTAACATGATGCAGAAGGGCAAATTGAATGATTTCCATGTTTGTGTGTCTGCATCAAAGAGAGTAAAACCTTCTAATTGAGGTGATACTAAGAGCTTTCAGCACCATCAAAAATACCTTCAGTATCCAGCCAGTTCCTTCAATATCATTGTTTGCCAGGAAACACAATATGGCTCTGAACAAGGGCTATGAAGGGTTTGCATGTTAAAAAGTATTATTTATTGACAACCTTTCCAAAGGAAAAATTGCCACAAATGTACTTTGATTAATTCTTCTCTTTATGTAAGGCTACAGCACACTAAATAACAACTATTTGAGATAACACCATTTGATATAATAATGAACTACAGGGAAAAAAAATATTTCTAGAACTTTATTTTTCTTAAAAAACCCCAAACTAAATAAAACAAAACAAGAATACCCACCTTTTCCCCTCTTCATTTTACAGATGGATGTCAAATACTGTTAACCTTCATTGAACTGCATCTAAAAAAGATTGAGTGTAAAGGTTAACAAAAAAAAATCCAAAACGGGAACACAAACATTAGCACACTAGAAGTAACAAAGAGAAGCAGGGACTGAATAAACTAAAAAATTAGTGTCTCATTAGACTCTTTTAAATTTCTATTCTATTTCTATTCTATTTAAGAACAACATAAAACATTTTTAATACAAAACTTATAAAGCAAAATTATATAACTTAGATATCAGGGATATGACTAGACTGATTTTTACAAATCCATCAATCTGCTAAAAGTGAAAATACACTTAATCAGCACTTTAAAATCCTCTGTTTCTACAGATCTTTCTGGTCCTTCATGAAGCAAAAATGTTATTTTTAAGTAATAGTACGAGACCTCATTCTCAGAAGTTAATTTTCAAAAGTTGCAATACGATACCACAATAAGAGTAAATTTACTGTGCTGAATATTTGGAGAGTAAAACAATACTTTGGTTTCATATTTAGTGAGCCTCTTGCTCCAGTAGTTCCTCTTTGCAATTCCCTCATGAATTAAAACAATCATATTTCCAAAAGTCTAATTGGAGCACACATCCTGAAACTTGACTTATTGTCCTATGCATCTTCTCCTCCTTTGATAAAACTCTGGAAAACACTTTTACAAATTGCTAATTTCTATTTAAAGCCACCTTAAGAGCTGTCACACTGAATTTAAATTTTCTGGGCATGCTGCTGCAGCTGTAGCATACCAAACACCAGTGCTACCAGCACTGCAAGATTCCTTTAGGATTATTTCAGCCAGAAAACACCACACCTTTGCCAGAACAATTTTCTTATCTTTCTCAGTCCAAACTGGACTTCTGAACACCAACATACCTTTTCAAAACCAATATTTTTATCAAGCTCAAGCTTGATCAAGTTCAGAATATTATTTCTAAGAAACATTAATCTTCCCCACAAATATATTTTTATCAAACTATCTGAATGCTTTACATCCCATCCATATATTCTCTGGAGTACAGATGCACTGGGTTTTGTTCCCTAATTTCAGGAAGGGACAGAGAGGTTAAGCATCAGATGTAACAAAATGCCTATAGAACAAAAATGAAAGAAAGATAGGTAAATAAAATCTGGAGCCTTGAGCATGGTGCTGAGGGTCCCAGCAATGTCAGAACAATGGCAGAATTCACTTTGGATTGCCCTGCAGATGCTGAACTGCCTAAACACTGTATTTTCTTCAACAACCAAGAAATAAAGGTAGAGTGATGGCAAGTGTCCTGCCCCTGAAGAGGAAGCATCTCTTACCTCTTCCTGTCCACATTTCCTCCAACACAATGTTCCTACTCACTTATCTTCTTTTAAAAAACTGAAGGAAATTCACTCTGATTTTGTCTCTCTCCAGGTGACAGTACTAAATCTAATAGCTAGAACACCCATGCAGGAAATAGGAGCATCAGAACTCATTTCCTCTGTTTTTCTAAGAAAACATAGAGGCAAATATCTTCCTGTCATCTAGCATAGCTTGGGTGAGGGAGATCCACTTTTCTCTGCTGAACCAAAAAAGCAGATGACAAGTAAATGTAAAATTGTTTTCATATCCTGAAATGCATTCATTCTCATATGCAGGGTTGGTTTGTTCTTGTAGTTTTGTCTGGATGATTATAGAAAAGAAGAAGGATAAAATACATTAATACCTTTTTTCCACAAAGCCTCTACCACAGCAAGCATGAAAAAATACCAAGAGTCTCCTGCTTTAGCCAAAAAAAAATATTGAATCTTCTCTGAAGCTGAGTGGTCCTAAAGGAGCACATTCAAACAGAGTATCTTGTATTTAGTGCTTCAATACTGGATCCAAGATGAGATGGTTGAAGGAAGTACCCAGGTTCTCACACTTAGGCTGCCAGTCAGGACAGCTTCTGTTTAATTTTCAATGTGTCCTTGCTGTGTTCAGATTCTATTTTCTGTTCAAGAACATGAATTACAAAATACCTTTGCATCAGCTTGGTTTCCATTGAAAACTTACTGGAGAAGAAAACTTAAATTATGGTTGAAATGGGCCCCTCCCTCTTCCTAACAACTAGAGCAACTTCAAACTTCTAAGTAGGTCTTCCAAAAGTTTCTGTAATAATAAACACCATAGTGGCTTGAAAGAGATGCTGTTCAAATTGGTAAAGCTCTGGTCAGAACTGGTGTTGTGCTGGTGCTGCCTGGACTTTGGGGCAGGAGTTCACTTTTCAGTGCAAGGAGTGCCAGCACAACTCCTGTCCTGCCATCACTGCTCTGGTGCTAAGGTGTATCTGATACAGCAATTTCTGGGTCTCTAGAGGAATGTTAGCTTACCATAATAAAGGTAAGAATTATGGGATGTCTTGTATCCTAAAAGGTTGAAATGATACAAAAGTGTTCTTTTTCATAAGATGTGAGTGGCAATCATATTTATCAGATATTCTGAACACAACAGCATTTCTGCCATTTTGATAATGAGGTGCCTTATTACCAGAGTGTTGAAAAACTCTGGTAATGCTGTAGAAAAGCTTTAAACAAGGAATTTTTACCCAACTAAAACTGTCTTACTAAGCTTTTGAAAGCTGCACTGTTATGACTGTGCCAAGACAGTTAATTGTGAGATGCTCTTTACCATAAAATATGCCAACTGAATTTTACAAATGTGACACAATTATTCTGTATTCCTGCAGCTTCTTCTGACACTTCAATGATTTGTCAGGTTTTAATCTGAGAGCACAAGCTGCCTTTGGAGAGGTAGGACAGAGGAGATAAGTGTCTGTATTTTAATCCAGAGTGGCTTGGCTGGCAATGGCCCAGGCAGCCTCCAGACCCCTCCTGCAGGAGCTGCCCTTGCAGCCAGGGGGAAGAAGTGCTGTAGCTGCCTCTTCATGCAGGAGAGCTGCTTATGGAGCTGGCAACGATGAACTGTGCTGCTAAATCAGGTATTTAGGATATGGAATTAAGTTGTCACTCTAATGACTTATGTGTGATGTTATCTTTAATTTAATGTGTCTTGAATTCCTTGTGAACTTAAAATACAGTGTACTTTCAAATTACTCAAAAGCCTGTTCTGTTAATTAAGAGCTACAGACCAATGTAATATACTAACTTAGGGCTGGACAATTAGCTTTACATTTTTATACAAATGGAGTTGTGCTAAATGAGTGAGAAGAGCACAGTATTTTGTGGTACATTGACACCCCAATCTATTTTCAGTGATCCTGCTGTAATATTGTGTTCAGTGAATTTACTGTAGATTTATGCTGGTATTAATTTAGGTTGGAATTTGAGTTTTAATTTACCTTGGCTTGTGTGGATGTCTTATTATAACTGAGCATAAACTGTTAGTGAGTTATTTCTATTATACAGAACTGGTTAAAATGCTTGAAGTTTGCACAGATTTTTACTGTGCTGCATTCCTCTGAAAGTATTAAACGATGATTGAATATTTTATGCTTGTTCACACTTGGAAAATCTGTTCAAAAAAAAAGAGAAGGAACATTTAGAGAGGGGTGATTTCTCACTGTAAGGCACTTGGTTTCATCTCCTTGAGCTCAATTCTACCCCTACTAACAAAAACTGAGCACCCTTGAAAGTAGAACTATTTAAACTGTTTAAACTGTTTAAAAATGTTCACTTTCTTTTTTTTTTCCCATTGAAAAGAAAAATCAAATTGTGTCATGACTTTTAAGTGAATTGAAACTTAGAAAACAAAATAAGATTTAGTATTATACACTAATTTGGCCTGCTAGTTTAAAAGCTTGATCTTGCATTTGGCAAGTTCAAAGTCACATTTCATTAGTGTAATTTTATAAACTTTCAACTATCACTAAGACAGATCTTTCTGCCACAGGATAAGTTTAAATAGTTTCCAGCCATGGGTTGGGATTTTTATGGAAGTAGCTCCCCTTCTGAGGAATCAGAGGCAAGGCATACTTCATTTCACAACGTTGCACGTCTCTGGCAAGTACTTCTGACCTAAAATATGGTGGCTTAGATAAAAATAAAGACAGCAAGCAACACTTCTACCCATTTGCAACCTTTAGGAAAGCAGTTGTCGTGACTTCCCAGGCAGATTTGTAGCTGGTTTCATGTCTCAGAAATCAGAAATCAGGATCCTGGTCCTGCCCAAGGCTGGAAAGTGATGCTCTGTGCTCACAGGCACACAGGGGCAGCACTGCAGCTTGGCTTCCTGAGCAACATCCCAGCTCACACATTTTCACTTGGCCTTAAACTGTCCACAGCATAGATTAAATTTCCTTACAGAAAGGGAAAAAAAAAAAAAAAAAAAAAAGAGTTAACACCTAAGGTTTAACTTCTCTGTCAGTTTGCCACAAACTAGCAAGGGCTGAAAAATTGTGAGATCCAGCATCCTGAGGGGCTGTGTTACCTTGATGTGCTGGTAACTTCAGTGGGAACATTCTCCTGGCTCATCCCAGCACTGCCCAGCATGGAGCCCTTGGCTGGGCTCTCTACCCTCCTGGCAGCCCCCTGGGAATGGGTTAGTGCTCAGGAAAGGCTAAACCTGCAGCCCCTGGGATATTTTTGGTCCCTACTCGTGGCTCTCTTGAACACTATCAAACTATTCAGCATCAGGAAACACTGAGTCACTTAAAAATCTTTCATAGAAGTACATGATCATCCCTGTACTGCTGAAGGGAGTCCAATCTGTACCCAGCACATTATTCAAAAATTGCTGAAACTGGAAGAAAAGGATTTAATTTATTTCCTTAGATAAAGGAAAGAGTGCTAACACACAATAAAGATGCAGTCAGAAACAGCAACAAAAGTATGTACTCACATTTCCCTTTAAGCTGAGTTTAGAAGAAAAGGCTGAAACAAAACTTGCTCAGTTAAAAACCTAGAAATTCTCTTTTCTGTCAGGACATCAATAGAGATAAATATATATTATTTCTAAAAGCCTGAAGCACACAAAAAACAGTGCTTTGATTGCAATTATGACTTTCCCTGTGATGTGGAAGACCAAGGTCATGCAGAGGTCAGACCTGCACAGGTCCTGCTGTGACTGCACATCACCCTGGCCACTGCACAGCCCACACACACTGAGGGTGATTCACAAAGAGCAATTCCTGGCAGTGCCTGCACTTTTCACACAGTGCAAAGCAGAACTCAGCCCTGGCTCAGAAGCTCTATCAAAAGTTTGTACCATTGTGAGCTGCCTTGTGGCCTTTAAACAACCTCACCATCCAAGGGTGCATCCTCAGAGTGAGGGTTGGATGCACATGCAGCAAATGTTTGCTCAGACTAGGGTATATTATTAAAGATAATTAAGATGTTAATAATATAATAAATATGATATAATAAATATAATATAACATAATAAATATAACATAATAAATATATTATAATAATATATAATATAATAATATATATTATGTATAATATATAATAATGTATAATATCTAATAATATATGATATTTAATAATATATATTTAATTATATATAATTATATATTATTAGATTATATTGAGATAGTGTTAGACTTAATAATCACTCTCTCAAAATCAATGGAGATATAAATATGAAATAACACAGCTTACTTTAGACTACATATTATGCTTTAGGATGCAGTTTCAAAGCCACAGGTCAGTAATTTGAAAACCAACCTGTCAACCAACTGAAAAACAATTCTACAGGAAAAATATGACTTCTAGAAACCAGGGCTCAGTTGCCATAGTTAATCAGGCCTATTCTAAAGGAGCAATATTATGTGCTGAACCAGGGCTACTCCAAAAGGGGAAGTTTTGAAATACTGCTTCTAAAAAAATTACATCCATCTTTCAAAAGCAGATAAAAAAACAAAATCAAAATCCACACACGACTTTTTTTTCATTTGGCCGATCAGAAAGACCAATCTCACATAAATTTGATGTAGTTGTCTTTAATAATAAGAATATACAAAGTAATTTTCCTTAAACAAAGAAAAACTCAAGCCAGCATGATATTTTCCTAATCCTGTGTCTCAGAGTCAGCAATGAGTCTCAGAACAGCCCCTTCTTCTGCATGTTCCTTTGAACCATGGCACTGCTGTAATTCCCCATTACTCTATCTGCCTCTCACAACTCCCTGCTGTTTTCCCCCATAAACACATAAATCTTTAATCAGCACCTAAATCACATGTTTATTTTATCAGCCTCCAGACCATGCAGTTCAGCCTCAGTTCAACCCTCACACTTTGTGTTCTGGACAGGGTTCATGAGAGTTTCCAGCTGTCTTTACAGGAGTGGGTGGGTGTCCCTGTGCTCACACAGCACATGACAGTGACCAGCACATCCCCTGCTCTGCTGGTGGCACCCTGGCCATTGCATTCTCCTCTTTCCAAGCAGTGTGCTGGGGTTTCAGAAGCCTGCAGTGATACAGGCAGTTTGAGGAGTCACTTTTTCCTGCTGCCATCCCTACCATGGGATGCTATTTCTTCATTCATGCCCTGCTCTCAGTGTGACTCCACTACTGACAGGACATCACAGGGACACAGCCAGCAGTCAGGGATCAGGGAAGGGACAGCAAGGAAAATCAGCAGTGGGAGATCCTCAGTTTGACACTGCTGCCAAGGGTTCCCAGCTACAGCCTGCAGCAGGAGCAGCAGGAGCAGCAGGAGCAGCACACTGCATACCTTGACTAAAGGAAAAAAGATATTGCACTTCCCACCAGAGCTGCAAAAAGCCAGCCTGATAGTGGCTCATTCATGGGGTTTTGGGTAATTTTGATGTTTTAAACTGTACCAGGTAGCAAAAGGCAAAAGGCATGCTAAGGTCAAGCCCACAGAGCAGCAGTTTCCTGCCTCACATCCCTGGTACTCCTGACCAGCTGGGGACTCCCCATGCTAGGAAACTCTTAAATCAGTGAGCCAGTTTCTGGCTGATCCTCAGGAATCACTAGAAAAGGCTACATAGCAGAATATGGATCTATAAGTCCATATGCACACCTAGATCAAAGCCAAGGGGACACTTACCTCACAAGTTTTAATTTAATGTCTTTACTCTCTGGGGTGAAGCACTATCAAGGTGATTTCAGCTAGACTACATAATACCTCTTCTGTTAAATCAAGGTTGTTTTTCATATTAACTAAAGTGATAAAAACATGAAGAAAACCAAACTCTCCAACAAATTATTAATGGACTTCAAGCTTACAAAGAGCCTAAAATAACTAGAGGTTGTTCTTCCTTCCTGCCCAATAGACTTCACTTGCAGACAAAAAGAAAAATTAAATCTATGCAAATGTGCCCAGCTTTCAAAAACAACAGCAAAAATATATTGTTCCCTCTTCTGTTTGTGTGTATGAGGGATATGTACAAACTTCATGGAATTACTCCAGCAAGCTGTGAATGATGATGCATGAAATGAAAAAATCTCAGTCCAGTGCACAGGAAGAATACAGAGAACAGCAGGCTGTCAACAATACACTTTGTAGAGGAGAATGGATATACCACATCCTCCTTGGATGCAACTGCTCAATTCATTCAACTCATAGTATCCCATGATGAAAGGGCACTTCCAGGTTCCATTGAACACATTCCAGCTCTGCAAGACAGCACTGAATAATTGATTAAAAATTCATTTTTTTAATCTAATTGAACAATATTTTCTGTCTCAATTGCAAGCAGTTGTTAATAGAGTCAGAGGAGACAAATGACAGTCTGCCATTAGATTACTGGTCAGAACAAAATATCCATTCATGGTCTATATTCACATCTCTATTTTCCTTATCTGTTTGATTGCATGAACAGCCAAATTCTAGATAACAGAGAGAAACTAATAAACCCTTTTGGCAAACCTCCAGCCTCTGATTGCAGTCTCAATCAGGAAACAAAAGCCCACTTCATCTACAAAAATTAGTTCGTTGAGAAGATAAACTTTTCAGCAGCCAGACATCACACAGAAGCTTCAAATCCAAGATGCAGTGTATTTGCTCCTGCAAGTTCACTCTTCAAGAAGCAAGATTACTTATTACTAAAGTCCTGCATAGATAGAATACTTTAAATGCATTTGAAAAAAAAAAATTAAAAAAAAAAAAATAAAAAAAAAGCCATGCCTACATAAGATGGCAGATTCGAAAGCAATGACACTGAAAATAGCAGTGTTTTCATTCAGAAAGAGAAGAGTTGTCTCCCTTTGCCTTTCTCTGGAGTGTAATGCTTTCTGGAGGAAGCTGACCCTGGTACCACAGGGCTCCAGCACTGCTGATCTTTGTGCAGGCCTGAAGGGACAATAAAAGGTTCTCTGTATGTCCATGTCACTGGAACACAGGCAGAGCTGGATCTGGAAACTGTGATCATACCATGCAGCTGACAGCAGAGGGACCTTCCCCTTTGGTTTGGAAGGCAATACACAGGAATTCTCACTGACTAAACAAAAACATTTATTTTAGGAAAAAAAAAAATCTTCCCTTACTGTTTGAGCATTCAGAAATCACACAGCCTTCCAGAAAAGATTCAACAATATATTCCAAGTACAGCCAGGGGCACCACGAGGGTACAGTGGGCACACATGGGCAGCTGCCCTGAGAAAGGGGTACAGAGCTAATCAACATTTCACACCCTGTCCAATCCTCTGCTGGGGATGTGCAACAAGACACAGATCAACAGCACTGCTTGAAAAGCCAAGCAGATGATTTCCACAAAAAAATATTTCCTATCACTTCCATTCAGTACATAAAGAACTAGTTGAAGTAATTTAAAAAGTAAAATATTTAACTTACATAAAAGCAACACAGACAGTAGCTATGAAAAAGGGCTCTAGCTTCTGAAATAGTTTGTTTCTTTATCCTATATAGTAATCACTTTCTGAAATTTCCACACCATTTTTGCCATGCTTGCAAATCAGGTAATGCATCACCTCTCAGGAAATTTGCTAACAAATTTCAAAGGCACAAAAACGTTTCTTCAGAATTAGTCCAGTGCAAACTTTGTGTGAGAAGAAAATTAGCTAGTGATTATGGGTCCTGTTTAAGACAAAACCTGGAGGATGGAACAGCTAAAAATAGTTGAAAAAATGCACATCTAAACAAACAATCTCTAAACTGAAGTCTTTGAAAATATTATTAAGGGAAATTTTTCCCCTGATATGTTTCAATATATTAGCAGTAAATAAGACACGTGTAAAAGCCCATTTAACACCCCATTAAAAATGTTGCTACTGCATTAAAATACCAGTCCTTCTCTCCTGGTTGAGATTGATGAGACAGTATTCTGCCTGATGATCGTGGCCATTACTGTGCAACTCCTTCAGGGCTCCTGTGACATCATCCATCAGTTTGTTTTTACAGACCTGTTCAAGATGCTAGAGAAGGGCCTGAAGTTGAAATTTATCTGCTGCATTTTTCCCCTTAAAACACTGTGACAGAGAATCTGTCAGAAGGCAGAATTTGCTACAATTTTATCAAATGAGATAAACAAATACCACCCATGAGTTTCAGGTATCAAGTGAGTGTCAGATAACTAAGCATGTACAAGACAAGCAGTGGAGTGACAACACCCACCTTAATCAGACTAAAGAAAATACTTAGGGCCAAAGGAACAAAACTTTATGAACTTAATTTTTTTTGTACACTTGATAGACTAATTTTTATAAAAATACAGAAACACAAGCACCAGATGGGGAGGTACCATTCTAATGCCAACTTTTTCATCAACCCCTCAGATGTCTTGAGAGAGGAATACAGCTGATTTCTACTTAGCACTGAGAAAGTGAGAGGACAAATCCTGGATCTGTGTTTAGTACATAACCTGCTTCAGAAAAGAAAATGTGATTTAAGCCTTAGCTGATACCTGTTTCAGCATAAGGATGCAGATGTCTTCTCTGAAAACACTCTCCCTGGAGAAATTCTTCTTGCTTGATGATCAGGAGATAGGAGCACCTCCTAAATTCAGTTACACCTCAGTAATGGGATTGGGGCACCCTTCAGTCACATCTCAATGAAGATATGCTTATTTAATCTCACAAAAGCACCAGAAATATCAGATAACGGTTAATATAAAATTAAATTGAAGAAAATTGAATATTCTACTGTGCTTTCCTATTTGGGGCTAGTCTGTGTTTGTCTTTTTTTCTTTGGTTGGCACTAGTTAGGGCACAAGTTGGTGAAGTCCTGGGAACCTGCCACCAATTTCCAGCAGGGACATGATCTCCAAACATCTTTTGAAGCCAGAGCAGATGCTCTAACAAGGTGGCCAAAGGGCCCTGCTCTCTGCCTCTTGGCCAGCCTGTCCTGCTGCTCCATCCTGAGCATCAGGCTTCTGGCAGAGGCAGCAGCTTCCCTGGCTGTGCCTCCAGAGCCCCCCAAGGGAAGCTTCTCACCACTACAGTGACTCTGGACAGGCTCAGCCTGTCAAGGAGGATTGGGGTCATGGCCAAAGGCAGAAATCGAGATTTACAGAACTTTCCTGGCACAAATATGGCAACCTTCAAAGTCTGGCAAATACTTTTTTTCCTTTTTTATTATTTTTTTTTTAATTAATTAATTTGAACTACTTAAATCTTGTACTTCTCTTCTTGCATTGCTTTTCCCCAGGTTGTTTTAGAGGAATGTTTACTGCAAGTATTAACAAAAAGGGGTTTTTTGTTTCTTCTTTTTTTTTTTCTTTTTCCTATAAAGTAAGAGCAACACATTTAGCTAAAAAGAAAAGTGGATGAGAGGTAATAGAGGTTGTGAGGGTCAACTGAAAGACTGTTTTGCATCACCTTGTTTTACAAAACTAACATTTTTTAAATATTACAAAGCAGGAAAATTTTCAAATAAACTCCAGACAGCTTCATCTGTTACTTCTATTTTTTCACCCTCACTGTATGCCCCACAACACCTCCAACATGATCATTATAGCTGGAGATAGGTGAGGAGCAGAGTAGGAGTAGATGGGACAGCAGAAAGTGGCCCAGCTCTTGTGCTTTTTAAAGTATCATCACCTGCTGCAGGCACAGGCTGGGTTGGACTGATAATTTGTCTGACCCATGTAGCAGAGACAGGAAACTAAACAAAACAAACTGAATGACCACTCCTACCTCAATGGTATTAAAACTTCATGAAGTTGCAGAAACTCTTTCCTTTCCATACTGACTGAGAAGTTCTAAGCTCAGCAAAGCCATGCAATTTCTACTGAGCAAAGTTTACAGTGAAAAAGCAAACTTGGTTAATGCAAGCTAGGATTTTCCTCAAGAATGCTGTAGCTCAGAAAAAATAAACCCAAACATTTCCACCATCATGATCTTTTCCAGTTAAATCTTGTGACCTTCCACATGCAGCAAAATAAAATAGGGTTGTTTGTTTTTATTTTTTTCACTGGTGAGTTCTTAGTTTCAGAGTACCTTAGTTGCAATTTGTGAGTTGCCATTATAAGTTATTGACTGTAAGACTTTGGTTTCCTCTAACTGCATTCTCAGAATTTTGGTTAATCAGATATTGATCCATTTAGATTTGCTATTCAACATCTGAAATGAATGAGAAGCATTCTGTTTCAACTGCCTTGTATATGAAAATAATTCCAGCACACCTAATCATTAAAGAGAAAATTGAAAAATTGTACTGACTCAGATCATTTCCATATTTATTTCTGCAGCAATAAAGATAATTACTTGAATGTTTAGAAATACCAGATATGTTAAATTTTGAATCAATGTTTTAATCTAATATGGCTAGTGACACTGCAATACAACAGTGCCACCAATTACTTTACTAGGCAATTAAATACATGTGAACCATTTGTGTTTTCTAGAAATGAGAAATCAAGACTATGAATACTTAAAGTAAAAAAAAAAAATCTTTCAGAGCAAGATTTTAGCCAAATATAAAGTGAAGCAGTGTATTTACTACCTTTCATAACACTTCTCCTCTCAGCCCTGGCATGTATAACAATCAGTCCTAGAAGGTTTCTTGCTTTTTTAAAATAAGCACTGATAAGCTGGAATCTCATACATTTTTCATTAGAATATAGAATATTTTGGGTTGGGACTTTTAAAGATCATTCATCACACACACCCACCTCTGCAATGAGCCAAGACATCTTCATCTGGAGCTGGTTGTTCAGAGCCCCATCCAACCTGGCCTTGGATGGTTCCAGGGATGAGGCATCCACCATCTCCCTGGGCAGCCTGTGCCAGTGTTTCATCACCCTCATCACAAAAAAACCAACTGTAATCTAGTCTAAATCTATCCTTTTCTAGTTAAAACTATTACCCTTTGTCTTATCAGAACAGGTCCTGTCTCCATCATTCCCATAAGGCCCCATGAAGTATTGAAAGGCTGAGGTAAGGTCCCCCAGAGCCTCTGCTTTTAATTCACTGCTATTACATAGGGGATCATTAGGATAAAATCCTAATGACAACAAAGAATTTAGAGCAGAATAACTTGAAACGTTAACATGATTAAATTTCCATAGATCAATCCTAGCCCTGATCATGTCAGAATCAAAACTATCAAATCTGAATTTCATCTTTACTCTTTGCCATCTCTGGAATATGACTAAGAGCCCTCCAAAGCATGCTGCTTTTTTGTAATGTCAAATCTGAATTTGAGAAAAATGAATAGTTTTGTTTTGAGTTGTTTTACAAAATATTTATGCCTAGCAATTTTTTTCTAGATTTCTTCAGTTGGCAGTGTTTCCCTGAATTCTCTCAGCTTTGGATCAAATATTTAGTGACCTACATCTGGTCTAGTGCAACTAAAATACCAAACTTGTGGTGTTATTACATAATCAAAATAGGTAGAGACTCATTAGAATAATCCTCACACACACTGAGAACTCTGCAGCATCAACAGTGGTGCAAAACCTATGATACAAATCAAATTTTAGCATAAAACTTCAGAATACAACTGCAGCCCCCAGATATAAAAAATGTAAACTAGGAGTGGAGTGGGGTGTTGAAAATACTCAGCAAACTCTTCTCAGTATCTCCAAGGTAAAGCATGTAGGGACAGAACAGGTCACAGAACAGCACACAGACAGAGAGAGGAATTCTGCTAGAGAGGGTCAAATGGAAAGATCAAGCTGTTGTTCAGTAAACACAAAGTAATCAAAAGCAAACTATACTGAATGTGACATTTCACCAGTTCCAGCATTTGAATTGCATCCCCCTCTGCAGTATGACCTCTTGAAAAAAAAAAAAATCTAAATAAATCAGAAATCTGAACTAATAAAATCTTCTAAAGTGTAACAATATATCAATTTTTTATAAGTAACTGTATATTGTGAACACATACAACAGATAAACTAGACAGTTTGTAATATCAGGATGGTCAGATATGGATATTCATGTTCCTCCTTTAACTTTTAAAGTAGATCCTGTGCAGATTTCTTACATTGCAGACAGGCTGAAAATGGTGCCTCCTGATCATCTTCTCAAACCCCAACAATTTCCCATTAAAGCTTCCTTGCCTGTTTGAACTATATAACTGCCTATACACTATAACTGCCTTGGCAAAAAGTCTTATTCTTATAATTGTCATCTAGAGGGTAAAATAAATGAGAAAATACAAACATGATTTCTTTCTCAGATATTTATTCTTTCAGTTCTCAGCAAGCTGTGCATCCACTATTGACTCTGTTGTGGCAGTAGCTGGATTACACACTGCAGATTTACCATCCTCATCTATCAGGGAGCAGAACACTATTGCCATTCCAATAAAAGAAAGAATCACACACCTCTGTGTCAGCTTGCAACTCCTCTCTGACACTAACAAGTCAACTATACTCAGCATTCCTACAAGTGTAGGTAATAAAAGTATTAGAGAGCAATATATCTAAGAATGAAGGGGTTCTTTCATCCTTGACTTGCCACTCAGCAAGATTATAAGATTTGAAAACATCTCTGCTGAAATTATCAACAAAACCAGTTCCTAGCTCTTCTCAGGAGTTATTTTGGCATCAGAGATAAATTATTGGAAAGAGGACCATAGTCTGCTGCATCCTAAATCAACATGTGAGTACTACTGAGGTGTAATTATAGCTGCACACAGTACAAAATTTCAGTCCAAATTTCTTTTTACCCAATTTAATCCCCTTAAAACCAATTTAAACAAAAATATCTAAAAAGACTGAGCAAAATACAGATGGGAGTTGCTAATACTTTTATAACTAGTTGATCCAATCCAATGGTAAATGTTCATTACATGCCATAACAATTAGGTGGAGGCAGAGAGGGAATGGTTAAAACCCATGTGTATCCTTACACTTTGCAACTTTACACCCACTTTTCAGTAAGAAAACACTGAGTATGATCTTCCCAAAGCCTGAGAGAAACAAAGGCAAAAGTTCTCCTGAAAAGCCTTATCTCCAAATTGCCAGTCCTGGCTTTGGTGTTCCCAGGGCTCCCTGAGGAGCTGCACAGGAGAGCTCAAAGCAGCACAGGCTGCACCTTGTGCTCAGGAAACACAGAAACATTTCATAACTGACAGAAAAATAATACTAATAGTTCTGCAGTCTGAAGTCCAGGCTTGTGCTGTATTCATTAAAGGCCTGATGAGCCTTGGCTCAAGTTTAAGTTATGCAAAGCCCAGGTGGCTGATCTGCAGAGTTTCTGTGCAGGTTTCATTGCAGCTCATTTTTGGGTAGCTCCAGTCTCTGCTCACTCAGTTCTGGTTTCTGCCTCTTGGATCTGGCTGAGTGGTTTATAGCCAAGAAGCTCTTCCCAGCTATGATTACCTAATTCCCTTGGGCACTGGGAATTCCCATGCAAAGCATGCATGGATACACACATGTGCACTGACACCACAGGTGAGCATGTGCACATACTGCATGTACACAGAGCCCTGAGCATCTGACAGAGCCAACAGTTACAGGAACTCAAGCAATGCACAGGAAAATATAATTATCTTTCTAATTATAAAGCCACATGCCAAATTTTGTGTTCCTATCAGTCTTCTCAGAATTATTTCTACAAGCACTTGCATAGGAAAATTTAAAAAAAAACTTGTAGCATCTCAACCATGTGACTGAAAACCTTCAACATCTGGGCTTGATTTTTGCAGTGATTTCAACCAATATTGTCATGATGCAATTTTCAGGCTGCTTTAGCCAGCACATCTGTCAGTGGCAATGTGGCCAGTCTAACGAGAAGGTCAATTAAGGAACAGCAGCTGTGATTAAGCTGTACCCACCTCTGGAAACTTCCTGACACACCAGGCACAGGATAACCTGTAAATGTCCTTGCAACAGGTGGCACCATTCACTCTCCTGATATCCTGATGTGTTAATCCTGATTTCAGACAAGCCTGAGGAGAAAAATCAATAAGTAGCATTCATGCTCTAAGTATTGTCTCTGGCAATAAGTTTGCATAATTTTATCTGCAATGAAAATATACTGGGGTGAATGCATTGAGAACAGAGGAGACAAGGAACAGCTTTTTCTTACTGGTTGTGCTTACTGTGTCTCTGCAGGACTACTAACTCTGGTGTGTCTTATCCTTGGATCTTCCCTTTCCTCTTCCCCAAAATACAGTAAAAATATATTTCCTTTAAAAAAGTGTGCTTTTAGAGGAGATTCTGTCCTTCTTGGCCCTCACCTGGGGAGCTGAAGTTAGTGAACTGAGTTATTATCTTAATACTGCCACCCCACACTAAATGAACCACCTGCCAAAAAAACCCTGAAAATTAATGCAGAAGGCATCCAAGAAACTTGGGAAATGCTGCAGCTGGAGGTGAAATGTGCCAGTCACAACTCCCTGGGATCCACTGGCAGTGTTTGGCCCCTGCTGAATTCTGAACTCCACAGAAACAGTGACCCACCCAGCACAAGTGCAAAGCATTTCCCAGACTATTAGAACAAGAGTGGGAGTAAGGATTTTGTGAAAAGCCACCCAAAATCTGCCTCCAAGTCACTCTGGCAAGCTGGCCTCTCCATAGGGGCACTCTGAGCACTGCCCTGCTCTGAGGAGCAATTCTCCAGGGCTGACTTGTTCAGTAGTCACCTGGGCACATTTCAGAAACCTGCTGAAAACACAGAGATTCTCAGACTAAATATCCTCCTTCTATTGTTTGGTTTTCTCCAAGCCCTTATAGATGCATTCCTGCAAAATTTTTGTACCTCAATAACTGGCAGAAAAAGGACAATGTTCAACCTAGACATGTTTTAGCTCAATAACTGTGGCCATGTTAGAGCAAAGTTACAGAAAAAAAGAAACTAATACTATTCCAGTTATTCAGACATGAGCTAGAACTGGAAAATCATGTGACTTTGGAGAGGTGTAGCTAAAGGGAGTGTAGGAAAACCAGGAGAATTCTTGTTTTGAAACTCCAAAACAAAAAACTCAGGTCTGAGCTGCTTCCCTGCAGCTTCTCTGCAGTCACAGACTGGACTCTAACCTCATGCAAGTCTGGGTAGCAATTTTTTACTCATCACTACCTACCCTTGAGTCTTTTATAAATATATATATATATAAAAGTACAGGTCTACATCAGAAAATGAAATGTCTTGCATGTAAAAGGCATATCAAGTAGTAATGACATTTTTCTGTAGAAGGGTGTAACTGCTGGCAATTTCATTAGAACAGTCTCTTTGAAGTCAAGTCCAGAATGTGATTGCAGTACAGGATTTTCTAGTTAATATCTCTTCTCTTTTTCTCCTTATTTCTCCTGTAGGTGTAGTACCTGCTGATTTTTTAGCTAGAACCTGAATGCTTCAAGGGGGAGAGAGTTTTCAAACTTTCTACCTCTTCATTTCAGGCTCCTTCAGCATTCCTCTAAAGACTATATATCTGCAAATATCATATCCTTCCTACCACATACTGAACTACTGAAAAGAAAATCTTCAAAAAGAAAGATAATGTCACACAGATTCAGATTTCACTGTGTATTTTATGGAAAGTGGTGGGGTTTTATGTTTTGAGGTTTTTTAAGGAATACTTGAGAGTTCTTTGAGAAGACAAAGCAAAGGGACATCCTGGCAAACATTTCAAAGTATAGCCAAGTTAGGGCAAGAATGGTTCTTCAAGAATCCAGGCAAGATTCTCATTATTCAGCAGAAAAAGAATGAATTCATATCAAGAAGCTATAAAAATCTGAATTTCAGTTCTTTAATACAGTGGCTTTTATGAGAAGAAAAACTAAGTTCCATCAGATAAAGTCTCTGCAATTTCAATGCAAGAAGAAGACTGGCATCTAAATTCCATATTTATTAATAGTTATATTTTTCCAGGTTTTTGCATCAGCATTGCAAACATCATCTATTAAAAATTATTTATTAAAATCAAAGTATCCAACATTCCTCATTCACAAAGATTGCAAGTTGTTCATTTTGACCAGATTTATTTGTTTGGATGGAAATAATACCTGAAACAAATTTAACAATTTCTTTTGTTGAACTTTTCTAGAAAAACAAAACTACAGAAAAACAGCTTTGTTGCTTTTATAAAAGCTAATTACATTTGTTTCTGAGTCAGCATGAATGAAGGCCAGGTTATTTAGCAAAAAAAATTCAACTTTATCATACAAACTTCAAAGTTTATAGCTATTCTTTGCAGAGCCTGGCAGCTGTGTACTCTGAATATTTTGTTTTCAGTGGACTGGAATGCAGATTTCAATGGCATAGCTTGAAAGGTCTTTATCTCTCTTCAAACTGTCACACTGACACAATCATGGGATTTGAGAAAAGTTCCTACTTTTCCTTGACCAAGACACTGTGGGACTGACCACACTGAGAGGGAGGCAACAAGTTTTGAAAAGATTTTCCTTTAGTCCAATACCAGATGTATTCACAAACAATGCTTCAGCAAAAGAAAATAAACCTGAAGATTCAACCAGCACCCACTTGTTGGAGCACATCACTAGAATGAAGTTCAAAGTAATCCCTGCAGTCCAGAAGAACTCATGGCAAACATTTTCAGTTCCTGGTGTTTCCAGCTAAGTTGGATGTCACAGCCATTATAAAACTTAATTCCTCCATTTTGGCTCACAAACGAGGATAAAATGATTTTCTAAAATCAGCTTTCCTAAACCAAATAGAACAGTGACCTAGCAATATTTAACCTTCATCATTGCTCACTGGAAAACAATCAGTCCTCCAGGATATCAGTCTGAAAAGCCAGCATTGTGTCAGCAATTAAAAAATAACACTCAAACTCCCTCTGAGCACAGAAGTATCAACCAGCTCTAGTAGCAGCTATTCTTATAAGCACAGTTTCTACCACTATGGACCATTATCACCTTTTTGTGTCATTCTTGGGAATCTCACCTCCTAGGGTCATACTGACATTGATTAAAACAGAGATCAAAAGGATTAAGAGTGTAAATCATGCCAGCTTTCCATTTATTGTAAAGCCTCACAGATATATTTCTATGAATAGTGAAAGGAAGAAATATAGAAACTCAAAACAAGAAGGAGATTGAGGCAAGTAAATACCAAAGCAAAATCAATTGCCGTGCATCTTTAAAAGTCATTATTATTTTAATACTTTTCTAAGATATTTTAAAGTGTCTGAAATACTTTTTAAAGTGTAATTAAAAAAAAAACCAAAATACAAAAAACAAAACACTAAATCCCAAACTTTCCCTTTTGAGAAATTTGAGGACTAGAGAGTTAAAATTCTCTTATATAAGCAATGAATTGGAAACTTACTCCTTTTAACATTTATGCATAAGAGTTGTCACTACTATTCATGTGACAAACACTGACATTCACTCATCATGCCAGAAATGCATATCCTCAAATAAAATCCAGCCTGTATTTATAACATCAAATTGCATTGTTTGTTTGCTTGCTTTGGTTTTATTTGAATGCAGTGCCTGTTTCTCTTCCAGAAAGTCCATTAAACTTTGATTAGGTTCAAGATAATAAGAAAAAACAGCAGATGCCATTATTTTAATTAAATCAGAACACGTGGATTTAGGTCAGGAAATAACTGTTTCAGTTAACAGAATCTTAGAGTGATACCAATTAATTTTGCAGGTATCCCACCTTTCCAATGGGATCAGTTCACAGTATATTGGGTGGAAGAGCAAGATGCAATAAAAACAGGGACAGCATAACAAGTACAAATTGAAATCCTATTTGCTAATCTACCTGTTAGAACACCAAACCAAAAGCAAGTCACCTATATGGAAGCTGTAAAATGCTTATACAAGAGTCATTACAACAGCAGTTTAAAAGATGTCACTTCTTACTTCTAACTCAGGAGAAAAATGACAAATTAATTGGTTTAAGTTCAAGCCTCTCTAAATGAATTGAAAGCCTCATAGCATTCAAAAGTCTGTAAAATTGTTCACAAGTCCATGAAAGGGATACTAAATAGAATGCTAAGCAGAGGGGACCATAATGAAGCCTGTTGGTTTTTTGACCTGCAGCAGATTGCATTGTTCTTTCACTGTATGTGCACATTCCCTGTGGAAGTGAGTGTCTGGTCAATGACAATTGTTTGCTCAAATACTGAGAGATGCAAGTGATGTGCTCACAGTTGTCTCCCTTCCTCAATTCCATCTCACAGATACATAATGCAGATTACAATGGAGTACCCAGCAAACCTTTCATGAGCATCCCATGATCACAGGATTGACATTGGCTCATTCCATAGGTAGTAGTATTTTTCCAGAAAGTTAAAGAATCTGATTAAAATCCACTTTCCATCGATTATTCCTACTCAACATTTTATTTAATAACATATCATACACAGCTGCCTTGAATTACTAAATTTATGTTTACATAGAATCACAATCTGCTGCAATTAAATACCCTCCTAAGGTAGAAATATTTTCATTCAACAACAAATGCAATGATACAGTGCAAAAAGAAAATGGGTTGGGGGGCTGGCAGGGAAGAAGCAAACTTACAGCAATAATTTGAACATCATTTTCAACTGCAGGGATTAAAAAAAAAAAAGTGTGACTTCCAGGTTTTCTTAGTGTTACTATGACAACTTTCTCTATGTCAAGTGGAAGTGTTCCAGGGATGCAAAAAAGCTCCTTGACCTTTGGCAAAATTTTAAATTCTTCAGAAGTGCTCTCTCTGTAGTACCCTAAGGCTCAGATGAAACTTAAACAGATGAAATTCTGCTTTTTCAGTTCTATCTGTTGAATTTCATTTGAGTCACTAGTACTACACACAGGGAAAAAAAAATCCTTGTCCAGTAGTATTTAATATGAGCAAATCTCAAGTTTATTTAGGTATACTTAAGTGGCTTAGCACTGTTATTAGAAGTCTAAAATCTAATTTCCAACACAAATTAATTTTTGACACTCTGGAGCCTTGCAGTTGGCAATGCCTTTATCCCTGGAGTTAATTTTTGCTAATTCTACTGCCCCTTTGAAAGTACACACTGAAACATAAACACTACCACTATCCTCCAAAAAAAACCCCAACAAACAAAAACAAGCAAACAAACGAACAAAACCAAAAAACCAAACCAAACAAAAAACAGAACAAATAAACAACAAAACCCCAAAACACTGTGCAACAGGTTGTCTTCAAGAGCAGACACCACTTTAATTAAAGACTTAGATGAACCTGGAAAACAAGATGTAGCTCAATGTGATTTTGCCAGCTATGGATCATTCCAGACTAACCTGAGAGCTTTTTTTCAATAGATTTTCAATACAACTCAAAT
Organism: Muscicapa striata striata; assembly: GCA_030060385.1. Lineage (NCBI taxonomy): Eukaryota > Metazoa > Chordata > Aves > Passeriformes > Muscicapidae > Muscicapa > Muscicapa striata. The sequence goes on along the minus strand of JAREIS010000225.1, from coordinate 372,834 downwards.
GTGGTACAAAGAAAATTTTATCTAACAGGATTCCAGGAACCCATTGCAGATGGTGTCACATTAGAGCTTGCATCAAAGTCAGAAAGCCAGGATTAGCAGCTGAATTTAAAACATACAAGGAATTAAGGAGTTGAAGGGAAGGAAGATGACAGCAGTGAAAGGGAACACATCTGGTCAGAAACAGGTTATTTCAAACTTCCCAAGGATTACTCTCATTAAGTAATTCATTTAGTACTCTTATCAATGGCATATGCACAAATAGGAGTGAGAAAGTAATATTAAATTTACTAAAGAGAAAGATGAAGTTATCAGAGAGATGGAAATCTTGAGGACTGCAGTAGGAGAAGCATCACAACTCAATGTCATAAAAAGAAAGTAATTTTCTTAGCTAACTCATAAATCAGGCCCAGAGAGCACCTGAAGAAAGCACATGAAGGAAAGGAAAGGTGATCACAAAACCATGATACAAACCCAAGAGATTGTATCATGACCTTAGGACATGCCAAGTATGAAAAATAACAGAGTTCTACAAAACATTCTGTGGATCAGTGAATATTACACCCATCAACTGTCTTCAAGAAAGAGCTATTTAAACTGGAATTGGTACAGAATGAGACCCTCATAAAGGAAAACAATGAGCTGGAAGTAAAGGGGGTTTAGGGTTGGTTAGTTGGTTTTTTGGGGAGGGGGTGTTAAATCTAAATATCTAAAAAAAAAAATTGCAACAAGTAGAGCCAAGGCTCTGAAGAACTATTTTGATGCTAAAAGATAAGGTTAACTAGACAAAAATTAGAACAAAACAAACCCAAACAAACAGATAATGCCTTGCTGTGAGTAAATGTAGGCTAGAAATGAGAAAAATCCAAACCATTAGATCAATGGTGTCTGCCATGATTTTCCTGACTGCTTTAAACATAAAGCTCACTAAATTAATGAAAGGAGCTACATGAAATGGAATTTGCAATATTACAGGATAAAACTTGATGACAATTTAAAATTCTCTCCATTTTGGAAGGAATCTTACTTCCATCACCTTACATCATTTTATGAAAAATGAGTAACCTCTTTTTACACCTAGAAATCAGAAAGCAGCAGATGCAGCTGATTTACATTTAAAACCTGCCTTCTGCAGTAGAGGTCAATCTTTCTGTCCATAACAGTGACCTCAGGGAAAAAGCTTGCCATGACACATAAAGAAAACACATTCTTCAGACACAAACCTTTTGAATTGGCTGCATATTTTCAGCATTATCAGTATAAGTTCCTCATTATTTCGAGACTACTTTTAGATATCTTTTAGAATCTATCTATGGTAAGAAAAAGTCACAAGAAGTACAAAATAAAACTTTTCCCAATGAGAATTGCTGACCTAAAATTTCACAGTCTTTAACACATTGAGCATTCCTTATTCACAATCCATTATCTATAGCATATTCCAAAGTGTCGAGTAAATACAGTAAAACAATGAATTACTGAATGAATTACAGTTTTTGCTCTACAAAAAGGAAGATATTAGAGATAGATTAGCAACATCATGAGTAGATATTAGCACTCAGCAATAATCCCAGGAGTATAACTGAATGTGTTTTTAATAGATATCACTTGATTATTTAAGGGAAGAACAGATGCCCAAAAGAAATTTTCTGTTCTCCCATCTCTGTTTCCTGTCACTATTTCTCTATTTAACTTTTAGTCTCCTCCTATACTGCTATTTACAGTTCCTCTGTCCTCTGCTCATTGCTCTCCTTCTCCCAGCCCATTCCACTCTGCATTTGTGCATGTACTATTAGACAATATTTTAAATATTTTACACACACACTGCACCCACCCACCCTGAAGCTCACTCCCCTCAACAGGGTCCATGTATATAAATGCACATGTCACTGTTCAATTGCCCTCCCTTGATTCTGTGACAAATGCAGACCTCACAGCTTCCATCAGAATTTATAAAAACATCACAGGCAGGCTCACTTCTGTCACTATCACTGAGCTCCCAGCTGAAACAAGGCAAGCATGAAGATTTCCAGGAGCCTTTCCTGGGAAGCCCATGCAGGCAGGAATAACCCTGCATGTGAAGCTGCCACCTGTGCCCCAAATGCAATATGAACATTGCAGGAAGGCTCTGCTGAAGAAAATATCCCATGTGCACACCAGACCCCAAGGGCAGGAGTGAGCCTGGAATAATCTCTGAGGGCTTGTTCCCATACCAGCACTTCCCTTGCCAAGACCAGGCTTTCACTGTGGACTCTGTAAAACACTCTTTGTGTCCACAGCACAGAAACAGGCAATTCACTGCTCCTCTGCAAAGGAAAAACTCTGTCCCTGTGTCTCCATCTTAGCCTATGCAAGCAAACCTTGGGAACAGCATTGATCTCTGTTTGGAAAAAGAAAAAAAAAAAATAAAAAAAAAATTGCCCCATTTGGAGCTTAGCTCAGCTGGAAAAAGCATCCAACATTAGGTAGAACCTAAGAAACCATTTATTAAGTATACACCTTGCTCTGAAACATGGAACTTTCTGGTACAGAAGCACAGACCTGTTTCTGAAGCAGCAGTGACACTCCAGGGCAGAGCCAAGCAAAGCAAAAACCCACTTGGGCAGCTTTGCACAGCTTGGTCTCACATCCATGCTCCTATTCCAAATCCACATCAAAACCCTAGCTGATTTTGAGCATCATTTCACAACTAAACTGATTTAATAAACAAATAACTAAAAATCATTTACCAAGACACAAACTGCCTTAATTTCAGCTTCTGGCAGTAAACAACTTCAATGTGAGGGCTATTAAGAAATAATCATTCAGAGTAAGCCTTGTGGGTGATAGAGGCTGTGTTTCCAGGATTCAGTTTAGAACTGAACAGACACAAATATGGAGAAAATGCAACTCAGTGGAATGGATGGATGAGCCAGAAATAAAATCTGTATAGCAAAACATAATATTCTGATTTACATGTGTGTCACTTTAACAATTATGTGACATGAGACTTGTGAGTAACCTTATTAGAGACTCTTGTGACATGTGGACTTATTCCTGAACTTAAAAATCATTCCTAAACAGTTTCTAAATCCTACTCTTAAAATGTTCTAGTATGAAAATGGAAGTGTTCTTTTCACCCAGCATCCCAGTCTCTATCTTTTCATCCCTATTTCTTTTATAAAAATCCAAAGAGATTTTGTAAAAGAAAAATGAAACCGGTTTAGATATGGTAATGATGGAATGCCTTTTATCCTATATGTATGCAGAAATACCAGAAGTCAAACACTTCTAAGCCTTCCCCCCTACTCCCCTGAATACTCCCATAACAATTCTTTAAAACTCTGCTGTGGATGCTGAGGCAGACTAATGCAGTGGCTGTTTCATGGCATAGCCTGAGGCTACAAATGCTCCCAGCCCTCAAATGTTATCCTTCAAAGTTTTTAGAAGTTTCTCAATTCTTTGTTTAGCTATCACATGGAGTCTCAAACACAAGTTTCACACAAGCTAACACTGAAGATAGTTAAAAACCCCTCTGCCTTTATAAATAATTCAATGCAGAAAATACAACATATATCATATGCTGACTTCATTTCATTGTCAAATCAGAGGTGTGTGTTTTGCTCATGGGCATTGAAGGCCAGTTTGGCAATGAGTGCACAAACATCACTTGACTTAAAAAAAAAAAAAAAGATATTCAATACTGATTTATTCCATATTAGTTTATAATTGTGGACAAACCAATTAAAACCTTATAGTACGGTACCACCTGATAACATTTCTGCATTTTCCTTAAATGTTTAGAGAAAAATAAGGAAAATTAACACAAGTTTCACACAAGTTGGGAAACAGATACATTTGACATAAGAACTACTTGATATTAAGGGTAAACCAGGGCCCACCAGCATTATGGGAACAGTCATCTGCCTGTACAGACACAATTTTATTTGGATAGAGCAGTTATGTCTCTAAATTCATAGCAAAAATATAGCATGAGAGTTAAAGAAGGAATTAAGACAAATCAACTCCTGATGAGAACAACACTTTTCCAAAAAAAAGATATGATTTTCAAAGTTTTCACGTCCTAAAAGCATAATTAGCTAACAGGCATTAAATACCTAGATTTAGATGCATGCTTTGAAAGCAAGCTTGGTTTGTAGTTGGACAACAAAACAAAATGCTACTACCAAATAACCAAAAACCTTACATGCAAAATTAAGCAAGCAAACAAAAAGCTTGCACATTTTCTTTCTGCACACTCTGTTTCTGAGTTATGGGCTGTCATGACACAGGGTGGACTCATTCTGCTGACCTGCACTGACAGAAACTTCCCAACTTCAAGGATTTTAAACCCTCAAAACTGTTTGTGACACAGGTTTGAAGAAGGAACTCTAATACTGCAGATTAATAACTAGTGCTTCTGATAGTGCTTCTGCATTTCAATGTAAGGGCAGAATGAATCTAGTAACATGGATCTGTTTTATTATTGCCATTCAGAACTCTGAGAGCAGTAAAAGCCTTAAGAATTGTATCAGTTCTGGGCTGCTACTCTGAAAGGCTCCCAACAACAAAGGATAAGCGAAATATAGATAAAAATATTGTTTCCCCCTCAATTCAAGGCAATGAGGATAAAATATTTTAAATAGGGTGCATCCCCTTCTCACAATAGTGAAAGGAAACACACAAAAGAAGGAAGAAAATATCTCAGTAAAATTCCTGCCTTTAAGTTTGAATGCAGCTGGACATGTAAGTGGCCAGAGAAGCAGTTTAAAGGATGGGTCTGTGCAGAACTGACACCACCCAAACTCTGTGTGAGACATCCCATTGTGGCCTGGAGCAGAGCCACTGCATGGCACAGCCCTCTCCTAAGGGGATGTTCTGCAGCAGCTGAGAAACAAACAAAAGCTCTTCCTCAATATCTAGGGCCACATATAGCTCTGGCTGTGAACTTGCCTATGGAATGAGAATTGCCAATTGCCTCTCAACTAAAAAGTCACCATTTTGTGCAAAGTAACTATCACAACCAAAGTCCTACCTGCAAAATTAAAGACAAAATAAATGTGGCTCATTAGGGACATATTGTGCCAAGTAAAACAATAGCTAGGGCAGATTTTTATCTCAGTTATTATGGAATGATTCAGCTCTAATTTCACTGTCTTCCATAGTGTAAGTATCATCCATTAGTTTCCTGTGGGTGTATTCCATCTGAACAGATGATAACATGTCCTGCACAGGGCTATGGTAGTGACCATGCTGATTCCCTGAGTTACTCAAAACTCTGCCTTTTGACTTGGATATATGTACACCCAATACAGTTCTGCTTGCATTTGTAGGATTGGGAAATTAAATTCTTTTTCAAAGACATTCCTTTTGAGCAGAAGTAATGTTTTAGCTTTCACTAATCTTAAGCTTTCACTTGTGATTAAGGAGATCAGCATCAAAACCAAATGAAAAATTGAGCAATTTTACTTCCTTGAGTTTAATAACTTCTTAATTTAAGATAGGATATTTATTTTCACATAAAGTATTGGCAATTTTTTGGCTTTGAATACCTTCCCTTTTAAAAATGAGGGAAAAAGCACTCCACTTGTGATTGCTTTGACTTTATATTACCCCATCACATAGAATAATTCAAGCTCTCCAGACCCAAACTGACATTTAGAAAGCCAAATGATCAAGCCATATCAGTAACTTAGCTCAGTTTCGAAATATTTGGATACTCTGCTTTCCTCTGTGCTTTTAATTGGACACAAAGACTATGAAACCTGTCCTCATTCTTTTCCTGCTTTACCATTTCAAAGAGAACTTTTTCATATTTCTAATTATGATTGTTAAATTATGGAGTCCAGGAATTATGCAGTGATCATAACACTGATTCAAGAAAAACTAACAATGAAATGAGCACTAGCAATTCTAGTGCTATGGGATGAAAGAAAGAAAAGTGAAAATATGATCCTAAAGGATAATATTTCTTTAACCAGCCTCCCTGGCCCATTAGCACTGGTGAGGCTACAGCAAGTCCTGTGTTCAGTTCTGGGCTCCTCACTGCAAGAAAGACATTGAGGGGCTGGAGTGAGACCAGAGAAGGGCAGAGAAGCTGGGGAAGGGTTTGGAGCAGCTGAGGGAGCTGGGGACATTCAGCCTGGAGAAAGGAGGCTCTGGAAGCCACCTGGAAGGAAGGTGTAGCCAGGTGGGGATTGGTCTCTAAACCAACCAATATCAAAGCTGTGCCTTGATTTGTTGCTGCAGATGCTTTATTTAAAGAAATTTCTCAGAGTCTTATTACTGTGGCTAAGAAAATGAGAAGCAGACCTTCTGAGAGCCTTTGTCAGGTTTCATCCTCATCATAAACCAGCTGGTACTTAAAATTAATTACAATTGGTTACCTTAGTAACACTAGATCATGCTTGAAAGTTTCAATATTGTTTATCCTTATAGATTTCCACAGCAATTTCAGTTGCAATGGTAAAAGATTGAGGACCAAAGTTCAGCAGAAAAGCAATCTAAACTGACCCCACCACTGAACCAGCACCCCTTTCTCTCTCCACCTTCCAAAAATGCATTTAGAGCTTGTTGAATTCTGTTTTAAAACATCTGATCTTTGAGTATTTACCCTTAAAAGGCTGTTCATAAAATGCCTACTGTTCACATCAGATACCTACTGCTCAAATCATAGATTCTTAGATCCCTGCTAAATTGATATTGATTTATGTTCAATTAAAAGCATAAGGTAACTGGGCTGAAAGCAGAGGCTGAGAACCTTGTTTTGTTGTTTTTAAATAGAGAAGAGTGAAGTGGCCTTTTGTATACACCAGGCCACTCTCAGCAGTCCAAATTCTCCCTGTGCTTAGGATCAAGAAGTGTCAGAAAAACAGTAACTCTTACTCAGTTGCTTAGGCCTGAAAATGAAATTTCATTTTACTGGTAAGTTGGGCTTTGCAGTGCACAGATCTTGCTGCAGAGTGAGGGGTGGAGGGCTGTAAACTCACTACCTAAATGCTTGGGGATATTGTGATAACTTATTCTTTTTCTACCTTAGGTTGTAAAGGTTTTAGAGGTAAAGATCTTAGTTGCAATGCTATTGCCAAAATCTTAGCTTAATTTTCCACTTGCTACAGAACTAGTTTGAGACTTTCCTCTTAAGCACTGTACAGTATAAAACACTAGCAGCTAAGAGTTCTGAACAAAGCTTCTTCATATTACTGCATGGATTTAGTCAATCGAGTATCTCCCTGCCAAACATGAGCTGATAGAGTCATGCCCCTCACCTGAATTTTATCCTCTCCACCATGACATTTTCCTCCTTCTCTGAAATACAAGGAAAAAGTAGTCTTTTGGGGTAAAGAACTACTTTTTTTCCTTCTACAGCCAAGGCAAGCCTACCACCCCCCCCTGCAAGTGGTCAGCTCAGTACGTGACAGGAGAGCACATAGCTAAGGCTCAAGGTAAGAAGAAAATCAGTGGCTAACATGTCAATAACAGACCTTTCAATTCTCACTTCTCTGCCTCCCTGCCAGTACCTCCTCCACAGTGCTCCCTGCTGCAACACTCACAGTGAGATGCCTGCTGTCTTTTCCTGATCCCTGTGCCAGCCACCCATGCCACACACCTGGAGTGGGAGCCACCACACTTGTGTGCTGGGGACAGCACCTGGCAGAGCTCACACACTGAGAACAGCAGAGCTTCTCCTCCACATCCTCTGGATGGCCCAGCTCAGGCTCACACACCCACCACACAAAGCAAACACCCAAACTGGACAAACCCCTGCTAACAGGATCTTGTACAGGCAGCGTATGCATTGCTCCTCCAGAGAACTGTGAGAGAATTTCAGTGAATTCCCTTCTTGTAAAGCCTGGAGTGAGGCTATAGAGAGTAAATGGACAACTGCTGAGCTGAAGAATACAGTGACCTCTCTTGGTAAAAATATCAGTGTGTGAATTGATGCAAAGTATGTCTATTCAGAAGGTGAAGAATGCAGAGCAATTAACCTCACCTTGCAATCGAGGCAGGTGTACAGGCAGAGCTTTGGCACCCATGATCAAAGCAAGTCAAAAGCATTCCCTGAAAAGTGCTGTTTAAAACACATCCCCTCTTTCACAGAAACAAATAAAAATGTGCTCTCTTCACTTTTCCAGTTGCACAGGGAATTAGCACCACAGAGACACGGGGGTCCTTATTGGTCTAGAACAGCACACGAAGCACATTAAAATTCCTCTTCTTTTCATACATTATAGAGAAGTTTTTTTCTTCATAGAAGGTATTTCTTTTGCAACTAATAAAACAGGAGACACCAGAATGCTTGACTATGAGAAACTGAATTGAAGTGAAAGTGTAGAGTAGCTAAGCACTGACCCCTCCCTGCTCCTAGTGCTGCTCTCCCTGGCACAGCCATGGAGAAAGCAGTAAGCTGGCTGATCAGCACAGAGTTGTTAGAACAAACCTGACATGTACAGGGATAGAAAGTCCTCTATTCTCCAGCAGGAGGAGGAAGAGGGGAAGAAAAGCATGCAATTAAAATTATACACTCCTCCTGAGCAGAGACAAAACCAGCAGGTGAGTTTAGGTGCATCTTTTCTGGAAGTGATTTATTCACACAGCAGCCTGCTCCTGCTCCATTAACTCTGCAGATCTGGGGCTGAGATATAAGCACTGCTTTGCCCCTTGGATGCTACTCCATTCCAATGCAATCCTTTGCCACAATTAATGTTAGTTAAGAATTAAACAACAAAAATAAAGACTGAATAACTGAGTCATTGGAATTTACATATTATGATACTGCAGGTTTCAAAGGTTGACACAGTGTTAGATCCTGTGGAGTTTGAAGTTCAAATCCAGGCCTTTACTTGAAATTTTTCTAAAGCCTACCTTTCCTCATCCCCTATTGTCCTCACACATCTTTTCTTGGCTGAACACAGCTGTCAAGAAGAATTCATCACCCCTAGAATATCTGTGCCACTGCACTGCTTGCAAATAAAAGTAAATAAACAATGTTTAATACTGGTCAGTTTTTCATACAGCTCTTATGCAATGATAGAATCCATCAGCTACTTTGCTATTTCAGCCAGAGACCACTTTATAGGAGAAACCACCAGTCAAGTTGAAATTTCTGCTAAAGGGGATGACATCTCAAAACATTTGTTCCTGCTAATGAACTTCAAAAGTGCAGCTTGGGCTCAGTTCTTCTGTGTGACAGGCTCCAGCACCTCACTGGTCTACCTGGCTCTCTTTTTTCTTAATCTTATGCTGCATCTATGGGTATCTGCCCTTTGTGTGCACTGCTCATCAGATAACAGTAGGTTGCTATAGTGATTGCTTAAAAAAAGAGGAAAAAGTGAAAGCTGAATTGTGGAGAACCCTGAGGCTAAAAGATGGATAAATTACCAATCTGGAAAATGAAACTTAAGTATCATTTTTGCCTGAATTCTGCCAGAACTCTTTGTAAGGGAGTATATTCTCCTTTATGAAATAAAGGAAATTTGTTTCTTCTATTAAATCTTTCTGATTGGTACCTGTGTTGAAGTGATATTACAAAAAAAATGGGTAAAGTTAAGTGGTGAAAAAAAATCTGTATATTAATTTAGTACTTACCCAAGATTTCTGTTTCAGGATCAAGTGGAGTAAAAATTATCTTTATGTAAAACAAAATGATACAAATCACAGGGAAGTTAAATAAGATGCCTAAGGCTAAAAAGGGTCATTACTTCCTGAAACCTGAACTCAATCATTCTACATTACTGTTTCAGGTAAAGATTTACATATAAAAGTCCTAACAAAATGTGGATGTCCAAAGACTCATGCACTTCCTGTGGTAATGAACATTATACACTCATACACAGGTTATAGAGGGAAAATTGAATTAGAACCAAGTATCTAATCAAAGTAAGCATTTAAGCCTTACAGTTCTTTAGTTTAAAGCCTAAATTGTCCCATTTGAAGCTGAAGAGCCTGACCTGCCCTGGAGTCTGGGTGCACTCACCACCTACACAGCACAGCTCCCTCTGCCAAGCCCTTTGCCCCACCACAGCCAGGAGAAAGGCAAGAGCCTTTCTCTGACAGACCTCAGCAAGAATTGAGAGTCCCACAATGTCCAAAACAAACCAGCAAAACCTCAGAACAGCAAGTCTTTACTCAACAAAAGAGGAGATAGAAACACAAGCTGGGACCCAAAGTCACTGACATAAAAGGCAGCATCAGCATCCCCTCAGGGAACCCTGTGGCTTTAAAGTTTCCAAGAGTTAAAACAATCACTTGAAAGCTATGACTCAAACTAGCTGCCTTGCTGCAAGTGCAGTAATTAAGATTCTAGTAAAATCAGAGAGATAGATATCAGGAATAGCACACATTTATACTATTTTATTATTATTTTAGTCAAATATTCACTACTGCTCTGAACTTTCAGAGACAGAGATATCTCTAGATCTGTATGACATCAGGTTGGTGAATTATTTCAGGAATACAGGCATATTTGAAGATTGTTCCATGGACAAATATGGGAAACTAATGCCTTACTAAACCTTCATTACTGACCTCATTTCTTTTCAGTTCCATATACCAGAGGATTTAGCTGCAGGTCACTAGCACCTTCTTCAGTGATCTTCATAGCTCTTGTTTTAGTGGCTTTAATCATCACACTAAGATTCTTTTTGCTTTAGAATTTCATCCACTGGGATATTTCAATCCTGGAAGAAAGTGATAAACAGTCCAGCATTTGAAATTTGTACCAAAAGATCAAAACACTTAAATTGTGTACTTGGAAACTGCTGGATTTTTTTGGTACTATTTTAGTCCTTATTGCCAAAATATTTAGGGGAGAGTTCCTGCTTTTTGGGACATGGGAAATTTGCAGTATCTTTCACTTCATCCTTCTGTTTTCTTAATTATTGGTGGGTACTCTGTCTCTCAAGATACAGAACCTTTATCCTGATTCTCGACTGAAAGAACCAGCTTTAAGATAATGCATAAATTACCTGATAAATAGCCATCACCTCCCTGTCTGTAAGGCTAAACCAGCACTGATTTAACCAGGGCATTCATACAAAATTGTGCTCTTAGGGAGAACATTCAAATACAAGCTCTTTCTCAGATACTGAGAAAAGCCATTGAAATATCTCCTTAAGATCACACAGGAAGATTGCCAGCCACTGGAAGTAAAAACGTTAATGAAATGAAGGAATCTAATCTGAAACATATTTAGGTAAAGTTTCTGGTAAATGGCACAATTTATTATCATTCTCTCATTAGCTAATTTCAAATCTTTTTTAAAAAGTGACCATTTAAGTTTACAACTTTATCCGAGTGGGGAAAAAAAAAATCAGTCTATTCATTGTGTGAAGGTTTGAAAAGTCAGAAACAGGGCAGGTGGGAATGCAAAAGGAAGGAAGAAAACCTATTTGGTAACAAGCAGGAGACTGTGAAGTCTGTTACAATTCCAAGACAAAAACTGGTACATTTTAAGTAGATGCCTTAAGGTACCTGGTGTAATTTGTGGAGAGATACAAGTTTAGAAGCATGTATGACAGCCACAGAATTCCCTCCCTATAATGAAGTTAACTGAGGGTATTTAAAATGTAATTTCTTAATCTAAAACTGAATAAAAGCCATAATTTCTCTTATGGGTATTTACACATTTGAGATAAAGTGATTACACAATGGAAATTCTGAAAGTAATTACTTCCCATTCATTTAAATTCCAGCCCAGAGATCAAGCACCTGTTGGTTGCCTTTCCTACAGAGAATTACTTGAAAGTGTTTGCATTCTCTCCTAGGGCTGAAATACAATAAGAATCCACAGAGAACATCAATTTTCCTTGCTTTTCTAATGTTTATGACTTCCCTGTAGTATTTATCAAGAAATATACAACTCCCCATAGTTAGAGCTGTGCAAGCTAACAGTAGGAATTCTTGGTGTTGATGGAGCTATTGATCATCCAAACATTAAAATGATGTCTCCTGTAGTAAAGGCCAATGGAACAGAGGTACATTAATCAGGAAATCAATAGGCTTGTCAATAGAAGGGCTAACTTTGACAATGTGATGCAGCAGGCAGGCTGACTGCATGGACCAAAACACAAGTAACCCAGGCAGTGACCTTTGTGTTTGACTTCTGGCTGTGCTGAACTACTGTAGGAGGAACTGGAATGCACAGAATGAAAGGAGGAAGGTGAGGAGTTGGTGGTTTAAACTGTTCCATAGGAACAAAATTTATTGCTACAGTGACCACTACTTGTTCACTTGAAAAAAGGAAAAGAAAGAAAAAGAGAAAGGAAAAAGGAGAAGGTGAAGGGGGAGGGGAAGGGAAAAACTACAACATCACAAACTGAAGGAAAATACCACCACAACCACCATCTGAAAACCAAAAGAAAAGCACAAACCCAAAACCCCAACTCCAAACTTCTAGGCCATGGTCTTCAGTTTTGCTATGTTAACACCTTCATATGAGTTAACTGAAATTACATATTCTAACCCCTGACTTTAGGAGATGGCACACTTTAACTCAGCCCTGCACCCTGGATAAATATTTCTAATGTTCTCAGCCTGAGCACTGTGCTGCAAGATACTTTGGGAGAACTTAGCTTGTTTTTCCCATTTGTTGAAGGATACAAATTTACTGAACAAATATTTGAAAATTTATATGTGAAAACCGGAATTATATACGTGTTAATGGGGAAAGTTATTCTTCTGAGTCACACTGAAATATTTTACCAAGTATTTGATGAAAAAGCATGCATTAGACAATAGAAAAGCAGGTAGCAAACAGCAGTTTATTACAGACAACTTATAATTAAAAAAATATTGCAAACACTTCAGCTATTTGAGCTATCTACATGCAAATGCAACCTTGTAAAAAAATTAAATTCATTTCACAAAGGGGACAATCACAGAAAATTTCTGACATTCTCTTCTTACTTGTGTGCCTGGACCAATATATTCCAAAGCACCTTTTAAACATGCATTACTACTCCTGATGTCCAAAATTAAAAACATGGTTGCATCCAGGCAGAATATTTTCAGCCATATGAAACCGACTGCAAAAACAAAGATTAGAAAAGTAACCCTCCCCACCACTATCTTGAGTGCTCTCTAAAGTCCAAGCTGTCCTTGTTATGTTCTACTTTCCCACTACAATCTGGGAAGGAAACCTGGTCTGAATCTGGATAAGAGTACCTAAGTCAGAATTTTCCTCAATGCAGGTCAACCTTTTAATTAATTAATTTTAAACATTCCAGAGTGGGGGAAAATCAATTCTCAATTTTACAAATTCCATATACAGAACTTGTTGTAGACTGGCCATTGCAGACCTGGCCACTTCATCTTGAATTACTGATGAATATATTGATTAAACAAAGACCAGAAGCTGACAGGAACTAAAGAGCTGGTGTTTGAGTATGGATGACTCTGTCCATCCAATTTCAAATCAATTACTAAGCTTCTGTCACTGAAATATTTGTTTTGAGGAGGAATAAAGAAAAAAAGAGATCTGCTCACTGACTTGCTAAATAGTATCGAATATATCAATCAGGCAAATTTATAAAGCAGCAAATGAGCTCTATGTGCTACCTAGTTTACTAGGTGTATCTGAAAACAAAGAGAAAATAAACTTTACAAAAAGGTTTTTTAGCTATCCAATACAAAAACAATACCTACTAGGAAAACAGCCCACATCTCTACAGAGGCATTAAATAGGCCACTGAATTGGTGTCCAATACAATGCAGCAGCACTCAAAATTAATGTCAATATCATGAGTCAGCCCCAAATGTGACCTGTCCCTTTTAGGGGAAAAAAGGGAAAGAAAAAATTCCAATGAAAGAAAATACATCAACTCTCATAAAAGAAGCATCTGTCATTTTGGACCTATAAATCACTATTCACTACACTGAAAAAATTAGCTAAAAAACAAAACAGTAGATTAACTTAAAAATTCTTTTTGCATGCATGTTGAAATAAAACCTGATGATGTGATATTATCCAATGTTCATAGCAACAGTGCAACATAAAGCTAATCATACATCTTGCTAATAAATTAGATATGGTGGCAAAGTTTAGATACTTAAAATGATAGTACAACACATCCCCAAATTTTATTCCTAAATGAAGTTCTGGAAGTGGTTTTATTTTCTCTTTTTCTCAACTAAAAAAAAACATCTTTTTGTCTCCCATAGCTCTCATTTTCTCTCTTTTCCTGTCTGTGCTCCTTTTCTCTATTTGTGCTAAACATTGTCAAAGTCATAACTGGTAAAAGCCCAGGCAACTGCTTTTAGGGCAATTTTGTTTGATTGTTTATAAGCTTATAAAAACATCCTTAAGTATCAGAAATCCATTGCTTGCATCTTGTGTTGTTCCATATTCTTCTGAGGGAAACCTGGAGAGAATTTGGACAATCCCTCTCAAATAATAACTCCGAAGTCAATGCTTGATTCAGCAAATGATTCAGTATGACTTTATAAAAAAGTAAAGTTTGGGACATTTGCTTCTTCAGGTTTAAAGAGATTTGATCACAATGGAGATGGATCACAATGGATGACCCTTTAACCTGATCTGATTTATCAAGAATGCTGATGATTGCCAAGTGCTGCTGGAATACAAAACCATTCCATGCCAATGGAAATGGGTCTTTTAATAGAGGTTAATGTTGACCATTGTGATAACTTCTCTCTAGTTTTATTTACTTTTCTAACTGTGCTGGGATGTGGGACTGTGAAGCCATGCAATTTTTTTTTCTCCTGTATTTTCTTATTAGATATTTTCTTATTAGACAGGCTTCTCCACTTTATTTTTGGTCACTTCCCTTCTTTTTTAGGTATATTTCCACTTACACGTGGAATATGCTAATTTTTGTTGAAGATATTTATGGAGCAGCAGTTACTACACAATCTAGGTACTATAAATTTATTTTTATTCTTACCACATTATTTCCTTCTCACACGCATGTATGACCCAGTTATAGTGCAGAATTTGTATTTCATAGCTGAAAATAGCCCTGGTTTTGGAAGCCAACTTAGACAGACTCACATTGGGGACAAAGGTTATAAAGTTATTTTTTCCCCAGATCAGGTAATTATAAGCAAATTTATCACTCAGATCTCACCACAGAAATATTCCAACCACATAACCTACTTCAGCAAGTAACAACAGGAGTAGAGCCAGCTGACCCCTCTGCTCAGCACTGGCCAGGCTTTATCTGTCTGCACTACTTCATCTTTTTCTGCTCCCTCCAATTAAAATAGACTGGATAGAGGGTCCAAAAGAGGGTCACAAAATTTCCACAAGGGCTGAGAAACCTGCACTTTGAGGACTTAGACAATTTCTTCCTGGAGAATAGAAGGCTTAAGTGGGAACATCATCACAGTTTTCCAGTGCTTAAAGGGCAGCTACAACATGAAAGGAAGGTCTCTCCTCATGGGGAGCCACATGGGGAGAACAAGGGACAAGCTGCACCATGAGACATTTCACCTTGAAATAAGAATGAATATTTTTATACAGTGAGAGCAACCAGTGACTGGAACAACCTTCCCAGGTTCATGGCAGAATCCCCATCACTGAAGTTTCAAGATAGACCTGGGCTGACATTAGGTGATGTCACCCGGGCTCCTTTTCCACAAAATGCTGCACAGGTGATGTTCCAGGGTGCCTGCAAACCTGGGCACACCATAAATCATTCTGTGATCCTCTGCTCAGAGCTTCAGCATGTCTGGGGTGTGAGTTTGGGAGAATTAAGGCCTTTTGGCTCAAAAGAAAAGCTTAAATGCAGCTCATCATTTTTCCATGTCTGTCAAAGTGTCTCTACAGGTTCCCACCTGCATTTTAAACCATCTTTACTGCTGGTCACAGATCCCACAAAGCCAGAATGGTCACATTAACTAAACCTCAGCTCTTCAACCTGGCTGTCCAAGCTGCATCCCTCTTCACAGAGCAGCACAGAACAGAATGGAGAGATTCCAGTTGAACACACCACAGTGGTGCTCAATTCCTGAATGCATCACTTCAGGGAACTGAGCAGTTACCACCATTAAATGCCTGTTAGGAGCTACATAGAAAACTGCAAGGTATGTCTGGTAAACAAAAACAATACATCATAACAACACCAGACTGTTCAGAATTCCAATAATCTGAGGTAAAAGATTAAAAAAAAAAGAAGAAAAAAAAAAAAAAAAGACAACAATTCAACAATTACATGCTCCCAGTGCAATTGCAAGGTTTATGAAGTTTGCTAAGAATACTGATCAAATAGCATGGAAACATTTGCATCAGATAGTAGAAAATGAATCTGAGAAAATGGATAAGAAGCTAGGTTTTCTGAGTCCAAAAAATGAAAATACTGTTTGGAAGTAAGGGGCAGGGACAACTGTCTAACATGAAGGTGTCAAGATGACCTGAGGAAACACTTCAGATGACAGCTTCTGGAATGAAAATATAGCCAAGAAAGAAAGGTAAGTAGTTTGAAGTTCAATTTCACTTTTCATTCTGTGCTCACAGAGTAAGAAAGCAAGATCACAGAGTAAGAAGATGAAAAGAGTTTCATACCAGGGCAGGAAAATAAAAATTTCCTTCTTGTTCCAATTATTACATTTCCTTCTTTCATTCCATAGGGTTCAACTAAAGTTAAAAACAAAAAAAATCTAGGAAATTAATTTAATGATCACGTATATTAGTTAACATATATTACTGAAATTGGATTGTGAAGTATCCATAAAAACATATTTTCATATCAAATATAATAATTTAATATCAAATAAAATATTTTATCCTTTTGATGTTTTATCCTTTGAGCATTTGCTCAGAATAGGAAACAATAAATATTGCTATTTATATCTGGGCTTCCTTCACAGGAATATCACATGTGTATTTGCTCAAAAACAGTCTTTGAAATTCAGAACTGTAAGTAGGATTTTTTCTACATTCAAATTTTAATGTACTTGTAAATCTTATACAAGTGGAGGTTTTTGTGTGGGCTTTTTTGTTTTTTATCAACACTATTCTGTGTAACTAGAAAGGCCATGAAAATGAACTTCCAGCTGTTTGTGATGTCTCATTCAGAAATGCACCTATTTCAGTGCTAACAGCTGCAAAGCAGGAGTGATCTCTACAAACTGGTCTGCAAACTATCCAAAGAGAAATAGCAAAGAAGGTTCAACACCAGCTGATGTGCAGACAGCTTTTCCTTCCTGTACCTTCACTCTGTAAAGCTTCTGGAGAAACTCACAGAGCCCTTCTGTAAATTCAGCATTTGCCACATCCCACTCCTGCTGACAGGTAGATGCAGTAATTGCCTGCAGAGCACCCAAAGCCTGCAGAATGAAATCCTGACTGCTAAAACTGTTGTTTTTATTTTCCTCATCAAATTACCTTAATAACTGAGCATCTGTCAACTGCAGTTACTCTGCCTGCCCTGCTGTTTATCATGGAAAGATTTAGGGCAGTAGACTGCAAATTCTGGGGTTTTTCTTGTGGTAACAGACTGAATTATTTTTTTTTGTGGTGACAGACTGAGAGCCTGTTCAATGGGGTTTTCAGTGAAATTCAGGAATTAGGCAGAAATGTGTAACTTCATAGCATCTCACAGTACTTACATGAAAACATGCATCCTGAAAGGGAAAAATATTATAAAAATGTTATCAACATGTTGTCCCTATTTTTAACTGCATTAGAGGACAGAGGGATTTTTCTAGGAAGTTATTAATTTAGAAGCTGGTTTCAAACTTACAGATGACATTAATGCACACAGACCTTAACTGAAGCAGGAGTTCTGCTGCCCTCGACACTGTAAAAAAACACAGAAAAGATGAGTAGATTGGGAAAGGTTATCTTCAACCCTCATTTTAGATATATAAAAAAGTAAAGGAAACATCAGGGGGCAGCAAAGGCCTCTAGGCAGGTAGAGAAGTAAACTAGGCAGGGTATTTTCTCTACAGTAGGGTCTGGGAAATGAAGGGGAAAAAAGTGGTTTATTTGTTTCTTCTTGTTCCCCCTTAACCTCTCCAGCTGCTTCCATGTACTAGATCCCTACTTGCTATGTAGCAAGTGTAAGCCTGAAAAGAGGAATGATGCTATTTGGTCCAGTCCTAATGTATTTTTGTAGCCTAAAGAATTTCATTGCCAGATTAGCACAGCTGAGTTCCTGACAAGATATCTTACCCTGAGCTCAGTCAGGTCACTGTGGAGTCAGGCTGCATTTCAACTATCAGAGTGCTGTAATCAAAAAGGAAGAGCATTCATTAATAGCAGGAAAATGAATGGTACCAATCCTGCCCTGTCTGCAGCCAGAGCACATCTTGGGAATGGTGACAAAGCTTGTGGTTTCCAGTTACAGTGTCCTGGGGGAATCATATTCCCTCTTGGCAGAAGTTATTTCAGAAGCCTTTTTGTTTATTATTATTTTTTTCTGTTTTGTTTTCTATGACCAAGAGGTTTCATGGTATTTAAAAAAAATAAACCTGTCCCCATGAGAAGGTCTGATGGTCAGTACAACACCCTCATGTGCTCTGCTGTTTGTGTACATCACACAGCACAGGCAAACAATGTGCACTTGTATAACTTAACCTGACCTGGTCAAATGGCTCACACATGAGGGCTGAAAGTGCTAGAAGCCCACCATGACATTACAGACCATGAAATTCCTCATGATGGGCTGGTGAAAACAACTGAGTGGGTTTTCTTACTTATTTCAACACACATGGCTACTAATGGATTTTTAATGCATTTCTGGTCAAATCCTGTTCAAGTGTGTACCAGCTATTCTCCACAAGGCTATCAAAAATAGTATTTCAGAAGGAAAATTGATTTAAAGGTGAGGAGAAGTAATTAATCCAATTTAATACAGCACTGGAGGCTCTGCAGCACAGAAGTAAGATTTGTTTCAGAAAATAACTGGCATTTATAATAGATCTGACAAGATTATTTAGACATACAATCTCATCAACATCAAAAATATTTTCTGGAGTTATCTTGATGCAAGCACTTTGGTGCTACAACCAACTTTTCCAAACTGGCTTGTGGTACATAACCACAGGGCAGGGATCCCCATCTTAACACCTCTTCATAATCTAAACTATTTTATCTTAGTGAAATATTGGTTGAAGGCAAGTGCAAGGCATATGCATGATATTTGCAGTTGTAGCAGCTGCCCTGAATCCCTAAATTTCCCTAAACTTAAATATCTTAAACAGAAAAGAGAGAAAGCTAGGAAAAAGAGATGCCATACTCTCATGATGGAAGAAAACGTATCACCAAGAGGTGCTTAACAAAAAAAAAAAAAAAAAAAAAAAGAAAAAAAAGAGAGAGATATTGGCTCATATGGAAGCT
Source organism: Muscicapa striata striata (assembly GCA_030060385.1). Lineage (NCBI taxonomy): Eukaryota > Metazoa > Chordata > Aves > Passeriformes > Muscicapidae > Muscicapa > Muscicapa striata. The sequence continues at coordinate 353,561 of JAREIS010000225.1, read as the reverse complement.
GTGGAGGATGGAATAGAGTCAATTTCATCTCCTGAAAATAGGCACACTTCGGCTGATTAGAGACCAAAGCAGTTATCTGCAAATGACTGTCTGGATTTATGCTGAATTTTGCCTCATCACTATTCTGCACCATGTCTGTAGCCTGAGAGGAAAATGAAAACAAAAGTGTGGGATAGAAAATAAAAAAAGATCAGAAAGAAGAGAAAAGGTGTCACTTTTTTGCAACAGAGATGTATTTCTAACAACCTTTTCTTCAAAACTATGGAGTTTATTTTGCAGAATTATCTGAAATGAAGCTGCTGAAAAATAAGTCTAAAGAGGGGTTATTTAGTTAAAAGTTTGAAAATAACCAGCTGATTTTAAAACTTGTGTACATTTTCATTCATGCAAAAAGCAGAAAGAACCCTCCTTAGGCACATCTTAAGAATGATATAATCATCATAAAAGCTTTTCTTTAGAGTAAATGTGATATGAATCACGTCTCTGACAATGCCTACATTTAGTTCTGCAATGTTTAAATGTAAATATTTTCTTTTAAAACTAAATGGCTCAAGCACAAGATTTCCTCTCACATCATATTCTGCTGCCAGTTCAGTACATTACAGAGATAAGTTTTTCTAAATTTAAGACTAAGTCAATACATTTTATTACCTGATCATTTCTATAATAACTTGTTTGCAACAAAGCTCCCCACAAATCCAGTTATCAATGGAAAACCTAATTGTCTGAGCATCTGATGGTGATCCAAGCATCAAATTAGCAACATTGTCATAGATTTGGGTTACTGTTATTGTTGCCAACAATTTCATAACTTCATTTTTAAAGGGCAATTACTCCACAGCTGTTGATTGATGCTAAACTAACATAATCTTTGTGCAATTTAAATACTGTTGCACCTGTTTCAAATTGAATTATTAATGGCAATTTTCTATTGCAGTTGTCTTTTCATTTGTTTCAGTAAAACTACATACAACGTCTGTCTCTTTTCAACTTTTATGCTTCATCTTTTAAATTCTATTCTTCTAAATTGTGTTACTTCAGATATGGTGACTTCAGAGATTTAAAGAAAAAAAATCTCCTTGCTTGCATCTACTCCTTCCTATCCTTCTCCAGCATTTTCTCTCTACCTGGCAGGTTCTTCATATTCAGAAACTGGTTGTTAGTAGCAGATGCCTTTGCAGGAAACAGATCCTATGAAGTCCATCAAATTTCTGCTCCAACACATACCATTGAGCTACCCACCAGGACAGACTGGACAGAACACAGCTGGGTTTAGTTAAACTACAAACACTGCATTCATCATTCAGGTAGAGAATTAGCTCAGACTGGAATAGACTCAGAGAATAACCAAATGTTGCCCTCTGTACCTCTCCCAGTGCAGCACTTTCAGTATATTTATGCAGTAAAAGGTATTTTGAATTTTCCTTCTGAGCCTGTAACCCCTCCATCAGAAAAGATAGGCAGGCAGTGATTGGAGCTGCAAGGACTGCTACTCTGGATTGCCACAACCATGACTTACTCACTTATTGGTTCATTTTCAGATGCCAATAATCATTACCTTTAAGATCCAGAAAACATCATATAAATGGGGACATTTTCATTAAGTTGCAATAAGACATCATATTGACCCCAGCAATATTAAAAAAACCCCAAACTTTAGTAGAAAAATGTTTGGATGGATTGAGAGGGTTTTGCCACAGAAAATGGAGTGCCTCTATAACAGCAGACACTGAAGTAGAAACCCCTTATAAGTTCCTTTTGGTTTAAAATTTACAGAAATACATTAAATAGCTATGACATTTGTGATGCTTTTCATTGAGATCACCACTTTGGTACAAAATTATTTTGCTTGTGTTTTATAGGCTTAAATATTTTGGATGTTTCAACAATGTTAAACCCCTAATCTCTGTACTTCTTATTAACTTAATGAATTTAATGAATTGAAGTTGCTCTGTAACTTTGATTGAATAATGGTAGAACAAATAATTACACACATTTCAAGTGACTCAAATCATTATTTAAGTTTTAGGTAGTGTTCCAGCACATTACCTAATCAAGCCTGTAGGTACTACTAATTTTTTGAAACAAATACCATTGTACATACCCCTCCTTTAAATAATAAGTTAATTAGGATGTTCTTCTTATCTTAATCTTCAGAAATGAAAACAGACTTGTCAATCTCTGTTAGTTGAGTAAAATCCCTATAATCTTGTGACTTTGTCTCTTAATGGCTAGGTATATATTAAACCTCTAGAGTAGCCAAGTTAATTCCACTGTATAACAGTCACTGTTGTAAAATTTGACTTTTACAGCGTTCCAATTCTCAGAACCAATTAGCACACTTTATTACCCCATTTGGAGCAGCTCCAAGTTTACAACCATATCACTATACTTCATTATTACTTTATTTAAACAGTCTGACTTAGACCCTTGCCACTGTAAGGTGGTCTGCTATCAAATTCTGGAAGTATTGCATATATTAAACAGATGTCAACACTACAGATTTTTAATTAGCTGATCCTATTTTGTAACATTTACTCAGGCTCCCGAGTACTGGCACAATTTGGTGCCAGGCAGATATGACGTCCTTCAAATTGGACAAGAGGGGAAAAGAGGTCATGGGAATGAAAATAATAAAAGGTCAAAGTCAAGTTTAAATGTGGAATAGCTACAAGACACTTCAGGTAATAGCTTGGCAGTGTAAATGTGGCACACAATAGAGAGGTTTGTAGTCCATGGAAATCAGGTAGGTTTGTCCTTGGCTCTCAAGCACACAGAAACTCAGATTTTTATAAGTACCTTGATCTTGTAATTTGCAATCTGCCACTATGGCAAAAATAAATAATTAATCAAATCCCTTTTTCAGCAAGGTTCAAGGAAGTAGTCAGCAGAGAAGATTAAACACACAGAGGAGGGGTAGTGCATCTCACCTACCCTTTTTCTCAAACCAGCAGTGATTTTTGTGTTGTTTACTCCTAAGAAGGCTAAAGAGAGGAGCTGACTATGTCACTCAGAGGCTCAGAGTTGTTGCCACTTATTTAGAGGATAGTTCACCATTTGCAGCTGTGGTTTAGCTAAGAGTCAGCAGCCCAGTGCCATGGATATCCACCTGTGATAACCCTTTCTTAAAAAGTAAATCTCCATGCCACTGGAAAAACAACCTGGGCACTCAGCAAGACATTTCTGGCAAACTCACTCACTGCTGTACTTTCTATGTTTTGCCTTTGTCAGCCCAAAATAACTCTTCACTATAACTTCTGTTGCAACATTTCAGACCAGTTTACAATAATTTCTAGAAAATACACTCTTAAGTTTGCCCATTGGAAAAGAAATCTATAAAGAATTTTGCTGAACTAAGCTAACATGAAAGATATGAAATATTGCATCAAGAAGTAGAAGTGAAACATTTCTATTCTCTCTCTCTCTTTTTTTTTCTTTTTTTTTTTTTTTTTTTTTTTAACTGATTGTACTTCTCTTTGCATTTTGAGGGGGAAACATTCTGACACCCACAAAGGATCTGAAGATAAAGCAACTGCACTTGCCTAACAGCAAAACTTATAGGAGCCTAAGGGAGATTAAGCTAGTTATTATTGTGTAGCAAGATAAAAGTCTGGATAATGAATTAGAAAGGTAGTATGAGCCTGATTCCTGACCCATTGCTAAGGCAGCCAGGCTGAAAACATTTTTAAATGGGGATTATAATGTCAGAAATATAAATAATTTCATGGGATACTATTTTCTGTGGGCTGTCAGAAATGGCTGTGTAAATGGGGTTTGTGGTTTTTTTTTGCTTTCACATCGAAGGACTCTACTTCCAGACACTATGATGAGCTTTCACAGAAAATGGTAAACATATCTACTAATGCCATACTTTATTTTCATTATTCCTTTTACATTAGTGAGCAGCCAGTTCTGACTTTCCTCATGCAACATCCTGAGACAGTAGTAACAAGGATTGGCAAGACCAGGCCATCCCACCCACATTAAGATCCCTCTTCTTCTTTCCAGCTTATTCTCTGAATCAGCCACAATGGAAAGGTCCCTGCTATGTAATATTTCATCTCTTGAAGTGACAAAGTGCTGAAGACATTATGCAAACTTCATAAAATTCCTAAACCCTCGTTAGGGCCATACAGTCCTTAATAAAACATTCAGAAGAATTAGAAGGACCTAGCAGCACCTGAGTACAGGAATAGGAATCCACATCCTCTGACCACTGAACATAAGCCCTGGGGAGAGGACAGGCAATGGCACCACTGAAAAGAAGATTTCCACTCCACCCCTGTGACCTCCTAAAGGCAAATGCCAGCATGGAAACAACAGCCTCTTCAGCCTGATAAAGCATTAGCTCCTCTCCTGCAGAGGAAGGAAATTTTAGCTGAGTAGGAGATAAATGAACTCCAAATAGACAAAACTCACCAGCAAAAAAAAGGTGGGTGAACTTTGTAACTCCCGTGTGGATTTTCAAATTACCTTTGCAGGTTTTTATCTTCAAACTGAAATTCAAGAGCATGTAAACTTTGCTTCAAGTTACATCTTGAAAGACCTGCACAGTCTTACTTATGTTTCAAAGAACTAGCACAATCCAGCTAAGCTTTTAAACACATCAGGATCCACAAAAGCTAAAACTTTACTCTTAATTTTAATCTATCCTCTCAAGTCAATAAATCTCACATGACTGCACAAGGTTTACACATGATTCTTTCTCTGCCTTTCACTTCCATAAAAAAAAAAAAAAAAAAAAAAACCTCACTAGCTTGGCAACACATTTTTATCAAAGTTGAATATCACTCAGATTTTTGAGAGAATTGAGCATCTACTGGTGTTGTGAAAAACAGGTAGCCAAAAGACTGGTGACAAGGCCTAAGCAGCCTGCTAGAGGAAAAACCTTCAGGTGTGAGTTCTCATTCTGTCAGACCAGACACACATCATGGAAAATATTTAATAAAATCACAAGCTGGAGGAAAAATTTAAAATTAAGGTAATTTTTATCATGAGACACAGATACACTGGAATGTGTGTAACTTTTAGTGCTGATAGAACTGTTTTCCCCCATCTGAAATGCTTTATCATTTTCCCTAGTGAAGACTTGATATTGACCAGCCAATATGGATACTCTATTCCAGTTTTCTCTCTATTTATGTTGGTTTACCTTACTAGTGATATAGTTGTTCAAAAAATCAGAAAGTTAGCGTGGCACACTGTAGTTTCAGAGACAGTAGAAATACAGAAGATAAGTATTTCTCAGAATTATAGCCATTTAAATCTATGGTGATAGGTGGGGTTTTTTTCCTAAAATTTTCTCTGTTATTTTGAATATTTTCTCACTTTCTTTAGGAAATTAATGTATGTCACAAAAAATGTCATTGCTGACATCTGCAAGGATTTCAAAAAGTGCTATGGCATTATATCAGCTTGACTGCTAACTTTGTGGAATATGAAGAAAACATACATTGCTATTTTAAAACAAGCCTCCCTAAAGAAATTAATGTCTTGTGCTTGTAACCTGGTAACAAAACAAAACTTTCAATGAATGTAGGGTAAGCCTTGACATGGGAAATATTTCTGACAAATATGATTATGTTTTGTTTGATTATAAGATTACTTAGCTTAGCAATAAAATCTGAGATGCCTTTATTTAGTTTTAAAGGTTTCTTCCTCCCCCATCCCCCACACTCTAAATTTCTTGTTTTAAATGACAAAAAAAATATTTTTATCCAACAAAGCTCTCCAAATTTAACATATCAGCAATCCAATTTCATAAGTCTATATATATATATTCAATTTTTTTTCTTTATAATGTATCACGTGCCCATCCTATCTATCTCAGTTCCTAGAAATACAATAACAGCACTCTGCACCTTTTCTGCCAGGAAAATTGGATAGCATAAGGAGGAAAAAAATTCAGGTCAACTTCAATTTTTTCGTTGAGAAATATGTAATGTGAAATTGGCAAGGCAGCAGTGAGGAAAACTATGGGGAGATTGAGGAAGTAGGCCAGCAAAGAAAAGTATGTGTACCTCCTATAGCTGGTGAAAGGGTCAGGTAGAATACAAAGTGGGCAGAAAAAGATCAAAAGCTAAAAAGCAATTAACCCCTTGGCACTGGGAATTGGGATTTCCTGACACCAACTGCTAATACTGGCCTTAGGGGGTTAAAGGATCAAATATTAAGCCAAGTCCTGAAATAAAAGCTATCATTTTAGGCAGTAAGGGAAGGCATTTCAAGTACATTCTGGGCTGCCAGACTAGCATGGTACAAGGGGAAAGGCATAGAGGAAAAACACACTGAAAGATAAATGGCAAAAATAGCTTTCCAGATTTGGACTCAAACAGATTTCAACAAACTTTTTTTTTTTTTTTTCCCCTTTCTGAATTAAACACAGCTTTGTCCTATATATCTGTGATCTGTGACCTCACCCAGATCTTTTCTGATACACAGGGAGATTTAACCTCCATTTTTCAAGCAAGTTCCCTCTCATTTTGTGACTAACTTCTGAACAATGTCTATACTAGCTGTAGGTGGCTGACTTAATTGCCTCAAACATTATGGTTCTTTTATTTCCTCCTTCACAGAAGAGGAAAAAAATACAAAAAAAAACCCAACAAAAAAAAAACAACAAAACAAAACAAAAACCCAAAAAACAAACAAACAAACCAAAAAACCAACAACCAACCAACTAACAAAAAAACAAAAAAACAAAAAAAAAAAAAAAAAAAAAAAAAAAACAGAGAGAAAAAAAGAAGAAAAGTGACAACAGAGGAAAGAGGAATTCCACAACAAAAATACCAACAATTGATAGTCAAGCAGTCTATGAATACACACAAATCTAACAGCAGTAAAACTATGGTAGTTATGGTAGAGGAGTTTAGGGGTTTTTTTCTGTTTTATAAAAGCTATTTATTTCAGGATATCTCAGGAATTACATTTATTAACTGTTTAAAAAAAATACTAATCAACAGTTTTAACTTAGTCTTTTGTATAAAAAAACTGGACTTTTATACATTGATGATTTATAGTATGGAAACTCTTTTTGAACAGAGGATGAAGCTGATTGGTTTTCTTCTGTACAAACCAAGCACTCAGAGACTGTTACATAAATGGTGATCTTATCACAAAACTTCAGTGGGTGAAAATATTCTAGCCCTAGTGAAATCTGTGAAACTTCATTGATTCCCACTAGCTACAAATCCAACACGGCATTCTGAAACTTGCAACATTTTCAATGGTAGTTAACCTCTTACCACTTAGAAATATTACAGGAAAAGTAATTTTTGACATCAACTTCAGTGTTCTGTTTGAAATTTTGTTTATAGGTACAGGATTCTTTGTCAACTACCTGTCTTGATGGAGGTGTAACAGAGAGTAGGTACTGGGAGCCTGAGGGCAATTAAAAAAGGGAACAGAACTTGCTAATCTCTTGCAGTTGCTTGGTTTGGCCAAACCATTTAGGGGGACAATTAATTACTGCCTAAAAAACAGTATCTCACAAGATTTGGGTTTCAGGGAGGAGATGTCATGAGCTGGGTATCACCAAGACCCAAAGGCACTGTCCCATGGTACATCCCTTTGCACAGTCATGGCTTCAGTTTTGAACTGTGCTCACTGAATTCAGTGAAAACATCTCCATCATCTTCAGTGGTCCAGGCTCTGAGAGAGACCTGGAAACAAAGACTTCCACAAGGATTAAGAGCAGTGGGAAAGAGAAAAAATTATATAAAAGATACAGCAAGACATAACACAAAAGTAAAAGAGTAATGAGGAGGAAAAAAGACCAAGCTGTAGAGAATCCCACTGTGTTACAGTACCATACCAAAGACAGTGAAAATGTACCTGTTACAAGCTGCTCTACCAAAAATTAAATAGATAGATGGATAGCTAGATAAAGATAGACAGATAGACAGATAGATAAAAAAGTGGTCCCAGTTGGCAAGACCAACATACCTTGCAGTTCAAAAATCAAGAGCAATAGATGACACAGCACTTTGCCAGGTGGCCTGAAAATACACAGAGAGTGGCACTTCATGCAAAGTTATGATGTGATTCTCCAGAACACCAGTCCCAAATGGATCCCTGATGAAAAGTACTTGCCAAGAGCTTCCTCTCCCAAAGGGACACCCAGCCAGCACATTACATTCCTTTGAAGAGCTCTACACAAACAGTCTCTCAATGAAACATATATGCAATTCGTTGCTTCCCCAAACTTCTCTAATGAAGACTAAAATAAATTATTTCCTGCTAGGCCAAAACAGAGATGAAAAGTATGAGTTTGATAAAATATTAAAGAACATTTGGATTATTATCAGGATTCTACCATTCTTCACAGTATTCATATTCCAAATCATATTTGAGAAGAATAGAGCCTGAGAACATAGTGTGACTCCTTTCAAGACTAAATGAAGTTATTAGAATATAAACTCTACTTTGGGTTGCCACCAATTAACACCTTTGTTCTGAATTCAACAGCTTCCTAGAAAGCAGGTGAAGATGATGACAAGTGGAAAAGATAACACAGTAAATGATCAAATAAAGATTAAAATATATGAAACACATATTTTACAAATATGTGAAGCTTATTTGAAGTTTCCTCCAAATAACTCAGAGCCATACTATTTTATAAAGATCTGAATGGAACTAAGACTAATAATTTTCAAAATTTGTATCATGCAAGCATATTGATATTCTGATAATGCAAAACAGCATTTCAGTGAATATTCTAGGCTCAGACTACACTGCTGTAGGAAATTGCAACACCCTGGTACAGTTATTTAAAGTCAGTCTTCTCTTCTTCCACTGCACCCTTAGGGAGAGACAGTAGCCAGTGTGATACAGATTTTAAATTCTGTGGACCAAGTGAACATAGGTACAAACTGACCATAAAGCTGCATTTTAATGTGAAACATTTTGGAGGATAAAACATTCCACTGGTGTGCTGGTGATTGCTTAAAAGGCCTCACCCAAACTCCTGGGAGAGCATGAACATGGGCTTGCACAAAAGAATTAAAAAACTTTAAGGGGAAGTGGCATGATTGTCTCTCCATACTTAGTCTTATGGTGACTTTTTTACTTTTCAAAAAATTTTTATGGAGAACTGAGATGGTCCTGCTGAAGTTGTCATTTTTAAACCCACTATAGCCATGATCCCTCCACATGACTTTCAGCTTAATTTCCCACAACATCCCAAAAACATGCCCAATTATTTTCTTTGGAGACAACCCTAGGGAATTTAATATATACATTGCATGCTGGAAATAGGTAAACTGGTGCTCCTTGCTTGTAATTAAGCATATATACCACTAGTGACATGAAGATTAATTGAAAAAAACTCAAATTCAATCACAGTTTGAGATGTTCCTCTCTAGCAGTCTGCAAGCCTAACTTCTGCCCAATCACTTCTCTCCCCCCCTAAATTTTTTGTTTTTTATATAATTTCTGCAAGCTATCAGAGGGTTCTCATGCTGCTTGATTAGGAGACTAGTAGCCCTAGTTAATTCTGCCAAAGACCATCTCCCCAAAGCATGTTTCAAACAGAAATGTCAGCTTTGAACCAACTTTTGAAGGAAGGGTCCTCCTTCCCCACTGTCCATGGTGATGTGTATTCTGGCAGGGACTCAAACCATGTCATTGCCATTCACTATTACTGAAAAGACATTTCCTACATCATTCTTTTCAACTACAAGTAAGTGGGGTAAGGCCTCATGACAAGATTAATCAACTGTAGTCCACAGATGGTTAAGAAATCTTAGCTGATCAGAAAAACCAGCTTTGAACTGTTGATCATAGGAAAGCAAGAGGAGTTAAATCAGTTTCTTGCTTTTATCCTGGGGTGGAGGGTGGGGAAGGTGGGAATTCCTTTTTGATATCACAATTCCTAGTTAAAAAACAAGGTGGTTAAAGACAGACAGAAAGCTCCCAGTTCAGACCTAAGTCAGTTCCTGCTCTGGTAAAAGCATAAACCACTTTATATAAGTGTATTTACCACTATAAACTGCTCTCAACTTCTGTATGCAGTGCACAGAATCTATTTTTATCACTGATAAATCTTATATTCAGAAAAATACCTCTCTCCCTGCCAGAAGCTCTTCATTCCATGGCTTTTAACAGCCTATGACTCCTTCATCTGTTCAGGGTTGTGAATAATTGGTAGTCACGCTGTACTTGCAAAATATTTGTCATATGTAATCATAAAATAAACAAAATATATCACCAACTTCCAATCGAGACTGGTAGATTAGCAATTCTAAAGTTTTGTTCTTGAATGAATAAACCTGTAATTGCACAGTATAAGTTGGCAGGGATCCCTTAGGAAACACTGTGTGAATATACATCATAGTATTCTAATTTCATGTAATATTTTCCAAATTATATTGGTATTTCTTCAGAAAGTTCAGAGAAAAAATAGCATCTACACATATCTGTTTCAATATACATTTCCTTTTATATGTACTCTGTAGAAAAGATTTTCCCCCCCCATAGTTATCCTTGGATTGCTGCAAAATGACAGCTATAATTATACAGGAGAACCTTCTACCTTCCCTGAAGGGCAGAAATTACAGCAGGAAACAGTCTGAAAACCAGCCAAATGCTTGTTTAAAACTGCTTGAATGCTTTGCAAGTGAGGTATTTTTCAGCTGGGGCTCTTCTTTCAGCCACACAGAACAATGGCTCATATAAATGCAAAACAGGTATGAGAAACAGGCAGCATGGTTCCCCCAATCTGGGGCTATTAACCATCTGACCCAGCCTTGGCAGGATGCATCTCAAGAACGTCACCACTCCCTCTGACACAGCCCAAGGACCAGGGAACATATTGTGAGAGAGAAAGGGGCAAAACAAAAAGTATAAAGTCCTCCATCCTCCTAGGCAAAGAAATATATTGCAGTAAAACCTTTAAAGTGTTTTTCCCTGTTTTACACAGCCTGCTTTTTACATAAAGGAAACAGGAGGACAAAGTCCTCTCTCTCACACACAAAACCTTTGAAAAGCTGTTTGAAAAGCTTTACAATTTCAACAGAGGCTTCCTGCAGCCCTTTGAGAAGGCAAACAGTGCTTTTAAGTGCGATGTTCTTATTCTTTTCAACTTGTAGATAAAATCCAAGTCTGATGGAGAGCATCCCCCACATGCACGAGTTTTGCAAGGGAAGTTAAATTTATCTCACTGATAGCATCACAAGCATGCAGTGGACAAGAAAACACATGCCAGAAAATCACCACAGTAAAATGAATATCATCCAGTCTGCAGATGTGAGCACAGCATCAGACAGATGCATTTTAGGCAAGGTGATTAACACAAACTAGTTCAGTAATAAAACAGTACAGTAATCATGCAAGCTCCTCACATGGGGAAAAAGACAAGCAGATGATTATAAAGGTGGGATTAAACACCTAATTCCCATCCCAAAAAAAGATATTTTCCTCAGTTAGTATCTAAATTACCAGAATTGAATCTCTAACCTCAAAAGACCCAACCTTGCAAGGATACAACTTTCCCTTATGACCTTAGTTTCCCTGATTAGTTTCCATTCATGCAGTGGAAACCTGGATGTGAAGGTACAGAAGGGACAACTCACATCTAAATACCTGCAAGCATTTCAACAGCACTGGCAGCTAAGCATGTCCATCACTGTATTCCACGTGCCTAATTGCTAAATGCTGATTATGGTTTTTGACAAGAGGTGCTGCAAATGTTTACTCATTTTTCTTCCTTCTGGGCAGGCAGTGTGAGTATTCCAGGCTGAATTCTGGTGAACCTGTAAGAAAAGCAGTGAGGTATCACATCCTGTACCAGCAATCAGGCAGAACACCTTCCAGCAGGAGGTTCCCTGCTGCAGATCTGAGCTGGAACTAAGGCAAAGGTGCCACAAAATACACTGAACCTATGAGCCCTTATTGGTGTAATTTGAAACCATAAATTACCAGCTCTTCATTTCAGTTAGGCTGTGCTTAAACTTCAGCTCACAGGGAGAGGATTATTGTTCTTAACCATAATTAATTAATGAAAGGATGAAATTCACCATCTCTGTCTTCTGTACATTCATATAATTGTTTAATACAATCTTATGCTTTCAAGCAAGTTGATTTTGCTGAAATAACATACTTTCGATATTCAAAATTTTAACTTCCATTAAGTTCCATGTCTCCACTCTGTAGATTGTCTTTCACTGAAAAAATAGGTTATTTTCATTTATTGCTCACCACAAGAACCATGAAATAGGCTGAGAGGGTACCATTTGGTTACATATCCATATTTGAAACTAGAGAAAATAAAAAAACCCCGAAACCCAAAGCAATTAAAGAATATTGTATAAAGAATTTGGGGAAAATCTGTCACCTGGTCTCTGCCACTGGCATTCATGTTATTTAACACAACTGCAGGCCAGATCAGGAAATCATAAAAGGTGACAGATTAAGAGTTTTTAAATTGCCTTTAAATTCAATATTTTCTGAAGAAACAAAAAAATAGAGTGCTGGTCCCAGTGGCAATTATTGAAGTTTGAAATAAAAAAAATTATTAACATATGAAAATACATCATATAAATGGATAACTCTGATGTTTTAAACATGATTATTTCCAGCCTATATTTCCATCTTATGTAATGCAAGTTACCTGCTGATTAATCTTTAAGACCCAATTCCAGTTTTAGCTCTAAGGGAGACATTTTTGAAGACATTTTCTTAACTTATTAAGGTAAATATGATGTATGGCATTAATCTAACAAGACACGAAATTATTTTAGGCATGCAGGAAATGAAAGTCAATTTCCACATGTATCAAAAATGCATGCAGGTTAAAACTTCCACAAAACTCACCTTGGAGAAGGCTGAAAATGAGTTATTCAGCTGATCTGGAAATATGAAATTAGACTTTGGTGAAATATTAGAATCCTTGTTTTGAAAAATCTACAGATATAATAAAAGACTAAATAAAAGATTAAAGCACAGCTACCATCCTTATTGGCAAGATTGCATAAGAAAGAATTCTTATGCAAGGAATTTATTTTGATAAGCATATACCATATAGGTTTGGGATGGTAGGAATTATCCTGCATAAATATACCAGATTTTAATTTTTTTTTGCCTCTGAGATGATCTTGGTTGGTTGGAGCACGGTGCTGATAACACCAAGGTTTTGGGTTTGATCCCCAAATGGCTCATTCACTCAAGAATTGGACTTGCTGAATTGGACTTGTGAATCCCTTCCAACTCAGAATAGTCTGTGATTTATTTTAATTTTTAATTTAAATTCTGCCTGGACCACTTTTGAATATTCTAAAATCCAGAATATAGTAATATTATTTAACTACCCATCTATTCTACTCGTCTACAACTGCACAATACTTCTCAGATCAAGAAAATATTTAAGTTTACTGACAAATGTAACAAAGTTTAACTAAACATCTTCTAATATTTCGTGGCCAAATAAGTGAAAATTTGCCTTTTCAACTGTTTTCAGACCAAGGACTGAAAAAATCTGTACCCATAAATATGATAAAAATCCGAGCAAAAAAGAGACTGAAAAAATAAACCAGCACACTGAGTCAAATGAAGGAAAAGAACAGTACAGACTTTTGACAAGAGATGGATATTAAGACTACTTTTTATTTATTGCACACATTTGCAATGTGCATCTAGTTTTTAAATCAATCAATCCACCATTTCCACTGACTGCTTCCTGCACTCTCCTGTTCCACTGGACCAAATCCTTGCACTCTTGCCCTCTGAATCAGTACTCACATTTTCAGGGAATCTAAAGCAGCTCCTTCACTGAAACCACAAGAAGCATCACAAATGGCAGGCAGGGCAGCACACCACTGCCATTGCCACTGGGCACAGTGCCTCCCACCACAGGAAATCCAATATCCTCTGCTCTGCTGGGCATGAAAGGGTCACGACTTTCTGTCATGAATCTGTGCCCTCATTGAATTCCTACTCCCATTTCTGTATTGTGCCTGAATGACCTTTATATACAGGTATACATCAGGCAGTTCTTAAGCTCCATAATTATTTTTTCAATCATAATTCTGCCAGTTTTGGGTTTTCTCCAAAGAAATAACTATCCACATTTTAGGAGTACATTAAATTATTGAAGATATGCTTAAGAATCTGGGCACCTCCTTTCCTTTCTCTCTATCACAGCCATCCTTGGGCTGCTGAAAACAGCTCCTTACATCTCTTAGTCCATATTCACATTTCTGCAGAGAAGAATTGCATAAAGAGTGATGCACTTCACTCACAAGACAGAAACATTGGTATATTTGATTGATACATGACAGTGAGTTAACAACCTTCAATGGCTGGAACCTGGCATCCCCACCCAAGGCAAGAGAGTTGGAGGCTTCCTGCCTGAAAATACAATATATTCAACATACATTGGAAGGAAAGCAATGTCAAGTATACTTGTTTCATCTGTATTTATTATAAAGGCCATTCAGCATATCTTTGTAAGCTAAAACTAAACTCTGCATACCCAGTAAGTGGCATTCCCATTGTTTTCCCCAGGTATTTATGAAGGTGCATGTCCACACATGCAGAATTCAATGTAAGGTGCTGATCTCAACTATGATCATGTAGTGAATTAAGAGTTGTACATTCCCAATTTTGTGCTTAAATATACTGTTATATTTAATGGGAAACCACTTTCAGAATTTAAAATAGAATCTCTGCAAAATGTTCATTTTTTCCCAGCTTTTCAAATCTTCTCTCTCTATGGCAAGTGAGCGACTCAGAAAGAATTTTCAGTAAGTGGTATCAAGTGGGCCCAAAATACCCATTGACCTTGAAAGCAGAAAATGGAAACAGTCACTTCAAATGATGTAATTTGTATTCTCCAGTAGTGTTAGAGTGAATATTATCCAGCTAATCTGTAGAACTCTCAAACCATTATAATTTACCCTATGAAACAGAACATTGCCAGAAGAACTGGCAATATTGGAGAAGTACTCTTTACTCAGCTTTTATACAACAGTCAAGAGGTTTCTCATGTTCTCAGGGATATAACCCCCACAAATATTCTGGGGGTAAAGACTCATCTTCCCACAGATCACAACAATACAAAAACACCTCCAGACAGTGAGTGACAGCAATATAAGGACAGTGAGGGTTTTTTAAAAAACCTTTGGAATTTCAAAATATGAAGGCATTTAAGACCTAAGTAGGACAAAAAAAAATCAGGGACAGGTCAGTAATTTACATTTTACATTACCAAAATGCAATAACAAATTTAATGGGTCAAAACAGCAAACTAAAAATCCTTCCCTAAGCATAGACCAGCAGCACTGGAAACCCATTATACACAAATGGAAGGAACAATCTTATTACTTGAAGACAATAGTGGTATCAAAAAGAAAAATCCAGCCTCACCACAACCCACCCCACCCTGTAAATACAATATTTTCTAAGTCTGTGTTAAAGGCCATGAACACTTTACCAGTAAGACTCTTGCAATGTAATCCTTCCTCTACCTCTCAGAGGAGTACTGAACATTAGCATGGAAACAAATATATGCTTCTTGTAGTTTCCAACCTAGATATGAACATTTTAAAATAAATTACTTCATCCTTATGATGCAAGCTAGACTTTCACCTTCCACACAAATCCCCTTTCTCTTCTCCCTCTCTCCTAACACAGTCTATTTCTAGAAAGCACTCATATTAGCATTAGCACTTCTCCCAGCCTAAATAAGACAGGTTTTCACCTGCTCTCAGAGAATCAGTCTCCCCTTCCTAGAAAGCACTGGCAGCACAACCATCCTCCTTCCCCAGTGGAAATGGCTTTGCAGTGTTAATGTGCAGGGAAGGCACCCCCAGGGAACACACAGGCCATATTTCACAGGTGGATATCTGGGTCAAATGAGACAAGCATCCCTGATACTGTCAACTGCAAACTACAAATTATAAGAACAATAGGGATGATAAAAACTCCAGAATCTACCTGCAAATGTTGCTGTAAGTAGTAATGCTCCAAAGTCTGGGTCAAGCACTCAAATATTTTAATATAAATTCCTAAATTTCTTAAAATATCTTATTTGATCTGAGGTCAAATTCTTCAAGACTTTCAGCTGATGCTATTAATTTAATTATAACCACAAATATCTCTTCATTTGAAAAAAGAAAATACACTTCCTACTAAAACTGTATATAATAATGTCTAAAATTATAACATAGTCAAGATAATCCGAGATTCAACTCAGTATGAAGAAATTCAAGTTGCTTATCTTCTGAGATGTGCTAAACTGTGCAACTGAGGATGCTCCACACAAAATCACTCCACTATGTAATGAAAATATTATCACATTGAAAAATTATGAAAATAATTTACAATCAAGTTGGCTTGGTAATAAACCATGTGACATGCATCACCTGTGGCAAAAGAAACTGTGGTCATTTACAGAATTCATGCTCTTGTTTACAGGAAATCATTCTCAGAAGAGGTTGAGGAAAACACAGTGTACACAGAGTTCTAATGAAATATATTGAAAATATTTCAACAGTAATTAATTTTAGCCTATGCACCTGTTGTTGCTATGATCATAATGTCATGATTTATTCTATTACTCTTAGTTCTGCTGTGTTAGAGTTGTAAATTTGGAGTATTCTCTGCTCTTTAGACAGAGAAAATGCTATATTATTACTGCTGTAGATACTGGCTTAAAGGATGATTGTTACAAAGAATATTTGATCTGGGGGCATATAGGGAAAGGAGATGAATAATGCAAACACAGGGAATAAGAAATGCTCAGACAGAAGAAAGGCTTTGGGTTCTGCACACTAGTATGCAATACAAACTGGGAAATAAGTAGGAGAGAGAGGGCTATACTGGCTCATAAACTCCAGACTGTTCCCATCAAGCAGACACAACTATCTCACAAAATTTCAAAATCTACTAAAATTTTGGGTGGCTCCTTTGTCAATAGAGGGAGGGCATAAATTTTGTGATGTAGTTTAAGGTGTTAAAATCCTCCAAACCTGTAAATATATTTAAAATAGTTCCTTTCATAGTTGTTAGCTCCTAAAACAGTGCTAACTCACAGACATCCTGTATTTTTACAAAGCACTTTCTTTATGTCATCACTTCTATTTTTTTTTCCAGTGTACTGATGGCCAGTACATTGGATCAATATTTCTCATACATGAATAGAAGTAAATATCTGGATTTCTTCCCAGGTAGTATTGTACCTTGCTAAATACATCACATTATTTAGCTGTCAAAATGACAGCAGCTGCAAATGTCCCTCAACTATATGCTGATATGTCTTGAATGTGAATAAAAACAACTAAACTCCTACATTTTAACAGATGTAAACAAGGCAATGTATATATTTAATGCAACATATTTGCAAAAACATTCAAATCATTTAGGGTCTCTGCAGGTCCAGAAATGCCTTAGTCCAGCTGCCAAGTCTAATCCAAGATCTACTTTCTACAGACAACTCCTCCTCAGATATTGTTGAATTCCATATTTGGGTTCAAGTTTTGCTTTTGTGTTGTTTAGAATCTAGATTGATGTTTGGATGTGGGGAAAATGCAGACATTTTATAGTCTGCCACAAGCAAAGTGACCACAAACTGCCCAAGCATATGAATTTTCATTGCTTATATTTTCTTCAAAGCAAAACAATCTTATAGCTGTTCATTAAAAATTACTTAGGTTTACCACCTCTTTATATTCTGCCCACATCCCTTCCTTCTTTGACTAAGGCAGATTTATGAAGGAGCACAAAAGCATGGGCTTGACTTTAAAAAATATATAAGCAATTGCTAGTGAAAACATGCTGGGAACAATATATAGTTTTAGGAGAAGACTTTGAAAACAGTTATTTGAGCACATTTCTTTGCATCCCAAATAATTTCTGTAGAACTCATGTCACATCAGAGGTGTGCCTTGGTGGACCTACTAATTCATCAAATAGATTTTAAAATCCAATCAAATGAAACTAAGCAGCCTGGCTCTCCCCAGGGACACATGGCAGTAAATGAAATACTTAACAATGAAGGAAAGAGATAATAGCCATCACAAGACTACATTGCTCTTAAACACATGTATATAACATACACAAAAGAAAATGTTTTGTGCAGTATGAATATTAAATTACAACCTTAATAGATAAACTGATAAAACAATGTCAGCTGAAAGACTTTCGTCTCAGAAATGACAACAAAAATCCTTTAAGTGGGAAGAAACATGGTTTTAAATATGTATTTCAACCATCAAAATATGTGATTGTGATGTAACAAAAAAAAAAAAAAAATCTGTACAATAGAAAAAGTAGATAGAGTAAAAAATTATACCCCAAGCATTGGCTTAAAAAGCACCCTTTGTTCTCCTCCATGGGTTACCATAAACCTCACTGAGATCAAGGGAAATAGTTGAGAAAGGCCCAAGCTGTTTACAGGTGAGGACAATTCCAGGAGTTTGATATAAATAACAGCAGGAATCAGCACCTGCAACCACTCAGTGGCAATTTGATATTATCTACAAAAGATGTGGCTTTAATACACAGGAATAGATTAATGTCACTATCTCACAGCATAGAGCAAGTGCAAATATTAATGCCAGGATAAATGCAGTTTCAGAAATTGCTGACATTTGAAAAATAAACTACTTGACACTTGAACTCCTGAGTTAGTTTTACAATTTATATGAGGTGTCCAGAGCAGATGCACAGTTTATTAAAATGCATGTGCTATCAC
Source organism: Muscicapa striata striata (assembly GCA_030060385.1). NCBI lineage: Eukaryota > Metazoa > Chordata > Aves > Passeriformes > Muscicapidae > Muscicapa > Muscicapa striata. Next base: position 334,873 of record JAREIS010000225.1, on the reverse strand, counting down.
AAATCAAAGATTAAACCAATTCTGCAGATATTATAACTGAATTAAAACTCAAAATGTTCTTCTGCTGCACAATCTCAATGGCTGTCGTGTAAATTACCTGGTTTAAAATAAAATCAAGTAATAACTATCTGCAATTTGCAAGGAGGGACATTATGATTAAGTATCAGATATATTTTGCAAAAGAAGCCCCTTGACTTTTGGGCTCTTCTCTCAGTTACCAGATGGGTTGGGATTTAACACTGGTATGATGGCAAAGGAACTGGGCCAATAAGAAACAAAAAAAGTAGAGTGGTTATAGCAAGATATATGTATGGCTGACCCAAATTCACAGAAAGCTCTCATGACTAACAGCATAACCATTTTCAGCATCCAGCAGGAGCACAAGCAGACATTTTTCAGTGCTTTTTCAGTGATTTCTCTTTTTATCCTTTTTCTCTACAGACTACACAAAACAATTAGGTTTGAAATCAAATTACTGTTTTAATTACTTTTTTTTTTTTTTTTTTTTTTACTGCTACAGATATTCTCTCTCATTTGGCTTATATTTTAGAATTTTTCATTCATTATTTTATTACTATTGGTCCCTTAAGATTGTCATATTGAGTTTTCCTAGTCTCTGAAGTAATGAATATTGTAATTAAATCTTGGTTAAAGATAGTTCACAGCCAAATGGTGCTCATTTCTTCCAAGCATCTGGTTGCCAATTCAACTTTTAGTTTGCTGGCTTTGATAATTCTTTGACCCTGATCAAAGAACTTTTAAATAGAGCTCTCAGTGACTATTTATATGAGAAGATAGGAAATGAAGAATAAAACTAAAGAAAAAGCTTACTAGGAACTAAAATGATGATGGGTTTTACCCTTACTCTCCTCTCCTTCAGAGTAATCACAAGGATACAGAAGTGAAAACAGGTGGAGCTCACTAAAAATCCTTTTAATGTCCCAAAGGGACTACAAATTACATTAACAGTTCAATCCTGTCCTCCTCAGTCCCATGGAACCCAGAGGTAGTTTCAAGTAAAGCAGAACTCACCCTAGCTGGCAGATATGTTGACAGAGCTAGAATGGGAATATCTAAATTTAGTGAGAGCCTGCTGTGCAGGTGCTGAGGAGCAATTACCACCAGAGAGATGAACTTTTGTCATGATGTGCTTGTAACTCTTTCAGCTGCCATGGATTCTCAGTCCCATTAACTCTTGGGCAAAAATGCACCAGGACAGGAGAGTGAGGAATGAGAAGGGACAGAGATTGTTCCATAACACAGAATCCAAGGAGTTCTGCTAAGAATTGCAATGGGAAACAGCTGATCTCCAGTCAGCCTCACACACAGGGGAAGAAATGGCCTGTGAGAGCAGAGCTTTTGCTGAAGAAAGGGTTTCTCAAAAATGACAACACACTGAACATTCACATTCTGTTTTCTTGTTAAAAGTACATCTATTTTCATGATCATATAAGCAGCAGAGTGTTTCAGCAAACTGAAACAACCCTCAGTTACCCAATAGAAAAGAATCAATTCCACCCCTGTGCTCCTCCCACCACTGACTGCAGAAACTCCCCCTTAAACCTGCAGGAATATACTTATAATGGAAAATAGAGTATCCTTGGGCAACTAAAGTCTTATAATCTACACTGTTATAGGTGTTTCAGCATTGTCAGAAAGGAACTGGTGGGGGTTTTGGTTTAGTTTGTTTGTTTAGGGGTTTTAATCTTTATCTGAAGAAGCCTTTTGAGATCCATTTTTAAGGGATTGCAGTTTGACAAATACTCCATCTGAATACGAGTTTCATGTATATACAAACAAAACATGTCACTCCCTTCTCAGCATGAGCTTTGCTATTCCTGTCTTTTCAGTTCCTAAATTGCTTTAAACACGGTGATACTGACAAATAGGAGTTAAATAAATTATTCTCTTCCCCCGCCAAAAAAAAAAAAAAAACAAACAGCAAAACCCACAAAAAACCAACAACCCAAAAACCCAAGCAGCTTTTGGAGGAAGGTTTTTTTCAAGGGGGAGTTTTGTAGTTCTAGCTAATTAAGGTGCAGTAGTTGTGCTTTCCAGCCTTGGAGGAGTTACAGCACTGTCAGTGGGATATTGCTGCAAGCCCACAAGTACCTCTCTTCCAGGATTAGCTAAATAGCAAATCATGCTGTGTGCCTCTGGTACCTGGAACTGCCTTGCAATGGCACTGTACCAACACCTCTAATGCATTTCATTACAGGCACAAAAAACTACACTATGGATATACATTATACTCTTTCAATATTCCCAAGGTACTCTGTCCACTTCCAAGTGTGTTTGTCTTTTTAATAATTCCAGTATTTCAGTAAGGATTAAACAATCTTTAAATAGCAAAAACAGTGATAAACTAAAAAGGGGGCTCTACTGGTAAAGAAACAGCCCACATTATTTGGGAAAAAAATCATAGCTAATTAAAGTATTATAGAAAAGTATGTATAACAGATGAAGGCTTGTAGCAACTTTTGGCACAAATCAAAACCAACTACTGGCAATGAAACACCTGAAACCTCTTGAAATGAGTTCTTACTGTATGGATAGAGTAAAAATAGCACTATGTAAGACCTTGCTCACCATTCACAACTAATGCATGGAATAATTTCCTTTCTCCATTTCACCTATTCAATAAATTGAAATTATTTTGTCTAAAACGGCTGATCACTTCAGTTTTATATATAGTAATCACAATAAAATATTACCCATATAATCTTAAAATATATCCACTTCCATACAACCATATCAGCTCACCTTGGATTGCTGAGATTTACCTGATTTTGGTGGCTGACTAGGTATATCAGCAGCTTCTAGGACATATGTCAAATAGTCATCATCTTTGGACTCTTGAGAAAAAAAAATTAATCTTCTATAGCAACAAAGGAGTTTGAGCCTAGAGTCTTTCCTTTTTTCAAACTCCATTAAGACATGAGAAGAGTCACCACCCCAGCTTTGCATCAGTGCATTTACAACTCAGGTTGAACAGGCTACTAAGAAATGGGAACAGGAAAATGAAGCTTAGAACTCCTTATTCCATCTGCATTTTTCCTTCTGAAAACTCTCACCTAGAACCCAAATGTCAGCTTTCTTGTCTTCTTGACAAGACTGCAGCTGCCTCATATGTCATGTATTAATTTCTGTTCCATGAGATAAAACAAAACTTTCTTTTAATAAAAGGGTAGATTTAAGATGGAACATGAAAACTATGCAGAAATATGGAAGTAAAGGTTGATTGTTTACATTTAAATCAACATCCCAAACTAAACCACCCAGCCCTAGCCCAATTTACAGTGATAAAATATTTATCATGCACACATGTGCTGTAATGACCCAAAGCAGTTATGTTTTCAAAGAACATTAAGGAGAATATGATCCCTCCTGGTGCAATTGTTGTCTCTCTCCTATTAAGACTAATGAGAACAAATTCTACCCAATCCTAGACCAAGTGGAAAATTCAGTTAACTTGACAGCTGAATGACAATGATATAATTAGCAAACCATACAGCTTCCAAAAGCTCACAATCCCTTCCATGCAATAAATAAAGGAAATTATTTTTAGTTCCGTGCATAAGGCATTCTCAAATAGCATCATAGGAAAGTGACCTTATAAAACAAATAATAGTAAAAATGACCCTCAGAAAAAATCTCTTAGTATAACACAGCATTTTTTTCTTGCAATAGTTTATCTATAGTTTATAGTCCATCTTTTTGGTTCTGTGCTTTAACCTCAGTAATCAGGGGCAGGGGAGAGAGGAGGGGAGTGTCTTTTACTTTTTTCTCTAATATATACAATAAGAAATGCTCAGGAATGCAGAGAATGATGTCCTAATGGGGTTTTGTTTACATTCTCACACAAAGTTTTTCACAAAACTGAATCCAAGATGATGGATGGCTCTTTCTCCACTTCACTGATGATTAGATTCCAACTATCTATTTTATTTGTTGCTCCTCTTTAATGGTTTTGAACAGCAGAACTTTTGTCAAATAGCAAGACAAAGGCAAGAGTCTGAATAAACTTGACTTGTTCAAAATCAAAAGGGCAGTAAAAATATAATTTGGAAAGAAGTTTATCTGAAAGGTCAGCAGGTTTCTAGCCCCTTGTAGATCAGTTTTCCCCTAAACCAATATACCCCAGGTCCCCTGATCCTGGGGAATATTCCCAGGAGGTTACAAAAGCAGGAATTTTTCCATATTTTTTTGAGTTGCATTCAAACCTTAAAATTTTCTCTAATAATATAGTATTCTGTTATGTTCCCTTCCTGCTCTCACCAAGATTAGGAAACAACACATAACTTGGGGAATTGGGTGTATCCATTAGGTAGGTAATTAGACCAAAAAAAAGAGAGCATAAAAAAATAAACTGAACATGCAGTTAATTGAAATCACTGGGGTTTTGGTGCTGGGACAGAAAAGCTGCTGGCAGAAAATTACAATTAGAGCCAAGGCTGAAGGCTTTTAAGGTAACAGTTGCACCCAAGGAAATTTCTCTTGAACCAGAAAAATGCTGGTTTAACTCATTCTATCAGAAAAAACCACAACCCCCTCCACATAGCTGAAAAAAAAACAAAGAAAGACCTGAAATCTTATTATTCTCAGTTTCTGTTACTAATTTGTCTCATACCTAAGGATTGCTTCACCAACACGTGTTATGCCTTTTTATTCCAAATCATCATGCTGAAGAGTGTCCAAATTTATCTCCCTCAAGATTCCTGCAGAAGAAAAAGTGTCAGAATAAAATTTTATTTCCTATCTTTCTTTCATTTAGCTTTATTACTTAGAAACAAGATTTATTTCAAATTTTATGCAGACATTTTTAGTTTTGGGATAAGAGATGATGATTTTTTTAATGAAAGCATGTTTCTGAATATGTATATAATTGTATACTCCCACAGAGCAATGGTACATTCAAGAAAATGCAGTTTATGAATTTTTAAGTAAAGAAGTGCAAGGAATAAGAAAAATATATAATTTGCCAAACTGGAAGATGGCTAGTCAGTCCAGGTCCTACCCAAAAATATACATGGTGGGAAGAGGAGGGCATTATATTACATGTGGTCAATTTTAGCTTGACACTTCACATAAGTAAACCAAACTTCTTTTAAAATTGGTGCTCAAGACATCTATATTTTTTTAAGATTTAAAAAATATATCTTCCATGAGGGACTAGTTAGCTGTGTTTGAAAACCTCATATATATGTAAATTTTTTTTTAGGGTTTTTTTTTCCATGGAAACAGTAAGGAAATGACACTGAGGAGTTTGGCTTTTTATTTCTATTTGCTGCCAGCCTTTGAGGATGATACAAAGCCTTATTCTGTGAACTCCATCCTCATTACAATGTCACACTTGGGAGTCAAATGTTTTAATCATTACAGAGGATGTAGCAATTCAAGTGGTCATAATGAGATTAATAAAGCAAGAAGGTCCTTCAGATAGAACTTTATGTCATGTTAGGCCTTATTAGAAGAAGAAAGTATCTTGCTGCTGTGCAGCATAATCTGAAGGGAATGTCAATAATTGACGCATGGTTGTTCATTAATTGTGATTCACTGCTTTGAGAAATTTATTTTATATCCAGGAAACCAGAACCCTGGAACTTACTTCATTTAGGATGCTGCAAATTCATACCATGCTACAGCAAATTTCAGGATGCCAAAAGTTTCTGGAAGGTTCCTCTAATGAAGGTGTTCAGTTCTGGGTGGGAATACAGCTGGCCACTCCTGACCTGCCAGCATCACACGCTTTGCTGATCTGCAAACAGATAATGTATTCCTCAGCTGCTCCAGGTCCTGCAGCCATAAATCAGCTTTTCCTCACGTTAATTAATCCCTTTAAAACACACTCCCAGCATGCCAGGGCCCTGGTTAGCATATTTGTGGTACATTTACAAGCACGTGAGTAAAAATATTGTTAAGCTTCACTAAGCTTGCAGCTAGCTGGTAACTCACGTGTTTGACTTGAACACAGCTGCTGATATTCAAATGGCAATGGGAGAATCTCCTGGCTAAATGGACTCTCACCCATATCACATTTTGTGTCCAACAAACACCAGCATCAGTTGTGCAGGTCAGGGCTGGTCAGGTCCATGGAGCCAGGGGAGCAGAGGGAAGGTGTTCCCTTTTCCACCCACTGCCCCTGCTCTGAGATGCACCAAGAGAGCTGCCAGCTCTGCCCCAGCTCTGGCCCTTGCAGAGCCAGAGCTACAGCTGGGGAGGCCACAAGGCTGCTGGACACAGGAAAAGGACTCCCAGCCTGCCCTGCCCTGCCCAGACAAGCAGCAAGCAGTGAGTGGAAACAGCCAAAATGCTGGGTTTGAACCCCTCTGCTAGTCACTGAGCCACAGGCTCACTCAGGAGCACAGCAAAGGCACCACAAACTCCACAACCCTCAGGATTCTGCACCAAAAATAAGAAAAATACCTTACCATTGTGCCTATTTTTTCCTGTCTGGTCTTGTCTCATGACAACCTGAACAGTTTCAAGTGAGGCTCAGACTCACGTTCCTTTTCATCATGAATGGCCATCACTTCACCTGGTAAGTGATTCATTTTTACAGCCCATGCAATTTTCACAATCAGTGACACCATGATGGTAAAACTTACAACTAAATGCTGTAAAGTTAAGCTCAAAAATTCTTGCAATTGTTCAGACCTCAGTATTGCATTTCAGGGTGCAATACAAAATCATGCCTTTTAACACAAAGGCGTGTTATGGGGCAGGTCATAAAATGTTTGTAGCTATTTCTAAGCACTGAGAAAATATACCAATATAACTAGTTTCCACATATATGATTATAGGTTGATTAGAAAATACCAATTCCATAAATGAAGTTTGAAAACCAATACCTTCATATATATCATGCATAAACTAGGCTGCTGTTTGCTGAGAGATTATCTAGAGAGAGTTTGGAACATTTCATTGGGTGAGTAGCTCTTCCTCATAGAGATACATCTCAGAAACATTATAACAGTTCCAAAATTATCAAATCAGACCCTTAGTAATCACAAATAACTGCTTGTATTGTATTAAAAATTGTTGCATATTATATGCATGTGTAGGGTGTTGATATTTCCATAAGAGAGATTTTGTTTGAAATTTTAGTTGAAATTGCAACCAAGGTTTTTTAGCACTCGATTAAACTTCAGTCAGGTAACCCTGGTTCTGAGGAAATGCTTGAGCCAGAATACACTGCTATGCAATGATATACTAGATTTTCTTTTTTCCCACTTTAATATTTCTTCTCTTCTTTGGAATTCATCTGTCAAAAAAATTACAATAAATTTCTTCAATAATTTGGACTTCCCACAGGCAGTTCTGACATTTTTGCTAGGCAACACTATACCTTAACATATAATTTTCACTATCATCATTCACATCAGTATAACAAAAAGAGAGATTGCTTTTAGAATCATTTTTCCCTGAATCATGCTATAATCAGGAAAAGGGGAAAAAGATATATTAGGAGGAGATTTTAAAAGAGTCTATTTTTGTGTCTATTCAAATATCAGAGCTTTCTCCCTACATGTTCTCCTATTAATTATAAATTATTATTATATATATATAATCTGGAACTATACTGCTAAGAAAAAAATTAATAATTGTATATATATATTATTAATTGTTTTCTTAGCAGTATAGTAGACTTTGAGATGTTACAGAAAGGATCAACTGTCTGCATAATCTTTTTTTATAATTTTTCAACTTGTGGATGTGTACCTCTCCAACATGAACTAGTTTACCTGGATATAGTCCAGTGAAACAGTGAATCCAGTGGGTTCTGGATTCTATTCAGTTGCTTCTAATAACTAGGTTTTATTTGAGTCACATCTGGTTGTGATTTTATTTCAATAAAAAGTCAGCTCCTGGACTCCAACAGACAGTCATTTGGGAAGATGTGACATGCCTCTTTCAATTAGAAGCTTCAGTGGAAACCTGTATGGAACTCTGTATTTCTTTCAGAGATAAGTCATTAAATGTTTGTGTCCATGGAAATTGCAATGAATATGCACAATGCAGAAACCATCTGCTGGAAGAATCTTAGGAAAGATTAAACACTGAGTATACTGGAAAAACCCTGTGAGAATATCTTGCACAATTGGAAGTTAGCATTCTAGTGCCCACAGCAGTATGCAGAATGAAAAACATTCATGGCACAAGCTCTTTAATCATAAATCCTGTGAGTTTTCAATAGAAATCTTGCATATTGTCAATATATATTGGTCTGTTTTGTAAACAGTCTGTGAAGCCAAGCAACAGCCAAACTTTTTACTTATCAGAAGAACTCATGGATTTATTTTGTCAGAAACAAATCCAAAGGTTCTCAAAGTGTACCTTAGTAATTATCTAGGATTCCCCTTTATCAAGGTTATATCAATCTGTCCATTTTACTAGATAAACTAACTTCCAGTAGCATCATGCCTCAAACAGTATTTTTACTTTGTTCTAATCAGCCTATATCCCAAATATTTTGCTGGAACTGGAAAAATCTGAAATATGTGTAACATAAAGAATTAAGAAGAAAACAAGTGATAAAGTAAACTGCATTTGCAAGTAAATGTTTTATGAATACTGATTTACAAAGTGAAGTTTTATATGTACAAGAATGCTCAAAGTTCAGAAAATACAGGCACTTTTGTACAAACCAGACATTCCTAATGATCTTTTATTCATTACACACAAAATTAATCTCATGAAACCTTCCATGCAATATTGCTTCTACTCCAGATGGCTACCATCTAATAACCATCTATTTGCATTAATTTGAAGAATTATACTCCTTACTGACACATACTTCCTGCAAGACAGAAGATTATCTTGTTTTGTCAAGTGTCCATCCATCATTAAATTCTGCTTTCTAAATGTTGCTCTGGGTTAGCTAAATATTGTTGTTTTTTTTTCCTATTCCAGAAGAATAGCACCAGTTTTGATATAGAGTGACATTAAATAATACTATTCTGTTTCCCAAAAACCTTCTTCATGAACTATGGAATACAATTGATTCACCTGAGAAATACAGTTTTTAAGTTATGTATGATATTAAAGAGCTTTTCAAAACACTGGCCAAAGACTACATCAGTCTGTAGAACTGGAAGCAGAAAAAACAAATTGTTTAACTTGTGTTTTAGCCAAACTATCAGCTCAAGATTTCTCTTGATAGTAAGTGCTGTAGGATGCCTTATAAACAAGTGTCTTAAGAACCTGAGCTCTTAAATTTCCAAGGCTATGGATATCATGTCTTGGAGCACCACACCACATATAACTTCTGAACTTCTGTTTGACCTCTTCACCCAGGAAAATCCCACAGAATTCCAACCCTGTTTTTCTCTAAAAAAATTACCAGGGTCAGTGGGTCTTAATGTACAAAACATCCAAGGTAATGGGCTAGACTCTTCTACTTATGGTTTAAAATATTAAGGTTCTCAAATCTGTTGTTTGATCTCACTTCTGCTCATTTCCAATAGGAGTCTGTGCCTCATATAATCCAACCCTTATTACAAAACTTTCCTAGAGTCACCTCTGTGCCAATTAAGCTATTTGGCATCAGAAGAACCTCCCAGTCAATCTCATGCACCACCACTCCTAATTGGCCTTCCAGCCCTGGATTATTTTGTTTCTGTGTCTTCTGTTCTTGAAACAGAAGGATTTTGCTCAAAGACACGGAAGAAAAACACTTTTCATGAGTATTATTCTTATTTAGCAGTACAAAAGGATCTGCACCTGTACTCTGTTGAAGCCATTCAAACATTTTGATTTCAAAACCCTTATCTAACTTCATTCTTGACTGTGCTTTGAAACACAAAACAAGAGAGATTCACTGAAAACAAGAGCCAAACATAATGAGCTCTGAGAAAAAAATATCAACCATATTAGAGCTCTGCAGTTTGGCATGACAGGTAAGTATTTCTTTTCTTCACAGACCTCAGTAAATCAGAGCAATGGTGCTGATGGCATGGGATAATTGTCTCTGATATGCTGCAGTGAGTGTTATTTATGGTTGTTTATAAAATATGCTGTCAGAATGGCAGGCTGCCTAGAACCTCAGCATTATTTATGGATTCTCCTGTCTTCACATGCCCTTTTGTATGCCAAATTTAAAAATCCCAAAAGTTTCAACTCCGTGCTCTTGAAACAAGAGCTCTTCCTTCAGAACACAGGATTTGTTACATTACAAATCTGTTATTCTTAAGTTGTTCTGTGAATACCTATTGTGGAAAATATATGCAGCTCCAACCAAATACTTCCCACATTCTCTCTCCTCAAAACTCCAAATTCTGCACAGGGATGACACAAGTAATGATGCTTATGCCATCAGCATTATACTTGATATAATTCAGGAGTATGGACTTCTGTTTGGGGTTTTCACAGATGCCAATGGAAATACATCAACCTGTTACCCCACAATTTAAAAAATAAAGCTCTAAATACCCAGTACCTATAAGACATCTTTGAAGACTACCTAAAATGTCTTGTAAAGTTTTCTACTTAAATATAGCAAATATCTACTTCGCTGAATATGCCTTTCATTTAAATTGGGGAAAAAAGCCCAAAACACCAAACCTCTATAGACTTTCAAAAGGCAAAAGATGTTCTCATTTTCTGTCAAAGAAGCTTTAAAGAGGCAGAGTTTTCAAGTTTTTTTAAACACACAACTCACAACAGTTTCTTTGGTAAAGCCTTGCTCTCCTTCAAAAATTACCATTTAGCATCAGAGCACAGCTTGTAGAAAAGACGTAGGAGAGGTGGAGTTTGTTTGGAGTGTTAAATAGCAGAGCACAAGGCAGATCTGCAATCATCAGGGTAGATTTTTTTGATTGTTTTGAACCCTAAAAACCTGCAGTAATGGCAGACACTTAAATCAGAATCAAAGAGTGATAAAAGTAAGCAGGCTGATATATTCATACAAATTTTTATATATTTTTGGCACATTGAGCATTGCAGATATTGTCTAATAAGGTACAATTTGTCAATGATATACTAAGACTGATAATAATTAATTACAATAAAGTGTTTCAATATTAATATTATAGAGGGACCTAAAGTATAAAAATAGAATTAAAAAAATACATATGATTAAAGAATAAAATATAAAGCAAACAAAAAATATCCCCATGCTTTAAATTCAATCTTTAGCTGCAGCTTGGTATTTCTTAGCTTCATTAGGAAAGTGAGTTACACAGTTACAGTGTGAAAACCTCTTTAGCAGTTGCTAAGAGTATTTCCCAAATTATAATGAACTGAGCTCCTGAGTTTGATTTTAGTTTTACTATTTCTGGCCATGTTTTCAAAATACTACATGAAGAATACACATATATGCTTTAATTGATTCCTACCATAAAATAAAGTGATCCCTAAATTCTCTAGGAAGTTGAATAACAGGACAGACAACATTCTTTTTTTTTTTTTTTTTTTTTTTTTTTTTTTTTTTTTTCCAAGAAACATCTACTTCCCCAAGCAATTTTACTGTCTTTAGGATTACTTGTTTATATTGCAAAGAATTAAGTATTCCCTGGCTGCTGGACAGAAATTGAAGGAGCAGATTTTGTTACAGAACATAACACCTGTAACTTCAATGAGTAAATCCAATTTGTAGATGAAATTGGAAAGAACTCATCTCCTGAAGTTTCCTTCCTGTTGCTACAGAAGTAGCAGATATTTGGAGCAAACTGGTCTCTGCAAAACAAGACATTTCCCTCATCATGGGACCACACAAATTAATTCATAGAAAAAGGGAATCTAGATTAAACAAGCTACATGCATTTGCTTAACTTTTAACAGAACACAGCACAGCCATGGCACACAATCAGTCACATTTATCCCAGGCTTTTTGCCATTGCTTCTGTCAGATGTTCTACTTGCATCACTTCTTGCTGATCACAAGCACTATGTGGGGAGAATATTTCAAACCCTAACCATTTGGGAAAGGCAAACCTTGGGTTGTAACTAGGAACAGTAAGAAGCTGTAAATTCTATTAACCAAACAGATCTCCTTAAGACCCTCCCTTGTGAAATCCTGCTGGGAGAAACTGATGTTTAAAATTATTGACTTCCATCAAAAAAAATCAAAGCCTATACAAAACACATCATTTAAGCTATGGAAATCAGGCACTGGCAATCACCCAAAATTCAGGTCCAAAGTATGCCTGTCCACACAAGCAGTATCTAGAACAGGAGCTTTCTTGGCTGAGTGGTCATTAGAATATTGAACAATTCTTAAAGGCTTTGCACTCATCCAGACATTGCTGGAGTAGAAAACTCTTGCAGCTTCCAGTTCTCAAAAAAGGTAGCAAGCATTTCTGATTTCTTTCTGTAAATATGGACGTGGTTGATTTTTGTAGAGAAAAAGGTGGAGAAATGCCAGAAGACAAACAGAAGGAAAATGCTGCATGGCATTCACATAAAAGATACCAAGATCTTGAATTTGGGAGGGAAAGGGCGTCCACAAGGGGAGAATAAGGAAAATTTGAAAACTATTTGCTTTTGGGATGTCAAAATCAAATTCCTCAGTTCAGAAATCAAGTTCTTCATTCACTAAAGCAGTAGGAAGTAGAATAAAATAGGATTCAAAGAACTTGCACACACGTACTCATCCCTCTTCACAGTGATTAATGAAGGGATCAGGAAACTGTGGAGTTTTAGCTCATGAGGAAAACAGACACACATATATAGTGGAGGGAAAGAAATTTTTTCTGCTCATTTGTGATATGATCAAGAACATGCAATACAACCTGATCAATCTGAATGCAAAGGAATTGCAAAGTCTTAATCAGAAGGTAAAAGACTTTTTTCATATAGCAAGAGAATCAAGAAATTCTAGTTCATTGACTAAGATCCAGAAGTTGCCCAGAATCTTGCCCAAACTTCCCCTTATCCACTGATTGTACATCATCTAGTAATCATGTGTTTTTTGCTGCTGGCTAGCTTTCAGCACAAAGACAGATGCCATGAGCTTCCTATTAGCACGATGCAGACGGTAGCAGCACTTGTAAATCAACATGATGGATTGCTCCAGGAAACGAGATCCTTCTGATTGCAGCATGAGGCAATGCAGAAAGGGGAAGGTTCCCCTCTGCTTATGGCAACATATCACTGATGTTTATCTTCCTAGAATTATATATATTTTATTATTATTATTATTATTATTATTATTATTATTATTATATATAATATATACCCCTAATTTCTGCTGGTGTCTTGTACAATTATTTAATACAGTGTTCCACCTACAGCAGTCACTGCTTTCACAGTAACTACTCTTTCTCTCTTTGGAATGGCTGCAGAAAAGTTTTGTTTCTTTTTCTGCTCTTTTTGAGAATATACATAGAAAGCTAAGACTCATACTACCAGCATAGTCTGAAATCAAGGACAAGAGAGCATACCATAGATAAGAAGTGCCACTTGTCATTTCTCCTTACAAGGACAGAAATACATTATTCAGCTTAAAAAATGTATCAAAATTAATTTGATAGGAATACTTATGAGATACACAACAAACATATATGGCTCTAAAAGTCAACAATATTTTTCATTAACAGTAAAAGGACCATACAAGTTTTACCTGTAAAATAACATCTTGGTTGTTCCTCCAACAGCATGCCAATATCATAGCATCCCATAAGCTAGAGAGCTGCAAAGATGAATAAACATCATGCCCAAAATGTTACATACAACTCACAAAATGTTATGGAGGAGTCAGACTACACAAAGGAGTTCAAACTTCCTGATGCCTACAACTGCCTTACACTGCTGCTTGTTTCTTTGGTTTGCAACTGCAAGGCTGCAGAATGAAAAGAGAGGTAGGTGCCAATCTGTGCTGGCTTGTGCTGCATTACTCCTTATGCACAGAGAACATATTGAGCTGCAAAACACATTCCTCTGCTTCTTCTGAGGAAGAGTTTTATTGTACTGAAGTCCTATTTTGTGATTAATGGTCTAGTTCTAGCAGAAAAAATGGTTCCAGACACCTTCACTGTATCTTTAGACATTTTTATGTTATTACCTGTATTGCAGTTTTCGGTAAGATCAAAACAAAATAAAGGGCCATTTAAACCCAATCTATTTATATACAGATGGAGCCTCACACTGAGCATGGCATGAATAACTTCCAAACTATCCAAGCTGACTGATTAAACTGTACTTGAACCACTTAAAGAAGTGTAGCAACGTAAGGAATCCACCCTGCACACCTCCTTCACTCCAGAAAGGTGTTCACAAATGCCAGCTGAAAGGCCTTTTCTGAGCTCCCTCCACGACTGGCTTTAGTAAACAAACCCAGCAAGTGAGCAGTGTGCTTCATTTTCTGCATCTTTTCTGCACCTCCCCAGTGCCTCACGGGTTCCACCACAGTTACTGACCCGAAGGACAACATGCAGCCCCAAAAAAGCATCACTGCAAAGTGCCACTGCTCTGTGGTTCAAGCCCTGTGGCACAGCTGCTCTGCCTGTCAACTAAGCAGCAAGGAAAAAGCTTACAAGAAAACCCCAAAAATATCCCTGATAGTTCCCAGCCACGAATGAATTAATTCCAAGTGGTCTAGTTGGTTGATTGGCTGGGAGTTTCTTCATCTATTAAAAGTTTGCGGATTCATAGATTTAAAGGGATAAAAGTAAAACCTTTTCACCTTCAGAGAACATGAAAATTCCTGCCAGTCTAAGAGCAGTTACAGAAAATACATAATTCTGAAAGAAGCCAATACTTTTCTTTGTGAAACCACATTAAAGACTTCCATCAACAAAATAATACTTGAGCTATTGGCATCATGCATTACAAACATCTCTAGGTGATGGGAGTTGTATCTTCAATTTAATTATGACCTGATTTTTTTTCCTTCCAACAGAAGCATTTCCTTAATAATAAACAATTTAAAATATTAGGTACTTAGGGTTCAATCAAATTTATACCTTGTGTCAATTTGTCATGTACCCCTTTAATTTCAAAAAGCAGCTGTGACATCTCCAAACAGCAGAAGCTGTAGTGTCCTGGGTTTGGGAGATATTTTCTTTGATTTACTCAATGAAAGTAGCATTAACATACTATAAATGTCTGTCTCCTTGAGTGAAATCTTAATGAATGGTTTTGTAAATGAAACTTCTTCAGATGAAAACTTGAAGTTTGATTTTTAATATAATCAAAATTTCTAATAGTAGATAGTTTCAAAAAGATCACCATGAATCCTGCAAATGTGGCTCAGCACTCCAGCATTTTATGATGTCAACCCACAGCAGGTGGACCAACATGAAAACCTGCTGACAAACTGCTGAAGATGGATGTATACTCCTGTAAGTTTTCTTCAGGTTCCTTGTCTATAAATACACATAGAATTTTATAAAGGCTGAGGACATGCAAGTTACCATAAACCCAGTTGAAATTGCTATTGTGGAAATCAAGATCTTTTTACTGTGGGACAGGTTTTACCACTTCTGTTGCCATATTCTCCCAAGAGCCTACATTAAAAATCAGCTTACAGCACAAAGAAAGGTTTGCTAGCTTCTCTTTTATGATTCCCAAGTGAAAAAGTTCACAAGAACTACCCTCCCAGAAGACTGTATATGTTATTATGGCAAATTTTAATACTCCAACTACAACTACAGGTTAGAAAGAAGAAAAAACCTACTTTACCTATACTAGAAAAAAACATTCTCCAATGACAAACCTAGGAGTTTTGATGTTGTACAAGGCACTTTTTAAACTGCCTTGGAGACAAATTTCTGACAGCTTCCATCCTTACAGCCAGTGAGGACAGATGGTTTAAATCTGCATTATTTCACTAAGCTATTGAAAAAATGTAAATTTATTCAAAGGATACAGATTTTTGTCTTCCTTTTCCTGCAAAACAGAAGTAAGAGGGATTGAAATATACTCGACAAATAATTTGAGTAATATATAATTGCAAACTAGAATATTCCAGTAAGAAAACAGCCTTGCAAATTCCTATAAGATCAGTATCTCGTTTTACCATTCACAAGCCCCAGATAAGCTCCAGAAGGAAACGTGTCCCACAAGACTCACCAGTGCAGGGGTAACATCAGCATATTTATAGAAAGGTTCCAGAAATTTCCATTATCTTCAGGGAGACCATGTGTACTGCCACCATTTAATGGGACTGCTACCAACACCTTGACTGATGGGGTGTCAGGTTATATTCTGACTCTGTCAATGTTTTGGGTTTGTTCTTTGTAATACTGTATTTCTATTTTAATTTTCCTAATAAAGAACTGTTATTCCTATTTCCCATATCTTTGCCTGATAGCCCCCTAATTTCAAAATTATAATAATTTAGAGGCAAGGGGTTTCTCAATTTCTGCCTCTCTTAGCAGATACCTGTCCTCCAAACCAGGACAGACCTCGCATTTCTTCTTTGCCAGAGACACAGATGAAAGTTTATTCTTTATTAACTGAGCAGTGGAACAGCATTACTGTATTTTTTCAATTTCCTCAAATATTATTAGTAGAATATTATTGACAAGTTGTTTCAATACAGGACTTTAAGAGGCACCATGGCTTGCTGACACTCAGCATGGAACGTTTTATCTTTCACCAGGAAATATTGGCAGGTTTTGCATCACTGCCATGGCTTTATGAACCTGTCTCAATTTACTTGCATCTTTTTGAGCTGGTGACTCCAGAACTAAATACACTATTCTATTTTGATTATAAAGGTGACAGATGCAATGAAAATAATGTCTCTAATGCAGTTTGAAGGGTTTTTTTCAACACCAAAAAAAGATATCATCCTACAACAAAGCATCATCTTAGCAGTGTACATTCAACTGACTATGGATCAGTTATACCCATAAATCAGTACAATTTTGTAACCATTATTCATCATTTCCCCAAATATCTCTTCACAGCACTATCACTTTTAACAATTTTATATTTTCTCCCTGGTCAATTAAAAAGGTGCTCCAAATATTAGTCTGAAAAAAACTATTAATACCCCAAATACTGCTAAAACTACAAATATAGGAATTCCCTTTATTCAAGGTCCACTACTTCACTTAGCACCCTTACATGTTCTCACTTGAAATCTTAAACAAGTGCTTACAGGAATCTGTCATATAAAACACCATTACCTGTATAAGCCAATCTAAATCACATTAAAAATTATACCAAGCCAACTTAGTTAGATTTATCTTCCATCAAGCCTGCTCAGGAGTTGTTAATTATACTTCCAAATTGCAATTCTATTATTCAAGCCTTTTTTTCAATCACTCAATTATTTTGCATGGACTGAAGTAAAGATGAACATCCTAAGTCATAACAAATGGAACAAGTGTTAATTTTCTTTTGATCTTTTGAAGGAAACTTACTCATTTTTCTAAAAAAGAACCAACAAAATGTCAATTTCCAAGTTCTTCATGCAATCTTTAGAAAGAAATCTTTGAAAATAAGGTTTTCTGAATGTTTTTCCAATTTTTGTAACATTTGTGCTCATTCAGTTATTTGCCATACAATGTTTTATGTAGAATTTTCTGTGTATTTACATTCCAGCTATTATTAACTACATAATCAATCACAAATGTGATACAGATGTGTAATTTAATTCATCCTCACCTGGGTTGTGGTAATTGTACACATCTATTCCACTTCTATGTGACAGATCATGTTAGTTATTTTAAGTACATTAATTCAATGCAATACCATTACCAAACTATAGCCATTTAACCAAGACCTTCAAGGCTTAGATATTTTTAATGTCTTGTTCTTTTCCATCATATTACTTTCTGTAATTATTAACGCTTACCTTTTAGTTTCTATAGTTTTGTATGTTTCCTTTAGTTAAAACTTGTTTTATAACATTATACAGTATCTAACTTCTCCCTGAAGAATAGCTGAGTTTATTTGTTGTCTTCAAAAGTAAAATGGGGTCTTTATAATACATGGCATTAGGCTTTGATATATAATTCACCAAGTATCCTGTAAACCTCTCGATATTTATTATATTCTAATTTAATTTTGTCTTCTAATTCATTTAACTATATTCCTTTAATTGAGCAGGGTAATGCCAAAGTCTTTGCATCGAACTGTAACAGTCTTAATTTTCAGTCTGGATGAGGTGCAATTAATATTTTTTGATTAGTAGTATTAGGGCTACAACTGGATTGAGAACTGTCTTCTAGGATACTCAGACATATTGAAATTACTTTCAATTTAGTTGAATACAGGATCTAGCATGAAAACTTCATATACAAATTTCCATGATCTCCACAATAAGGTATATTTTTTTCATGTTACATATAAATAAGCTCTTACAGAACAGTCATTCTGTTCCTGAGCCTGATCACTATCAAGCATACACCCACTGTTACCATTTTGCACTTCAGTTCTTTCAAGATTTATCCATTGTCACTGGAAGCTTCCCAGGCTGTTGGTAATTTGAATGGCTAAAACTGTCTTTGGCATGAAGTATCATTTTCCTCCCCTTCTGCCCTGTAAATCTTCCCCAAATAAATATTGACAGTTGTGCCAATGGCTTCAGTGTTGCCCTACTGGTATTTATTATGTTTAGTAGTTTTTCTCTGTGGCTGCTGAGCAACTTTTAGATGAGCCTGTAAATACAGTCTCCTGTGACAATGCTATAGAAGCTGCTAATTCATATGAACCATGTTTGTTTCTTTCACTTTTTAACTTTAAAGCCCTCAATCTAGTCTTGTTTACAAGAAAGAATATGTCAGAATCATTGGGATGGGCTTGAAAATTGTTCTAGTCTGCAGCCCTACTGCAGTATTCCTTCTGATATCTATTTTGCTAAAAGTATGCTGCCCTCTCACTGAGACTGAATTTACATCCCTTGTCCTTCTGCCCCTAAAAACCATTTCCCCAACCACAAATAAAGTCCCCTCTTCTGAACTGATGATTAGGCTGGAGAGGAGCTAAACTATATTTGACGTATATTTTTCCTTAAGAAGCTTTGATTTTATGCAATGGAATATCTTTACTCTTGGGAATAATTTCTTTGTTAGACCTTTACACATACCTGTTTAAAGATTTGATTCAATCTTGGATTATTTCCTTCTTTGAACAATTTTGCATATTATATTTTAAGACTTTCTTGTGACAATGAGCATACTTTGTTTGCACAGAATTTCATTAGGTATTATAAAAAAGAAAAAATCAGAGCCTTTTGCCTCAATGCATTTGCAGTTTCCAACTTACATCTTCAAGCTATTCTACTGTATTCAAATAGCATCCAGATGTCTCTGTCTGTTCATGTTAGTGACATGTAAATATCAAAAAAAGTCAAATCATTATTGATTTACAACACAGATAATTAGGGATGAATGTGTAGTAAAGCTTTTTAATAGAATTCTGTCAATCATTTCCAAGCACTACTTTCTCATTATGTATTTGCTGAAACCATATGATGGAATTCTGCTGGTGACATTTGAGTGATAGTGACTTTGATTTCAAAGGAAATGTTTCAGGTTCATTTCATTACCTTGGAAAAGTAAAAGCAAATTTGCCTTATAAAAAGCAATTACTTCTTAGCTGACCAGTGCACAATAGCAATATAAAAAAAGATTTCTCATTCCACTATTCAAATCCTAAACTGGCAAACTAGTGTTTGATTTTGCTTTAAACCAATTTTACCTTGTTTGAATTGCAAAACCATTTAATCTTCATAAAGTAGGTTATTATAATGGAGATCATATTTTATTGGTACAGTACACCAGCCTGGGACAAACAGGGTTTTTTTCTGGTTTAGGTTTTTTGGTGGTTTTTGTCTGTTTGCTTGTTTTTATCTTTGGAAGGAATACTTAAAACTGTAATATCCACACCCTTGAGGCATGCAACATTTTGAAACTTTTTAAAAATACCAGCAATTAAATGTATTCTAACAATAATAAACAAATACAGGTATCCACGTTGTGTGTGTCATATAGCCAACAACATCACAGATGATTTATAAAATATAACATCTCTCTTCCCACAATTGCTGTATTTATGTCCCAATATGTCCTATTTATTGTTGATCCACAATAAGGAGGAGTTGAATTCTTCACTTACACGGTTCCTACAATGAGGTGTCTAAACTGATCCTTTGTTGCCAGGCTTAATAACCATAATTTGCAATTGCATGGCAACAAAGGTTTAGCATTAGAAGAGGGTTCAGCATAAAGAATTATAACTGCAACCATTTCAGGTAATTCTAGTACCAATAATCCTCTTATCTTCTATATTTAAACACAAAATGAGAATATTGTATCTTACGTTGCTTTACTTACTAGTTGTGTCTGCCAATTAATTACAATTTCCTTCGGAGTTGTCAACATGAGGTTACTGAGCATCATCACAGTATTCTTCAGCATCTTCTATTATAAAGTCACATTGAAAAATAAATAGATCAATATGCAATTATGAGCATCAGCAACAAGCATATCATTCAGCAAATCTACACAGTTCATTAGAAAACATTGAAAGAAAATCAAAAGAAGTTGCCATATTTTCTGATCATATTTAAAATAAACTAAAATAAATAAACTAAAATAAAATCCCTACTTATCTCTGTAATACAGCATGTCTAAATATATAAATTATAGGTAAGAAGCACAATTCCAGGGTTTTTAAAATATCTCCAATTTAAGTATTTTAAAATTAAGATGCATAAATTGAAAATAAAATTAAGTGGAGAAACCATTAAAGCAATAGTAATTCAAAATAGAAATCCAAGAAAAAGCTTTAGAGAAAAAGCAACATGAA
This sequence comes from Muscicapa striata striata, assembly GCA_030060385.1. Lineage (NCBI taxonomy): Eukaryota > Metazoa > Chordata > Aves > Passeriformes > Muscicapidae > Muscicapa > Muscicapa striata. The sequence continues at coordinate 314,170 of JAREIS010000225.1, read as the reverse complement.
GTATTTTGAGCTAAAAGCAGAGCACTTTTTCTCTGCATTTGAGTGCAAGATGTGAACTGATGTGTACACTCGAGGATGTTAAGAGGTAGTTCCAAACTAATTTCTACCTTTAAAAGGTAACAATGAATCTGCAGCTTTGACTTTTGGAATAAAGAGGCATTTAACACAAGTACACACTCCATTGTTGAGGACTGCACAAAGCTGGAGATTAACACGTAATTGTCGCACTTGTGGAGAGGTTTAAGGAAAGACTGCACTTGAGCACAAACAATGAAAATGTTTCAGGCAGTGCCATGAACCCACTGGAGCCTCTGTTTTCTGCATGATTTTGTGCATGATGCTACAGAGGGGCCACATTAGGACTGAGTGTATGATCTGATAACAGATAGAGTTAAGCATTATCTTGAACTTTAAATGATGCAATTTGTCTTTGTTACCAAGCTGGAGACATTTCCTGGCCACACGGCAACTGTCCATTAAGGAAAGTTCACATTACAGTGTTGCTTCTCATATAACCCAATTAATTTTTCCCTTTGCACAAGAGTAAACCTAAAATATTCTGGGACCACCAGATCTAGTATGGAACAGCAAAACAATGGAAAAAGAATAAGCAAACAGACTGTGTTAGTGATCATGGAAAACTAACTTCAACTGTGCACCTAAATTTGAAAGAGAAATCATCAATGCCATGGCCTTCCAGCAAAGGACTTGAAAGGTTTAAGAATTACCATAAGCACAGACAGAAATAAACATATAAAAATACTTTTCCCTGACAAAAAATAAGTCCACGCTTCTACATACTAAAACCTAGACTTAGCTGAAATAGAAAACTTGAATTTTAGATCATCAGAAAGTGAAAGGAGAAAACAACTCCCAAATGTTTTGTAAACAAAGACAACATCTGAACCTGCCTGCTAACAAACCAGCAGTGTATAATCCAGAATCTGAAGTAAAATCATCAACAACATAGGGTCAAGTAAAGTAAAATTGAAAATCCTTCCATTTAAAAGAGCATTATATTGCAAGTCAACAAGTGCATTTCATACAGAGGTGCAGACAATCCCTTCCACTGAATAACAGACGTTACAAGGCCAAGCAGAAATGAATTAACACTGTCCTTGAATCAAGATAAATGTCAAATGAAATTGTACATCATCCTCAGGAAAAGAAAAAACAAATTATGTTTCTCAGACATAAATATTAAATGAGGGGAACCAGATATTTCTGAGAGTGCTGTGTTTAAATCACTATATAAAACAAAATTAGTACTGTGAGAGTCAAAGGGATTAAAACCACTTAGCTGCAAAAATATATCAAAGAAGTAGTTAACATAATATGCAGGTTACATAGAAAGTGACAAAGCTACTTCAACTAGAAAAGCGATTTCATTACTTCATGGAAGGAATTAAATCTCCTCATAAAAATCAAAACATCTTTTTCTACCATTCTGTATTCAATGGCATTCCTGTTTCAAATGGATGTCCCTGCATTTTCCAGATTTCTTTTTGTGAGAAATTTATTTTCATAATAATATTTTGATTTTGTAAATTGTCTTCTTCTCTTCGTAAGCAAAGTGTCAAAGTTCTACTAAAACAAAAACAGACATTTGAGTGGTTTTTTTCTGTATCAAAGGGAATTTTAATTTGTGCTACATAGAAGCTTCCTTCTATTATTTCCAAAGAACAATGGAAAATAATTTTAACTGGGCTATCAGAAAACTCCCTAATATACTGTTGCTTTATCTGTACTATGCCCATGATCACTTTTATCACAAACTATTTCTTCTTAATGTGATCATTGATTTGATTTTAAGCCTTTAATAATTTCATGGGAAAAAAACCTCAACAAAACACACATCATAGATATGTAAAAGGAAATTAATATAAATGGAAATCAAAGTAAGACTTTATTGTAATAGAACAGCAAAGTGATTTCAGCTGTAACAGGAACTCTTGTTTCAGAGAATTTTTATGATGTTTGTTGATTTCTTGTCAATAAAAGAGCCTTAAGAGCAATTCCTTTTTAGCAAAGATATGTGGTTTTCAGCTATGTAAATCATGGCACTTCCAGCAGCAAAAATGCTGCAATAATGTTGGTTGTCAAAAGAGATGACACCAATTAAAATAAAACAGGGGGGAGAGGTCACAAACACCTGATAAAATTCAACCTCAAAGATGCCAGTGATGACAATTCCCTTACCACGAGCAGGTCTGTAACACTGCAGCTGAAATTCTCACCACCATTGGATCAGAGAGGCCACAAATGCTCACTGCCTCCCATATTCCTCTTCTCTTCTATAATTTCAGCCTGAATTACAAAACATTTTCCTTACCTCTGAGGAAAAAATATAACTCACACATTTTTTTTAACATACACCACATCAAAGTGGTTACAGAGATTCCAGGAATCTCAGCATAGTAGCAGAGGCACACAATTAAATCCCTATCACAGCAGACATAATAACCTGCTGCCACACGAGTTGAATGAGATGCTCATTAAAATCTAGAGTTGGAAGTTGAAAGGAAGAACTCAAGCTGTCCTCAGGTCTGACACATTTTTGATTTGACAAAGAGGTGATCAAGCCAAATTCAATCAAAAGAAAAAATTGAATAATCAAATTATTTAAAAAAAAAAAAAAAAAAAAAAAAAAAGGGGGAAAATTCACCACATCATAAAGGTAAAGATTAAGGTAAAGCATGCCATAAAACTTTTTTTTTTTTTTTTTTAAACTTCTGAAAAGAAGTCAGATTGACGTCAGCAGAAACCAAATCCTTTTGTTCCCAGAACAAGCTCAGGACAATCAGCATTAGAAAGCACAAACTCCTGCCACTGACCAGCCATGCAGCTAAACCCAGACCTGGCAGGGGCAACCTTCCTGCAGGGATAAAACAGGAATTCCTTTTCTGTCTTCATCCTAACCTTGTTTTCTCCTGCAAGACTGTCAGCTAGAGAAGCAGCCAGTAGGGGTTGGAATGACCTAGTTTATAGATATCCATATCACAGAAGAAAAACACCAGCAGCTGATTTACACAGGATATTCAATGAGCATCAAACCCATTTACAGCCAAAAGCATGACTTTTTGCTATACTAACAAACCTTGAGAGAAATGTGGATTCAGTCAGCGAGCACTAAATCTTACACACACCTGCATTCTCTGATGAAGTATTTGCTACCTGCCAATTCTGGTGTAGTTGTGGCCAGATACTTACAAAAATCCAAGCAACCCCATTGCTTGATGGCACAAAGGTACCCTCTCTTGTCAGCAATATAAACTGTACAGAGCCTGAGCAGAGAGCCCAGCTTTCTCAGTCCTCCTGCACTTGCAGAGCCATGGCATGGTGAGCCCAGCAGTGACACTGCTCTCCCTCCCCTGGGCATTCCAGAGATCCCACACACATCCTCACACACCAGGACATGGCCCCAGAAAGCCAGCTTTGTGTGTGTGTCACCTCCCTTCACAAAGGGGCAAAATTACAGAGCACTGTGTCAAAACCTGGGACAGCAAGACTCAGGAACACAGGTTTTCATTGTTATATGATAAACAAAGCCCAGGATTACCCAGACAAAACCAACCTGGTTCCACAACACCACAAAATAATGCCACTCACTGTCCCTCAGTGTGCTAACCACTGCTTGTATTGAGCATTACACTGGAGCACGGGCTGCCAGTGAACAGTCTGCCCTGGCCATCATTTGGCAGCATTGTGCTGCTTCAAATGGTCATCATCTCCAGTGACCCAGTGAGAAAATGAAATGCAGCTTCTCCTCTTTCTTGGTTGTTCAGACAGAATATCAATGAAATTTGAAAATAATTTCTATGTGCTTCAGGTCAATGAATCCACTTGCCTCTGAGCAGGCATTACAAGCACTGACAGAAACAGGATCCAAGCAATTAGCAGTTTTGACAGAAAAGCCCTGATTGGGCTTTGTTAGCAATATACTGCAGCTTACAAAGGCATGAGAGCTGCCAAGACCCTGCCACATCCCCTTTGATGGAAGCAGACTTTAAAAACTCACCAGTCAACATGTGGCTCTCCAACCTTCAGTATAAACATTTCATTCATAGTTTTCAGCTTTTACTGATTTTGCAAGGAGATCTTACAGAGGCTGCAATCAAAGCAGCACTTGTCAGGAAAACCTATTTCATTAAGAAGTGTTATATAAACAGAGGGAGCCAGGCTCCAAATATCAGAGACCAGCATTAGCCTCTCACCTAAGCTCTTGAGTATTTTGCAACAAATGCATGATTACCAAACTATGGCAGATTTCTGAGTCACAGATACGTATCACATACTTGTAAATTGTCTTACTGTCCAGACCAGATTATGTTGATTAACTATGAATTATACTATTATTCATTGATAGGCTACAGAACAGATAATTTAAAGTAAAAAGCGGACAAAGAGGATTTCTTTTTGTATTTAGCTCATTTTCACTTTAGCAGATGTTTAAAACAATATCCACCTTCTGCAAACAAATCTTCCATTCTTGCTTCCTGCACTTATTTATTTATTAACATTAAAAATAAATAGTGATTCTAAAATGCAACCTTTTAACTCTATAAATATTCAGCTCCAAATACTATACAATCAAGCAGAAAAAAGGCCTTTTGCAATATACACAGGGTTTTAATATCACTGTTTTCCCACTTTTTTGCAAAGGAAATACTAAGTGACCCTTGCATGAATCCACAGTATTCACGTTATTATTTGTGAAAGTGTGCATCTGAACTTAGAACCTGAGCACGTTTAAATCCGTGTTCTCTTGGTTTTCTTTAATGGTCTACAGACAATTGGCTTATTTTCTCTTAAGTTTCTGCTAGATATCCATGCTCATTAAGCCCCTGTATCTCACTCACACTGTGACTGACTCCTGTGCATTTACCCAGCTGTATTCAGGAGCCCAGTGCCCAGCTGCAGGTGAGCTCTGCACAGCAATGTGCCACTGCCGAGGGGAACAGCCCGGAGCCTGAGCTGGGTAATAAGGCCCAAAGAGACCCAGGCAGCCAAGGAACACTCTCTTACCTTCAGGTCTTCTTTGGGAACTACAAAGACTCCTTGCCATAGATCTCAGTGTAAAAATTCTGACTTCTTCCCTATCCTTCCACACAGAAACACATGTCTTTTCTCCCAGTAGTGCAAGGCAGGAGGAACTGCCTACAATGGAGTGTGTAGGGCTGGCCAGAAAGGAAAAGCCTCATAATCAATAACTTGTATGCAGGCTTAATTTTTAATATTTCCCCTTGTGTTGCTGCACCATTGTGAACATTAGGAGGCTGGCAGACACCACAGCCTTAAGGGTACAAATTGGACAAAATAGTTTTCAGGGTCTAGAAAAGAAACTGCAAAATACAGCTACAAAGGGGGATCTCATTAACATTAAGTCTGTTCAAGGTAGCAAGAATGTCAATGAAAGAAATACCTCTACAGATTATTTGCTGCATAAACAGGTTATGCTTGGGCAAAACAATTCTCCTTGTTCTCAGCTGAGGAAGCACATGTCAAACTCTAGCCTGAGAGCTCTTCCAAACAGTTGACAGCACGAGCTATACAGATTGTCAGCAGCAGTATGTTTCATGTTACAGCATTTGCAAATATATAAACTAAATTCCTTGCAATAATTTTTAGTGGTGAGCTGAAGGAAGGGTACTCATAAAGTCAGACATTGTTTTGCCTGGTATTGACAGCTCTACCAAGCTTTCCTGACTCCTGAGAGGAGCAGAGCTCAGAGCGTACGAGGCTGACACTGCTGTGTAGGGCACAGGCAGATTTGTTTCTGCTCCTGGGTCTGAGCTGTCTGAGGAGTTACCATCACACCCCCTGAAACATAGAGACTGCTCACAAGAGAAAGAAGTCATCAGTTCTAATTGTCACCAGTGAGATTAGGAGCAACTCCATGGGCTGCCTTGGTAGAAGCATTGTGGAGGATTACTGGGTTTCAGCTGAAAGGAGAAATGAACAGCAGAAATTCAGATAGCTTTCTACTCAATTGCAAGAGCAGGTTTCACAGCACTCCTTCTGCAATCATTGATTCATATATTAGGATTTCCCTTGGACTCCAACCTGTTTGGGAAATAAGATGGATAAATTTCAATGAACAAAAGAGCATTTTATTTCGTTCTATCTCAATAATTCAATGTGATGCTTCAGGTCTTTAATGCCACCTCAAAAACCTGCCATTTTACCCCATTTTTAATTTTTCATAACTTTTTTCTGTTAAGTTTTCCTCTGTACCATGTGAATGATCAACAGCCACCAATTAATTTGCCATTGGGATGTAAAGTTGTATTCCCTTGTCTCTAGAGGAGAATTAAGGTACAGACAGTACCTGTACCCTGCTATCACAGGGTGACACCAATGTGTCACAAAGGCATTCAAGGCATTTGAACAAGCTAGTAGCAGTTTGTCTACAGCTCATGTGAATTCACTTGGGACTGTTAATCCTGCTGCCCAAAGCCAGCTATGCTCCATTTGCTGGTGTTTCATTGTCCTCATAACTTAGTGTCCCCACAAATGTAAAGGGTTTATACACACTTGAGGAGTCTGATTTAGAGTAGTTCCTTTTTTCTGAGTATTTGGCAGTCTATGGCACTCTGAAAGATGTGATTGATATCACATAACACACTGTGTGGAAATTCTGCTAAAACAGCCTTTGGATTAAATAAGGAGAAGATCCAACCCCTCTCTTGAAGAAAGTAGGGAAAAAAAAAAAAAAAAAAAGATAAGGAGTCATCTAATTCACAGGAACTTGGCTATACAATTATATTAATTGCTTTAAGCAGATTTCTATTAGTAGGTTAAATTTATAACGTGGCTTCAAGTGACAAAGCAGAGGATTTCCCAGTGGTTTCCCTTTTTGCTATAAGGTTCTCTGACAGATAGAGAAACCACCCTACATGCAATACCACCTTGATATTTTCACCATATATCCTCATATTAAATAAAGAAACATACATTTGAGGGGTTGGAAACTGTTTCTCTCTTCATTTAAAATTGTACCAGCATTCCAATGTACAAATTAAGATTTTCAAAACTCTTCATATTAATTTGACTGTGAGCTACCCAGCCCCCAAGTCTGCATAGTTAAGACCTCTTTCCAAAGGAATCCATCATCAGCCTGCTACTAGATCTCTTATAAATCATAGATACTATTTGTAGGGTTTAGCATCTGTATAAAGCACATAGCAGCTGTTTGAAAGCTGTGAGATAGTGTTGAAATAATGCAGGGCAGAGCATAGAAAGGGTAAAAGAAGTGCAGATTCAATCTGTGTTTCTTTACACAGATCAGTAGCCCCTGAACAGCTTTTTGGATGTGAGGCACCCAGTGTAACAATCACAGTCTGAGAGATTTCATGGGAAAGGAAATCCCAGGCAAGCTCTGACAGAAAGGTGCTGTTTCAAATCATCCAATACTTTTTAAAAACATACATTTTTCCGCTAATAATTTTTCATTTATGAACTAAACCTTAAATATGAAAAACATATATTCAGGTCACTCAGGCTGATAAGGGAATTTTTCCTATATTATGATGAAACAAAGGTGATGACTCACTGTCAGCTTCTATAAGTACTTTTTGAAATTGGTTCTACTGATTACAGGGAAAACAAATTTCCTTCAACCATCTGCTTTTCCTTCTATTGAATAAGATAAAACATTTGGCATATATTTGGGAGGCATAACTGCATTTATTACAGTTTCATATTTTATTATGCAATTGATTTGTAAAAGTCTCAAAATTATGGAAAATGCTCTGATGTATTCTCCTGTTTTGAAAAGATACAGATTACATATATATGCAGACTACTGCTGCAATTGAATTTATTTTCCTAATGACAATACAGTGATAAAGGTCAAATTAACTTCCATTCTTGTATGCTTTGTTATTTGTAAAATCATTTTTGTCCTAGGGTTTTCTGAATAATGGTTTAGAAACACTCTTTAAATATTAAACATACCAAAATATTGATGGATTAAATGAGACCTAGTTTCATAATCATAATGCACAGTGTTTAGTGCACAATGTTTTCTTTGAGTGTGCTTAGTACCGGCTTTCAAGAGGATCCCTTGCATTTTAAAATAGACTCAGTTTCATTATCATAGATGTTTCCTCCTTTTGAAAACATTTAGTCATACAGATATATTTATTTTTAATTTCCTGGATTCTAAACCCCTGGTGGGATAATCTCTTACCAATCCATATGGGGAAGGCAGTTTTGCAGATCGACAAATCCTACCATTATTTGATTTGATCTAAGAACAACTTAATTGAAACAACACAAAGTCATTAAGAAAGGTTCTTAGTCATATCCTAGTTAATGTAAATGACAGAGAGCTTAAAATAATGAAAATTTTGTTATGACCAGTAGGTGACCCCATTCTCATAATAAGTAAATCCAGGATTTTCTTAAGTATATGGAACATTGTGGTTGGCCTCAGAAAATGGTTAGTTTTGTACCAGAGGAATGGAGTGGTTACAGTGACACTGCATGAAATACAACACACATATTATATATGGAGGATGAAAGAATGCTAAAAACAGGCACATGCCATAAGGCAGGCAAAGGATTGAGGCAATGGAAATTCTCTTCTGAGATTTTATGTTGAACGAGGTTTTCGTTTCAATATATGCATCAAAAATAATTACTTGGGGTTATAAAAATAAAAATAATGAAACTGCAGTGACTCATCTAGGAAAAAAAACAAACAAACCTGTGCAAACATGAAGTTTTTATTGCCTTTGCAACTAAAGCAAGTGTTTAGCATTCAGCCAGCATAAGAGAGACTTATGAGTGAGAAATTATTACACTACCGAAATATACTCAGGACCACAAAAAAGTCTGTCAGATTCAGAGACCTTCTTGTCTCCAAATGTGCAAATATCTTACTGAAGCTGCCTCATGTTTTGATTCTTCTGAACAAACTGTGAAAAAGTAATTTCCTACCTCCAAAAAAAAAAAAAAAAATCAAAAAAAAGAATAGATTTTAAGCCTTAGGCAGTCAAGGCTCCTAAATTCTCATTATGGACTTCGAGGATATTTCTTAATGGAAGGCAAGATTTTTGGGGTAGAGAGAGAAAAAAATGAAGATTTTTCTAATGCATTTTTACTTAAATCTTTCGAGGTAGAAGGAATTGCACACTTTTAAACTTTATTTCAGAAGAGAAAATCTGTACTTTTAAAGGAGGAAAACCCTATGCTCTGAAAAATCTGCCATTCAAAAATCTGGTAGCTGTTCACTCTGAAATACAGTGAATCATTTCACTCACAAAAGGGTGTCAATACCCATTGCAATTCACTTTAAACATCTTCGTTGATACTTTCTGACAGTATCCATACAATTAAGTTTTTCTTCATAAAGATCTATAGAAGGAGAATTTCAGTATTCTATTTACAAAAGCTCGAGAATTTCAGTATTCTATGTACAAAGGCTCGTGACCAAAAATACTTGCAGAGCCTATAGCATTTGCATACTCAAGAAGGAGTAGGAGCAGGATCCCACAGTGTATCCAAGCAACTGTACCTAACAGGATATGGACCACAACTACAAATTGTCCCTGAGTATCTAGAAATTAAATTCCAGACTGAGAACCTCATACCTTTGAACTGATGTATTCAACTTGTAAAGCAAATAAAACCAAGGGCTAAAATAACCAACTTGTTTTCTGGAAATTATCCCCTCTGTCCAGGTATTTTCTTGTATCTGCAAATCCCGTGGTGGCACAGCTAAGGTATTTTTTGAGTTAGAGAAATTCACTGCTGCTCCCAAATAGTAAGATTTTGTTCTTGAGATAGCAGTTAAGTCTTTCTAATATGCTACAAGCTGGTGTATTCCATGCATGGAAATGAGGAATCCACCCCTCACATCTTCACTGGTGGCTTTTCCACACAACAGGCATTGTGCTTACCAACATTTCTCTGGAATGTCTCCTTAAATAACAAAATGAGTTTGCCATTTATTCTAGTTTATTCCCTGATCTCCTGGACCAAACCACATCCTTGATGCAGATCAAAATAACCTTTGTTCAATGTCCAACACAAACTATCCTACTTTATATATGCTTCAAAAATATTGTTTATACTTCAAATTACTGACGTAATATTATTGTGATTACCTGACCTGGTGCACACATTTTTTTAACTGGCATATCATACCATACATACTGTGTTTTAGTAGTCCTCCGTGAAATGCAAGAATTACCCTAAAGTAATCAAAAAATTACCATAAAGAAGAACATAGCCAAAGATGGCTTGTTTGCTCATCAATTGAAGCAATTGTACTCTTTCTAGAGAAACAGCATTTGGCACCAAATCTGCCAGGCCATCTCCCATGAAGTATGGCTCAGGAAACCTGAGATCACCTTCTGGGCAGTAAATATACAAGTTTAAGAAGGCTTCAGAAAAGTAAACACTACTGTGGCCTGGTTTTTCACTTTTATTTACTCCCCAGTTATTACTCTTCTTTGTTTTCCAATTCACTCATTCAGAATGGGTTAATGTTTCAAATCACACTATAATCTTTCAAAAAAGAAAGAAAATAAGTTCTTAAAATAACAGAACTGTGCTCCTAACTCTAGGGCAGACAACTGCACATTGTGTTGACAAGGCTCACTGGAGCTACTGAAAACAAACTACTGCAGAACTGGAAGAGTTCACAATTCGTTTTTCCATACTCTACATTGTCTTGTCTTCTTTGAAGCAATATGGTTTCTTATTCTGCAATTTTGTTATCCACCCTATATATGTATTAAAATCAGAGCCTGATAATAGCAAAGAATATTTATTCCTCATTGGAGTAAGTCAGAATATAATCTTGTCGACAACACATCACTCACACAATGGGAAGAACTCTCTGTTCTATTTGTGTACCATGACATTCAAAGCCACTGATTTTACTTTTGTTTTCTATATGAGCAAAAAAAATTAGTTTCTCATTAAAACCTACATTGGGTCATAAAAATATGCTGGGTTTAAAAGTTTATATATTATTTAATGATCCACTGCTGCCTGTGAGATCACAGCTGGTTACTGTGAGGATGCTGACAGTGCTGCAAATAGAGGATTACTACTCCAGGTGAGGAGAAAAAACTGCAGGGATAGATAAGCTGTAATAAGGGGTAACAATCCTGTTATTTGTGAAAAAGCTGTAGAAAAAAAAACCCAAATGAGAAGAAAATAGGCTGCCAGTAATACATACAGACAGAATTGTTTAATCACACTCTTTTCTACAAGGCTCATGCAAACAAAAGAGTATCTGTGTTATGTTAAAACATCTGGGGGTTTAGAGTTAGTGACAAAGGGTCAAACTCTCACTGGAGAAATGGAGAACACTCTTACCTTTCAGTTCATCCTGAAGGGTCTCAAGATTTCATGGCAAGAAATCACTTCTCAAGTTCAAAGAGAAATTAACTAGATTTAAAGCCATGTTTAACACAGAACAAAATGTAACCATACCTGCAATTCAGATTAAAACAGGATTTATGCAAAAGATACACCTGGATAGATTTATCATTTAATTATCTGGTTTATTTCTCTATCTGTATTCACCAGTTCATGTAAGTGAGTGTAATCATCATAAAGGAAATCTTAAAAGGACTAATTTCTATCTTGCTCTATTACAGCCAATGCTTGGAAAAAGCTCAACACAATGTTTCTTACTCTCATTGAGTAGAGCAGAGTTATAGATCACCTGCACTGACTCCTGATTATATCATCCAATCTGATGATCCACCAATCTAGAGAGATTGTAAAGGTGGTATTTTAAATTCACTGTCACTTCTGAGCAGATGATTATCACATGGAAGAACCTAAACTTCCCCAAGGGTAATGCAACAGATCATCTGCATCCATGTAATGCATCATTTTCCCCAGGGACATAGAGTGATTGATCAATTGATTAACTGTAGTTACTAAACCACAATATCCACCCTCTGCCTTGTCACATCTCATTTACAACCTGGTTGTTCTCATAGGCAAAACCATTTTATATAAATCTTTGTTCCAAACACATGGATGGGAGAATAAAAGCCAAAAGATAAATCACAGCAGCAGAATCCTAAGCCCAACAAATGGAAGGAATTTTAGATGTAATTAACTGTCTTCATAGTATCAGTCACAAATTATGTGGATAATCATTGCTACTGAAATCAGTGACAGCAGAATGGAATCACCATTTTCTGGGAATGTGATAGCACAAAAGATCAAACTATACTTCCACATCGTGCTGCAGTTGTGCCCTGCATGGCCACTAAACAGATGTCATGTCCCCATCAGGGTGACCAGCTGAGGTCTTAGAGCACTTCTTCCCTTTAATGAATGGTCTGAGGCTGAAAGGATCACTACCAAAAACTGTATTGAGAAGAGCTAAAGAAAAAAGTTATCTCTGCTCTTATTTCACTTCCCCTGTTCCCATTTTCCCAATTTCTTTTTTCCTTGGTTTCTTATACCCATCACACTTCACTGCCTCTAGTCTCACTTTTCATACAAATCCTTACTTAAAAATTTCATCCGTCAAGCTCAGAAACAGAAATCCTTTTCAGCACACATTGCTACCATCCATAAGCAGTTATTTGTGATAATTACTCAGATAAAGGTTTCCCTTAGGTCTGTCATCAGGGTGTCTTTCTGTTGTATTTGTGATATTTTCTGTTCACACATTACCTTGGCAGTCAAACTCGGTTTTCGTTCAATAAAACCAGTGAGAAATATTTCCTTGAACTTCTAAGATTGTTCAAGTTTTGCTTGCTTTTGCTGTTGAGCACAGTAATATCAGAAAAAGGTGGACCCAAAAATCACTGACAGCTGAGAAATTTCTAATGCTGCCAAATCCTTTTTACATCAATCTCTATTTAACAAGACCTTCCTCCCACATGATGTCTAAAGTGACTTGAATCTCTATCATGTTTTTGATAAAGCTCTGGCTTGTGAGATTTCATGGAGGTGACAAATTTTAATGCACATTGTTTACTTTGAAATTTTCACAAATTCCAACGTCCCATCCACATATTCTAACTATGCTAAGAGACAAAAATTACAAACTAATTTACACTGAGTCCATAAGTTGAGAGTCCTTCCCCATGATGAGAGGCTGAGTTTCTTTTTAGTGTCTATCAATTAAAATCACCCTTTTCACACAATTAGTCATGTAAGAGTCAATGTGTGAATTACTACCAGCAGCCTAAAAAGTCTCAATTAGAAAGACAGCCCTCTTCTGCTAGCCATTAGTGATGAGAGCATCATGGAAAAGTTAAACTGCTTGAAAGACTAATAAGTACCAAACACAGTCCAGCTATTTTAACATTAGTCAAAGTCAACATAAGTAAACCTAAAATCCAAATTCATCATTACTTTATATTACATTTGCTGACATGGCAAAGCCCACTGTAACCACTTCTCCTTTCATGCAGAAAAAGGTGCCAAGTCTTAAAAACCCAAACACCTCACCTTATTTTCTGAGCCTTTATAAGCAGACAGAGACACTACTGCAGCAGAGAACTCTAGTTTTACATTCTCCCAGAATCATCAACCACATAAAAATAAACTGACAGTTTCCTTTTCCATCTGAAAACAGGAAATAGTCCCACGCAGGCCACATTACAATGTTCTCATCATACAGTGATTTAAAAAAACCCAAACTTAAAAATTACTGCACACAACTACAACCACCCAAACTGCATCCTTGCTCCAGAACAGAACCAGTTTACCTCAGCTTCACCAGCAGAGTGTAGTAGCCTGCAAGAAGAAAGAAAATACTTTATCTTTGAAATTTCCTTTTCCATTCAGGCTCAGAAAATAAAAACAAACAAAAACAAAAAAGATAAAATACTACAGACTATTTTACACAAGCTCCAAGCAATACTATAAGCAAAGAGTCTCTAGAGAGATTAGGATGCTTATACTAATTGTATTTAACATTTTAACATTTTATAAATAAGCCATGGGGCAACTGAATCATCTTGAGAAATTACGGTGCTTAGGTTATATCCCCAAAAGAATAAACATTTGTGTTTGGCAAGTTCTTTACTTGCATTGCCTGAGGCACCAATAGGTTTATCCTTCACATGGTTGGAGTTGGGATTCCTCAATATCTTGTAAAGCTCATGATGCCCTTCAAGAAAAAAAAAAATCAACCTGCTCTTGCAAAGTAAATTTTGTCTAACGCAAAAAAATGAAACGAGAAAGATTTTTTTCCTCTTCTTTTGAAATTGTAGGGAGTAAAATTGGTGGTTCACATTGTTTAAATTGGAGTAAAAATCCAGGCTATGAGAGAGGGGGTGTCTGAGTGAAAATCTGTATTAACCTACAGGCTTGATTCACCTTTGAAGACAGAAATCCTTTAGGTGATACAGAGCTCTGTCAAGGAAAAGAATACTAACGAAAGGGAAAGATTAAAACAAAATTATGCAAATGAGATGGCAAACAGTTTCTTTGGAACTAGAAGAAACAGGTCTCAGACACAGTGATAAGACAAAAACAAGTAACATCAACAAATAAGCATAAAGCTTATTATTACCCATAACTTACACCACCACTGTAAATGTCATGGTGAGGAGAGAATGAGTTAAAGATATACTGTGGATGAAGGATTTGGGAGAGAGCAAGCTATGTCTTCATCACCAGTCTGGGGACTTGTAATTTAGGGGATCTTTTCCCTGGAAAGATCAAATAAAGGTTTCATTTTTATCATATTCCATTTTGTGAGGGAACAAAACAGTTAACAGTTGGGCAGAACAGTTACACAGCTTCTTCACTGACCAGATGAACACCCTGCAGCAAGTAATATCATCTGTGCACTTATCAATAAACAAAATAGTTTATTGCAAGTCCCTGGAAGCAGAAGCTGAGCAGTGTGTGCCTGTACAGCTCCTCAGACAGCATGTGGAATCCCAAGGCTTCCAAATCACCCCAGCACTGAGAGGTCACCATTTTAGCAGATCTGTTTTCACTCTTTTTTTTTTTTTTTTTTTTTTTTTTTTTTTCCTTCTGCATAACTAAAGAGGTTACAATTCAGGAGATGCTAAAAGATCTTTTCAAACGGAGCAGATTGGGAGATTTTGTTTGATTCCAAAAATGTTCATAATACTACAGGCTGCTAAAATGATATGGGGTGATTCATGTCAGCTGAAGTATGTCCCTCAGAAATCTAAGTTACTAGAAAAATAAAAACAAGGAAAGAACTTCCAATGCCTATCAGCTGCCTTTCCCCAACATAAGTCTTTTCACTCCCAGTATCAACAAATATCCCCAAAATAAAGAATTTCTGGTCTAGTGCCTGGTTATTTTCCTATCTCTCCCCCATCCCTATTTCAGCAGGGTTGATTCTTCATTTCTCATGCCAGGGACAGTGACAGAAAGGTAACAAACATGCAATATGGAAATTTAAAACAGTTAAAAGCAAGAAGGCATCTCACTGTATTCCTGAACATGTTAGAGTCCTTATGCAAAGTCCAATTGCTTGAGTTTACAAACCATGAAAAGAAATACAGCTATTCCATGTTTATTTACCTTTTTAATGACAATGGATTTGGTATTAAGTACCCAACAGAGTAGATGATCTATAAGATGTAATAGCTTCCCTACAATTCTTCTTCTCAGATTACATTTTAGCTGGAAGAGAACAAAAATAGAAGCAGAGTTACAGATGGGGGATTGCATTTTTCAGAGTCATTGGTCCAAGCTGATTTGGAGTCAATTATTTTGTTATGTTGAGGTTCTGGACAGAATTCAGATCTGAGAAAAACATGCCTATCCCACATCCCCTCTCTTACTGGTTGCTGGAAAAAGATGCAGAGTGGAAATAACATGACCTAATAAAATCCTGAAGGGAATAAGGAAGAAGGACAATATCTAGTAGGACTGAAAAAATCTGTGAAAATTAAGGCAGTGGCTGGATAATGTTTAAACACTGTTTGGCCCTAATGCACAGAAAAGTAATCAGTGAAATAAACTAGAACTTAGTCACAAGTAATGCCAGAAACATGTAACACTGAGCACGATTTTCTTCTGAGCTTCAGCTGCTGTTAACTGGTGAAGAAATTTGAGAAGTTACCTTTACTTTGGGTTTTGGGTTTTTTTTTTGTTTTGTTTGTTTTTTTTTTTTTTTTTTTTTTTGTTTTGTTTTGTTTTGTTTTTTTTTTTTTTTTTTTTTTGCCACTGCAGGTACCTTCTCAGAACTACTTGGAAAAACAGCTTTTCCACATATTGCTGGACAGGTATGCCAGTGGTTCTCTGGGATTACAGAAATGAAACACCTAACCTGTCTCATTCCATTCGAATTCTGTGCAAAAATTTCACATGCACTGATCTCTAAAACTGCCTTCAAACCATCACAGGTCCACATAGTGTGAAGCAGTCACTTTTCTCTAACATAAACTAACAATTATCTAAGAAAATATCATGAATAATGAGAAGAGAAATAGCATTAATGGCATTCCTACTCAGAGTGTCAGGACTGTGTGTGGTACTCAGTGTCAGAAACTTGTCTTCTTTTGCTGTCAGATATCCAGAATGCAATAACACTACCTTGTAGCAACAGAAGGCAATTCTGTTTGATGAGCTTCTTTCATTCAAATTAAATTAATTGGATAACAAAGCTTGCAATGCAATATTTTCCTTTCAGAAATACTTTCTGCTCTTTTCTGGTTCTGTGTTTCCTATCCACAGTTTGAAACAAGCTTTCTTGAACATCTCAGGTCTGTAGACAATTCTATAGGTGAAAGGAGTTATGGTAATTGCTTTGTTACAGTTTTACTGTCTGCAACCAAAGAATTTTTTCAATTACATTTGTGAAATCTTAACCCTTTAAAGATGGAACAAGCACTTATATTACAAGTATTACTAGTACTTAATTTAAATGAATGGCTGCAGAAGAACCCCAGGCTAGCAGAGAGCAGTGCAAGTCAATAATGTTCCCACACCTGGCCCAAAGCCTCCCTCCCTACTTGTCTGCTCACTACTGCTTATCAGGGGCAACAACAGTAAATAACTTTCCATAACCACCTTCCCTGCTTGCCTGAACTGGAGAAAACATGCTGATCCTTACAAGAAAAACACATTTTACTAACCCACAAGTTTCTGCAGAAGTTCAGGGAGAAGAGGAAGGAGCACCTGGAAAATGCTGGATGGGATGATAACCTTATTTATGAGGGTGACTCACACCTATGGAAAGTTCTATATACACTCATCAAAATCATTCTCTTAAGAAGCACATACAAAATGGAGCTTCAGATGGCTTCCTCAGTGCCTTGAAAAGCACTTTTCCTACATTACTGCTCATTTAAGTGCATCCAGAGCTGCTGATAACAAACACATTGTGTACATGTTTCAAGTAAATGGCACAGCCAGACCATACATGGCTTGACAATATATTGGTTTTAGGAAGCACTTGGTAAACTGCTGCTTTCCCAGAGAGTTTGATTGTTACAGACATGCTCCCTGCTTTCTAAAATATTAATAAATGTCACAATTGATATTAAAATGGAACATTACTTGCTTTCTATAGCTGCCCCTGCCAACACTAGTGCTTTTTAACATTATAAAAATGTTCTTTCATCACTGAGGTAAATGCCTTTCTAATTACATATGCCAGGATTTTCCCTATTAAAATGCATAGTTTAGGATGATTTCTGTTTGCAGGGGTACCTGAAAATAACCTTTTTTTTTTTTTTTTTTTTTTTTTTTTAGTGGAATGGGATGCCTTTTGCTAACAATTCGTGAGAAAACAGCAATTACTACCTATAGGGTTTTTTGTTCTCCCAAACCCAAAATATCTCTCTTCTGATGCATCACAGATAAACTACTGCTGGGAATCTATTTAAGTATGATTTAAAAAAGGAACTGGAAAAGGAAAAACTGGGTAAACATGGCAGATTGTGCATTTATGGTACTTATAAGATGATCTTATCCTCACTGCAATACAGCCATTACATGGATTATGCCTGAAGTGAGGCAACAAGGTCTGTTTCAGAACTGCATTATCTAAAGTACCACAAGGCATTTTCCTCCTTTTACAACTGATGATGAAAGTGGCTGAAATTATTTTTTCTCTACACATACACCCAGATAATGTGTCATTTATCTGCATGTACTTAATATTCCAAGAAGATGATAACTGCAGTTTAATATATGATGGTATTTTAATCTACATTAAATATTTTAATAAACTTAGAGTCTTAAACAGATCTGTGGGACAGACAAATTGGCATTTAATCACACAGCAGCCCAACAAGGCATCCTATCTTAAAATACACAGACAGAAAGAAGGGACTAATATTTAACCAAGTATGTGTTATATATTAAAAATATCACTAAAATACAAAGCTGGGCTATAATGCACAACCTCCAACTGCATCAGATACAGAAAAAAGACTTAGCAAAAGATAAGCATGGAAATAAATGAAAAAAATTATTCTAAATATCTGGCATATTGACACCATTGATTTTTTCCTATGTTTATATTTTTTAAACTTGATTTTAATAATAGTTAAGAGTATGGATATTTCTGGCACTGAAATTAACTTTTTATGGCTATATATTAAAAATGTGAAATCAAATGTAAAACTCTCATGCATTACAGCACTTGGTGAACAATCAGGTTCATAATATGGCCACTGGCTCTGGGCACCTTTTGCTCTATAATGCTGAGACAAGAATGGGGTTGAGACACAGGAGTAAGGAATAGATATCCACAGCACTTCAACCTAGTTTCCAAAACTGTAAGAAAGCACTTCAGCACACAGCACACCATGCTTTGACAGGTCTTAAACTCCTCTGAAAACACTCAAGTCATGAAAGCATTTTGCAGTAAGTCTTAGATGAAGAGAGGGACAGATGAAAAATTAAGTAAAACTGATCAGAACATAGAATGCATTCTGGCTTCTTCCTGAGTTTACAGTTCTCTCCTGGGCTACCTGAGCCATACAACTCAGCCATGATTATGTCTTAGAGACAGGAAAACAAACTGAATATAGGTGCTGACTGAAGCAGCATAGCTAGAAAGAGATTCCCACATTAAAAAACAAACAAACAAAAACCTAAAATCCAAATAACTTGGCCCTCTCCTATTAAAAATATAGTCAAAAGAAACACTTAGTGTAAAATTGTTATTTTTCATTAGAAAAATAAAAGAGTAACTATAAAGAGAATTTCTCGACTTTGTGAGCTGGAGTTTTGTTTTCTTGAATGTTCTCTTGAAAGTGGATTAAGTCAGCCCTCATTATCAGATGGCCTGTGAGTCACAATGTGCAGTATGTAGAGCAGCACAGCAATAGGTTCAAAAAACCCAACTCAAAACAAACAACAAAGCAACAATAATGGCACCTACAGGAAAAAACCAAACCCACCAGCATTACAATAGCATGTCAATATGCAGCCTGAGGAGGAAAGCTAAAATTAAAATGGATTGAGAAATCAGCACTTTTCATACCCATGGATTACTCAACTTTCTGTTATATTGCTTCTATAGATAACTTCCAGTATAGTCCAATTGATACACTGCAGAAAGACCAATATATTTGTGAAGATTTTCTGAAATGGAAGATTTATGTTGAGGTGAGGAGATAATTAAAACAGAGTAAGTTGGAGGTCACACAGAGGAAATCAAGTGGGAGGATGATGCTACATTGACCTTCTATTGCATAAATTCCACACTGCTATGACATTTCACCTGATGGACCAAGGCATTCTCTCACTCTAATAGATTACTTTTATTGTTTATTCTTTTGATGGTTGAAAAACAAAACTCCAACTTCTTCAAATATTTTTCAGGATGATTAAGACTCTGAAAACCAGAAACAAGACTAGAATGTGAAGCATCTCTAGAAATGCAATAAGTGTTGACATTACTGATGGCTGACACCACTGTCTTCAGGAACTGGGGAACCCCAACTCATCTAAAAACCCCTCTTCTCACATGGGCTACAGCAAAATTATCAAAAGAAGCTCACACACAACCTATGATGCTTTCCCTGCTGACAAATTAGATGATAATTTATTTTGAAAGAGGGACAACTGTATTCAGAGATAAACCTGTATCACAGAAAAATATGGAGAGGGGCAAAGAGAGTCAAGGGAATCTGTTCTTTTCTATTTGTACTCGGAACTAAGTTTTGTAGACTAAGAATAAACCAAGGGGAGAGGACAATAACTTGCCGATGAATTTACTGTTCATTATCTGGAGTTTTTACAGATCCATATATTTTATTCCCCAAAGAATAGAGTTACATAGACAGCCCAAAATATCTGCAGCTTCAGCCTCACAAAAGATGAAGAAGTCACCTAATCATACCTGCAAAGAACAAATGTCCTTGTAATATAATGCTGTACTGAAAAAGAACAAAAAACCATAAAAATAAATTCTGTGGCTGTTAGCTGGTAAGTGCCATCTCCCATCATTAAATCCAAGCCTGGCCTGTGACAATGGCTCACACCAAGCACAAAAGCACAGTGAGCAGAGCTGCCTGCAGCAAAGGTGGGAACCTGGCAAAGGGGAAAGGCTGGAACCACGTGGCTGCTCAGCCACTCTTCACTGATGGATGAGGAGAGGCTTCACTTGCAGCACCCTGTCTGAAAACAGCCTCTCTCCAAAAAGATAAACAAAATTTACATTATTCTTTAAAAATACAAACAAAAACCCCAAACAAAAACAAAAGCAAACACAAAAACATTCCCAGCCAGATGTGATAAAAGTTTATTGTCCATACTTCTGGTCAATACTTCTATAGAGAAGATGACCATGCAGATGAGCATAGGAAATTAAATTACATTTTCACTGCTGAAGGAGGCTGTCATTTATTGGAGACAATTGTAGTGCCATCATCCCACTGGCACAACAGAGAAATTGAAGACATAGACTACAGGAAGATAAGATACTCATGGATTTTATCTGCATGTTGAGCACCTCAGCCTCTAATATAAATTAATTTTCTTCAAACAGCCATTAGAGAGGGATAGGCCCCTGCTGTTTCTCTTTAGTTGGAGGAATAGACACAACCCCTTTGCTTTGAGACTCACTCCTGTCTACAGCCACAACCCCTCCTGGGTGTGCTTGGCACTACAACCTTTCCTTCCAAGTGCTGCTGGAAGGAGAGTGGTTTGTAAACACAGAACAGCTTTCAGTTTAGCAATAGCAAGAGGTCAGTGGGGTGTTGGGGACTGACAAGGCTACAGAAGAAGGAGATTTGTCTCTTCACTTATTTCATTTCACAGTTGAATTGAATTTTCTGATTAATTACAGAACATTTGAAGGGAATGAAAAACAAAGAAATCCTGTCTCAAGTTCATTTTTAGATAATAATGTTACTCGACTCTAGCAATGCAACTCTTATTTTTCTGTCTGCATTGTTCACAGCAACAGCGACCAATCAAAAATTAAAATAGCCAGATACTCTCATATCTTTTATCCAAAGATACTGAAAAGTGTTTTGCATAAATTTGAGCAATGTGGAGATAAACCGGTAATGCTTGAGTAATAATATACTATATTTATAGGCAGTTCTTGAACAATGAGATCCCAGATATGCTATTATCTTTACTTTCCAATAATTTGGCTCCCTTATTCCTTTAGTGAAAGTGGATCATTTTCATGAACTCATTTGCATCCCAAATCTAAATCTTCTGTAGTTAAATCTTTCATATCACTTTTGATTTCTTCTAATATTTCCTAAGACAAAGAAAAACGAATTCACTTATTGTTCTGAATTACAAAAAAAATATATTCAGTCTGCAAATCTCAAATGAAGGTAGTTGGGGATGAACTGAGATTGGCATTTTTAAAATATCTTAAAAGATTTTCACGTTTAAAAGCACTTTACAGTTGAATCTGATGGCTCCTGTTCACCAGAGATAGCAGTGACACAATCCATGCTGCCTCTGCAAATTCTTGAAGGCTGCTCCTTACACTGCCACTGCCACCCTTTGATAGAGCCTTCTCCAACAGAGAAAGGTATTTGCAAATCTACTGTAGCCATTCTAGATGAATGAGTGTAATGCTTACATAGGAGTTAATTCTATATTGTAAACAAGGAGAAAACAGCATAACCAAGAATTACATACTTAGTATTTTACTAAGTATACAAATTACCAAGTATTTAGCTGGTCATTCCTGTATCTCATAGTTTGGACCTTGCATAAGCCAGGAGATGATGAGCCCACAGGACACTGAAGATCTGAGCTGCAGGGTACTAAAGCAGGAGTAAACACAGACCTGATTCTGCTGTACTCTCATGATGGAGGGAGCAATGCACCAGTGCCCCAGCATTCCCTGGAAGAGCAAACTCCTCCCAACACTCACCTGTCCCACAAGAGCACTGCACTGACTGCCCACTGAGCCCCAGCTGCTCCTGCTGCCCTGACTTGGCTTTTCCCTGAGTTCTACAGCAGGTGCAAAAGAAGAAGCCTTGAGGGCTTGGTAGCCCTCCATGCAATAACAAAAGCACTTTCCAAACACCAAGACTGCAAGGGAAGCACCACCATTCTCTGGTAGCTGCCCCAATAAAACCATGAACACAAAACCCCTCTGCCCAGGCTGTTTGCTCACAGCCAAGGGGGCAGAAATCAGAGCTGAGCACATGAACACTGCTGGCTTGTGACACGTAAATGCAGCCAAAAATGGATGGATGTAACATTAGAACTTTTCAGAAAATTCCAATATATGCAGTTGTTTTCATCAAACTTACCTCGCAGCTATTGCATCTTAAATATTGTGGTACTAACGACCTGAGAGTGAGAATGATTACCAGCCCACTGAAACTAACTTCATCCATTTCCCTGTCTAAACAAAGTGCAATGCAAAAAAGGTAATCAAACAAACAACCTTAACTGTGAAAACAAAATTGGATTTTTAAAATACTGTCATTTTTATTAATCTGAGGTGATATTACTGAGCTGAAGATTGCCCTTTCATTTACAACAAATGTGTTTTTTCAAGTTAACATTTGCTGTTTAACTGAACAAAGAATTGTTAAAAAAATCTGCTGTATTTCAGACAAAAGCTGTTTTTTACCATGAAGTCATAAAACCCCATGAAAAAAGTTTACAATGGGAGCATTGACATCCCCTTAACTGCAGCAGCACCAGCTAAGGCAAATGTAATGGGGAAAAAAATTTCAAAGATAAGAATCAAAGCGTTTTATCAAGGTTGTTCATCCTATTACAATCTCCACTTCTACAAACCTTTTAATGCAGAAAGTCACCTGCTGGACAGAAAGCTGTTGGTGTGAATCTGTATATAAAAGCATTTTTCAGTTACTGTCTGTACCTGAAATGCCAATAGGATGATTTCTGTGGAATTCCATTTTAATGAATTTTGGTTTAAATGGTTCTAAAGTAGGTTGAGCTTGTCAATTTTTCTCTGGGTTTTTTGACATACAAAGCTCTGTTCTATGTAATAATTAAAGTCACATTCTGCTCTCAAAAATACCATCAAAGTGAAACTACTGGAATGTCATATCTTAGCATAGGTTTACACTGCTGAGGCCCAAATCAGAATCTGATTATTGAGCTCTTGAAAGTTGCTGTTGGACCTTGGAAATACTGAGAATAAGCTAAATGCAGCCAAGAGTTCTTTTAGCTGAACAAACACACATTTTCAAATATTTTCAAGAAGAAAAGGGAAAGCTATTTTAATGCACGGCTAAACTGAAAAAATTATTTTAAGAATTCAAAATTATCTGAATAAATTAAAAATTATTATCTCCTTCCAATTCTGTTTGAGTTTACTGATATGTAGCATAATCTCACAAGAGTTAATGGTGTCAGCAAGATCCCACTGGATTTGTTTTTACGGAGATATAGACATATTAATTAAAAAACAGATTAAACCACTGCAGGTCTCATTTCACTGAGCTGCAGAACAGCTACTGAAATATTTCTGAGAATTACTGCAC
The DNA here is from genome assembly GCA_030060385.1 of Muscicapa striata striata. Lineage (NCBI taxonomy): Eukaryota > Metazoa > Chordata > Aves > Passeriformes > Muscicapidae > Muscicapa > Muscicapa striata. Next base: position 290,291 of record JAREIS010000225.1, on the reverse strand, counting down.
GTTTCTTATTTGTAAAATAGAAGTAAAGTACTCCAGCAGATCCCATTACCAAATGCCACACAAAAACCATCACTGATTTATGTACTTGGCTATACTCACTTGTTTCTCAGCATAAGGCAACAGTTTCTGGAAAAAATATATGTACACAATGAAATTACATCTTCACCTAGTTGTCCTTTAAAGGCAATAACTGGACTTTCTAGGTTTGCTGTGTATCCACTAGAGGAAATGGATGAGTCAAACATTTGTGCTCATACAAACCCTGTAAGTTAAATCTATTCAGGAGTGAATAATTTTTAAAGCTTCTCTATCAAAACATGAAAGATTTTACTGAAAGCTCTTCACCTCCCCAATATTGTTATGAAAAGGGTGTTCTCTTACTCGTATATCACTTGTGAATTCAGAAGCCTAAAAGCACTGTTTCTTCATTTATGTCAACATATCTAAGTCAATGTTTAAAGAGTCAAGGATTTTTTGCTTGGATAAAGAGACAATTTTAGCCACTGATATGAATCCCAAATTCCCAGATACTAAACTGAGCATTTTTCTGTTAAACAAATTATTCAAAAATGCAGATTCAGGATTCTTTGTGAGAGAATGGTTCAATCAACTCTTTTTTTTTTTTTTTTCTCATGGGGAAAATTAAAATTATATATAAATTTCAAGCAGAATTAGCCCAGATTGAAGTACTGCAATTGCAATGTTGCAAAAGACTATTTTTGAGTGAATGCAACATTTTGTTTAAGACACCAGCAGAGCTGGAGTGTCCTGCAGAAGCTCAGCTCACCATCCTGTCTCACTCTGTGCTGATATCCACTGGCACCTGGACCATTTGTGTGGTGCCAAGGAGTGCTGATGCTTGGGAGAGGCCAGTGATGCTCCACAGATATTGCAGGGCTCTTTTTGTGCTCTCATGGCTGCTTTTTAATCTGGTTTAAATCTTTGAGCACAGAACAACGAGGAGTCCTGTGGGACTTGGCAAGGAGCACAAGGATGGATGCCTGGATGCTGCCACACCAAGTGGCAGGTGACTGGCAGAAATTCAGGGTATGTGTGTGTGTACAGCCACAGGCAGAGTGCCCAAAGCATTGCAAACCCACAGCAAAAGCCAAACTCTCCAAACTTGAACTGCATATCATGATCTATTTTAGAAACACTTAATTCTCCAAAGAGCTTGTATTCCCTGACCAGTGCTGTCTGAAGCTGTCCCTGACATGGAATATTCTCTGCAACATCACACCCCTTCCAAGGATATGGTAGCACATAATGAAGGAGGCTTTAATTAAGATTTCCCCTCAGCAGGAACCAGCTGCACCATTCTGGCTTTCCATGAACTTTGCTGGGAGGAAGACACGCCAGCAATGTCAAATTTAGGCCAAAGAAGAAAGGAGAGGCTTAAGGGAATTAGTGTGCATCCTGTATTTCTGAAACATATTTTTTTTTGCTCATTCTGCATCCAAAAAACTTTCTAGAATTTGCTGACAATACCTTTTCTCACATAGACTAATTCAAAATTCCATTGTTATTTTCTCCTCAGTTTGGTTTTTTTTTACCTTATTTCTTACTTAGCCCATTTTCTTCCATTCTCTGAGACACCTTTTGACACAAAAATGAATGCTACAGAGAAAGACACACATCCACAATCTTGTATCATTTACCATAAATAAATATAACTTTTATTATGGATCACAAAAGCAAAGGAAAAAAATAAAAAACCTTATAATAATTACTTGGTACTGAAATTAATACACAAAAATATGAACCAGGTAACACGCCATGCCAAAATTGCTAGCAGCAAAAGAATTGCAAACTCATTTTTATTGTTTCTTCACAGGTAAGGAAAAAACATGGGTGAACATAACAGGGTCCATGTTTGAGGACAGAATGCAGAAAAGGGTACAAGACCCCAAACAGGAAGAGAGAAGTCCCATGCCACTGTCTCTTTGGGTTTGATTCCCATACAGATGAAACTAATTCAAGACACCAGCTAGTGCAGCTCTATCAGCAGAGAGAAACTCTCTGAGCAAACCCAACAGAGCAGGAAATGCCCATCCCTGAGTTTGCACCTGCACTTTTGTGCTGCCCCAGGTCCTGAGCTCTGCCAGGCTGCAGTGCCTGGGCAGCCCCTGGGCTGGGAGAGCTCTGCCAGGCTCTGCCCATTGCACAGGCAGCTGCTGCAGACCCTTCACCAGGCTAAAGTCTAAACATGTGCAAGCATTTAATACATTTAATAGCACTTCATAGAGAAACTGTCAGTTCTGATAAAATTAATCCTGTTCTCACACATCTGGAGATCACAATGTTTCAAAAAAGGAAAACACTATATGAAACCAGGAAAATATGGAATGGCATGTCCTTCCAGCAGGACATTTTGTCTAAAAACAGAGGGAGGAATTATATCTGAAGACTGGATTTTCTTTAAAATCCACAAAATCACAACTATTCATTACAGCAAAAAGTAACCCATTTCATATCTCCACCATACCCTCTGACAGGGAATATCACAATTTAATTACCCATTTTGAACAAAATATTTCCATTTGTTGGTTTTAAAACTGTTGCATGATTGTTTTATTCAGTACACCATCATCCTTACTTTACAAAACCAAATAAAAATGTTATTTTTCCTACACTATTTGTCAGTTATTAGACCTTTACCACAACCCCAGTCTTCTCTTTCCCAAGGAGAAATTATAGAGCACTTTAATTGGTCCTCAACAAGAAAACCTTCTCTGTCTATTATTTTTCTTCATAGCCCTTCTGGTTCCTCTGGGAACTTTTACCACTCTTGTCTTTATATACAAGATAACAATGCAATCTAGATTTCAAAAGGATTGCATTCATTATTTTATATTTTCCCAGGATGTTTTATAGAACTGTATTTTCCTCTTTAGCTTGTGCTGAGGTGACAGTTTTATTGGACTAATCAAAATAATGCCAATATCTCCCTCCTGAATAGTAACTACTGAATCAAAATGCATATTTAAATACATTAGTTCCTTTCCATTTGCCAAAATTGAATTTCATCTGCCATTCAGTTTCATAAAAAACATGTTTTACCTGTTTAGAATCAGCTTTACTTTTGAGCATTCAAACAAATTTAATCAATCAACAGCCTGTATCTCATACCCAATCAGCCCTTTCCAAGGTTGTTTATAAGCCTGCTGAATACAACCAGCCTCTGAGAAGCCAGATTTAAAATCCTCCCTTCAAAATTCAGATTTCCAAATATCAGTAACACCATTACAGCAAAGGTACAAACCTTGGTTTGTGTGTCTTGACTAGGATTCCAAATCTTTCACACTCTCTAGAGATTTTATTCTGCATGAGATTTTAAATGTGAGAGCTAATGAAACATGGGAAATATTTTCAGAGCAACTCACTTCAGCATAATCAATTTTGATTTGAACTGTTTATGATTTATTACTAATTTTGTGAAATTTTAAACATATTTGCAAATACTGAATTTTTCTTGTTATTATTAATTTTGTTCTTTGTCAAAGAAAAATATATTTTATAAGAAATTAACTCATAAGTGAACAAATTTCATAGAAAATGTAATAAAATCTTATTTATAACAACCAAAACCACTGGCATACCAGAACAACTCTATAGCTGAATCACAGATTATAATATCCAAAGCATACACTGAATAGACATCACAGACTCTCTGTTTCTGTGTTTGCAAAGAGAGTTAATTTTTTTTAAGTTCACCATAAAATATTTAATATTTGATTTAATTATTCTTAAATAAAAAGTATGCATTGTTTAAAATAGTATCTTAAATTTAGCCAACTTCAACCACCTCTCAGCTCTTTGGCTTCTTCAATGGCCTGTGAAACCTGCTCAATGTCAGACAATTTCTGCAAATACAGAATAACATCCATTATACTTGTTTGGGAGAGAAGAATGAAAAAGAGATGTGGAAAAGAAGAGAGCTTCATTTCCAGACACAGTTTTCAAAGTGGGATCCTTCTGGTCAGTCTCTGCAGACTGCAATAACAAGCAGTCACCTCACAGAGATTAAGGCTGACATTAAATGTTCCTTCTCAGAGACAACCTGCTCCCAAAAAATGGGGAACCAGCTGCTGATGCAGGTAAATATCAGAAGTGGCCATTTCTAACCCTGTGGCCACTTAGAAACTCTGTCTTGATAGCAAGCCCTACCCAGAATAAATGCATTTTAATGTTAATAGTAATTAATTCTCACCTTCCAGCCCTTATTGTATTATCTCTGCAGTAGTTACATTGGCTTGCTCAATGCCCTAATTTTTCTTCACTCACAGCCATTTAAAATAAGCTTTATGGAACTTGTGAGCTTGCTGAGCTGAGGAGTTCTTTTTCTTTTCAATGTGTGTGCTTGTCTGGCATTTCTATCCAAGCTTCTACCGCTCTGCTTAAGAGTTAAAAACTGTAATAAAATTGAAATATGTTAATATAAAAATGAAGAATGGGATTTGTCTTACCATATTAAGAAGATTAAGCAATGGCTAGATAGTCCTGGACCATCTAGGGTTTAACTTCTGCTTGTCAAAGCTGCTTCCTCATCTCTATAAAGCCACTGGATTATAGCCCTTTTCCAAGGTCAGGCTACCCTGCTCTGCAAGTGGAAAACATGAAAGAGATTTATTAGGCAGCAATATACATCTATGCATTTTATCTTTCTGCAGTCTAAACACCTAGGACATGCTTGAGGCAGAGTTTAAGAGGAAATCACATGAATTATAAATGATGATTAAATCCAAATTGATTCAAAACTGATGGGGTTGCATCATCAGCAACGCTGAGTGCCATTTTGAAATGTTACCTCCTTTTTTGAACATGTGTCATGCAGCATCTATTAGCAAGATATTATAGATCAGAGTAGCTTTCAACTGGAAGATGATCACAAGCAGGTCTGATATTACAGTGAGCTTTTAAAATTATAACCAGTTTATAGGAAGCAGCTGAAGTGGGAACAAGCACCTCCACAGCTCTCATGGGCCACATAAATGCAGACACAGTGTGTATGCCTGTACATATGTATACACACATACATATCTCTCATAGATAATATTGAACAAAAAAAAGGGCAAAATGAGGATTTTTTTTTCCAGAGAGTACTGTGCAGGCAGATAATGGACTGACAGCTATATAAAGAACATTTACACAGATAACAAAGTGAAACAGTGGTATACAGCCCTGCTAAACAAAGCACTGACAGAGAACTAAACCAGAGAGGTTCCCAGGATAGGGAACTTCAGACTACATCCACAGGCATTAAAAACAACACTACATTATTGCCAATGCTGCCATGCACAGCATTTCTCCTATGGAATCCAAAGGCAGGGTCAGCATTACAATGTCCATCCTGTTTTGTGTCACACATCATCCTTCATCTCACTGGAGCACTAAGTAAAAGTTTCTGTTTGCTGACAAAAACTGCATCCTAAATGTTAGTATTGACCAATCCACTCTCGTCCATTTATAAAAAGAGAGCATAGCTTTTAAAGCAAAGAATTTAAAAAAAAAAAAACTTTGCAGATAAAAAATGCAGACTGAAAGATCTCTTCCTCAGTCTTTGGAATCAATTTTCTAACAAAAATAAAATATTCAAAGCTTTGAGACAAATTTTGTAGGCACACTTCCCACAATGAACAACTTCAGTTCCTCTTGGTGTCTGTTTTCTTCTTTCCTTGCAAACACTCAGAGCTAGTTTTGGAAAAAAAAGGGGGGAAAGCACCAAACCCACTCAGCAGATGACACAGAAACTGTCCCCATGAACAAAATGAACCAAATGTATAAGATTGTTTTCAGATAAACCCAAGCAGCCTGTGTTTGTTATGAAAGTGTCACACTTACACAATTGAGAGTTAAGCTATAATTTATCTCACACTTGGTATTCTAAAAATCAACCTAGGCAGCAGACTGATCCCCCAAGCTGCATTCTCCCTCTCGACTCGCCCCTGCTTGGCTCTGGTGGGCTCCAGCACTCCCCCAGCCCTGAGCTCACAGCTCTCTGCAGCCCAGCACTGCAGGAGCAGCCTGCAAGCCTTCCTCATCCCTGCCTAACATCTCAGTGCAAGAGATTACAACTCTCACAACCCCTGGACCTTATTTTAGACTTTGCTTTATTTATAACATGAATTTTTCTGCAGGTTCTCACAAAAATCTACTGAGGATTTTTATGTAACAAAAGAAAGAAGTCCAAAAAAAATTACAATTTTCCCTAATCCTCAATCCTGAAAATTCTTCCTAAACACTATCCTTAATGAGTTGTTTAGGTGTAAACAAAATGTGTGATATTTACAGATCAAGGAACTCAGACAGAAGTCAGGATTTTTAGAGATTCTCCCTGCAGTACTGACACAGTGTCCTGGTTTAGCTAGAATGAAAACCCTACCTGTCCCTTAAATTTGGTCTTAATAGAAGTGGACCTATTCAAATAGGCTGCAGAAAATTGGAAGCAGTTTGGGAAGATGAGATTCCTCTGATGAATGTCACAGCACAGTCCTGTACATGGTGGAGGAAATTGTTTAACCTGCTTTCCATCTATTTGTAATTTCTTGCTCCCTCTGTGCCGTTTGGGATGCAGTTTTGCCTATCATCCTTTGCTTGAGATCTGTGTTCACCCCAGCCCAGAATAACTCCATAATGTGTCATTTTGGATCATGTACTTATCATACCGTAAAGATCCTCGGAATCAAATTCCCTCAAAAAATGTCATCCAAACCCTTGTGTATTGTTTAGGTTGACACAGGCTATTTAAATGGTAATAGTTGCAAATGCTGGCATGTGGTATTTCTCCTGAATATGCTATCACTCCCTCTCTCTGAAACCACCACCACCAGTTATCTCAAGCTGAAGGTTAAACAAAATCTCTAAGCATCTTTAAATTGGATTAACCAATATGATCAAAGCTTGACGGTTTCATAAATGTCAGCATATCTGCAGAACAGGATGTGAAACCTTAAAATAAAGCCAGATCCACACCTTTTTCTATTTAGGGATCTCAAATGCTGCTTGGCTTTCAGGTTTAGAGTGGTAAAAATTAATAAAGTATTGATCAACTGAAAAAAAAAAAAAAAAGATAAAAAATTATGGGTTTAGGTAGATCTTAAAAAGAATATTGTTGAAATCAATTCCATCTACCTATCTAACCTAAAACATTTTATATCATTTAGTTCTAAAAACCAGATTTTGGAACACTGCAATGATGTTAAGAATAGACAAAACTGAAAGGTTTTCACTCTTCCTGTTGATACTGGATTTAAAAAAAAAAATCTCATTATTTCTCTCTATATACAAATTTATTTGCGAACAGCTGTAGCCCTTCATATAGGCACTAAAAAAGACTGAAAGGAAAGCTATGTAGTAAATCTTTCACTGAAGTGCCCTCATGTTTATATCTCAATGGAATGAAAACACCTCTAGAGACAGAAAAATCATTGGCAGATTATGATCCACCCCACTGGAAAATTGATTTACCAAAGCAACTCAAAGAAAAACTTCACCTGCTACCTGCAGCAGTTTTATATTTCAATGATTCCATCCCATACACTGAAAAACTGGCTGTATTTCACTTTCAGAATTCATATATCTGGAATGTATTTTTATAGGCCCTACATGCACAGCCTCATTAAGCAAGAGACTTGTACATAAACAGGAGTCCAGAGGCAAAGAGATTACCAAAAGCAAACAGCCAAGGGCCCCACCTGAATTTCTGGAAACCATCAGCCAGTGGCCATGCAAACGCCGCCCTTGCCAATGCCAAGTGCTCATCTCCCCTTGGAGCAGGAGCTTGCACACCTCTTGCCTGGTTTGCAGTCATCACCTGGCCCTTCTGGCACTGATTTACTCATGGATGCTGGCCCAGCTGCAGTCTTGATCACAGAATTTGTTACTAAAGAAATCGCAAACATTTAAGAACCACTGTGTATGTAACAGCTGGAGCCACCTCATTTATAAACACTTTTGGTGGTTGCTGCAATCTGTGTCACAGGGCAAATACTCCTCCTTTAGAAAATAAAAAAAAAAAAAAAAAAGATAGGTATTTTTAACAGATTGACCAATATGGAACAAAAATCAAATCAACTTTTACAGATTTCCTCTCAAATCCTTCTGGGTCAAGCCAGCACAACCCTACTAACTCAGATAACTACAATATTTTGTATCACTTGAGAAAGCAGCTACATTTTGCTTCATGGTCAGATATGAATAAACTGCTCATAACAACTATGGCAATTCAATATTTCTATTCTATAGCTACTTTTAATAAAGCATATATGCCCCAGTATCATAGATATTAAATGACATTTGTGTTCCTATGTCATCAGAGTTACAGGTTTATTTGAAGGGACCACCTGAGGAATTAAGATTTAGCACCTTGAATTGCCAGCAGCTAAAGAAAATTTCTAATGAAGTGGAGTACATAAGTAAAATATTACAAGAAAGTGTCAAAACTCTATTTCTCTTTATACTGAGGTTTGAATATTGGTTCACTGGTTTGAGCACTCCTTCCAGCCAAGGGTGGCAGTAAATCTAAGATCCTCTCCAAATGGTAAAAGTGATTCCTATAAAGTAAAAAATTTTGGTTTTCCTTCCAAGTAATCAGTTAGATTCCAGGTCATCAGATATGGCTTGCATGGTTCCCAAAACTTGCTGCTGGTACCAGTGTACAGCAAGGAGACAATCTCCCTTTGTTAATAGTCTCTGATGATAACTATGAAACCACTGCAGATTCAAAAATCTTTATTTTCCACTTCCCCACTAATCAAAAGCCACATCAGGGGAGATCTGCTTTGCATGTAGCCTTGTAATATTCAATCAGACTCTCAAACACATATTGTAACACAGCTGTAGTTAAACAAAGATGCTAAGCCTCCAAGAGCATTGTTTTACATCTTAAAACTTGACAAACAATATGCAGAATCTTAACCTGTATCCTACAGGATATAAAGACAATGCATACAGAGTCAGTTGAAACATTTAACAAGACAAATGAGATCAAAACAGATTTTGCTGCTATGCTGCAAAATGAAAACACATGGGTATTCATCTTTGTCTGCATGTCTCTCTCACCACAGGGTGTAACTTTAATTTCCCATAAAATGCTTTAGCATCTACTTTTTTCCCTGACAACGAGCTCCATAAAATTGCTCCACCTTTCTTGTTCACCAGATACTGTGTGTGCAACAAAGCTTTTTCCTTGTGCTGCTTGTTTAGGTGTGTAATCATCACCTTTCTTGCTGCTCAGTTTTCTGATGCCTTCTGTCCAAGCTTTGCACACCACATGCCTCATTACTAATATGATCTCTGACCTGTGAGAATTGTGAGGCTTGAGCTTTTTGCCCAGTTGTTGTGTTTTTTTGGGGTTTTTTTTTCGGGTTTTTTTTTGTTTGTTTGTTTTTAATTTCTGCATTTGACAAAGGTAAGGCTGCCTGCACAGCACTGCAGGCCACACACCTGACACACCACTATTCTGATCCAGTGTTTTCCACACACACCATAGCAGCAGAAAGCCTGTGTCAGTCATTTAGAGCAATTCAGCTTTCCCTCTCTTAATGGTCTTGATCTTCTTCCCACGCTGTGAATGCTGTGAATAACTGGATGAGCAGTTCTACTGGGCCTGGCTGGGCTGGAGATCATTTTCCCAAGCAGCCCTCCCAGTGCTGTGCTTTGCCCCAGGAGCTGGAGAGGTGCTGATCACAGCCCAGAGTTTTGGCTGCTGCTGAGCAGGGCTGGCACAGCACCAGCACTGCCTCTCAGCATCCCAGCCTGAGGCAGGGCTGGCAGCTGGCAAGATCATGGCAGGGAACACTGATGGGACAGAGAACACACACTGACCAGGGGGATTTTCCAGACCAGAAACAAAAGCTAAAAGGAGTTGGAAATGGGGGCATCCTTTGTTTGAAAGATTTCCCTTCTGGAGCCACCTCTGTGAGAGCTGAAGCTCTGCTTCCTGGACACTGTCCAAACACCTGCTAATGAGAAGCAGAAAAATAAATCTTTGGGGGTTTATTTTCCTTTGCTTGTGTGCACATAACCTTTACTTTAGTAACCTGCCTTATCTCAACCTTGCTGATCTCCCATGTAATTTTCTCTCCTCTGTCCATCTGAGGAGGAGGAGGGAGAGAGCAGCTTGGTGAGGGCTAGCATGCAGCCAAGGTCAGCCCACCACAGAGCTTTTTGGTGCCCAGAGTGGGTGAGACCATGGCAGTTTCACATGAACCATGCTGTAGCTACAGCAGTTATTGGGTAGCCAGTTCCTGTGTGTGTGTTCCTTATTTGCCATTTTGGGAACAGGCTCACACAACCAGTGCTTTACCCTGGCACTGACAGCCTTGCTGTGCTGGGCAAGACATTCATTTAAGGAAGATCTTGTGAGCTCCCCAGGAAAGCAAACCACTGCAGATGAAGGTGTCCAGTACCTGAGACATTTTCCAGATGCTGGAAGTCATCTGTAATGACAGCTGAGAAAAAAGTTACTGTAGAAAACTTAATATGTTGGAGAAAACTTCTTCAACTCCCTGAATTTGTATCACAGAGCACTGTGGTCAGTGGTGGTGAGGCAACAACAAGAGAGCTCTTCCCAGCATAGTTACTGGAGATGAGTAAATGCAAGTCAAAAATGCATGAAAGCACAAAAGAGTAATCCTTTTAGGCTTAAAAAGTTATTTCCTACAGGACTTGTACAGAGAAATTGATATGTTAAGGTAACTCTTGAAATTAAAATATTTGAAGGAAAGTACAGCATAAAGAGTTTAAGTATAGGACTCCGTTTATGAATCAAAACATTTGTCTTGCCAAAAGAAATGTCATCAGATGGCCTTTCATTTAAAAAAACAAATAAATCAGAGATTAAAACATGCCTTTTGGGGTTTTTTTGTAGTTTCATGCTAACACCTCAATATTTCTGATCTCATTTGTGACATAGTAGAATATATGAATGTAACATGATAAGCTTTAAAACTGCTGACATAAAATTCAAAATCCATTTTATACTTTTGAACCAAATAACTTTGGAAGTAGAGTGTGTTTGCTGGGTGAATTTCAATGACTTCTTCTAATTTTAATACAACTGCATTAAAATTACCATATTTGCAAAACAAAGAGCACAAACCAGAAAAGCATAAAAAGAAATGGATGATGACATTTGCATTTGCAGAGTACATTCAATGTAAGTTTGATTTTTTTCCTATTCAGCATCACAAATGGGTTTTGAAACCTCAGTGTAGTAAGCATTATGCGTTCATTTGAGGAGTTTCATTTGCATTTAATTTGCCTTCAATAGCTGGATAGGATATTAATTTTGGAGGCTTATAATAATTTCTTATGAAATAATACTATGATCTAGACATGAAAAATCTACATATTTTTTCACACACCACCATCCTGCTTTTATTACACTCCTAAAAGTAGAAATTCTTAGGACAAAGTAATTTCTTTTTTTTTAAAAAGCATGCTCTATTTTTGAGAATTTTCCTTGAAACAGATTTTAATGTAGAAGATCACAGAAAATTTCTCATTAGTGTTTTTAATACCTATTACTAATATTTTATTCTAGATCTTCCTTGATGCTGGGAGTCTTCAAAGCTCTCCAGGTGTCTAAGGCTCATCAGGTACTGAGAAACCTTCACCTGAATCTTAGTGACTAGAAAATATACCTAAGAAACTTTATTATCTCATGGCAGCCTTTATTAGGGTTAGGATAGCAGGTTCTGGAGGGAAGAAGGAATAATCACTAGTGGTATACCACCACTGATTTGATGACTGATCAACAGAGAGTCCTTAACTGCAAGACTTGTCCATTTTAATAACCAAGAAAAATACAACAGATACAAAAAATATCTTCCTCCAATGAGTCAAGAAGCCTCTAGTATGCAAATAATCTTAGGAAGATGAGTAGAGATGAGATTAACTGCAGTACTTAAGCAGCTGATTATTAACTCTAAACTAATGAATGGGTTAAAATGTATAATTGCTCAAGCTATTTGTAATATTTGCTACAATTATTAGCTAAGCCACAGCACTTTTCAGCTTTGCCATGAAAAATTATTGTTGCAGGATCTCTGAGACTCTAGTGTAAGCTTTTGTCTCTTGATTGCATTTTTCTTACCTCCTCTGCTCCAATAATTGCACATTACACTCAGAGACAGCATTGTATCTTTACTCAGTCATAAAACACCACACATCTTTACAACAGCAAATGAAGGACAGTTTGTACAACTAAAGGCACCTGGGTAGACAGATTGGAAATTATCTGATCAACTTTGTAAACTAAAATACTAAGGCCCTCTACTCCTCTGAAAACTGTGGTTTCCTTTCATGGAGGCTATCCTTTCATGGTTTTGTTCAAAAAGATAATCTCTGGTGAAATTAATTTAAGAGCAGAGCAATGCAAGTCCTTTCAGTTTGGAACCACTTTGTGTCTATTACCAAAATACCACATTTAATCACTGAACAAATTATTTTACAAGTATACAAACCACTGCAAAAAGACAATCAGCCTTCTATGAAAATTTGCTTCAACTGTCTTTGTCCTTTCTTGTAGCTCTTAATATTTTTTCAGAGGTATTTTAAGATTTAGACATGCACCATAATAGTTAAGCCATTGCAGTTTTGCCATAAGCAAAATTTTCCCTTCTGGTCTAAGTCTGAACATTTCAGAGGCTCTGAACCTGATGAGATCAGCCAAGTGAAAAGGGGCATCTTAAGGGCATACAAAATTGACAGCTGCTTAGACACAATTAAGTGTCTATATCTTTTGGATGAATGGTCAGTCCAACCACTGTAAAATTTTCTAGATCAAATTCATGGCCATTAATAAAATATTATGAACCTTGCTTGGCACAATCTATTAAATTTAACATAGCAGTTGTTTTGGATATTTACCATGTATTATGTGAGATGTTTTATTGTCCCAAATATAAATATCCACCGGGATTCCAACATTAATGGACTGGATACAAAACACCAAACCTTTAGCAGCAAATGGCAGAGTTAAAAAAAAAATCCTTGAAGAACAAAATACTTTGCCACAAGTTTGAAGACCAAAAGCTTAGAAGTGTATGACCTAGATTTTTACAGCAACTGGTCATTTTTGAATCTTCAGTATCTGCATGCTTGACTCCAGGCAGCCTGAGTTTCAGACACTACATTATGTTTTACTATTTGCAATGCAAACTCTTTTACCAGGTAGTAAATGCAGAAGCCCAGAATGAAGGCACTCTGTTCCACTAATCCCTTTCTAAAGATCCTGGTCAGGTGGTGAACCCCAGACAAAATCAAATCTGTTTAGAAATGTGAATTTTTTTTTTTTAATTGACAACTTGCAGCCATCCAATGCAAAAGGAAACCAAACCCAGTAGCACTCTAAGAATTGAATTATTTTGATCAGCCCACTTAGCACATATTAAAAAAATAAAAATGTCATCACTTCAGACAGACAGAAACAGCTTGTCTTTTCTCTGGTTGTAATTATTAGGCTAGTAGATCTGACATCAATTTCACAAGTGATCCTCTGCTCAGGGTTTACCAACAAAAATAACTTGGACATGAAAACCAAAGGCTGGTTTGCCCAGCCAATACTTTATTTCCTACTTCTGCTTGATATATAAACTGTACTTGAAGTTTCATCTTTAACAGTGATCACTTAATTAAATAACATACAGGTGTTTTAAGTTGTTCAGCTTTTCTGGAATTTGCTGGAAAGGGGTGTAACAGTTGACAAGCACTTGAACTTAAAAGAGAACATATCTTTGATGTCAAGTGTGTCTAAAGGATTCTCAAGTAAGAGTAATATGAAAATGGGCTCACCACCACTCAATCTATTCCCAACAGTCACCTGCTGGTCTAAGTGCCCCTGCACCATTATAAAAACCTGTCAAGCATTCAAAATCAATTACACACAGGATGTCAAATGCTGCCACGCCAGCTGTCCTTTTGGTGCCTGGCAGCTCTCACTGCCCATTTCTAGTTAAAAACACATTGAGCTACACTCTTGTTTTTCTCAGCTGTGATTCACTGCAGTACAGAATCTGACCTCTGCATACCTTCATACACTAACATGAATATTGATACATAACAATTCTATTCCTAATAGTTGCATAATTACAGGTATAATGAAAAATTAAATATATTTCAGGACATATTAACATCAAGCTACAATTTTAAGGGGAAACCATTAAGTACTTAAGTTGCTCATGTGTGTTGCCTTTTTTAGTGATAGTATATGACACTAAAATGGAAAGGAGGATTTCAAATCTATATCCTGCTGTCTCTTCTACACAGCACATGGACTTCAAATTTTATTTACCATGACATGCTGTAGGAATGAATAGTGCAATTATTGAAAGATGTGAGTCCAGAAAGAATGGCTCCACTTGGCTAAAGAAGCAGTCCTCCCAATCTTATGAGTCACGTATTACTCCCAGTGCTAAAAACTGTTTCATACCCACAAACTTGGAGGGATGAGGTGCTTACCTAGGTATTGATAACTATATTTGATGTGAATAGCAATCTATCATAAAATAAAACATCCCATCTTCTCACTTTGTGATAACTTATTTTCATATTACTGTTACCTGTTGAGATAGGGTTCTTTTCCCTTTCCATATGTCAAAATATGAATTCTGACATTATGTTTAGTGGAGGTACTTCTATTTGTGCCCTAAAGATTTAATTCTTTCAGAGAAGTAAGCTTTTTTTTCCAGGCAAAGGTTTTCAATTATTTGCAGAATTCATAGAAGATGGTTCTATGGTATTTCATTGAAATCAAAACTATAATGGAAACATTTTCTTTTCCTACAATGTTTTTCAGTCCAAAAGTTTTTAAAATCTTTTGAAACTTTTTGAAGAAAAATCGAGGCTTCTGAATTGAGAGCATCTGTTCTGACACAATTCTATTGCAAGAAAATATTCAAAATACTTTATTTTCAGTCCAGTGTGAAAAAAAGATCAAACTAAAGCTGTTGTGTGGAAGAACTGACATAATCCAAAAAAGCTGAAAAAGTTTACTGGTAGTGTCAGGGACACTTGGTAATAAAAGTGCCAGAGGAATTAAACATGAGTTATTTGTCAAAAGCATTGGTA
This sequence comes from Muscicapa striata striata, assembly GCA_030060385.1. Taxonomy (NCBI): domain Eukaryota; kingdom Metazoa; phylum Chordata; class Aves; order Passeriformes; family Muscicapidae; genus Muscicapa; species Muscicapa striata. Next base: position 275,219 of record JAREIS010000225.1, on the reverse strand, counting down.
TAACATTTAATGTGTGACTCTGTCTTTGCTGGAGACAGCACAAAATGCCCCTTTTGAAACACGATGCAGAGGGAGCCAACAGCAAAGCCCACTGTGCCATTTCAAAGGTACATCTAGTGACAACTGCATTCTCCTAGCATTCATCACACTCTCTTTGCAAAACCTCTGTAAAATAACCCTTAGAATATTTTGAAAGACCCCAGCCTTCCCACATAGCTGCTTCTGCTGGGTCCCTTGCCAGCAGCCATATGTAGCTGTGAAATGGGGGTTAAGTCACACAGCACAGTGAGGCCCCAGCACTGGGATTTTGGAAGAGTGTGGCTCCACATGTGCTAATGAGCAGCATGATGACATTCTGTCTCTGATACACACCATTTATTACAGCTATGGAAAGCTCTAGACATATTTCACTCTTGTTTTAAATCAGAAGGAAAGAGTGCCAAATGTTTGGGGCTTTTTATCATGGAATAATCATGCCTTGCTGAATATACATAACTACCAGTAACACTGAAAGATGAGGGCAGTCCTCAAAAAGATCAGTGCTGTTTCACATACATCCATTTTAAACAAATGCTAAACTTAATGTCTGTGTTTAAAATTGAAAGCATGCTCTCCAAAACAGTGTAATCAATGTTGTGCAATATTAATACTTGTATTTTGAAACAAAAAAAAAAAAAAAAAAAAAAAAAAAAAAAAAAAAGCAAAATAAACTCCTAATTTATCTTTACAGTTAGTCACTTGTTAAAGCCTTCTCAAAACTCTTTTAATTGTCCCATACACTGGCTATAAAAAAACCCTCTTACAAAGCCCTCAGAAAATTATCTGTTTAACAAACAACAACTTTTTCTGTCTCAGTTGGGCCTTTGAGCACAATGTCTCCCAAGACCAAATAGGATCCAAGGCTTTGTGCTTCACTGTTCAGTGAAGTTCTCCAGTGCTACAAAATAAAGAAGTGTTCATTAAATGTAGTACTACTATTAATAAAGGTTTGAGTGATAACAACAGCAGATGAGTCATACAAATACATTTTAACAAATGAAACAGGGCAATTCACTTTCTCTTCAAAATAATTTGACACTGCTGTAATAAATTGATATTCTCTCAAATGAACATATATAATTGTTTCCAAGGTTACAGAAGGCTGCAGTCCTGAATAGGTTTTGTGTTCATTTTAATGTACTGAAAACTTTGCACTCGTGGTTCAGAACAATGGCACTAACATGGTGATGTCCTATTGCACAGAGCTGTGCCTGCTGTCAATATTGAATTGTCTGGGAAAGACAAAGAGGGATGAAGTGATCTTGTTGGATGGCCTGGATAAATTACTGCATGCAGTACTGTTCACATGATCATCTTTAGAAACTTGTCACTGGAAAGCTGCAATGTTAATATTTTTGAAAGTAGAATGATTTTGATAGTTTTGAAATGCTTCTTCATGCTTGGAAGCAGCTGCCTGCAATGCCTATCTGAAGAAAGTATTGTGGGACCAATAACAGAGAAAAAATTAATGTTTGTTTCTAGAAAATGTCCCTTTAGTGACCCCACCAACTCAGAAAATGTCACCATCTATCAGAATCATAATCTCAACATAAACTAGCATCTCTGAAAAAGGTCAGAAATCAAAATGAAATGCAAAAAAAATCCTTACAAAGGAAAACAAATTGGCTCAAATACCAATAGTGCTCTACAGCAAGAATGCTCTACATGCAAAAATGGTTAAAAAACAAGTTTTGGGAGTGCTTTCACGATGAAGATGGTAACAATGAGTTTTTCGTGGGGAATGACTCTTACTTAACAGCTGACAGGAAAAATGGTTAACTATGACCTAAACCCCTGCTTAAAGAGGGGACCAAACTCAAGATGGTAAAGACATCAATTAAATAAAACTACAGTGGCTGCAACCAGATAAACTGAGGCCTTGCTTCACATCACCTTTTATACACACACTATATCAGCACTATATCTGTGCAGAGTAAACCAAATCTACCTTAATCAAACTGAATATAGGTGTTGTGGCAGTGAACAAATGCAGCTGGGGAAGACCAACAATACAGAAAAGGGATTCTTTGTTCAGTTGACTTGTAAATGTCTGTAAAAACCTGTGAACTGCTGAGCCAAACATTACAGAATTCTTTGAAGACTTGGGAGCAGACTCATAATTCCCCACTTTGTTTACTAAAGAAGTCTCACAAATCAGTTCTATTTGGAAAAGCTTCATATTAAAATTCTTTGAAACCAATGCTTTCAAGGCTGGTTCATTTAGACCAGGAGAATTTGCATCCACTCCTGTGGGAGAATTAGTACACTGATAGATTTGGCTGCATGATCAGAGGAAGTCTAAATGCCATATGACCTGCTTATAATGAATATTATTCCTCCTCAGCTCCTCTTCAGGAAACTCACTGCTGGCATGCTGAGAGAAGCACATAAAGCACCATGTTAAGGGCAAGTGGCATTTTATGTCCTTTTTGTGCTGCTAGGCTGAAAAGTGGCAGCTACTGATAACCTGGTTGTGCATTTGAATGATGTGAGAAAGCCATTTACTCTGGAGCTGAGAGGAAAGTCACAAAGGCATGTCAGATAAATTACAGCTTGGCTGCCTCTGCTGAGGCACAGGCTGATGCCTGCTGCTTCCAGGACACCTCCTGCACAGAGCTCCATCCCAGCCCTATGGAAACAGTGAGGGACAAGAGAAAACACAACACACCTGGGTGGGCTGCCCTGCTTCCCAGCACTCATTTATGTGAGGAAGGGTATAATTTTCTGAATGCCTTTGCAGATTGCATGGGGAGCAGCCAGGGTGGCTTGTGGCCCTGCAGGTTTGGGAAGCCCATTCCCATGTGTTGGCCATGGCAGCCAGATGTGAAGGGCTGCCCAAATGCAGGACAGATTGATGGACCTGCTCAACAGATCTTTCTGTAGCAGTGAAATACACTAAAAATACACTAATTAAGAAGACACTAAGCTTTTTTTTTTTTTTTTTTTTTTTTTCCAGAAAAAGAGACTACATCTATTCAAGTAGTTATAGAACTGGTTGTTTCTATGCCTTACACAGCACGACAGGAATGAGGCATCCTTAACTAAGGACTGACTATGAATGAAATGACATAGCAAAGTAACTAAAGTATTTATTAATTTATGTAATATTTAGCACAGTTGTTTTGTGATGCTTAATTCCACTTCAACTTTCTGTATCTTCCTTTCCCATCATGACTGAACCAACACATTAAATGGTTCTTCAGGGAGGAAATAAATCAGCTGATCCCTATGTCTTTGGTGACAAGGCCAGAAAGAGAGATTTAGACCCCAGCAAGACATTTAAGGGAGAGATTATGTTTATTATTTTGGGGGCATTATGGACAATTTTCCAGCAGAACACACCAGGCTGCAGAAAGGTGAGGTGGAATCTTCATCATTGAAAAAATGTTCTTAAAAGCATACAGGCACTCATGAAAGCAAAGACATGGATTTGAAGTTTATCCAGCCCAACATAAAAGCTAAAGAAATCTCATATATAAAGAGGAAAATGCATATGAGGTGTTACAAAGGAGTATATATCAAAATACATAAAATGGACTATTACCAGAATGAATCTCAGAAAAATACATTTTCAGGTTTCCTTCTCAGTGATATTCCATCTACTGCAGAATAATAACCTGCTATCCATAGCTGGATAATTTTATCATTGTAAATGGTCTTTACTTTTGACTTACACATTACAGGATACTAAACTAAAATGACTTTAATTCAGCATTTAGGAAATTGCAACATTTACAAGTTTGGCTTCTCTAAAGAATTTTCCCAATGCTATAAAGACAAAACTAGATGTTCACAGCCTGATAGATTGTACTTGTGTTCCTTAAAACTGCTTATCCGCAGATTTCATAACACTTAATAGAATATAGGCAATGATGAGCCTGACTTCAATTGAAATGCATGTTTTAAAAAGGCACAATCTGTGCATTATTAAGCCAAAAAACCTCTAGACTGCTAATCCCTGTTACCATCTGTATTTGCAGGTTTGTAACAGAATGGGGGCTCATCTCCTTCCTCTGAGACCATTTGCCAATTTTGTCAGTATTCACTGCAGTGTAATATTATTCTCCAGGTAATGCAGCTTTGTTGCTTAGCAGCAGGTTCTGCTTGCATACTTGACAGTTTTGGCTAATTTAGATGGAAGTTTAAAAAAAATTAAAAATGACCCAAACCTGGATAAACCCCACCAATAAAAAGATTTTATTATCATCACTGGATATTGAAACAAGCCTGGAAAGTGAAGAGAAGAATACTTGTTGAGCTCTGACTTGTACTGAAAAAAATAATCTGACATTCTGAAAGCACACAAGACTTCTTTAGCAACACATTGATTCTCAGAGAGCAAGAAACAAGTGGTGGTATTTAGGCACTCAGTGGGAGTGAGATACCAAGGCCAAGGTGAAAGAGTCAACATGCACTGATTTTTTAAATTATCATCTGTAGAAAACAAAGTTCACATCCCATTGCAGAATATTCTACTAGACTTGATATAGAGGCAGAAAGTATAAAATTCAGATCTCCAATTACATATATAGGCTTAGTGGTAAAAGCAACAGACTGGCTTGTGCTATCAAGGTTGACTCATGTAATTTTGCCCAAATATTTCAATGGAACCTTGGCTGATTTATTTAATCTCAAAGAAGCACAGTACTTAACAATTCATTATCCCCAGATTTTATCTACATAAGTGATAGCCACTTCTGCAGAGACTTTTTCCTACATTGTACCCTTTGTGATTCTGTGAAAAAGATGGTATCATAAATCTCACACTTTGTTGTAAAGCTTAGATTTAGGCTTCGCTTTAGATAAGATGTAACAAAACATATTGGGAGAAAAGTAGGCTGAAAAGAAGATTAATGATGTATAATGGTCTGCTACCAAAATTTTCTGAAATTCACAAAAGGTTGATACAAAAAAGTGTAAAGAAATTGAGAGTTACAGAGTGAGATACAGAGCCAAACAAGTTTATTGACTTGTTGGTATATTAGACACCCCTTCCCCTGAGACATCCAGGAATTGTTTTTTAATGGGTGGTCTAGGATTTTACCTCCGAGTGCAGAAAAAAATGTAAAATGACACAAGCTGAATCTACCAAATCAGATCCTCAGGGTGCCTCACTCCTAGAGTAAAACATTTCCCAGTTTAGGAAACTCACCCCCTTGCTGTATACACAAAAGCAAATGGATTCTGAAACGGCAAGGAAAGAAACGTCACTCTTCTTTCTTCATCTTTAAGCATTTTACAAAACCCTGGTTTTCACTATCAAAGCTACTTCCTGCCTTAACCACTGACTGAAGGGATATAAAAGTATACACATTATCCACTCGAGTTCTAAATATACTGTCCCTAAGTATCTGGTGAATAGCACAGCATTTGACAATCTTTTCTAGACACAATATAGGTATTTCTCTCTGCAAAACTAGACAAAGAAAAGAAGCTTACAGTGGGTATAAATAAAGCCACTTAGGTTACTGACTTTTTAAAATATAATAATTCACTACAGGCTGGATTGCTTAACTTATAATAATAATATGGAGCACAGGCAGAAGAAACATACTCTGAAACAAGAGAAAACTAACACAAAAAACCCCAGAAACAGCCCAGGCACAAACCTAGGTCTAGTTAAATCAAACCATCATATTCTGAGATTTGGGTCTTGAAACTGTAGAAACAGGCAGCAGACAAGGGAATGAATAACTTGAGTTATTCATACTTGAGGAATGAGTATTTCTTTTCAGAGAATGAAAAGATGAGACTGATTAATTGTTTCCAATTTATATGCATGATATAGCTGAGACTGATGTTTTGATGTTTAACAGAAGAAATAATTATTTCATATGCTTTTGTTTTTCAAACAGTATGCAGAAAGTAGAAAAAAAAAATGGATAGGACAATTTCTTTTGGAAGGGATGATTATATTTTCTTTCTGACCTAAAAGAATAAAACCAACTTTCTAATAAAAAATTTTAAATTTGCTTTTCACTTGCAAAAATGACCACTAAAAATGGACAGCTGATTGAAATTACTATTACTATTATTATCATTATGAGGGAAATAGATGACAAAAGGTGTATTTGGAGCCCTCATGTATAGTGGACAATCAATCTCTGTCTATTTTCCAAAATACCCTTGTTTCTGTCACAGCTCTAGGTTCAACCACTCAATAGGCACTCTCCAATTTGACAACAAAATTAGGTGGACTTTTAAGAGAAAAACCCTGGATAATTTGGTTTTTGTGCTAGAAAGAATGTTACTGAATAGTCAAATTTAAATAGCAGGTGGGCTTTACTCTGTGGAGCATAGGATAAAGTCCTGATGGCAAACAGCACCTCACCACAGACTCACTCTCTCAACAATTAAGTTCTATTTCTGCTGCTGTTGTTTGTCAGATTTCCATGGCATTGTAGAATTTCTTTGCAGTCTTAAAGGAGAGTAAAAGCTGTCTTGCTTTTTTTACAAAGAATCTCCTTTCATTAATGAAGACAACAGTGTAGAAAAGCATTTGAGAGTGGCTGTCAGAATATTCAAGAAATGTTGCTATTCCTTGGTGGAATAGCAAACAAAATCAAAGCCAACTTTTAGTCCTTCTAAACCCAAACCAGCTTTGTGTCCTGACCCAGCCCCAAGCCCATCTCAGAGGGAGACCCAAATAAGCACCAGATCTCTCCTCTTTCACAGAAAGAGGCAGCTGCACTGGCCATGATGACCAGGAGACCATGGCATGACACAACACCTACAAGTCTGTCTCTAAGACTTGCTGTCAGCTGTGCCTAAATTCACAGAAAACAAATCTTTGGTCATGCACACAAAAGCCAGAAAATTAAAATCAAAAACCTGTGAATTCATCATATTCTTTTTTCTAGGTTAACCATACCTATTTGAAGAGCTTTAGCATGCTCCTAGCAAATTAGCTGGTTACTGAAAATCAATCTCATTTTCAGAACCTCAGAACAAAGCTCTTGCCACACTTGCTCCCCAGTAACACAAAGATATTTTATAGCAAGAATAGCTGTATTACTTTCAGTAAAGAGACAAGGGAAGAAAAGAAGCTTAGCATACCAGCAGATAAAATATTCTTCAGTTTTGTCTTGTAAAACAGAAGTCAGAACCTCTGGGTTTGCATAGTGCAAATTAATGAAGTGGTACAAACTGTCCTTTAAAAAAAATAAAATTAAACTTTCAGATTAAAGGATTTGTCACTGAATATTTTATAAAAAATTAATTTCTGTAAAGCCTTTGGCATTATGAAGAAAACACCTGAGTCTGAAGCAATAAAAACAAAATATTTCACTGATTAAAAGTTCTTGAATTATTCTGTGATGTAGCTGTCTTAATGTCATATTTTCATTTCCTGTCTAAAAGAGGATATTGTTACAACACATGCCTTTGTACTGTGAATAGCAGATCAAAAGCAGACATGAAACAAAGCAGGATTTTTTTTTCCCCTGTTTATTATTTCACACATGTTTATTTGTGACTACTTGCAAAATGCTGAAGGCCTAAATCATAAACCAGCTTAGCCCAAAATGGTGGGGTTGTTTCAAATATGCTTAAGCAGCTTTGAAAATGACAAAATCACTTTATCCCCATCTTCATACCTGTTTAGGCTGATAATGACATTAATGCCCTTTTAAGGAGGCAAGCCTTGATTGGTAAAAATAATTGGAATTCAAATGGGAGCTTTAAGAAAGGTTATGTTCTAGAAATAGCTTGCCATTTATCTGGCAATAAAAGGGTCAGTTTTCACTTTGTTGCATGAAAAAACGTTTAAAATATGAACTTTTAAAATAAATGAACTATGGACTTTGTATTTTTGTCCCTTCTTAGCTGGGAGGCTGGGAAGAAATGCACAGCATATTCTCTGGTATATCCAAGGCAAAATTATTTTGAAGATAGGAAGATAGTACTTCAAGAGGAAGTAACCCCTGCAGGATGTTATTTCTAGAGAACTGGTCTGGAATCCTGATGGTTCATCCCAGGCTGCAGTCTATGGGCACATGTCTCTGTTGCTGTTTGCAGGGCCAGCAGACTCACATGACCCTTGGGTTTAGGAATGCCAGGCCTAAAACAGGAGTTAAAAACATGAAACCACTGAGGTTAGTGGAAGAGCAGCCTGAAAGGAAATAAATATAAATAAATTTCTTTTGTTTAAAATAAATCATTGTACAAACCCCCTGTGTATAATGTCATGACTTGTCCAGTCATTAATCTTAGGGACATGTGAAGGACATTGCTTTCCAATATTTGAGTCCTGTTAAAAAGAGACAACTTGGATTATCCCAAAAGCACCTCCCTGACACTAGCACAGATATCCTTTCTTAAAATCACAGAAAGCTTTCATTATATAAGTCCTTAAGAAGTGCTTAAGATAAATTCTAGGGGTGCTGTATAAGCCATGTATCTGAGCCACCTTTTCTAAAGGTTGGTAGTCAATCTTTTCAAGGAAAGAAATAATGTAAATACTTTTTGAAAGAATGGTGCAATCACTGATTTAATGAGATGAGCCAAATTAGAAGACCTGGAACAGCACACAACTGCTTTGTTAATTTTCCATGTATTTATCCAATTTTGCAACATAAAAAGGAAACTGCCTCAATCAGATCAGCCAACAGAATCTGTTTCTTCTCAAGTCTCATCACTGTCCTGATATCCAGAACTTCATACCTGCTTTTGCTTTATTATTAATTCATATTCTCTTCACCTATGGCTTCCAACAGCTGTGATAGGCAAATCATTTTAAAGAAATGAAATATAATCATTAACTGGTGAAATATAAAGAAGTTTAACAATTCAAAAAAAAAAAAAAAAAAAAAAGAGGCTTTCATCTGGGCAGCCCCTGTCAAATGCCCCTGGTTTGCAGCAAGACTTCAAAACTTACAATTTTGCTATTCATACAACATTAAGCAATTATAGAAGTCACCCAGGAATAGAAGAAAAAATAACTTATTTTATCTGACACTGATGGATTGGAATTAAAATATAAATGAATTAGGCATGTTTAGATAATTTTCATAACTGCAGTTGCTAGATGTCAGGGTTTCAGTGCAAATCTCACATCGAATATTATTTTATGGCTTCCCCAGACAAACAGATGGTCTCCTCCATCAAGAAGGCACACCAGAGAAAAGAATGAACCTGCATTAATTCTGACAGCATACTTTAAAGAGAAATTAATCTCTTCCTCAGTCTAAATTTAAATAATCATTTAGGCCTCAAATCAGTAACAATGTTTGGCTCCCATTCTAGACTAGCCCACATAATGCCACAGAGGCCTTCAGAAGCCCAGCATGAACCATCTGCAATGTAGGAGCCTGAACATATTTTTTTCCTTTAAATTGAGTTATACCCTTTAGTGTTAGCTACCCAGGTCCTATAATTATCCAGGGATACAAATGGTAGCTTAGGAAAAGAAAACAAAAAGCACAAACACTTTTTTTTTTTTTTTTTTTTTTTTTTTTTAATTTTAATTTTTGCCTGTTAAAACCTGGGCAGTCTTTCTTGTATTTGATAAGAACTAATCAGTGTTGGATTTCTAAAACTGACATGTTGTTACACTGTTCTCTTTACATCATTTAAATTAATCCTATTTTACCTTCCTCCTAATCCTATCTCACAATTTAAAAATTTCAGATTAACAAACCAAAATCACTACACTGCCCAATCCTTGACTAAATTACAAGTCTTCTGGTCAGCAGCTTGGTCTCATGAAGTGTTTACTGTTGTTTTTATGTGAAAAATTTTCAGTACATTTATTTGTCTGAATTCAAAACAAGGATGAGAAATAATGACTGAACAGAAGGGAAACTCTGAAACAATTTGATATTATCATTGTTAAGTCAAATTATGTTTATAATTGGCACTTTGCTAGAACTCTGCAACTTTCTCCTGTCATCAACTCACCTAAGCAAAACTCCTGATATTCAAGAAGTTATTAATTAAAAAACTATAAACAAAACTCACCCAGCAATACCAACTTCCATGAAGCTGATCTTTAGCACTGAGAGCAATGAATCCATCTCAGTGTGATGGTGAGCACAATGCCTCATTGCCACAAGCAATTACAAGAAAAAGCATATAGGCCAAAAAAACCCAAGATCTGTTTTTAAAAGCAGATGTGTGGGTTATGGATAGCTAGGTTCTGCTTTGAATACTGTTTTTTTTTCTAAGGAACATCAACATCAAACTCCAGAATTTCACATCAGGCTTGAGAAAGGAAAACAGATAACAGATGAGACATCATGAGCTACTCTGGTACCGAGTAAGGAACATTTTTTCTTCTAGTCCACACCATTTAAAACAAACAAATTACAAAGACCAACACTGAAGGTCCCTAATAAGTACATTAGAGAAAGTAAAGCCTGATTGTGTTTGTACAAAACTCAAATAGCATTATTAAATGTTAATCTCAGACTCTTAAAAAAAAATATATATATAGAAAAAAAAAAAAAAAAATCCAAGCTTCTAAACCAAACAGTGATTCCTTCCTAAAAGTGAGGAACCATGTACAGTCCTGCATGAAAACCACTGCATGAGTCCTGTTCACTTGTTGCATTTGCTGCACCACAATGATCACCTAAAATCCCTGCATACCAGGAGGCTGTTTTTCTGTTTGAATGGAGCTTTTGCCCAAAGAACTCAAGTACAAGCCAGCATTTCTCATTTGTTTCTACTGAAACAAAAATCTCAAAATTGTACAGGAAATTTTGTTCTAGAAGCAGTAGCACAACTAGCTGAAGAACAATTCGGTAAGGAAATGGCAAACAAAAATAATTAAAAATTAAAATTACAAAGAAAATTCAAAAATAGTAGCAGGGACTAATATAAATATATAATAGACAATAGCACAAATACCTTCACAAAGCTCAAATATTTAACTGGATTATGTGACACTCTAAAGGGCAGAACTGCCTTGAAATGACATTTCTGGATCATGCACTTAAAGGCATGGAAAATGTCTTTCTTATGGTGCACCCAGAATTAGTTAGCACTTTCACACCAACTGATTTCTACTGCGAGTTTAAATTTTTTTTTTTTCCTACCAGAATCCATTCTGTGATCAAGCTAGGTGTGTACCTGCCTTCAGGAGGTTCTGAGACACAGCATGTAGGACATGCCCAGAGCACAGCAGCAGGTTTTATCCAGAGTCATGCTCATGTGCAGAGACAACAATGACATTTTGGGATATTGAAGTTTTTAAGCAAATATTTTTAATTTTGCATTATATTTCTTGTCAATAACTTTCCCTTCTCTATCAATCTTGGACTAGAGTCAAAGGAAAATCTGCTTAGCAATATCCTTTTTTTTGCAAATTGAGGTAATGTGTGTATTGAGTATTTAATCTGCAAAAATGGAAAATGTAGATTTTTCCTCTACACCTCTAGCTACGTTAAAAATTTTTGCCAAACACTGGACTCAGAGATTCTTGTCTTTTGTTTTGTTTAGTTATTGCAACCAGTTAAATATGGGATTTAGAAAGAAGGGCATTGAAAAACTGAGATCTCAAAATTAAGTAGAAAATAAGAGTCTGCAAATTAAGAATATTTTTATTCTGGACAGGAAAAAGGAACTTTCCCAGTGAAGCAAGTTAAACAGCATTCCAAGAAAAAAAAAAAAAAAAAAAGCTTAACAAAACTAATCAAAAATATTCCAAAGAAACAAACTAACTAACTACAAAAACAAATGAAAAATAAGCCCCACACCAAACAACACAGCAATGCCTTGGTAATTTTACAAACATAGAAATATTTGGTGTGATTACTTCTGGACCCCACATTTGTCTTTGGAAGTGCACCCCAGTGAGTCAGTACAGCTGAAAGGCAGCAGTAACCACTGCAAAGTTTTATGTGCCTATTTATTCTGCTATTCTATAAAAATGCCCATTAGTTACTGCAATTCCCCACTTCACGTGGTGTGTACATACCATTCATGAGGTGGAGCAAACAAGGTCACAGCTACATGGAGAATGCATCATGTGATGGATATAAATATACTTGCATACAATTTCCAAAAAAGAAAAACTCTTAACATAAATGAAAATATGCAGGTCTCTCATAGTAACAGCTAGGGCTTTTCCTTCCCCCAAGAAGCCTTTATTTCATAGCTATCTTAACTGACAAGATAGCAGAATTGATTTACAGTCTATCTTCATTTGCAGCTGACAACAGTTAAAAAAAAATAGAACTTCATGGAGTCGTGTCTGCATTGCCAAGCAGTGCTGTGTAATGGGAGAGACCAGGAAATTGAGATTATTGCTGCTGAGTAACCAGGGCTCACACAGCAACACCTCCAACAAACCTGCTGCTGACAGGAGCTGCCACTGCTGGCACATCCCTGCTCTCCCTTCTGGGCTAATGGCATTGGGAAGAAATCCCTCCCAAATAAACTGAAATGTCAGCACAGACCCACCCAGAAAACACAAACCCAACCACTGGGGTGATCTGGTCTGATCACTCCTTCCTTGGAGAGTCAATCCATGAGATTTTCTACAGTCTGAGCTGTTTCTGATGTTGGCTGCAAGAAGGCACAGGGAGCATGTCCCAGTAGGGCAAATAAAGAGGTCAACAAATGCCAGAAAAAATACTACTACTTGTAGTGTCAACTGTCACTGCAAATCTTCACCTTTTACAATGTGACCTCATCAAGGTGTGACTGTTGATTCACTGTTTTGTAATAGAAGATATTTTATTAACAAGGAAAGGAGATTTACTGGTCATTAAAATGGTTTCTCTTGATTGCAACATAGATGTCAGAGATATTTTTTTATCACTTGTAAAGATATTTCAGAAAAAAAATTATATCCCCAATTATTTTATAACTAAACCTGTGCTAATTACTGACCAGTAGCAATTAGAGCTGCTCATTTAACAACAAACAGTGAGATAGGCATGAAAAATGCAACGGGGAGGAAACTATGAGAAAGAGCCTAAGCACTAAACTGAAAATAAGAATAAGGGAGGGGAATATAAGAAGATCATTCGTGCAGCCACCCATAGTATTCCAAATGGCCAGCAGCAGCAATATTATAAAGACAGTAACATCCAGAATGAAGCTTTAGCCATCCAGCTTTCAGAGCTGCTCAGAGTTGGTCATAAGCACAGGAATTGCAGTGACATGAGGAGCAATTTCTGGCCACAGGAGGGTTGGTTTGATGGCAGAGCTGGAGGATGGCACACAGATGGAAACAGGGTCCATGCAGAGCCACAAGTGATGAGCCATAAGTGTGAATCCTGTCCCAGCTCCTGGGTTAGGGGCACTGCATCCTTGGGAAGGAGACACCAAAGTCTCTCATTCAAATTTACTGTTGTACAAACATGGAGCAGGCAATCAATCCACCTTTCCACTCTGGCTGACCACAACTGGAAAATTAGCCAAGGACCACACTGAGAGTTCTTGAAGTCTGCAAGTATTTTCTCATTTTTCTCCTCCTCAGTAACTGTAAAATATGCAGGACCTGACAAAGTGTCAATCAAACTCACACTGTGAAACCAGTTCTAAAAATAGTGAGAATCACAGTTATTCATCAGGGAAGGGTCCAGAGCAACCTCTACCATATGTTTTTTCCCCAAACCCAATTAACTACCAGTCTGATAATCATTCACCTGCTAGTGTTGGTACTCCATCAAAAGTGGATGTTGCACAGTACAGAAAGGACTGGTGGATAATTCACCACAATCTTACTGCAAACAGAGTTCCCTGATCTCTGGCCTAGCTCACACACAGACACAATGGGAAAGAACACATAGATTATGCTTTTTTTAAAATGCCAAGAAAGCCCTCAAATACTTCCAGAACCTGTTATAAATTGAAGAGTTTTTCAGGGTTTTCAGGCAATCTGAAGAGCTGTTCTAAGTGCTGGAAAATTGTTTTGTTTAGACCTGATAGGCTGAGGCAACAAAATAAAAATTAACCTTGAAAGAACACATGCACCTTATTGTAAAATTTTATGTACATGTGCAGCCATGACTAAATGAAACTGCAGTGTGAAAAACAGAAAAAAGAAATCCTGAGTGTCGAGGGGACCTCTTAGGCTTTAGTTTGATAAGGAAATGTAAATTCTTGCTTTAAGTCTGCTAGAACACTCACATTGTATTTTAATTGGCTTAAATTAATATTATATAAAAACAATATTTACCCACAGGGAAAAAAATCTCCACAATAGTAAGAGAAAACAGATGGAATTTGTATGGCATTTTAAATACACATTTGCTTAATTCTTTACTTGTTTAAGAGTTGACTCTCAGCCCTCTTGAAGTTCAGGTCATATTTCCACTTGACTTTTATGAAAACTGAACCAGCATTTCAAATATCAAAGAAAAAAACCCTTGAGATACAAACAATGAAGAAGGCCAAAATCAGATTTATAAAGTTAATAAAGAAACCAAAGTTTGCTTGTACTAAAAAAAAAAAAAAAAAAAAAAAAAAAGGAGCTGTATTGCAAAATCTAAGGTAGAATGAAGAGGCTTTTCTGCCTAATGTTACAGAAATTAGACATTTAGGATAGGGCCCCCTACAAGGCATTAATTGGTTCAGATTTCATGGTGCAAATGTTCAGTGAATGAGTTTTTAATTGTTAAAGGAGCCATTCCATGCCCTTTCAGGGAGCAGAAACAACTGTTTGAGAATAAATGTAACAGAGTACCATCATCAACAAATACATTTTTGGTTTTAAAATAATTGAATACCAAAATCTTTATCCTCAGTTTCAAAAAAGAATAAAAAAAACTTTGAGCTTGCATACATAAATAAATTCCAGAGCTATGCATACACGTATGATATGCTAGAATGCTAACCTGAATATCAGAACTTCTGCTGTCTATTTTAACTCCCCTTTCCTTCAAAAGATGGTCTATTAATTCATCTCAGTTTGCTAAAAGTGTTTGAGGAAGTAATTTCCCCTTCAGAGAGAGAAAAACGAAGAGGATATCTGCCTCTGACACATCCTGCACTTACAAACTGAAACCTTCAAAAGTTCCTACAAATGTGGGTGGGAATCCTTTTAACAATGATTTCAGCTCACTGTAGCACTTGGTATATGTCAGGAAGATGCCATTGCCTTCTCAGTTATATATTCCCATGATGAAACATTCACTTTGATCATACCCAAGGAGCAGTATTTCTCATTTGTTTAACTTTTCTCTCTAGAATCACTTCATTTTATTGTCTGAATCTTGCTGGCCTGTATCCTGTTGTATATATCAACATTTGAAGTTAAAAGGAATAAGTTAATCTGTTTACTTTTTTTAATATGAGGAAGGGACTACCAGAAAGATTTTGAACAAATTTACAACTGGCTCAATTTGTCAGTTTTCTGAAACTCCCATCACAACAATCTCCAGCTCCCTGACAGCAATATATGTGTGGTGTGTTTATCTGTAGATGTACAGATGTCTATTTGTAAAAGTTATCCCATATATTCATTTGGAACAGCAGCTCCTCAAAATCCTGAACAGATGAAAAGGCTGCTAAAGTATGAAAAGTCCAGGAACCAGAGATAAACATCACAGCAGAGAAGTCACCAGTAAATGGGAATTGATTAAAACACCCCATTTCACTGAGCTCAGTACATGTTTCCAAGTCTGGATTTTGCTGGGCTCCTCCCTTCATAGCAAAATTCCTGATCTTTGATGGTCCCCTGATTACTTTCTTTGGCTCATCAGCATAAAAAGCCTCAGCTGGAGAATGATGTCTCACCCTTCTCCCAAGGGTGGGCAGGTGTAGATTAAGCTGCTTTCAAGCTATTGGCAACAGGAACAGTGTCCTTTCCACAATGAAAGGATTGCATTTGCATTGGCACTCACATTTATGATCATTGTAGACATTGAACAATAGTTTTAATGAAGCTCACAAGACCAGAGCTATAGCCAAAAGCATGGCAAATTTTCCCTTATTCTCTGAGGTATATCAGAATTTAATTTTGAAATTTTAAGAACATCCCAGAGTAATTAATTACTATTGGATATAATTTGTATGCATGATCGTATTTCCAGAATAAAAATAAAACATAATTTGCTAAAGAAAGTATTATATAGTGCATTCTGCAACATTACAGGCACTAGAATTAATTAGATAGTGTTTAAAATCCTCAGAGTCTTTTCCTTCACACCTTACTGAAAAAAACCTCTGCTATTTTTTGTTTTGTCTTCTGCCAGGTTAAGGAAAATATTTCAGCACTTTGCAATCCTTTTGAAGAGAAGAAACTAGCAATAGGTGTCAAATGATGATCTGAATATTAATGATGTGATGTATAAAAAGCAATTTGGAACATTTACATTGCAAACATTTGAAAAGAGAAGTCAAAATAGAAATGATGCTATCTAATTAGACAGGTCTTAATAATTAATTCAAATTTTGCTTAGCAGTTTGGGAGTCTTCTTTCAGGGTACTGTATCAGGTTAATTGGATCCTGAAGAGCATAACAGAAAACCCTTGGCAAAACAAGTGTTTGCAAGTTTAAAAGTTGAGACATTATTTATGGGGCTGGTGAAAAAGCAGCCACTAAAGTGTACTTTGCAGAGGTGCTGCAGCTCGAAATATTCTGCCTAAGCACAACAGTCTGTTTGGCTTAATATTTGTAGAAATTCAAATTTGTTTCTTTAACAATATCACAACTATTTAGTACTTTTAGGATCTTTTAGGAACTTTTGAGACAACTGTTAAAAGCACTGACGCCTTTGTAAATCTACTCTTCACAAAATATTTTAAACTTCTACAATTATAATGATTTGTTTTAATCTGCAAGAAATGATGCTGCCTTTAGCTCCCCACCTTGCTTTCTATCCAGAGCTGCACTCAAGACAAAATTTATGGATTATCTTCTTGGTTTCATTTTGATTTGTCTCTATAGAAATAATTAACAGTCACTCACAGGGAAATTTAAAGTGCAGTAAATAAAAATTGAGTATGAAAATCTGAAAAATACAAAATTTTATTGCTTTTTCCTTTTTTTTTTTTTTTTTTTTAACAGAAAAAGCAATCCACCTTTTTTTTTTTTTTTTCATCTCATGGCATGCTACTTTTGGGATGATACAAAATAAATAATAAGGAATTTACCAAGACCTAAACAGGATTCCTAAAATCATCTCAACTTAATACAATTATTTAAAAAATAAATAATGGACAAGTATTTATAAACACTTTAAATCACTCAGAGTTAGAGTTAGTCACAGCTAAATAGTGCATTAAATAATTATATGGTTCAGGCAAAAAAGAATTTGACATAATCAACACTGCATACATTAATATTCTAATTTTACAGTCTTGTTTAGAGTATATGCAGTATTACAGTTATAAATTAATTATGCAATGGTTCATCCTTTGTGTGTTAACTACCTTCACAAGTAATCAGCCAAGGAAACAGAAAAAACATTATCCGAAAAATTCATTTCACCGTGCTATTCTTTGATCTCTTTAATACGCTGAACATTCATTAACTCTTGGTTATATTTTCATTATTATATTCTCTGTGTAGCTGAAAACAAATCCAGCTTCCTTCAGGCAAACACTTGCAATCTAAGAAAGTCAATTTCTATAAACAAAATCAATCTCAGGCATGAAATTTTAACACACATCCTCCCTTAAAAAACTAAAAATCCACAATTCTCACCCCGTAAAATAACATAAATACCAGCTTATTTAATTGTTAATTGCTATTCTGTTATAATTATACATAAAATAATTAGGCATTTTCACTGCACAGAACAGTATCCAAATTTCCTTTCATATCTTGGGCAGACTAAGTGAGCTCTTCAAAGGTAGTACTGGGTGAAGTTGCCTGTGTATCAGTATGATTCTGGCTAAATTAAATTTATACATAATTTTCTATTATTATTTTAGAATATTCAAGCATCTTCCACATACAGAGCAAAGTGTGGGGCTTTTGTCCTTTTTATTATTATTAAGGAAAGGTTTGCTTTACCAATTATTCTCTTGTACATTAGTTTTGCAACTGAAAAGATGCTCATTTGTATTAGAATTCTTAAGATAGCAAGAGAAACACCATATCATAGTACTACCATCAGCTTACATGCACATTCAGTTAAGATATCCTTAAGGGATGTCTAAAAACACCCTGAGACAACAAAAATTGGCAAATTATTTAAGTCTACAATAACTATCAAGAGGTGTGGAAAGGCTGTTTTCCATGGTTAAGGTTCCAGTTACCCACATTTCTTCTGCTTCTCTGTAACCACTCCCTAATTTCAGTCACATGGCATTTTAGGAGATCAGATGTGCAAAATTTCAGGGTTTTCAGATGAAAAAGAAAATGTGTGTAGCTTCAACAACAGATTTTACCTTCACAAAGTTTAGCTACTGCAGAAGTTTTCTCTTACAGATATATGTTATTGTGCACAATAAAAATTAATGCTTTGAGAAGACTGAATCATTAAAAAGAGCATTGGACCTTGCAAGAATGTATCCCCTTAAGAAAAAAAAAGAACAAAAGGACCCCCCAACATTATTTTGCACAAAGGATGAAAGACAAAAAGAGAATCTGCATCTCTAAGGAGTAGCTTATCAAGGAGAAAAGAGTTTGTCACAAACATTTTTCTCACATGGCTGTTACAGTTAGACTCAAATTAAGAGTTCAATCTTTTCATGGAGCAAATTAGTGTCCAACAAATAAAGGACCAAAGAGAAGTTCCAGTGTTTCTTGCATGCCTTGTACTGCCAGAGTAAAAATGACCAGTGTGGGAGGTGCAGAGATTGATTTCATTCCATTTAGGTGGGACTGAGCTGCAGCCCCCCCTCCATGTGTCAGCACAAAACCTGCTCTAGGCCAGGTCTAGGCTGCAGGACCCACAGCCAACTCCTAATTCAACAACTCCAGTGAACATTCCACTGATGCATGCTGTCAAAACAGTATTTAATGTAAGATTGACAATTATTAGCCATTATCTACCCTAAGCATTATTTTGTCTAAATACAAAGATTCTGAAGTTAATTGGACAAAATGTGGATCCTGTAATCCATATTATTCACCTCATTAGTGTAAAGCCTTTCCCCAATCCTCCGATTTAATTGCAAATATTTGGTTCACTGAAGCTAATATCCTTTTTGTCATTGTTTTTCAGTTAAAATCAACAGAACTCTGCCAAAGATATAGATTACCAATAAAGGTTTATCCTTTTATAATTACTTCAAAGCTCATACCAGGCAAGAAAAAGTCATTATTATGCAGGCTAAACAAAATGGCAAAGGATTTTCTGGTGCTGAATATTCAACAAATCAATGCAGGTAAGCTGTCTTCATAAACACATTACAAGACTTTATAAATTTAAGGCATTTTGGAGAAGCATTTAGATGTTTCTAGTGTTCAGAATATTGTTCAAGAGCAAATATGATCAGCTTTTGAAAACCTTATGGCTCAATATATTGTTTCAAAATCCACTGTTTTCAAAGAGAATAAGCCAAAATTAAAATTTTATCTTCTGAACCTATAACTTCTTTTGAATTTCTATTTATGATCTTAATAAAGCTTGTAATGGTTTTACAGATACAATATTTAGTACTTTTGCTTCTTAATCTGATTTGTGATACTCTGAACATGTAAAGCCACAGAATTAACTCCACTGGTCACCTAATCCATTATAAAAGCTGCTCCCATTAGGTGAACTCCAATGGGAACAAGAGATTGCTCTAGTAGCAAAATTAATCACCTGCAGATAAATTTTCTTGAAAATGTTCTATCTCTAATCATGTAGCTCAATTCTATTAAATGAAAACAAAGCAAAAAGAGATTACATTTATATCCTATGTATTTATTATATAGTCTCACATATTGCCAGCATGAAAACAAAAGGTAACATGATGCAATTATTATTAATTTCAAGCCACTACTCAAGTACATTTACAATAAAAAGAAAACACTATGGATTCTAATTTTATCTTAGATTATTGATATTTTCTTGACAGTAGCTAATTTCTAGGACCAAGTTTATTTTTTTTTAGAGTTTCCTGTGGATTCTGTGGATCAAATACTGCACAAAATCCTCAGGATCTTATTTTTCATATGTGCAGATATTCTCATTGTGCTCTCTGCAAGTAGCACAGCTTGCACTGAGATAGGAACTTGCTGGCTGAGAAGGTTTTTGCCTTCCAAATGCTATCAAAGAAACAGCAGCAAGTTAGCAACAGCACTAAGGAGTAAATATTGGTGCTAGTGATGTGCTTTGTTAATCCCACTTTATGCTGTGCTGTAAAGCACCTAAAGCTTGCTTGGCCCAGTTTTTAGACACATTTATGCTGCAAACCACAGTTATGCCCATTCACCTGGCCTATCATCAAAACTCAACACTGCCACAAAAATTTATTTTCAGGATTGTATGTTACCCAAGTTCTCTGCTTGCTTTCCTTAAGATAAATTCCAGCACACGGGTGAAGATGTGAAAATTTATTCTCATTCCTTGTGTGATAAATAATATGCTGTTATGGAAGGAGAGAGAGAAATTAAATCAAAAGCAGTTTGTGAAATAAATAAAAAAGAGAGAAGCCAGTCTAAAAAATATACTGATTCAACCTTAAATATATGTTTTAAGAGCTTTGGACAGAAAAGAAAATGAACAGAGTACCCTATTAAGATGTGAAATAGACAACTGGAAGGAGCTTCAGCTTGAAGAAGTTCACACTTCCATAACCACCAGGGGATAGAGTATTCCTTGGTCTCTTCAAAGCCATGGAAATTGCTTCTCCTAGGTGCTGTGGCTTGGGCAGGCACAAACTCAGGAAAAGAGACCATTCTGCATCCTGCCTTCAGGACACCTTACAGCCCTGCTGGTAGCTCAACTCCAGAGGAAAACCCTAAATGTGAAGTGCTTGTTTCAGAGAGATTTGTATCTGCTTGGTTGAGAATACAACACAAATTATGAAATACTGAGTTTTTAGGCATCACTCTGATTCTCCTACTTATCAGTTGCAAGGGGTTTTAGTGCACTCCAGTGAAGATCAAACTATCTGACACTCAGGAAATACAATGACACCAGCTCTTTGGGTTATATAAAGAAATCTTTTGCAACTATTTCTCTAAGCCAGTCAGAAAAAAATATTTTTCCTCTCCTTCATAATAAATTTAGTAGAAAAATCTCTTTGAAATATTTCTCTACTGGGAGAAACAAAAATATTCTGTTTAAAAAACACTTCAGAGCAATTTTTTTCATTCTTCAAATTAATTCTCCATATTATTTCATTTAGCATTACTTTCATTAGCATTACTTTCTATGCAGTTTTCTCCAGTTTGTTTTCTACTAGTTGGGTAATTCATTTGACACTGAACCACCTGCTTCTCAGGGGTGCTATAGTTGCTCATTGTTACTTTGTATGTTGAACCTGACATTTTGTTTTGCCTTACATCTCAATTTCATTGTCACTCAGACCTTTAGAAACTGTTGATGTAATACTGTAATCTATTCTCATAGCAATATTTAAATACTATGTGCTTTACTCAGAACACTGTGATAGATCCCTTGAAACCTCTTGTCAATATGAATTATCAGCCATATTTTGTTTCCCTTTAAATCAGCTTCTATCCCTCAATATCATTCTGTGATATAACTGATCTTTGCTCCTGCCTCACTGTAATAGGATACAATTTAAAAATATATCTTAAAAAAATCTGTCTGTCTTTATTCTACAGTTCTTTCTTTTATCAAATCAGAACTGATGTTACAGTGGCTATTAGATTTATTTATACACAACTCTTTCAGTTTGGCTTACTTGTTTTGTCAGTTACTTAAAGAGCTCAATAAGAAAAGGATTTCCTGGAGTTGTTCTGTAGTAATGAAAGCATCCCAAAAGTAATAGAACCACAGTGAATAGCATAAATAACAAGGAAAATTAATATATTAGCTTAAAGTTAAAATTCAAGTTTCCACACAGGGTTTGCCTGAAAGCTGCAGACATTATAATTCTCTGCAAGCTCAGGGACAGCCATAAAAATTGCCATTGAAGACTAGAGCATGGAGAGAACACACTTCTCCTTCCAGCACCTCTCACTGCTGGGCTTGGCACCAGCACATGCATCATCCTGCTGGACACAAGATGAAAATAACACTCCGAAGATTTTACAACAAATTCTAAAGTTATGAGTCGCCATGAAGGACATCAAAGGAAAAAATGATAGAAGCACCTTCATAGGCATGGATTATAACAATGTAGGTAAGAAACTGCAACAAACATTTAGGAACACACTCTTTGCCAGCATTGCCATTATTCCCACAGGATGTCTTAATCAAAAGTCAGGATTAAAGGACAGAACAAGAGTATCATCAGTATGAAACTAGAAAC
The DNA here is from genome assembly GCA_030060385.1 of Muscicapa striata striata. Classification (NCBI taxonomy): domain Eukaryota; kingdom Metazoa; phylum Chordata; class Aves; order Passeriformes; family Muscicapidae; genus Muscicapa; species Muscicapa striata. The sequence goes on along the minus strand of JAREIS010000225.1, from coordinate 252,905 downwards.
TGGAGACATGAGTAGTGACCAGGCTGTTTGCTTCCATGCTTAACCTGGTTTAGAACTTATTCCTATCCATTTTCAGGGACAAAAGCTGAATTAAAATCTCCTTCCCTGGCAAATATTACATTTCATGTGTTTAAGAGCTGTTAGAACAACATCTGTAATTCATACTCAGCCCAACCCTTAAACAAAAAGGATATTTTGCAAAATGTCTTAGTGGGTTTTTTGTTTTCATCTCCTAGGAAGATTCTTTAGTCTCATGACTTGCCCCTTGATGATAAGTTCTGTTCAGAAACACAATATTTCTGCATTAGCACAGTGAGGCACTGCAGAGCAGTTGCAAAAGCCTCCATTCAAAAGAGAAAAAGTGATTTGGTTTCTGGGTTTGGTTTCCTTGGGTTCTTTTGGGGTTTGTTTGCTTGTTTTTGCAAAGAGAGCACCATATCATAGACATTTGTCAGACAAGTCAGAGAACTTCCTTTCCTAAAAATAAGTTGAAAATTTAGATTAATTTGTCAATACAATGAGTATGATATAGCACATAGAACTCTAGTTCCCTAAACATTATTTATTCATTCCACAAACATACACTCAATTTTTAAATAGAAATAGACACTTTAAACATGATAAAATGGAAGAGTGAAAAAACCATCTGCCTGTTCACACTGAAGACTGCAAAATTGTTTCCTTACGATTCAAATTCTCATGACAAATAACTGCACTGTCATTTCTAGTGCCATAGTACATAATACTGAATGCATTGCAAAGCAGACAGTAGTTGATCATACACTCAAGCAAAAACACCTGACATGAAAGCACAAGAGGCTGCTGATTTCTCAAGTCACCAGTGTTTTTCAGCAGGGCTTCCTCTATGTACAACATTACCTTTCCAGAAACATGGTATAAACTAAAGGAGTTTTTCCTTGTGCTCTGGTGTCCCAAATCCAAGGGATTTTAAACAGTCTCTTAAAGGCTTTTCAGATTACCTCAGCTGGGGAGAACATGGTGCTAATAATGCTGTGGATTCGATCCCTTTATGGGACATTTACTTCAAAGCTGGATTCAGTGATTTTTGAGGGTTCCCTTCCAATCAGAATACTCTGTGATAAGTTAGAATTATATATATATAATTATATACATAATTATATATATATATATATATACAACATTTCTTTCCACAGGAAACACCAGGACACCCAGTCTTAGCAGCTTCATCCAGAGGAGCCAAGAGGGATATTTAGGATGGCTACAACATACAAGACATGTTCAGCATCTGTAGCCATCTTTCTTGATTTTGTCACAAGAACTGTGTGGCACTCAGCATTCAGTTCAGATTCATTGCCTCCAGAGACATGCAATTACATCAGGAATTTTTTCCTGAGTTGAAAATATGCTTTAAAATATGAACCAGTTTTCATACAGACTCTGAAACCAAAACCAAAACAAAACCTGAAACTCTCAGAACAGGCAGCATTAGCAGCATTCATGTGTCTGTACAGGCACTGAGTGTGAGTCTGGGAAAAGAGGATTGCAGTTTTGAATAGTGCCTGTCTTAATAGCTGTCCTTTTGTGAAACTGCAATTTATTTTCAATTATTTCTGTGAATAAGCTTTCAAAAATATGTGATGATACATTAGGATATTTAATTAACTAATAATAAGAGAAGTTACAAGCAATCAGATATATATTTTTCAACAATTTATCACTTGAATTAATGCTCAGCTTCTTTGAAATATTTGCACGACTTTTCAAGTTTCTTTTACTCAAATGCTGCACCAAGTTGCATCCTTTCTTAAATCTGATATTTTATCTTAGGCTGAAAGTTTTCCATCTTTCCCAGAACAATCTGGCAAAGGGAGCAAATCAGTGAAGAGATCAGCACTGAAACTGTGATTTTCCAATTGATTTGTAAGCAGCCATAACGCAAAGCAGGCATTAATTTATTGGTGCTCTGTAAACCTCTGGCTAATTTATCAAGCCAGGCACTGTGTAGTGCTTGGAAGGAAAGAGTCAGAGAGAGGTCAATGCCTGAGCTGCAGCTCATTTCCACTGGGGCCCTGCAGAGCCATCACCCTGAGCACATCAGACACTCCAGAAGCATTCCCTGGGCCTGCCAAATGTGCCAAACAACAGCCATTAATACAGATTTGAAAAGCCTTATACCCATTCTCTTAGTTCAACTAATCCACAGTGTTTGATTGGATTGCAGCAGGCTTCTGCTGCATCTGCAGATCTGAACCAGCACTGCTGCTGCTGCCAGGCAGGGGGAAACCCACTCATGGAAACCTGTGTAAAAATTCACCCATGGAAACCTGTGTAAAAATTCACCCATGGAAACCTGTGTCAAAAACCCACTCATGGAAACCTGTGTAAAAATCTACTCTTTGAAACCTCTGTCAAAAACACACCCATGGAAACCTGTGTCAAAACCCACTCATGGAAACCTGTGTCAAAACCCAATCTTTGAAACCTGTGTAAAAATCCAGCCATGGAAACCTGTGTCAAAACCCACTCATGGAAACCTGTGTAAAAACCCACCCATGGAAACCTGTGTAAAAACCAACCCATGGAAACCTGTGTAAAAAACCAACCCATGGAAACCTGTGTAAAAATCCACTTATGGAAACCTGTGTCAAAACCCACCCATGGAAACCTGTGTCCCCCCCTTTGGTGGGAGCACATACAGGCAGCTGAGTGCTCTGGGTCAGTTTGCAGGCATGGTGCAAAAATCCCTGCTGCACCTCACCTGAGAGCCTGTAAGGCTTCAGTACCTTTTGTGCAGAGTCCTTTAAATACCAAAAGATGAGCAAGCCCCCCAACACAGCCACTGTTTTGGTTCCCTGTGCTCCTCAGCCCCCCTGCATCCTGCAGGCACATCCTCTCCCAGACTGCTACACCAAGGTGGAACCTGTTCTCTTAAATTAACATTTCGCTTAAACAACAACATTCTTAACAGCTATTAATAAGGTCTAAGGACAGGACAAGAGTCAATCATCTCAAATATATTAAATTTGTATGGCATGGTGGGAAAAGGCAACAGAAAACAGACAGGCTTTAACTTCTGCTCTTCTTGTCTTTTGATGCACTGCTGCAATCAAAGGAATTGCTGGCTTCTCTCTTCCACAAATCTATTGTGAGAGGTACATCTTTGTGATTAGAGAAGCTGCAAGCCCAGCATTCTCTTAACCCAGCAAGTCTGTGTCTCAGGACAAAGACAAGTGCCTGTTTCCCAGCTTTGAGACAAACTCAGTTCTGTCTTTTGATGAAAAAAGGATTTTCCGTGACCCACAGAGGTTGCATGTTAACAGAAGCTATTTCTGCTCAATCAAGTGGCACAACAGGACCCTGCTCTGGAGAAAAGGAAAGTAGGGAAGTTCAGGTGGCTCAAGCAGGCACACCAAGGGGATCTGTAGGAGCCTCTGTGCTGGCTTTGTGCCTCCACTCCTCAGAAGGTGAGGGGTGAAGTCAGAAAGGAGTCTCACCACAATCCCAGCCCAATGACAGCAAATTGCATTGCTCAAATGTTGAAGCACAGAAATGTAGAAAAATCAATGCAGTTTTTGTTTGTTTGTTTGTTTGTTTGTTTATTCAGATGGTTAATGAAATTAATTTTTAGGTCCATGACTTCTTAAAAGAAGACTTTTTTTTTCTTAGCACTGTTGCTTTGGACTCAACTCAGTAAGATGCCACAAACATATTCCCATTTAAGAGCACAGGTGAAAAAGTGATTTTGATACTCCAAAATCTGTTTCCACATCAGTGTCGTGGATTAAAAAGAATGAAAATTATTCATATCTCTAAATATATTCAATTGAGGCTGATTTCCATTTTAAAATAGCAGTGTATATTGTATAGCTTCTGAGATGGCAAAAAAAGCAATGTATACATTTTGATCTGGGATTTAATTTTGTATATTTAAACACAATTTGTTGGCTTACAGCACTAGTTGGGTTAGAGCAAATATTACATTTTAAAACTTTATGGAACTAATTTATAGTGTAGGGCAGGCACAGACTTGATCTCCTGGCAGCAAAATTTTATGTTTCCATTTCAGCAATACTGCCTAACACAATAATATCAGGCCAGCAAATCTTAAATATAAGTTAAGCTAACATGATCCATTGCCTTATAAAGCAAAAGTACCCTGTGGAGTCATGCTGAATATGCCAAGTGATTTTTCAAAATTTAATCATCCTAAATGTCAGATAAAGGTGCTTTTGCTGTCATTCTTTAAAACCAAGAAAGAAATCTGAGTGTGCCTTCAAGTTATACAGAAAACTGTTGGAAAATAGCTATGTTAAAATATTAATCTGCTGTTTGCTAAATGTAAGGAAGGAAATATTGACGTGTTTTATTGAAAAATAAAGAATTATATATTTTTCCCAATAAAGATCACCAGTTTTCATATCAATATTGATATTAGTGTTTCCTTCTAAGGTCAATTTATCTTTTGATGATGCTTCCACAGTAGATGTTGTACAATGACAGCAATGATATTCTGATAAAAAATTTCAGTATGCCTCTAATCAAACATGTGTTGACTTTAACTCTGGAGTTGGTCAAATAAGCAAGTTGGAATGTTTCATTACCATGCTCTTAACCAGCCCCACTCATGGAATGGGATTGACTTGAAGACTATTCACTAGAAGGCTGCACAAGAAAATGTGATATCACAGGCTCCATGTGGCTGAATAGAAAGTAGGAGTTGAATTATGCTGAGGAATTTGAATATTTGTAAAGTAAATTATGACTTATTCATAGTGCCTCCCCTAAGGCCACCTTAGTGAGGGAGGGAGAGAGGGTGTCCTGAATTATTTTTTGGAATTTCACCTTCAGAAAGGGTGAATATCATTAGGTAAAATTAAATAAAATAAAATAATTAGCATATCATAACTGATGCCAGAAAATCTCAGTGAAAAAGAGAAATAAAGAAATACTGTGGTTAGATAAATGATTAAGTTAATAACTATTTGAAACCATGGAGAACTGTGGATGGCATCAATGGATTTCATCCCATTATATATAGATACTTCATTCCTTGCCCCAAGTGACATAAATTATGCTTGTGACAAAGTCTCAAAAAGGTTTCTAAACATGAAGACAAACACCTCTTGTCAGTGAAACTCAACCACAAGACTAAAGGCCTCCAGTGTATGACTAATAAAACCAGTGCCATTGTTCACTACTTCTACATTCAATGGCTCTGAACAAGGCATAAAAGGCAGCTGTATTTCTGTATATTATTGAAATTTAGGATTTTTAAAAATTTCTTTATCAAAAATATGTAAAGCAATACAAATGACAAATTGTAAAAGTCACTGCCTTTTTGGTAATTCACTGAAGGAATATCAAAGTCCAGAGGATGAAAAACACTGAGCAATAGACACTTAGAGGCTGTAATCATCAGAATAAGCCTTTTACTCTGCATGAGAAAAAAAGAATTTATGCTTGACTGCATTTTCTACTAAACCCACAAATTACTTGTCAGTTCATCTTGTTAAAAATTACAATATTTATTTAGTTTATTGCAGCTACACTGCTTCTAATATGGATTTACTTGTCTTAATAACTTGTGTCCTTACAGCTTATCATCTCCATCAATTTTATTTTTGTGTCATTGAAATTACTCTTCAATTTTCTCATTCAAAACAAGAGAAATCAGAAACATAAAATTAATTGAATGCATGTGTATTATATAACCACATCTCAGTCATTTTTGCTTAATTTTTTCCAATGCCATTATTCTATTATTTAGCACTCCCTTCTCTTTTAGCCAATCAATCCACACTACTCATTCAGTTTTGGTGACCACCCAAATCTGACCCAAAAGTTTCTCATTCCTTTCTGACTGCTGCAAGACAATCCACATGCTCACAAGGTAGCAAGCCTATGCAATTTCTATTTTTAAGGAAAATGCTCCTACTAGACTCAACTAAAATCTGTTCCCAACAGAGTAGCAATGGTTTTAAAAGCATTAAAAACATAAGAATATCTTCAGTTTAGATACAAGTGATGGCACAAGTGATAAGATCAAATAATTTCTCCAGTTGAATAATTTTTAAAAAAATATACTGGCAATGGAAAGACTAGGAAATGTTTCTGAAGACATATTTATATCATTAACTTGGCCTACCAGTCACTACCTGAGTTTTACTTGTTCTTTGCCTTAAGTTTTGCAATACAAGCCTGTGAACTAAGCAACAAGACACTTGGTAAATAAAAGTGTTGTAAATTGTCACATGTATTTGTTCTTTTAGGATAGAAAACATTTAAAATATTATTTCAGATTTGAGCATAAATTAATGGTGCTGCTGAAGCCAAATTTTTACCAGAAATATAAAGCAAGATAAAAAGTTAAAGTCTGGCAAGAACTTGCCTTACATACAAAAACACCCACATTAAGTACTTCATTTACTGCAAAATATAAACTTTTTCAAAAGATTAGCAAGAGGATCTTAAAAAAGAAAAACCAAAACAAAAATACTGACATATAGTATATAAAGAATAAGTCATGCCTCAGACTTTGTTCCTCTCTGAAGAAAGATGTGGAACTAAGAAATAGAGAATTTAAGGTTCATAAAAGTAACTAAGAATTGAGATTTTGATTATATTAGGAACCTAGCATTTTCCTTAAACCAAGGTATAAAACGTAACTGCTGAAAGTTTCATTTTTCTTAGCTAAATAATCACATGACAGCCAATCAGATTCCAGACCTGTGAACCTGCAGCTCAAAGAGCCATTCCCTCTGGGCCAGGTGATCACATTCTCCTCCATTTCATCAAGAACCCTTAAATACCCCAGGGCATTCCAGTTTGCAAATCATTCAGAAATTCTGTCTCAGCCAGGCAACCTTGTGGGATTCCTTACCTAGAGCTAAATCAGTGCAGTGAGGTCTGTAATGCCAGGATCTAACTTCACCCAGGACAAATCCCTACAGAATTGCAATAAGGGCTTTAGACAGTAATCTAACACATTTTAGAAAAAAAAAAATTAAAAATTAAATTAAGTACTGCTGTTATTGCTACAAAAGACAAAGTTTGTATTATTTGTGTGTGTGGTTGTTGTTTTGTTTTTTTTTTTCCCCTTAAAGCAGACAACAAGCCAAGTCAAACAGAATACAATACAAAATATAGATGTTGTACTACAATATTCCTTTCTGGTAATATATTTATTTTCACAGCTACTTGCTCCAAGGTTTAGCAAATAATCTGGATATGGTTTGCAGAATTATCATCCTGCTTATTAAGCAGATGTAATATTAAGCACTGCAGGAGGCTGCCAAATTGGAATTCATTATGAGTAAATCTCATAATGAAAATTAATTGTTCAGAAACCTATTAATTTGCATTAAATGCCAGTATGTATATATTACATCATACAACAAAGATGTGTAGTAATGTGCATATGTAACACAGATAGAGTATATGTATATGTATATGTGTATGTATATGTATATGTATATGTATATGTATATGTGTATGTATATGTATATGTATATGTATAACCCCTTCTTCTCTCTCTCAAATCTTTCCTGGCTTGGGATAAAATGAAGGAGAAAGCTGGAGTAGCCACTGAGGATGACACACTTTTTCTGTCAGCTATGTGTCCTCTCTAGTTTTGCCATAGCAACTAAGCTAAATCTTCCTCCTTTGGCATCATTAGCTTGATGCTTTGGCTGTGGGGAAAAGAAATGGTGATTTGAGAGGGTTTTGAAGGCACACAATCCCCTTGAGACTGGAATCTTGCAGCAGCCCCTGGCTGGGGTGAGCATCACTGGCTGTGGCACACAGAGGGCACTGACATGGGCTGGCAGACCCCAGACCCAGTTTCCAGGCTGTGCTGGGCTCTCTGCAGCCAGCAGTGCTCCTGTCCCTGAAGCCAAGGGCTGTCCTTGTCCCTGTGCAGGCTGTGGGGCACCACAGAGAGCAGAGCAGACCTGGGAGCACCTCTGAGAACATGAGCTGCCACCAGCCCAGTTACTGTCCTGCTGGGATCTTCTTTACCCCTTCAGCAGAGGGTGTGTTCTGTATTCTGTCAGATCACCTGCACAGGCTAAACCAGGATCTCTAAATAGACCAATACTGGAACCAATGAGCACCACTTTTAGCCTTGGTGACTAAACTGCATAAAGGCTTCTATCCAATCCTACTGATTTTCTGCCTCACAATGGAATTGAAAGTTAAAGCAGCTTTATCGTAACTTTTTGCTAAATTTCAATACTTCCAATAAATTCTGTTCATAAACAAATATTTTAAGCACAATATGCCAGACATCCTAGGGATCAAAACGATTTCCCCTGAGAATAGTTGTTCTTCATTCACCCAGAAAAAAGAGAGCAAGATTATTTGTGTAAGGATGATTAAAACGGAACACCATATCCACTGAAATAAACACAAACCTCATATTTAACTCAAAATAGTCATGATTTGTGACAACATCAATAACAGTAAGTGCAGCTTTAAACTATTCAATAAAAATTATCCTGGTTTTAGAGAGGAGTATTTAAGAGAAAAAAGCTATATACTAAACAATAAGATTACACCATTTACACAAATAACTTTTGTGTTTCTCTCATAGAAATCATGTCACACATCACATGCATGAGCCATAAGAGGAAGATGATGAAGCAGTCTCAGTAACAGAAAAGAACACTGCTAGCCATTTGGCAATTCTATCTCAAAATGCCCATTTCCCATTCTGAATTCTGCTCTAGATCCATTAGAGAATATCATATTCACTACAAGACAGCTGCAGCTTCTTGCAAGGGCAAGAATTATCTATAAAAATGTCACTTGTTTATATGAAGCATGTCATCCATTTTCAAATGAAAACTAGTGGAAATACAAGCTTATAACTTCCAAGATAGAAATTCACAACTTTTCACTTTCAAACAGTATTATGTCAAATTTAATTTTATAAAAATTAAGCAGTTAAAAAGAATGCCTCTCTGTCAAGTATTTATATTTTTCCCTCCAAGTGGTATTGTTCTAAGTGCCTCTAAAAAAACCCACAAACCTGTGTCAGATTGATTTATTTTTCTTAATTTCTTTTTACTTTCCTTTTGTTTCAGCAGTCAAGCAAAAAAAATCCATTATTTGCTTAGTTCTGCTCTGCTATACTTAATGTTCTTGTGGTGCTCTCAGAAGAGAGCCCAGGACAGCATACCAATCACTCCTGGCAGCACACTGGGTGCTTGGCATGTTGAAATCAGGGAAACCTTGGACAGTGTTGGGTTCCCAGAAAGGAGCCATGGCAGACCCACAGCTGGGGCTGTTCTGTATGCTGAGCAGTCCTTCTCAGAGGGATCAACTGTCCCATTATGACTGGAGCTGTACTCAGGTTGGAGACTAAAATACACCAGATCCTCGAGGATTTGCAATGAAAGATGTAGGTGTAATTGTCAGTATTCAACCTCTTTGGCTCATTTTGCCTAATTCTATCCAGGAACTTTGAGGCTCTGCAGGTACTGATGAATACTTATGACCTATATTCAAAATATTTTGACTTGCTATTTGATCCATCTGACATGCCCTGGTATTACTGATGGGCTCATGCTCAGTGAGACCAATAATATTGCTAAGCACTTATTCCCTGCTTCTAGACTTGATTTTTTAGCTCATGTGTTGCACTGGTTTCCTTGGTTTTGCAGAGACCTGGATTAAACCTAAGTCCTGTCATTTAATCTTGCATGCTTACAACAGAAGATTTCCTCCTTGTTAGTTTAGGGCAAGAGCAAGGGGAGTTGTACCTCCCCTTGGGGAACTATAAGGATATTTGGAATAACAGTGGGGAATATTTCTTCTATGCTTACCAAGTGCAGAGACTACTTCAGATTTGGACAATGATTCTTCAAATTGTAAACTCCTGCTATCAGTTTGTAAATGAGCTCTCTACATCCCAAATTTTATAAGAATATACATTAATATTTTGATAACTAAATGTCTATTTAAAAACTAATTCTTTAAATTTGACCATTAATATTCAGGAAAGAGTGAAACAGCAAGAGGTTATTTCAAAGGTATTCCAAAGCAAAATATATCAAAAAGTCAATCTGCATTGTGGTGATACAGCACCATGAGTCCCATCAAAAGCTTGAAAATATTTGCTTGTAGTAAGCATAGTTTCACCCTTTTCTGCTTTTTCTTTGTTGTTCTTATTTTTTGCCTTTTACCTTATTCCTTAATCTGAGATTGAAAATAGGCAGTATTTGCCTCTAACATTTCATCTCACATAATGATGATTTAGTTCAACTCTTCCTCAGCTAATATTTATTACAGTTCAGATTCTATGTATTAAAAAGTTTTAAGTATAAACCCCATAACTTTCTCAGACAGGAATTCTAGCATCGAATTCAGCTTTTTCTCAGAAGTGTAGTAGCCATTAATCATCACACAAAGCACATTTTTGCTCTCTCTAGGCAAAATGATTCTGTAGCACCACCTAGTGAGATGACATCACTGTCTGTGATGGAATTCTGAATTCTCAATCAATATTGATCTGCCACTACACAACTGGTTTCAAGACTGTAATTCAAATTCCAACCCACAATTCATGATACCCAGTGATGCAAGGGGTCCTAGGAACGCTTTTTCCCACTTTCAGAATGGAACAAGTTCATTCTCCAGTGCAGAAATGGAGGAGTGCCTTGACCACCCCTTCCCCTCTCCTTGAGATGTCTGCTAGGAAAACACAGAGGTGTCTGCCACCTCTTGAGTATTCCTCTCTACATCTATCTTCACTATTAAAGGCTGTAAAAGTGAACTCCATGAAGGCCTGAAAACCCCATCTTATTACTGTGAACAAGCAGAGGACTTGAGGAAGAGTCCAGGATTTGGTAATGAGATCCTTCAAATCCATCAGTTTTCATCTGCTAGCAGCCTAACCTTTCTGTGAGGTCTACACAGAAAATGAAGAACAGCAGGCTCTTTAGTGCCTAAATCCAAAGAAAACTTTCTCTTGAACTCCTGTGATGATCAGCATATTGGCATGAAGTATGAAATTTGATTATCCTTCTCTCAGCTTGCATAACAACAAAGTTTTATTAAAAGCCTGAAAATCTATTTTACTGAAGGTTGTTTGTTCCAACCCTCCAACTAAACCACTGAAAAGAGAGGCAGGCATGAGCTGATTTTCAATTGCTTAAGATAGACAGAGGAGGGATACACCAGTTTAGGGAAGGCATTTACTAAAAAGGGTCAACAACATAAAATACTCCAAACATTTCAATGATTGTTGTTACCCAGGAACTCCTTGAGAGATCCACAAAATTAAAACTACTGGAATACACTGTGAGAATCTGCAATGTCCTCTTTAGGATGCTTAACCACTAAGAAACATCTTCCTGGCAAACAGTGAAACAGGTGTCAGGGGAGCTGCTGTTGAGCACTTTGGAGGTTTTCAAAGCTCAGCTGTTCCTGAGCAGCCTCGGGTTTGTCACACCTTGGGATGGGGGTGACACCTGAGGAGCTGTGACCTCACAAAAATGGGCACAAAAAAGCTGCTGGTTCAGCTTCCTGCTGCTCTGCCAAATCCCAAAACATCAGTCCTTGGGAGAGGCAGAGGAACAGAAACTGATTGTTATGAATGTAGAAATCAAAATATTATCAAATCTGCATCCAATTTTTAACTTCTGAAAGCCAGCTACGACTTCAGACCAAAGCAGCATCACTCTTAAACCAAATGCTAATTGTGGCAGAAAGAAGGCTGCTTTGTATGACTTTGGACAAGTCATTCAGTAGCTCTCAGGGGAAATTAACTATACAGTATAGAAATTTAAAGAATCCAGCCCACACCTCACCTTTATAGAACAAAATCAATTCTTTAATCAAAAATTCTGCATTAACCAAAACTTCTGCTGCATTTTCTACAACTGAACTGAAACACACCTTTAAATTAGCCAATTTTGCTTGGAAGCAGAGCATCCAGGTGTACATCAGTCATTAAAAGCACAATATGATCAATCTTTGCTTCTGTTCATGTCATGTTGGGATATTTTCTGCACTGCTTCTCATTCGAGACCACACGTGCCTAGTGCAAACCTTTGCTTTCTTTTTGATGGATTTCTGACATGCTGATCATGAGTCTTTTTTCTGGCTGCTTATCAGTCACTTCCTTGAGCTCCCCATACTCTCTCTGCACAGCCACAAAAAAAAACACCAAAATTTTCAGGCCTTCAGCCACACAAAGAGTTGGTCCTGCACAGCACTGTCAACCCATCAGCACTGCATTGACTCATGAAGAGCACCCAGACAATGAAAGGCTCCACAGAATGGCACTTCCTAACTATATCTTCAGTCCTAAGCATTACATACTTTTAGGAACCTTTCCTAGAAAAAAATGAATAAAATATTCCTTATTCATGACAGATAGGATGATGTGAGTTGATATTTTGGAGCCAGCTAAGTTGTCTTTCTCCAATTTTTCACCCATCTGCTTAAGAACAGGCAGCTCTTAAAAAGGGATTTTCTCCTTATTTAATTCTCCTCTTTTAATTTTCAATATTTAATGTCATTTTCCTATTTCTGTCTCATCATATAGCATTCGAGTTTATCTGTATCTGTTCCTATTCAAAAATATTAAATGTTTCTAACATGAAGGACTTGGCTACACTTCAATACAATGACAGGTTAATGTTTTCATGCCTTTGGAATACTGGTAATCTACTGGTACATAAATATTTCCAATATTTATTCGAAATATTGGAAAAGAAAGAGATACCATTTGCATTTCTTCATCCCTGTTGTTATAGAGTTTCTAAATAAAAGTAATGTCTAAATGCTCCATCAGTGAAGCTGATTTCTGTTAGTGCCATGGTGCTGAGAGTGATCTGGACAAATACACAAACTGAGAGTGGAGCTGCACCAGGTAACTCTCAGCCAGGGCACACAGCCCCAGTGCTCTGCCTTCTGCCCTGAGAACAGGGAGCATCTGTGCATGGCAGCAAAAGACCATGAAACACAAAAAAAAAAAAAAAAAAAAAAAAAAAAAAAAAAAGCCATCAGAGAAAGCACAGAAGAATATCTGGGAGGTGGTTCTTTGTTTTCAAACATTAGGAAAAATTTTCAGTCTGTTGAAGCTATTCACTTCTGGAGAGAACACACTGGGGCACAGGAGTCTACTGGTATGACCCAGGGACATATTTCCTATTTCTTAAAAATCTGTGATTTTGTCATGGTAATTATTTCCTGTGAAACAGGTGGATGAAGTGACCGGTGTCATGGCATCCACCTTCTGTATTTTTCATCAAATACATGGAATCCATTCAGTTAAAGTTCCAGCCATTTCTGAAGCAAAGCACATCTTTTAGTTATTGAAATCAGATTCCAGTTAAATATAAAGAGTTTTTTTAAAAATATGTGGACACAGTAAGCAAAGGAATAAAAGCATAAAGATGTGCCTGTGCTGTTGTTGAAAAGTTAATCCAGTGTGAAAAGCAGAAGTGCAATCCATTGGTCCACTCTAAATAGAGAAATAGCCACATTTTAATGTATCTTCCAGAAAATAATAGCTAGAAGTCTATAAAATTAATAGATATATGCAGTAAAAGTAGGTATTATACATGGAACTCTGAAATGAAATTACTGTGATATTTCCCCTGGAAAAATCCCCAAACTCTCTATGTAAACTCATTTAAGAGAGAACATCTTCCTTAATTTTCTGAAAGAAATGTGAATTCATTCAAAAATAAAGAATTTCATGACTCACACAGTAAGTTGTTTGGAAATGACCCTGGGTTGAAAGTGATTATTATGATTTATATCTGATTTATATCAACAACTAAAATGAAACTTATGTTTTTTCACATGGCTCATAATTTTTAAATGGAGATAACTGAAACTTTGAAAATAAGAGACTGATAGCTGCTGGTGTTCTTGAGTCATAAACAATAAAATATAATCTAATCAGGTCAAACTTTATCTATGCCACATATATTTTAGATGGTTGGTTGCTATCTATTTCTCTTTTTTTCTTTAAAAGAGAATGCTAAGATATCTATTGCAAATACAACACTATATAATTTTCAGATTTCAACTAAATCTAAAATCATGAGGCACAGAAAATTAACGTTTTTGCCATGCTTTGTCCTTAGTTTCAGATAGCCTAAATTTTACCAGACTGCACTTTATATTATTTCTTTTTTTCAGAGACATCTTTCCACTTTTAAATGCAAGAAATATAGAAAACAAAACCAAAACTTTAAATCAAATTTAATACGTCCGAAAAGCTCAAATCCCATCTGTGCAAAAAACTTCTGGCTGAAGTTTAAATAATTACAATTTGGAAGCATTTAATTAGGTTTATAAAGCTGTCCAAAAGAAAATAAACATCCCTAGGCAGCACAGTGAGCTCTGCTTAGGCAGAGAGTCAGGTAAGGGCATGTCAGAGCTGTTAGTGCAGAGACAAGCACAAGCCACCCAATTTATGGCTCCTCATGTGTTTTTAGTGTGTGGGGCTGAAACACAGCCCTGCAGGTAAGGCTGTAAGCATGTGCACCTTAGCTGGGGCAGGTGAATAAAACCTGCTTTATCAACAGGACAAGCAAACCAGTAGTTTTTATAAGCCTGTACTTTGACTATGCAGAGCAAACGACTCTGCAGCACCCAAGCAGAGTGGAGAAGGTGATTGAGGCACAGCTGCCCCAGCCACCACTGCCACACCAGCACTGCTCTTGCCACTTTGGGGATGCTGCCTCTGTCCCTCTGAGCAGGCACCAAATCAGTGGCACAGCCACTACAGCCCCAAATCAGCAATTCAACTCACAGTGCAACATCTGGTATTACTGTGGGCACTGTCCTCCACCACCTCCCTCACCTGATGATCTTATCTGATCATGTTTTCTGCTAAGGGAACAGGGTGAGGTTTTTAAAGTATGCTCTCAGTACTTAATTCTATTAAAAATTCATGTCTTAAGCTTTCTAATTGACTTTAAAATTTTCACATATATTTTGAATGGGTTATTTTAAATTGCTGCTCTTTGAAGCACCACAATAGAATATTTGAGACAAGAGCATGTTTATTGTTACCCCACTACATGAAGTATACTTTGGTAGCTTACAAGAGACTTTCTTTTTTGCATACACACACAGACAGTTAGCAGAGTAATACATTTTTGAGGGTTATTGCCCTCAAAAACATAATTTTTGGCCAAAGGATAGTAGACTTCACTTTCATCAGTATACTTGCTACTCTAATAACCAAGGACTGACCTGAGACAAAAGTTTTGTCAGCAGTCCAAACACCAGTCAGTGAGACCCCTTTAGGAAGGGGTCCCTGCACATTAACCTTCAGGAACAATTAAGGAGTATAAAGATTTCACTAGGAAACAAACAAACAAACACTCTGTTCTGCCAAGTACACAAATCTGAACAAGCAGGATGAGTGACAGTGTCAACATTTCATCAGCTATTTGACAACCTTCCCATTTTCTTTTTGGAGGGAAGCTTTTTGGGATAACCTCCAGAAGTGGCTGCAGTGCCAGCTGTGGACCACAGGGAAGACATCCTCCTCCCCAGCAATTTTCCTAGCATTTTCCCAAACCATGACCTGGTTCACACTGGGAGCTGAGCCTAAAGCTCAGACACTCCCAAGTAAAGGGAGTTATTCATGATTACACATCTGCTGCTAATAACTCACACACAATAACCAAAGCTGCCTGAGAGTGTGATCAGATAACGATCTCTGAAGCCATTTGAAATGCAATTGACTGTGTCTGGTATTGATAAAACAATTATCACCTTCTATTAATAAGTCATGAGAAAATTGTATCATTTTTGTAAGAGCAGCATATTTTGCTCAAGGAAGTTAAAAAATAAAAGGATGGATTGACAGAAAAAGGCATTCTGGCCAGATGCCTTGCCAGCTGCCAGGGGGGGAATTAACCTCAGGCATAATGCACAACTTGGGTGTTAAAATCCGAAGATAAGGTGTCATTCCAGCACCACCCTCTTTCAGAGAGTTATGGATATGTCCTTAGTGCAGACCCTGGGGATAATTAGTGTGCCCAAGGACAGCTAACTCAAACACAAAACCACTTGCATGTGACCACACAAGTTTGTCAAGGACAGCAAGATGGTATTTACCTCCTTCCCACCTCACCTGCACAGGTGAGCCATTTACAGCCACTCCATCACACTCCACTTCCTTTATATTTTTGTGTTATTAGCTACCCAAATGCATCACAGTGAAACACAGAACCTGCACCTTTTGTTCCTGAGAACCGTGATGATTCAATCTCAAAAAGAAACAGAAGAGTAGCAACTATTTATTCACTTTTCCTCAGCTATTCTAACATTGCTGCTGGCATTTCTGTCACTGCCATTATGTTGCTGTTTTAAGTATTCTTGCAATCAGATCTGAACCTTACAACCAAGTTCTCATCTTTTAACTAGTTTACTTCTTCCCCAGTAGAAAAGGAAACTGAAGAACTGTCCACAGAGAAAACAGAAAAGCACAACCAATAATGATGAGGCTTCCAATTCCTGATCACTGTCTACAGAGTAATTTTGCTATACAAATTGGACTACCTTTTAAAAAAAAAAAATCTCATCTAGCTGATGCTATATGGGGAATTTACCACCAGGCTCAAGGCAGTGCCTAGCAACAAAGTGCTCAGAGTACAATAATCACTAATAGTATTTTGTAATAATTTCAGAAGAAAGAGCAAGAATCAAATGGATTTGATGCTTCAGTGTAGTGTCAAAACACTTTAGCACAGCAGTCAGGGACTGTGTTATGTTTAAGTCCCACACCATACATGATTTCCATATTAAGTCTCTAGTACAGATTATCCTAAGCATTTTAATAACATTACATTGACTTCACATGATTAGGAACACCCAAACCACCTCACGATCCATTTGGCAGCCCCGCTCTGCCAAATTATTCTGCAAACATTCTTTCCCTGATCGGAATCAGCTTCCTTTAAATGAACTCATTGTAATGTAGCATGCCTATGTACTTGGCAGCACATGGTATAGGGAAAATAATGGCTGCTTATAAATGTCATTCAGGTCCTGCAATTAAAATAAATTGTATTAATAAAATATCAATTAGATGTTGATAATAAGAGACTTTATGCAATTTTCTTCCCGAAGGATCAGAAATCAACAGTCACAATGGTAGTGGAAGGCACATTTGGAACAGAGACACCCATAAAAATATAAGTAATCTGAAACACTTATAGGAAACAAGCCAGGCTGTTTGAGCTGTTTCTCATCTACATGAAACAAGCTTTTCTGTCTCATTGAAATTACTGTCACAGTGATTCCCAGAGGCTTCAACAACAAAACTTTACTTTCTGTATTTCAAAGCTGCTGTGCACTGGGTGGGTTTTGCAGTTGTTTCTTTTTGGCTCCCTATGCCTGCAAACAACAGTTTCTACTGACTACTTTATATTATTTATGTTCAATCTGGTCATTTCTGGGCAGTTCCTGCTGCAAAGAAATCACTGGAATTGCCAGATTGTCCACCCAGTAAGTTAATCAACACATTTAAACATATAATTTGTTCTTATAAATTGAGCAATGCACAGCAGGAGCTGACAGATGAAGTCTCTGGGATAGTCCAATATTAAGACCTGCTAATTTTCCTTTTTCCATGAGGTAACTCTTTGCTAGGGCACAGGACAGACTTTTCAAGTTTTTTGAAAGTGATGCTCAGTAAAGCTCTGACAGGGACAGGCTCCACTGAGACCAACAAAAAACCCTGCCCAGCCCACCTCCACTTCCTCAGGTGTTAGTTTGACTGAAAGAGTGAAAATGTTCCATGGTGGGCACCAGTGACAGTGAGAAAGACAAAGGCAGATAAACCAAAGAGCAGCTCTCTCAGTGGTGAAGAAAGCAGAATTTTACAAAACAGACAAGTTACTTGGACAGAAGCTGTTCTTTACAGATTGCCTTACAAATTCCAAATGGCAACAGTAAATGAGCTCTCAGCTCCTGTGACACAGCTCAAGTTGAGCCAAATGCCACTCTGTCAAACACTGTTCATGGTGCCTCTTACATTTTCCTCTTGATGTTTAACTTAATGTTGCTGTCCTAGAGAAAATATTATTGACCACCAGCAAAACCAAAGTGTTTGGGGCAAACCAGTAAGCTGCCAATTAAATAAAGCAAATGTTCTCATGATCAGATGTACTGTCCAGAAATCAGTTTCATTATTAATTATTCATCCATTACTGTAGAGCTGGCTAAGTTTTCTCCATAAATTGGAAACAAATACCCAGTATGAAATGCCATTATTCACCTTTTATGCTCAATTTTCTTACAATCTGCTAGAAGTATAATTTGTTCCTATTATAAACTCACATATTCTTTAAATCATTCCCCTGTGGAGTCTTGAAACTGAGATACTGATGGATTTGCATTGAATGCCTCCTCAAGCTTTCCAGCCCTGTATTTTTGCACTCCAGGTTTTCCCTCCACTTAGCTGCCTAAGGATTTTACAGTATGCATAAAAAGCTCCCCAATAGTAACTTCTCCACATAAATATTTTGATTACTATTTAAAAGAGGGAGGGATTTGTTTTTCTGTGTTCCTAATTACTGCATCACTTGACTTATTTTTCAAGCACCTACTTAACAAGGCCAGGCTTAATTGAATTGCTCATTACAAGACAGATGAACTGCGAAATACAAGCGTTTTTATTCTTTCATATCATACAGTTCATTTTCACACCTCACATCTTGTGAACCACACCTGATTTTACAGGTTTTTATGCTACAATTGTATGAACACTGCAAATTGCTTGCTGTTCTAAATAAAGATTAAGACTTTTCAAGACTGTCTGATGGCAATGCATGGAAATGACATTTGTGCCAAAGGAAGGCCATTTGCTCTCTGAAAAATCAGACAGCTTCAAGACTTCCCTAGATTAACACTAAATTATATACTATTACTAGAGGTGAGGTGGAAGTAGAAAAATAATAGTTCTTTTGAAGTACTTCTATAAATATTTTGTATTTTAAAATCAGAAGACAAATTAAAATTAAATGTTCAGGTATTTATCTCATTTGTATCAAATTTTGTGCTTACAAAGTGTAAAATTTACACTTATTTACAAGTGTAAAATTAGAACAGTAACCAATCTGAATAAATAATAAGTAATATTGATGAAAGTCTGGCCAAACCTGAGCTCAGAGTGTTCATTTAAACCAGATAGCCAGCATCCTTCACAATATTCCTGTTTTATATATAGCACTGATAGCATAGAGATTATTTGATTTTAAAAAATAAATATTGAAATAAAGGGATCCAGATAATTCCTTCCCATGAACAATTTGAGGTTTGCTGGTATGATGTCATTGTCATTGTTTGAAAGACCTTTCAAATTAATTCTTTCTGTTCAGCATCTCTTAACTAGGTATTATACACTTTCCCTCTGGTGCCTTTCTGCCAATTTAGTAAATTATGTGGGTGAAGAAGCATTTAATTTTCTGCCCAGAAAAATAAAGTCTTCTGTTAAACTAATACAGGTAGAAAGACTTGAAGTTTGAGCAGCCAGGTCCATCAATGTTTAAAGATTTTTTTCCTTTCTGTAGTGTCCAATTAGCTTATAAAATGACACTCCTGACACTTTACTGGAGAACAGACATTTCTAGCCCAGCAAAAGAGGAGAACAGAAAGAATCCAAGTTTAAGGAGTAATAGATGGGAGCAGAGACCAGACATGCACGTGTGTGTTTCTATTCATGTGCACACACAGTCAGAGATACTTCTACAAATCTCTTGGCCAAGACATTGTAAATAGCTCTACAAATTCTAGTTTTACACACACAACTGCTTCTTAACTGTGTCCCTCTCACCTAGAATAGTTTTGAGGAAAGCAGCTGGAAACCACTGCAGTAAATAGGCCTGGACAGAGTTAAGATCCCATTCAGAAAACTCCATCTGCATCTTGTGATTGAGATGCTCTGAGCACTGAGTCTTCACTTTCCTCCTGTTAAAAATAAAGGGAACTTTATGAAAGACATTGCTATAGGCAGCTGTCATTCTTCTGAGAAATTAACTGTACTACTTGGCAAAGTGAGCTTGGCCAGACAGCCTTCCTTGACATAAAAGACAACAAAGAATAAATCTCAACTTCCATTTAAAGCACCTTGCAAATGTGCTTGTTGCAGAACAAAACTTTATAAAGGCTCATCTAGAAACCTGCAGGACCCAAGCCTCTCCCAGCCCTCAGCAGCTGACATTTTTACTCAAGTGTAGATCCAAATTTCAAACCTCAGCAAAACACCATTCAGACAGAAGAGATCGATTGTCACCTGATGCAAGAGCACAGATCTTGTACAAACTAAGTGCTAAGCTAATGTTAAATGAGGCTGAAAAACCCAAAACATCCTTTTGTGACTAAGTGATGGAGGATGATGTTGCTCATGACAGGATGTTTAAAAATAAAAGAGAATTTCAAAAAGTCAAGTTCACACAACTGTAACAGTAACACATTGTGCTAAAAAGCATGCTGTGGTATTAAAAAAAAAACAACAACAAAAAAAAGTGCACAAACACATTGTTTGGTTGCAGCAGACAGCAAGCCCTTAGAGCTTAAAAACCCCACTGTGCTCATGGTATAAAGCCTGAATCAGAGACATCTCCATCAAGCTATGCACTGTGGAAAGATGATCAGTAAGTTCCTGGATGGTCCTTTCAGAGAGGATGGCAATTCTGGCAGAGGAGGAGGGAAACAACCGGGTGGGGAGGGGAAGAAAAGAGAGGTGGAGTACAGGAGGGTATAAGAGGAATAAAGGAATTAAAGTGATCTCTCTCATTGAGAGTGGTCTATCTCATTCCAGACCAACTGCTTCTGAGAAGAAAACTAACATTTGAGACCCTATTGCTAAAATCCAAAACACCCATTAAAACAAAAGGAAGTACTAAAAGAGAATAAAACTCTGATGATGTAAGAACTTGCTATGCCATGAAGATTTGTTGTTACTTTGAAAAGGTCAACACCTTAAAGAACAAATTCCCCACCATTTTCTAAGAAAATAGTCTTTTTCCTTTTCTAAAATTTTTATATGTACTTCTATAAAATTGACTACATTTACAGCACAGATAAATTTTAAATTCAGATTAAATTCTCAGTTGCCTTCAATTCAAACATCTAATATTTCTAAAAAATTATTAATATATCCTCTTGGCAAGCCTACTTCAGCTATATCAACAGAAGAAAGTAGACACACAGAGGATTCCCCACATACAGCATTAGACTACAAGAACAAGTCTCCTGAGCTGGAGGATGATACATACAAGTGTAAAGGAAGACCTCAGTCCTGCCTTTCATCTTGGAAGGAAACAGTAGGACAGTGTTTTCACTCAGTGAAGTTACTCTGATTTACATAGCCAGGAATATAATCACATTTGCCTAGCTCTGTTTCTCACACATTCTATAAAAGATCAAGAGTCATGCTGAAGGAAGCAAAAGTGGACTCCACTTTAAGGGGGAAAAAAAAAAAAAAGAAGTATGTTTGCAAGAGCCCCATACAAATACCTACCCAGTGCTGGCAGCACACTCAGAACTCAGTTTTCAGGGCCACTCATGAGGCCAGCTCAGCTGAAATGAGTCTCAGATCTAAAACTCATTAAAGCAGCAGAGATCACAGTCTCTCCTAGAACAGTCCTTACAGATCTGCAACCACTAATCAGGAACAATTCCCTCAAAGGTTTGCTTGAGTAACAAATCTGAGATAAAGACAAATTACAGCCATCTTCCACTTGGATGCCAAAAGCATATTATTTGGTTGTGTTAATACAAGATTTTAGGGTAAGAGTTAACTCTGATTACTTTTCAACATGGAAACATGGGTGTTTAGCCTAGCTATATAATATATATGTCTCCATAGTCAAGGAAGAGAAGAGCAATCCATCCTAGAAATGGTCATTTTTAGGGACCTGCTTCCCCTCTCCACTGACTAGAGAAAGACTCTGGGGTACTGGCTCGATTTTTCTGTGAATGAATGATTGAGTTGTTGGGTCTGTAAAAAAAATTGGCTTCACAGCTGGACCTGACAAGAGTAACTACTATCTGCAGCTGTATTGCAAAAGACAGCATGACACAATTTCCATGTTTAGACCATATTGAGAAGGTTAATTTAAAATATTCAAACATGGCTACTTCTTGCACAAAGTTCAAATAAATTTCAGCAACCTCCAGTTATGTCAAGACTGAACTACTAGGATAATTATTAATGGAGACTTTAGGAAGACTAAAAATGAATAGAATAGGAATGTTGTCTTTGTAAAATCACTGTTTCTGGTTTTAGTTCTTAAATAAAATCTTCCACCTATCAAGGTCTCAGAAGGAATTTGGGAGAATTATTTTTGACAGAGACAAGTAACCTGTAAAAATCTTCTGATCTCTAGTGGCAGAGAAGCATTTCTCTACATTTTTGAGGAATGAGTGAGATGCAGTAATAGATGCTGCTGGTACAGTGCCTGAATATTAATAACAACTGTACCTCTCACTTCCATGGGCCATAGTGACTTTTATCAGAGAACTGAGAAGCACTTTGAGTGCATTTCTCTTTCTAGAGTGATAGGATCTCACGTGGTGTTGAGTACTTCAATTTGAGGTTGTACAACACAACACTAGAAGTGCTTTAACAACCTGGAGAATTAAGTTCTTTGGCCTCATTGCAACCTCACAAGCAAAACAACAGAGTGATGTAAAGGGATTTTCAATAGCACAAGCACAGTGTAATGCAAAGACAGCCAGTGTGGATTCCAGGGGATGTGCTGAAAGGGCACAGAGCTGACACTGACTTACCTGAGCTGATGTTTCTTATATCACTGCTGCTGTCACCACTAAACAAACTGCATTGTGCCTAACTCCACATCATAAGAGCTCAAACAATGGGCTATCTGGCACTCTCATAGGAAGCTAACCTGAATCTAACACATAGAAATGTCTACAGACAGTAAAATATTGCCTTTTTGAAAACGGGGAAACTTGGAGACTTGTTGGGCTGTAAATGAGAATATTTTGTCAATGTGAAACAGCCCCTCCACACTCAGATTCTCCAGGTAACTGCAGAACCCCAAGTAAAGTTCTTTTAATTTTATTTATTTATTTTTAAATTCCTAACTATTATCTCATATGATCTACTGATAGCTATTTAAACCTGTACATTTCCAGGACCAACACAAATTGGAACAAATTTGTCTGTAATTTCTAACATACCCAGTCTTATACCATTATCACAGGACAAGTAACAGTTTATGACTTACAAAAAACACAACCATCTCAGCCTATTTTACATTAACATCTAGATGATATTAAACCTAAAACAAAAGTGAAAGCTATGTGGGAACAAAAAGTAATAGAACAGCCAGTCCCTGGGAGAAATAAATGAAAAAAACCCTTGAGCCACACAGGAAAATGAATTTGAAACAACATGGAGAGAGAGAGATGGAGCAAGGGAAAGAAGATGGCATAAGGTGTGAACCCACTTTTTGCCCTTAATCTCAAATTTGGGTTAACCTTATGAGGTCTGTGGCTGTATTCCTTCCTTCATATTGATCTCCACTAAGGACCACATGCTCCTGTTCTCCTGTCCTCTCCTGCTCTTTGACTGCCACCTGCCTTCCTTTTCTGTATTTAAAGCATTACATAATAAAACCATATGATGAAGAGGAGTTAAATGCCTGTCTTGGCTCACCCTCATAAAAGTTATTTCTGTTGTGGGGCTTTCTCCCTTTCCTTTCCTCATCTGGCAAATTCCAAACGACTTGGCATTTTCCATTGTGATTCTGTGTGAGCAAACATTAGTTTCTCACCAGGGGTGAGCACGGGGTGGGACAGGTTTGAGATAAAGGCTGGTGATTGTGATGTAGGACCTGTGACAGCAAAAGGAGCTGTGCCCAGCAGTGTCACAGCACCAGCCCAGCCCAGCCAGGCTTCAGGGCACTCTCAGAGCCAACACTGCTGAAAAACAAGGAGTGGGGGAATCAAAGCACAATCAGGGGCAGAGGATGGATGCCATGGAGAGACAGGGCAGGGCTGACAGCACCCTGAGCCCAGGAACCCATGGTGCTCCCTGCTCCATGGAGCTTTCACAGCTCCAGGGACCCCCAGAGCAGCAACAGAGGTTCAACACAAGGTAGGACTTAGCTCTAACACCTTAGTCATTACCTACTCCTTCTTTAGCAATTTTACTCTATCTCTTTCTGGGAAATTGAGATAAGAGGCAGTTTTTGTCTCAGCAGTGTGGCAGCACTGGCACCCACTGCACATTTGTGGGGACAGCAGCAGCACAAGGGTCTCTGCTCCCCTAGTGTCCCTCCTGCAGGGAAGGGTGGCACCTGCCCCATTCACAAACATTCCTGTCTCTGCTCAAGAGCCACCAACATCCCTTGACACTTGTAGCATGGAGAGCTCTCCTCCAGGAAGCAAAGTGAAGCCATGAAGTGATTTCACACAGGCCAGTGGAGCCAGCACACACAGATGATTCCCAGCCTGTGGCAAAGCCGGCAGCGCTCAGCCCAATGCCCCAAAGGTCACAGCCCTGCCTGCTGCTGCCTGTCCTGGAGCCAAAGCACCCACTCCAGAGGAGAGCAGCTCTACACAGACCTGCAGCACTCAATCATCTATTCCACAGAAACAGTTCAACACTTCTGAAGTGGAAGTTGCAAACACAGTTTTTCCTAGTTTATCTGTTTCTGAAAACAAGACATCTGTATGTATTTGGGGGACAAGGGAACCTTTTCAAAAAGATTCAAAAATGTTACCCTGTAGTAAGGAAATAAACAAATTAGGAAAAGAGTACCAGGGTATCCTTGCCATGACCAAAGTGCTATGGATGTGTAATTCCCCCTCACCCTACAAGGAGCTGAGGTGCAGGCACCCCATGGGGCATCCCTTTGGAAATTATTCAGCTGCTGAGATAGGAAAGAACAGTTTTACTTCAGCATACCTACAAACATCAAAGGTAACTCAGCTAAATTAAATAGCTCTGGCAGGATAAAATTAGTATGCAAAATATATAGACTGAATCAACCAGGTATGTCTATGCATAATTTCACTTACAATTCTTAAATATTAAAAAGACATCTCTAAAAAAACCATCCTAAAAGAGCTTTATCAAATCTGCTCTTGGTTTTACAAAGTATGAGAAAGTCAACTACTGAAAAAAAGGCCAGAAACAGTTCACAGTTAGAACTATGAGAAATATTCACATATTCACATGAAGCAACAAAATCTTGTTTGTCCTGTTCAGAGTCTTGAAATATGCTCATCAGTGGAGAACCTGCAAAAAAAGAAATTTCCTGCCTCATCATTCCAACCATGCAACACTTGATGCTTAATAGATTGACCAGAGTTTACAAAACTTTTGTTGAGAGTACACCAAACCAGAGTATATTTGCATGGATGAGTCAAAATCATAAAAGGTACTCAGTGCAACATGGGGCCTGACTGCACACTCCTGAGATGTCACTCACCTCAATTCCACATTTCCAGTTAGAATCTTGGACAACTTGCTCTGGTTATCTTTTGTTCTAATACCATAATTCAATGTGAAATTTAGTGAAACAATGATAACCAAAATACTTTTTCCATGTCTTAGCTACAATCTGCATGAGCTGCTGCTAGGTGGTGTCTGCACCCTGACTGCACTCAAAGCAGTGCCTGGGTTTGGCAAAGACAAAATGCTCTGAAAGTACAGCCTGGTTCACTCACACAAAGCAAAAAAAGAATAGAGAAAAATTCATGGCATTTTTTCAACCATTTCCACTTCTGTGTAAGTATGAGGAAATAAATACATTGCAAATATAGTCATGCTCTAGCTCTCTGAGGAGCAAAGTAATAAATAAAATTAGAAACCAGAGCTGGAAAGGCCTGTTGCTGTCTGGCTTTTCAGAGAACATTTGTGTTAGCAGCCAGGACTTCCCCATCACATGATACCACAAAATGACAAACTTCAGGACTGCACACAAGCTGAGTAGCCAAAGTTACTTTCATCTGTTATTTTCTTTAATGAATAACAGTATCAAAGCCAGAAAAATATGACAGCAGCTGACAGTGTGGGTGGTGATATAGAAAAATACGGAGAAAAGTATTCTAAGTATTTTTCCCCCTAATATCCTATAAACTACATGCATATACCACATGTATTTAAAGGCTGGTGACCAAAATTACTCAACATCAACACTGTAGCTCCCTACAGCCTAACCAGGATATTTATAAACTGGATCCTTGAAGAGACCAAAACCTCTGTCCTTGACTCTGCTTTAATATTATGCCCAAAATTAGGATTTCTAACACTGCCAATATCACATGGGGAGGTTCTGCTGCTCATAACCAATGCTTTATTTTTTTTTTTTTCTCTAAAAGACAATTTTTCCATATACAAGAGAAGGAGGAAATGCCTGTGCAGCCTCAGCTTTGCTTTCTCATGACTTTGTATTGTGACACACAGTTAAAACTTACTCATGGGATAAT
The DNA here is from genome assembly GCA_030060385.1 of Muscicapa striata striata. Lineage (NCBI taxonomy): Eukaryota > Metazoa > Chordata > Aves > Passeriformes > Muscicapidae > Muscicapa > Muscicapa striata. The sequence continues at coordinate 226,478 of JAREIS010000225.1, read as the reverse complement.
TACATTCTCCTGTGCCCTAGGAGCTCCCTGCCTTGTTCCTTGAGATACCAGCATGAAGGAATAATGAAGAACTAATGTCACATTGAACAGCTGGGGTATTCCCACAACCCTTCAGGTGCTTGTGTGTAAATGCATAAACACACACACAGAGCAGCTCTGAACCACAGCCATAAAAGTTGAGCCTTAGCAAGAATAATTCATCCTTAAAATCGTGGATCCATCATTTTTCAGTATTGATGAATTCTTGGCAATTAATTAAATTGCCAAAATTTTGTATGTGCTTCATGAATCTCTGAATTAGACAAATTTTTATAATGGTGAGCAATAAATAGCAACTCTTTAAAGAATCCAGTGCTGTGTACACTGACTGCAGGGCTATTACAGATGTTCCAGATTTGCAAGGGGCAGGAGCTGACATGCAGGCAGAGCAACCATTCAAACTTTCTCCCAGAGCATTTTTCTACATGCAAGCAGCACTCAGGCTCAGTTATTATCAGCAGTGCCTACAGAGCAAGCTCCCCATTCAGAGCACTTTCCCCTCAATTCACATCACAGCTACACTGCCACCCTCAATCCACCCACAGCCAGGGGACACTGTAAATACAAATAAATCTTTCAGAACACTTATTCAGAAACTATGAAATCACATGATAATAAACAACATCGTATTCTATGCTTAAAATTGCTTTTTAAAAGTTATAGTATCTTGAACACTCAAGGACAAAGAAAGAATCTGATAGAGCTCTGCAGCTGGATCTGATATCTTGAACACTCCATTCTATTTTGAAATTTGCTTTTCTTCTTCAAATTAAGTTATCTGTTTATAAACGAGATCTAAACCCCCCCTGGGGTTAATCTAATAAACACAAAATAAAAAACCAAAAAGAGAAAAAGCACCTTCAAAGCTGATATTTGCTCAAAACCTGGAGCAGTTGCCATGGAAATCATATTCTTTTGATCCATAAATATCGTCAAAATAGCATGAGTATTTGAACCTGGTCCAGCTAGTTTGAAATAAGAAAATAAGAGGGAAATGAAAATGACAGGAAAAAAAACAAAGAATCCCAAAAAAAGTTACCTCCTCTTTTCAAGCTTTCTTTCTAAGCCTGTGTTTTCCAAATATTAATTTAAATCATTATTTAAAGATAATTTAAAGTGCTGAGCAGACAAAAGGTTTAAACAAAGAGACGAAATAAAGGGCAAGCTCATTAAATATTACTTAACATATTAGCAGCATGAATACTGCTGTGTGCAGTTATTAGTTGTACACAGTCAAGAAAGTATTACTGAACCTGAACACGTCTGCATTTAAACTTGTGAATACTTCATTTAACCCAGAAGTGTTAGTCATTGTTTTGAGTACTCAAGAATCTTTGCCATAAAGCAAAGGCTTGCATGGAACCTTCACAAACCCCTTAGAAATGTAGAGATGGTGGGGAAGGCTTCACCACACAACTCTGTCCCCTGCACTCCACCCCAGTGAGAGATTGTCCTGCCTGCACTGATTCTACCTCCAGTCTGAAAACACTTCCCCCTCAACTCCATTCTGCACTTTAACTGCCTTCATTATGACCAGGAATGAGCTCAAGAGTTGCCTGCACATTTTTTGTTGATATAAGTAAGATCATAAGTGAGGAAAGCCAGCTGAAGTTGATGAGTGTGGTGCCGTGCCACCCTTCCCACAAGGATCCTCAAGGCTCAGAGATGTCTCAGGCTGGGAGGTGGGGCAGAGCCCATGGCAAGGGTCACTGCACTTGGGAAAGGACACAGGGAATTGGGAATTTACCTCTGTTCCAGCTCAGGTTCTGCAGCTCACCCAGGTAAACCAAGTCCAGGAGACCTCGACTGGCCACAGCATCACTCCCATTACTCCCTGTTTTCCTTCAAGAGCTGAAACAACTGAGCCTAGATTTCCAATCCCTGCATAGTAGTTGGAGATGGGTATTGCCCAAAAGAGGCAAATTTATATTGTCTAGGGTTGTCTGGAAAAATATAGATTTACACCTCATGCTCCTCTCACCTGCTTTCACCCCAGCTTCCTGCACAGGAAGGGCTTGAGGATAACTGGAGAGTTTGCTGGATGCTTTCTTGGAGAGCACACTACAGAACAGCTGCAGCAGCTCTTTTCCCAACAAAGTCTGAAGGCAGGAATAGTCCTTTTCTCTACTTTGAAATCATGCTCATAAAAATACTGTTCTGTGACCTGCTTCATCCTTCAATCTCACCGGTTTCCTCAGACAACTCCTGAAAAATAACTTTGGGAATGAAAGAGTTATTTTTCATTCACTGAACTGGCCAAAGTGTAAGAGATTTTTTTTATTTTTTTTTCTGAAGAAACCTGCTGCTTACCAGGTCTTATTTTATCTTATAAAATGCTGTTTCTTTGGGGTGAAATAAGATCAGTAATTGCTGCCTTACAGCACAACCTACCAGAGCAGAAAGGGGTTTGTGTAAAGCAAATACTTTTCTCAGTGCTGTACCAGAAGAGATCTCCTAAAAGCCTTTACCTCCAGTTGTATAAATTCTTTCTTTAATGATACTGCCTTTAGAGCCAAAGGGCTGTGGTGATGGGAGCAGTCAAAACAAAGAAAAAACTTACACTGAAATATAAGGTCAAGCTGCTAAACTGTCCAGGCTTAGGGGTAAAATAAGTAAGCAAACAAACTGAAAACCCACACACTTTGCTCAACTACACAAAAAAGATGATAAAACAGAAAATTATAAATAACTACATGAAATAAAATGTAAAGAAAAAAGCCCTGAGAACTGAACTGAAATACAACTTAACTATTTTATTGATGATGATGTATCCCAATGGTCAAGTTGCTTAAAATCACCTGGGCTTTCTAAAATGATTTAAATAATATTTTTCAAGAATATGAGAAGAAAGAAGTCAGCCTTGCAAAGCAGATTTGCTAAGAAAGTCTCATTTGTTGTCTAAGAATTATTTTAAAATATTAGTTCTTTATCTCATATCTGAGATCAGTAGCCCCTCCCCCCCAAAAAATGAGATATGTAGAAAAGAAAATCACAAACACCTATATTACAAAATATTTCTGATGTTCCAGTGGAGGCCCAAGTATGTTATCACTGTTTGTGATGTATTCCTTTGCTGTAAGGAAGTCCTGGGTAAGCCCTGAATAAGAAAACCCTGAATAAGAAATCTTCTGTCCCCCTGCTTTCCTTCCTGCACACCTTGCTCAGATCCTTTCAGTCTCAAAGGTTCAAAGGCACTTTCTGCTCCTCCAGCCACCAAGTCCTGGAGGTGTTGGGAGGCACAGGCAGGGCTGGGCAGATGGAGACAAGGAGGGCTCTGGGCTGTGGCTCAGCTGGGAGCAGCCAGCACAGACCCAGGGATCCTGCAGGGCTGGCACTGCCCAAAACTGGGCACAGGACCAGGGGCCACCAGTGCCACCAGCTGGGCAAAGCCATGGCAGAGAACACAGTGACATATTTATAAACATATCCATAGACATGCCCTCCCTGTTTCACCAGGCACTGAGATATCCATAGTAAAGGGGAGTGATTTGTAGTCACTGCTCTGGAACAAAGATATCCCAGAGCAGTTCTCTGGGAACGTGGCTGCATGCTTTTACCAAATTTATACTGGCCAGCAGGGAGGAAAGAAAGATGGAAAAAAAGCCAGGATCCATATGAAATGTGATTTCAGGATCAGTCAAAGAAACACCTGAATGTAAATTTAATGTCATCAAGGACGGGAGTTCTTGCCAATGTCCATCAAAAGATGAGATTAAACTCCATAATAGCTAAACAGTGAATAAAGATATACTTAATACAAGCAGATTTTTTTACTATTAATTAAAGGGGAAAGAATTTTGCTAAAATTCTGAAGCAATTTGTCCTCAGATCATTAAAGACAATGCATGCTTGGGTCACAGTCCTGCAACCCAATATATACAGGAGCATATGCATGGGAATATTGTATGAGATTGTATAAGATTTTGTATGCAAGTCTTTACACACCAGGCTCCTTCTTTACAATTTTCATCTCTATCCTGTAATTTTTTTTTACCCTCAAAACCACTAAAACTTATATACCAGTGTTCCAGGGAATTAATTATGTCTTTTTTGACTGGAAGGTTCTATGCTGCAAATAAAATCTGTTTGGTGTATTAGTGAGAGCTCCCTGTTGGCTTTCTGTATATTGACACTTCTTTCCATAAAGGAATACAGAAATAAAATATTTTCAAAAGTAAGTGCCCCACAGAGTTACTTGAGGCATGTGTTATCTTACTTCTACATATTCCTTGGCATGTGCTTTTTTTTTTTAATAAGAAGTTCCTGAACAAGCACAGCTCAGGAAAGGAAAAACACAGTTCAGGAAATTAAATCTTTTGTTCAGCAAAGGAAAAACAAATTATTCCCATTCCATTTACATTGTGGGACTGTTACGTAGAAAATCAGACTACAGCTTGTTTTCTTTCTATAGAGAGGTAAGCCCAAAAAGCAGATCTTTAGGCAGGCTGATTTATTGTGCTAAGGTATAAATCAGTCAGAAAATGGGCAGCTGGTAGAGGAACTGCAGCATATATGAGTTCATGTACTATAACCAAAAATTACTTATAAGGAAACATAGCTAAAGAGTAAAAGTATTAAGTAAAGGTGATCTGCAAATGATATCAGTTTTCTCTACACCTGCAGCTTTCCCAGCACCCATAATGCACAGCTGGAGGAGGATTGGAGCAAGGCAACACCATCCAGCTGCTCTCCACAAACTCCCTCCTCCAAAACCTGACAGTCCTAGTGTGTCTTTGCTTAATTTCCATCCAAAAATGTGCCAAGATTTTGGTAACACTCCCCATACAATAGCCTCCCAATATCTTTACTTCCAAGAGGTGCATGGAAGACAGTTTATTTTTTAAAGAGAGACAGGTGCACACACCTGATCTGAATTGCTCCTGAGATGTTATCACTAGTCCTGCTTTAGTCTCACTCTGCTCTTTCCCACTCAGTGCTGTATTTCAAGTCCTACCCAATAACAGCCCAGGGAAAGCTGCTGCTTCCTTCTGCTGTGCAGAGTGCAGAGCCCCTTCCCTGGCACAGTATCACAGAATACAGTCAACAGCTGTGGGACAGTTCAGTGGCCACCTTCATCTTCCTCCACCTCAGGTGTGCTGCCACCCAGGCAGGCAGCAGCAGGAATCCACCCCAAGGGCAGCTCCAGAGGCTGCAAAGATTCCCTGGCTCACTCCAAGGGTCAGGAGGGAGCAGCCAAGGCTGGCAGGGACCCCAGGCCAGCTCCAAGCATGGCACAGTTAAAACTCTTCCCTCTGACTGGATTCTCTGCCTTGGCAGCTGGAGAGCCCCAGCCAAGCTGGCTCCTGCAGCAGCAGACACACACAAACTTCTGCACAGTTCTGAGGTTTGCTTTTATTCATTTATTTATGAGGATGGGGAGAATTTGAAAGTATTCCAGACCAAATTCTTCTTTAATTTCCATTCCCTGCAAGCCTAATGATTTCAGTGTGGAATTTCCTGCAACTGTAATGAAATTAGTCCTTTCCTTTGAAAAAATAATCTAAAAAAAGTGAGACTTCAACTAGGACTATAAAAAGAAAATAAACCATAAAAGAGTTCAACACATCCCCTGCATAGAAAAGAAATTAATGTATGCACCCTGTGAACTGGCACCTCCCTTTCACCAAAATTGTTCTCAAATTGTGGCCCTAGAAAAATATGGATTGTTTTAATAAAAGTTGTCCTGAGAAAATATTTGAATTATGAATGGTGACAACATCCTGAGTTATTTCTAAAAAACTGATACAAATTTTCAGACAAGAAATCTTGTTTAGAGGTTACTTAACTGGATAGTATCAGTTATAAACATATCTTTTAGTTTTATCATTAAGTTCTCTGGAGTATTGTTTAACAATACAGAAGAAAGAAAAATTCTAAGTAGAAACCATGAATTTAAAAATCAAAATCATGTCTCATTGAGTGAATGAATGATACCATCATAGAAAAGCTTATTGGAAGGGATCCCAAAATGTTATCTGGTCTGACCTCCCACTATGAACTAGAGTTAATCACCACTAAATCAGATCAGTCTCTTCCCAGTTTTTGTGGGACCCTCCAAGCTCACAGACTCCTGAATGTCTGGGTAATGTCCCCCTGGGCTGCACTACTCTCCTAGAAACTTTTATTTCAATCTCCCTAAAGTTCTACCCAAACCTCTCCAGACACTGTTTGTGGCCATTATTCAACCCTGGTGAGATTGGGTCTGTAGCACAGGGCACAGTTTTGGGTGGCCTAACTCAAAAGGGATGCTCAGAATTTTGGGAAGGGGCACTGAAGGAGCACCACTGTGGGCAGGGATCTAACAGGAGAGGCTGAGGCACTGAACTTTGGGAAGAGGAGCAATTCAAAAGGAACTTTGATGGTAGCTCAGACTTCCAGACAGAGCCAAAGTCTCTTGCAACCAATATTTGTTTGATATTACAGCTCCTGGGAAAAAAACTGTCTTCTCCATGAGCTCCTGGAGCACTCTGCTCATGGCTGCCCACCAGTCCTCTCAGCCTGACAGGAGAATCAGTTTTCAGCTCACCATTATCCATGGATCCCAAGCTCCTCACAGTTCCTAACATTTTATTCTGAGTTCGAAAATAATTCCAATTATTTACAAGCCCCAACAGATGAATTAGCACAATGCTCCTGCCATCCCAAAGGTGTCAATGCAATCACAAGAAACAATATAAACAGGCATGAATTAAAAGCTGTGAACTTTCACAGACCACATTTAGAAAAAATTTCCTCATGCATCATCAACCTTGCTTCATTAGGACTTTTTATAGAATAGCTACATCACTTTGTGTTATGCAAATACTAGGGGAAAAAACACTAGAAAATCTTAAAAATAGGTCACTTGCACAATTTCCAAGTTTTATCATGGGAAAAAAATATAAAAATATCAGTCATATTAAGTGCTGTCTTTTTTTTTTTTTTTTTTTCTAATGTGCCTGTAGTGGTTCTAAGGTGTGTTTACTTCTTCTGAGAGTTCCAGGAGGGCTTTTGTTAAAATAAGAGATTTAAACTTGTTCAGTAAATCTGTTATGATTGTCTGAGCATTGTTAAACAATTCATCATATTGGCAATAAACATTTGCAGCACACACTAAAATGGTTCCATGGGATTTTATAATGGGATGTGCTGAGAATACACAAGAAGAAAACCACCAAAAGAAATCCCATTAGCTTAACAAATTGCAAAAACAACTGCAATCATTTTTTTCTCTGTTGACATAGTATTTTTTCCTAAAATGAAGCAACTGCTTCACAAACATTTCCTTTAAAGAAACAAAAATATCTAACAGCTAGCAAGTTCAGATATTTGGATGCAGATGTCTGCACATCTCATCTGCTACTCCTCAGTGTGGATGCAGGCTTCAAATTTGGGATGATATTTTGTGCTTTACATGGAGAAAAACAGTGAGACACAGATGGAGCCTCCCTGCCTGAACTCTCTATTCCCCTTTGATTTCTGGTCAGCATTTTCAGCATAGAGGGGAATAGATGAACTTTGTGGGCTCTGAAGATCTGCAGACTGTGCACCTTTGCATGTGAGCAGGAGAAGCAGAGGGGAATGGGGGAGGAACTACAGCAGCCCATAAAACTAACTTCATCATGTGAATTATTTTTCCCTGGCACTATATACTCACTTCATCTTTCACCTCAGCTTTCTAAGGGCAATGTGTAAGGGCTGCTCCTATATTCAATGTATCTTTCAAATTTAAAATTATTTTTTTGCTATTTTTTGGGTACGAGTGTTTGTTACTGCTGTTTATTAGATGGGGTTTTTTTGTTTTGTTTACACAAATGGAATCAATACACTCCTGTTCTCATTTCCTTCCCCCTCCCCTTCCTGCCCTCCCCAGGGATTTTCTTGTGTGTAATGGATACTTGATAACATTAGAACTGAATCAACTTTTGAATCCATGAAGGGCTGTAAATTGATGGATGAGAATTTTCTCCCTTACAGAAAAGTTGCTAGAGTGTTACCAAAAGCAGAAGAAAATTCACAGGGGTCCCTTGATATTATTTTCTAAACAGTAGATTTCTTGTTCTGTTTATTTTTTATCTCTCAGGTACTAGATTCATTCCTGGAACAAGCAATGCGTTTTTGTCAAAGGAAATCCCCAAAAATAGCAAGCTATGCAGAAATGTACAGTAATCTTTCACTCCAGTAACCTTAAACACTTATTTTAACAATTAACAACAAGTAAGCTAAGCATAAAGGTGCTGCATATTTAGTGTTTCTGCCATGAATTACAGTGGTTCCAAATGTTTTGTGTACATTTCTGCTTCTCCCACTTTGAAAACATAAAAAATTGATTTTATAAACTAAAATTGATTTTATAAATTGCCAGGTCACACCAAAAATTGATTTCATCTCCACCTGGACATCAAAAAATTATCCTCCCATATAACAAAGTCAAAGCTCAATCACGGTGCATCAATGCATTTCAAACACTAAAAAGCTCTGAGCAATTCATGGCTTGAAAGTCACCACCAGAATGAATGAAAAAGATCAATTAAAACAATAACTACATCTCAGAAGATGCACTGTGCTTTCATAGAAGATTTGTTAAGAGGAAAGAGGAGAAATTCATCATACAGATTATTCACTATAAAGTACTTGCTTAACTATTTAACTTCTCAGAAGCACAACAGCTTGGATTCAAATGTCAGCCAGTTGCAGCTTATTAATACACATGAACATACATTTATCTTGAATGTATCATCTATTTCTTTCCTTAAGATACATGAGCTTGTGACCTTTCACACAAAGTATTTTGGGACAGCAGAAAGGTGTAGAGGAGCTGTCATTCATACACAGCACATGAAATCCACATCATCTCTGTGTGGATTATCAAACTTCTGATATGCATACACGAGGCCACAGAGAGTGAAACAAAAACTGAATCCTTTGAATAGCAGTTCACAAACAGCTACAATTCCACAGAAATGTAAAACCAAGCAGAGTAGCCAAAATTTTTTTCTGTTCTAGAGCCTGTGTTAGAGCTCTTCAAACCAGGGCAGCTGTAAAACACACTTCATGGAGACAAGTCCTATGACATGTTTTAAGAAACCAAACTCTATTATTTGAAAAAGCACTGCAAGAGCAGCCCTTGAACTGAGACATGGGTTCCTGTGTACAGCACTGGCAAGTGTCACAACCAGCCTGCCCAGCAGAACATGCTCACAGCCAAAATCCACCTCTCCTGACCCAAAGAAACCCCAACCAAATGTACCAGTGAGCACAAGAGAAGCTGTACAAGGTGTACGTTCATTGATTGCTCAGCCTCTGGAAAGGAGCATCCACCACAGTATTCTGTACTCACCCAGCAAAGGTTCTTTTGCTTAGTTTTGGGTGAAGGCAACCACTTGCCCTTCACCTAAAAGCTGTATTTTGAAGCCTAAATCTCTAACATAACAAGAAAATCTATTTTTTTCTAGAGTCGTTCAAATACAACCTGTGGGACAACTCACACAAATGTTATTTAGGGACATAAATGAAACAAATTTACAAATACTTCATTTATACGTTTGTGAATAACTAAATTTCAAACCTTTGGCCATGACTTCAGTGCAGTTTCTCTAGGTGAAAACTTTGTCTGTTCTAAGGTACATCAGAGATCAAATATTCATCCCAAGATGAATAATCTTCTAGTTAGCATATTTGCATTTTCTCATAAATAAATCATGAATTATTCTTCAACTGACAGGGGACTTAATCTCTCAGCTTTGCTTGAAATTACATGTTTTAATGTCTGAAACAAAAAAAAAAAAGGCCCCTTCAAGACTTCATTCAGTGTAAAAAGCTATTATCTTTTTATGTCTTCCATATATCTAAAGTGCAGAAGACAATGTATGATTTTTTCACAAAATGGATAGAAAATTAACATAAGCAACAAGAGTTTTGTTGAAGCATTCTAGAAACATAGTAGAGAACTAAGAGGAGGCTCTCCTATAGTTAATCCTGGGAAGGTTAAAGACAGAATTTTGTAGGTACTTTAGTTAGCTGAGATTTATAACTGCAGTGCCCATATTGCTTTAAGCACCAAGTCTTTCAGCTTTTAAGGCAGCTGAGTTGCTTTGTGTACCCTGCATATCAGAGTGCCAGAAAAGATGCTGAAATTGGTACAATTCAATAACTATTACAATACAGCCAGTGGGTTTTCTGACTCAAGCCCAGCACAACTTCTCTGGTAACGTGGCATTAAAAGAAACATACACAGAGTGCCAGGTTAATTCCAGAACTGCCAAATTCAAGGTGAACAGCCATAAAGTCTATATCCAAGAAGCAGTGAAAATGCAGTGCCCTGAGCATTTGACCTCGTTTTAAACATTTTGCACATTTTCTTTAACTTCTTAAACAAATAATTTGCAGTTCTGACTCTCCAGAAGATCATGCACCTGATTTATATGAATCCAGGATATTGCCATTGTGTCTGCTCTTTAAAAAGTTTTAAGGACACTAAGACATCTCACAGAAATCCAGAAAAATTAAAAGAAAAACCATTTGGGTGATGAGGCTTTTATTGAGGGATGATGAATCTTCTACTGCCCCTAAACAGCTCCATTCCAGCAGAGAAGACAATGTAGATTTTTTCCTATAAGTTTTTGAATGCTGTAAATGCTCAAGTGGATAACTTTGATGCTTCTAAAGGCTTTTAAATGATCTTACTTTCAGAAGTGTAAACTGATTCTTCGAAAACTGTTAGTGATAAGGCACTTGAATTTTGACACTGTCACTTAGTGCTTTTGAAACAATTAGAACTTGCTGCAAAGTAGTCAAATGTATTTTGAAGTTTGGCTTGAAAAATAATTACTTTTAATTTCCCTATCAGTGAATTACAGGATAAACTAGCAATCAATTATTACCACAAAAAATAGAAATGTATGAGGGAGTTAACATTCAGTGAGAAGAATGCAGTAACCTTTAGTTATTTTAGCTGGAAATGTAATTAGCTGAATCAAAACAAAATAATCACAGCCATTCACAAAGCATAGATAGATGTTTAAGGCAATTTTTGCTTCAGACTTGGTGTAAGAAAATTGGTTTGGCCCAAAAGAGATAAATGTTTGTTTTCTGAGGTGTCTAAGCAGGAGGTTACCCCAGGCTGGATACTGCAAGTGGAGAAATCCAAGCAGAGGAAAGCAAAGCAGGATTGACTGAACCCCTTCCCACAGCATCTGCTGCTTCCTTAACCATCAGCTCAAATTCAACTTGGGCAAATGCTCTAAAAACCACGCCCTGCATCATCACCCACAGTCAGGAGGGAGTTCCTAATTCATTGCATGGATACTGAGTATCTAATAATTTGACTTTATTCTAAATATTGCTCTTCTAAAAATAACCTCTTGTAAAGGTCTGCCACCAAGCCCACGGTCAGAGCCCAACCAGGGAGCCTGTAAGCCAAGTGACAGACCTGTGCAGGGCCACTGCAGCCCAATCCTGGGAATTCAGAGCGCCCCAGAAACCTTGGAAAGCTACAAAGATGCAGGAGATCCCTAAGAGCCACGGAGCTGCTCCTCACCAGGAGAAGATTAATGGTGTGCATGGAGAGGGAAGGTGCTGCAGCAGCTCACAGCAGAGGAAAGAGCACTCACAGGTGACAGAACAGTAATTCCTTGTCACAGGCAAGAGATTCCTCCCTGCCTGGGAGGCTCCTGGAGGAGCAGCCACAGCTGCAGTTGTGAAAATGGGGAATGTTAACAACACTGAGCAAAGAAATATTATACAGCTACCTAAAAGCAATGTTTTCTCTCTCAAGGGTCTAATCAATCTAGTCTGTCTCAATCTACATGAAGTCACCCAGCTCATATTCGAAGCTCCCAATGTTGTCAGTAATTATGCAATAAGAAAAAGATACTTATTTTTTAGAGTCACTTTTCCTTGCAAATATGCTTACAAAGGCATTCTACTGTTGTGTTTAGTGTGCAGCCTCGAAAACAAGTTATTAGTCTTGTATAACATCAAAAGTCACCTTTACTAAGGAAGGGAATCTAAAAATATGGTGAAAATATGATTGCAAAACTTAAATGTACACCTGTCAACAGCTACCATTTATATTCATGTTAGTGCCATCAACCCAAGCTCCCACAGAATAAAAAAATATTACAAATAGTGAAAAATGTGACGTTTCAAAGAAGCATATTTTGCTTTCCTATATTACCTAAATATTCCATAAATGACAAAAAAAATCTCCTTAAGACATAGCCCAACAATGATTAGGTGGGCTGAATATCAAAATCCCTCTTCAGCCATTACATAATCACTATTACATGTTTTTGATCCACTTCTTTAAAATATTCTTATTTTATTACATAAGGCCAGAATTTTTGTTTAATTTTAAAACCAGCAAAGAAATATATATGCAGAAAACCTGACTTATTATAAATGCAGATGTTTAATCAGTTTTCACAACTTTTTCTTAATTATTGTTTACACTTAGTTACCTGCCACTCAGGCATTCTGCCCTGGGGCCTTCATAGCAATTTCTCCATCTATTTAGAAGCTCTGAGATAGAAATGTAGAAGCTCAGCCTGAGCATACAAAAGGGAAAAAGTTACAAATTCCTTCAAGTGGCAATGTTTATTTTTATTTTTCCAGCTGTTAAAACAAAACATGTTCATTTCTATAGCATTACCTTAAAAAAAAAAAAACTATATTTTTCCTTTTCTTCATGTTGCTGTTCTCTTAGCCCTCCCTCATGCTATTGGTTCATACAGACACAAGCATACCTTCACCACAGCTTCAGCAATCAATTATCAGAAAGTTATGTAGTCTGGATGAATAGTATATTGGAGAACACAGTCAAGCAATTACTGAAAACAGCATCTATTGCTTGCCTAGTTAAGTTATTAAATTTGCAAGAGAATGTCTAAGTATTTAATTAGAATCTGACAAATGTGCTTATGCAGGGAAGTTACAGCTTTACAAAATATCAATTAGTATTTTAGCAATAAATTGTTATCTTATTATCTTGCTTTAGTAGTTTTGCTAAATGCCATTTAAGAGACTACCAGCTTTATAACCAGGATAACAGTGGCAGCTCATCTGGAGAAAGAGCAGACTATTTCTACACCCACATTTAAGAACCAGTCTTATCTTTAATTGTAGCACACCTGCTGCTGCCACTGCAGTCACAACTTACCCTTTTTCAGACTGAGTTTTTCAATTCATGAACCTTTCCTCCACACAAACTGAGGCTAGAGACACTACCTGGAGAAAATCAGCTGGCACATTTGGGTAGTTCTTGCTGCTGCTTTTCTCACCAGTGTTCCCTGAATTCTCAGGAGGAACAAATGACAGGGCAGGTGTGTCTCAGATTTTGGATTATGCCCTGTGCCTTGATTAGCATGTACAAATATACAAGATGGAAAGGGGAGGTGAAAACTCAGGAGAAAAACTCTAATCTCTTGATCCTAATCTCCTACCTCCTTAGTAACTGTTTCCATTCTAGAGCTGCCAGTATTCAGATTCACTTTTTCTTTGTGACTTTCACAGTATTCCTCCATGATTTCTACTTTCCCAAACAATCAACATGCACACACAGTAACTTGAGCTTCTCTCCAGTTTGCCCACATAGAAAATGCAGTTGAATATTCAGGTTTTTGGGTTTGTTTTGGGTTTTTTTAGCAAAAAAAAAAAAAAAAGTGAAGGAAATAAGAAAATACAAACATTTGTGGTATGAATGGTTAAAACTCTCCTCAGTGAAGCATAACCAACATTGTGATATAATTAATTTGTTCCCCAAAAATGTAGCAAAAGCATAGGGGTGAAAATAGACAGTTTCAAACACATTTGAGGTCTTTGCAATCATGACCATTACCTTCCAACATCCTTGAAAAAGAAATACTCATGACACTAGTTTAACATAAGTAGATCTCAGGAGGTAATTTTTTTAGCTACATCACTAATTCCAGCACAAAAAGGAAATAAAAAAATTAAGAGCAGCATAGAATAATTTAGCAGTACCTAAAAATGTTTGCATTTTCTGTTATCAGCATCGTGTTGTTCTGCTATACCTTCATTTAACAACAGGACTGTGGAGGAGTAGGTTAGTTTTGCCTGAGGTGATGGGTGAGGAGGACTGAGAAAAGCATCAAGAACATCATTTCCTCACTAACAAAGTCACAAGTTCGATTCTCTCCTCACTGCAGTTAGACATGCAGTCTTGCAGGATGCCAGGGAGGAGGTGGTGTCATTTACACTTCTGCAGAATGTTGCCTTCAAAATGGAAAAAGCTGGCAATCCTTTGACTGAAAAACAGACCCAGACTTGAGCACTGAATACAGAATAACACCACTACACTGCCTCATTAGCTTCCAACTGAGCAGTTTAGACTGCAGACATGGTTAGCAGGCATGCTAATTACAAAGAGACAACACAATGAGTCTACCTCACTGAATATCCTGCACCAAAGTGCCTCAAGGATGGCAGTGAATTTCTTACAGGGCCCAGCAATCAAACAGCGATAGACAAAACTAATGGCTTGGTAAAGAAAATAAGAATAGTTAAAAGAAAACCGTAAGGAGTGATTAAGATCCACCTGTTAATTACAGTGCTGAATTGATTTATCTGCTTTAAGTAGGTTGTTTATTCGTATCCCTACTTAATTTTTCTCACAGTATGAAAAAAATGGAGCAAGCTGGAAAACTGGAAATTATTGTTTACAAACCACTCCTTTGTTCCTGAGATAGAAACTATCCTTTTAATTTTTTTTTTTTTTTTTTTTTGCCAATGTAGATTTAAATACCCCACTCTGGTGTCAGTATCTTCTATTTCCATCTCTCTTGTTCATCCTGTAAGGATAAAGAATCATTCAGTCTGCCAGCTGTGCTTAGCAGCTTCTCCACAGCCTGTGCATTTCTTTGCCTTAGAACCCACCCAGCACATTGAGCACCAGAGCAACCTCAAGAGCCTTCAAGGTTTCCTCTGGCTTCCTAAGCTTCTGGAGAAACTGGATAAAGTGATTGGGCACAGTGGCCTGTCATGAGCTCACTGTCAAATGCTGATGCTCCAACTCATCCTAAGGCTGCTGGACACAATCCTAAAGGATATCCCAAAGGACCTGTCCAGCACCAGCAGCCATGAACTGGAGTCCACTGTCAGCCCAGCTGGCCTCATCCCCCTGGTCCACACCTGACATCTGGGAGCACACACAGTTCAGTGCTTTGAGCAAGTAGCCACCAATGAGCTTCAAAAATAGTCCTTCCCTCTTAAAAAAAAAAAAAAATCTTTGATGATAATTTCTGGAGTGTAAAGTCCTCTGTGCCCTTGAGGAGTCACACAGGCTATCTGTATTCAGCAAGCCAGGTTTATGAACTCCTGGAGCAGCTCATCTTGCACTGGGGGAAGTCAGTGAGGAGTGTGAGGATTGACCTGCTGCTCTTTGATCATCTTTGAGGCTCTGCCACCGCTGCTGCCCCATCACTCCACTCCAGCCCTGCCGGGTGACCTTGTTGCCAAGGTAACCTCTTCCCTGACAGCAGGATTTTCCTGCTAGGAGCTGGGTTGTTGTCTCAGATGTTTGTATTTAAATAGAAGACCATCTGCATTTAATGACCTTCTCTTATTAGGGCTTTGCTCTCCTTTCACCACAACACAGAAGTGAGCAGGCACTGAAGAAGGTAAAAGGTCAGGCATCCAAAATAAAGTCAGCAGTTTAGCAGGGATGGACACAGTTCATTGGGAAGAATGTATTAATTCTTTATGCATCAGAGACCTTCACATTGTCAGAGGAGTGCTTTGTTAACTGGAAAGGAGCAATAAGCTCTTTCCCACGATATGCTCTGCTGCAAACTGATTAAGTGACATGGAACTAATTACAGTATAAAGTGCTTCCTGTTCTCTCAGAGATGGGACAGCTAAAGGAGTAATAGTCACTAATTAACAATTGTTTCAGGCTACTAGGTTTAAAAGAATCTAGAGCAAAAAACATAAAGGTTTACAAACATGTCCTATGCCTATTGACTTTAAGGTGTCCATAACACCATCTTCCTTTATTTCTTACTCTGCCACCTTCATACTAGGTTACAGAAACTACTCTCATATGATTATAATCATCCCAAAATGTCCAGGAAGTGCACTGCTCCTGCTTTAGTGCCACCTCCACACCAGTGAAGGGAGACAGCGACCCCAGGGAAATGCAACAAACTGCCTCCTGAACACATCTTTTTCTGTCTGTTGAAAATACAAGGCTGGAAGACAAACTTTAGCTTTAGACTTCAATGTTTCAAATGTTAAACTTTGGTAGGATCACACTTAAATCATTAGGAAATAAATGCATTTCGTGCCAACTGGAGGAAAGAGCACCATGTCTAAGCAAAAAGAAAGATAACTGCACAATGAAGGAAGTAAATTGTTTTCACAGACCACCATGCACAGAAAAGGAAATATTTCACTCTTGCAAGAGACTTAGCTTGGATAACAAAGAAAAAGCATTGTGATCTTAATAAACAAGTCAGTATCTAGGTGCACAATCTGGAAAGACTATAGCCTCCATCTTCTGTGAGGAATTAGGAATCCATTAGATAAAACTGACACTTGCTGGAGAGGGATATCTTCAGAATAGTTTCAGTGTCCTTCAATTTTATGATGATTTGTTTGACTTTTTTCCCTCTAAAACACTTCTCATTTGAATGTGTACACTGGGTCAACCTGTCTAACTGAAGCCCAGTACTTGGATGGGCAAGCAGCCTGCTGGTGATTTGCTGCTCTGTGAATCAATGCTTTGCAAAACAAGGTGTAAGTCTGTGCTGAATGAAACTCCATGAATACTCTTAAAAGCAAACCCCAAAAGCCTTTGCTACAATACCACATTTGCCATATAAAAACATGCATGTGCAAAGAGAATGAAGTGGCAGTAAACCCTACAGCAGTAAAGAAATCAAAATTACTTTATTAAATTTAATAACTTCTGGGTATCAACAACTGAAAATCTAACATACAGTGCCACTTAAGCTGACTGTTGGGACACATTTTCTATTGATATTTAAAAATGTATATATAGTTTATGGCTTATTGGTATTTGGTCAGTTGTCACCTCCTGAGAAGAAAGCATACAGACAGTACTAAACCATGCTATATTGACCTTTTCAAAATTTTCAAATTCTAGTTCTTGGCCATTCCTTTTGTTTCCTCTGTCTGCAACCTTAATATTCTGTGAGCAACAGAGAAATGGAATGGTTGCCTTCTCCAAACAAACACACTGCTGTAAAGGTTAAAGTAGTTTAAGAGATTGCTGCTGCTGTTCTGCTGTCAATTGCAAACTGTACTGGAAGCCATGACTGGAAGGTGCTGCTCAGATGAGAACAGGGAGAGGAAATAAGGAGTGACAGAACTTCAATTCATTTTTGTAATAATGAGCTTTACAAACTTTTCAAGTCTCTCTCAGCAATCTATTAGTAGAAGAGGGAGCTTGCAGGTTGTCCAGCTGATGCTAATGCAGTACTTGGCTGTTTAGTTTCCAAGTCTTTTTTAATAGTGCTATGTGTTTAGCTAAACACCAATTCATGAAAGTTTAATACATCACATTAGCATAATTTCACAAAGTGGCTGTTGCTGTGCAGTCCTACAGGCACATATTTTGATGTCATACTGCATCAGGACCTGAGCATCCTCACATTAGATTTCTCACACAGATGTTCATAACTTTTCTTTGGTCACACTACTGGGAAAGGGGGTATTAGTTCCCACTGAAAGCTTGAAATGAAGAGTTGGCAACATGGCAAAGCAATGCATTTGTTACTTGGCAGTGTTACATATTTCTACTGAGTATGTTGCCACTGTCAAGATAAACTAACCAGTTCTAATAACATTAAAAGTACTCATTGACACAAAATGTGTCAATTGCTATAAATGATTTTCATTAGAAATTGCTCACAGTATTTTTTTTTCCTTTTTACAATAATTAAAAACAAATGGCATAACAGCTTTTTTTTTCCAATCTGAATGGAAAATAACTATAAAAATTTAAAAAACATATGAAGGCAGGGAAGGGTGACCTTTCAAGTATGGACTAGCTATTCCACATACCTTTGGAAACACTGCAAGAGTTAGTCATAACTACTAAGCTTCACTCAGTGCAGGTCAGGAATAACTTTCCTCAGTATGTTGTCATATGTCTTTTGCACTTTGTTACTCAGAACCTTGCAACAGAAAATGCATCCTTTAAATAGATCCAGGAACATGCTGGTACTTCAATGGTTTTTTGCAGTCAAATCGTCCAAGCTGCTGTCTCATTAAACGAATTGAAGCAACCTCCTTGCCAATATGCATATTTAAAAGTGTCAGTACTAATACAGATAATTTATTCAAAAAACTTCCAAGCAGCAGCTAATCCTCTGATGCTCTGCTCTCCTTTCCCACATCACCCAGGGTTAAAGGTTTGACAGTCTCAGCTGTCCCTAAGCAGAGCTGGGGGAACATCTCCCATGTGGGAACTTTACACATTTTCTTTTCCACTCTGCTTCCTGGGACCCTGCTCAGGAGGATACAAGCCTACACTAATGGCAAAAGTCCTGTCCTGTACCCTTTTTAGTCCTATCATCAAGTGAGAGAGGAAAAAGTCCTACTTAGAGAATGAAACTGCAACTTCCCTTCTCCCCTGTGGATGCTCCCTGGCAGGTATTTACTGACTAAGCCAGAGAAATACTCTTTTCAGTTGTTACTTTTACGCAGGAACATAAACTCTAACATAAATATTTAATTAAGCATAATATGAAGCTCTAATAATGCACTCTTTACCGCCAAAATTTAAGTTAAAACCAGCAGAAACTTTTTGAGAAAATTAATGCCCAAGTGCTATAATTTTGCCCAGTGTTCTAAAATCTTGGTTGATTGAATGCATCCTGAGGGTGAATACATTGAACCAAAAATAGCAACTAAAGGGGATTTTCAGGTTTGCTTTGTATTAACAAAACTAAAGACATTTGCAGCTAACTTCAAACCTACTACTCCCTGCTCCATATACTTTTGGAAACTACTTCCATGACTCTTCAAAACAGCTGGAAAGGTGACGAGCCTTGAAACTACTACAATATTTTCCCCTTTATCATTTCCTATCTAAGAAATATACATAAATTAAGAGACTCAGCTGTAGTTCTTGACAAACAGAGGGACAACTGGAACAAAAAGTAATGTAGGGATACCCTCATGTGTTCCAGCTCCTTACAGAGTTTGATTCCTAAAGCTCTTTCCTGCAGTTTGTTTATAAATTTTGCAGTTTCTAAGCTCCACTAGACTTATTCTGAGTTGTTTCAAGTTAAGCTGTCAGAGAGCACATCCTGGCATTCAAGGTGACTCAAACACAACATGCACAGCCTAGAGAAGGTGCTGCAGCAGCAAATACCCTCTGTGGAGCTCATGCTAACTCCTCCTGCCAGCTGCACTCCTGATAGCAGTGCAATCACAGCAGCTTCCACCACAGAGGAGGAGCCCAAATATTTCTTATGGGTTCCTGCATTCTCTGGAGAGCTCCCAGTGCTGTGACTAACATATTATCAATTTATTTAAACTAAATCTGACACATGTATAAAGGAATTGCAATCACTCTTATCAGCTTAAGGCAGGAATACCCTGAATGATTTTTTTTTCAGGATTCCAGCTGGTTGCATGCATTAAGAGTATTTATTACTGCTCAAGGCTAATAAGACTTGCATAACTGCCCCTGAGGGACTTGGAATCATTGCTATCATCTGGAGGCTCAGACACCAACAAACTCATCCAAGAAAGTCATGTTTCTGCAGCACACAGAGCATGTTTAAAAGCTAAAATATGTTACACATTTGGAAGCATAATAGGATACACATGCTGAGCATTAATAATCCTTTCAGAAATTTATCACCAACTTTTAATTTGAATGCCAAATAACATTTGATTAGAACACTTAGCAAAACCGTTACCTATTTCCAGAAATTAAATAAGAGTAGAAAACTCTGCCTACCATTTATTCTGCAACAGAATTGATATCAAGTTCACATATCATATAATCTGATGGCCCTGTGAGGTTGGAAGGGACCCTCTGGAGATCATCTGGTCAAGTCACCCTGCCCAGAGCCACCTAGAGCAGCTGTCCATAGCTCTGTCCAGCCTGCATAGGTGTGTGGTGCTAAATCTCACTCTCCCTTTTCTTTAGATGCTGATTCCCATTCTTAGAGAAAGCCCTGGAATTACTAATGAAGAAAGACTGACATGCACTGTCCAAATTAAAATAGAAGGAAAATACAAACAGTAACAAACACATAAACACCAGGAGGTCTGCCACTCACTGGGGAGTAGGAACAGTCACTGCAAAGCTTTTCAAATCAAAGGAATATGGAGCACTTACTGAAGTGCAGACAGTTAATCAGAAAACACTTGTTTGTTTTCTGCTCATTTGTTTTCAGATGACAAGCCCAGCACAGAAATCTTGTCTTCAGAGGACTGGTTTGCATAATTTACTCATACATGAACTGAACAAGAGTTTCCCACTGCAGTAGCCCCACATTGGGCCATGCATTTCCACCAAGACAGAGCTCAGGCCAAGCTGCATTTGTAAATAGGTGTTGAACATCTCAAAAGGAGTACACAAGCAGAGCTTTGAGTATTGTTTATTTTGTAATTTTCTAGCACAGCAGCTCACTTAAAATTCTCATGCCAATAGTTAAAAAACGTGCACACCTTTAAATATTTCAATAGATAGACTCAAACTATTCTTTTCCTTTCTTTAAATATGCTTATTATTATATAATAAGCAGTATCTGTTTCACAGCAGCATGCATAAAGTACCTAAAAACAGACGTGAATTAAAAAGCTAAAATGGCACTTTGTTATTACCCTTAGTATTTGTCACCCTGTCTTTCATCCTTTTGTATTCTGATAATCCAAATCTTTAAATCCTTCAAGAACTCATTTGGGGTTAAGAAAGATTTAGTTCAAAATGCTAAAATTCCTCCCACAAATCTATCCCTTCATGATAGTACATAAAATAAAAAGTATTTTAAAAACATGCATATAACTATAAGAAAAAATTTAATGAATGATGAGTGTTCAGTATTGCACAAACATATTTCACAATAAAGCCTGAAAGGAAAATGTAGAACTGATAACTTCTGATAACTATAAGATTTCAATACAAGATATTTGAGAAAATTTAAACTACAGCAAGCTTATTTCACAAAAGTAAAAAAAAAAAGTAACATGGAAGAGACATCTCTTTAAAAACTAGAAAATTTTTAGGCCATTAATCAGATGGAATAATGCAGTTATGCCACTTGTTGTTGTGCCAAAAGACTAGATATGTGCAAAGAGTGAACACTGAGTAGTTGGTTTCCTCAACATTCTTCAACAGAGAGAAGTTTCTAAAGTTAATCAAAAGCTAGTTATGGGTAAAAGTGAACAACATTGAGATGGTGCTGTAATCCAGACTGTTTAGGATGACAAGACCTTACACATGTACAGGTGTTAGCAAAGACAGCCTCGTGCATCCCCCATCCAGACCATCCCACTGGCCATGTCCATTGCCAAGGAGGAACAAGTGGGGGACAACCCTTCCTGCTGCATTTCATCAAGGTTGTTTTCACCAATTTTCTTACCACAGTTGCTTCCATCCCACTGGATCACAGGCAGGCACCCACACACCTCCTCCAGCCCAGGGCTGTGCCAGAGGTCCCTAAAACACCCAAATATTTCACAGACTGTACAGCACACTGCCTGGTAACATGTCTGCAGTCTCAGGTGCTGAGCTAGCAAGTGGTTTCTCCAAACTTGTTATTCTTGGCTGCTTCTTAGAGCTCAGCAGCAGCAACAGCAAGTGGCCTTCCATGGCAAAGATGAAAAAATTTCAAAAACAGTTATCAAAATGCAGTGTCCATTGCATACAAAAAGTTATATGGTATCAAAAGTCTAATTTAGCAATGCTATGAGATGAGAAAGCCTGAAAATGATAAAGATCTGCAGGGAATCTGGGCCAGGAACTGGAGCTAATTTCAGCTCCTGAATGGACACTGCAGAGCACAGGGAGTGTCTGGGAAGACTTATGTTCACTTACACTGGAATGAGTTTCCAAGGCAGTTCACCAGTGCTATCTGGGCACTTACACTTCTTTTGTGAACCTGAAAAACCCAGCACAATATTGCAAACCATGGCATTCTGGTCTCTGTACCCCCAGAACAGCTTTAACAGTGCAGTGGGGAATTCCTGTGAGCCCACTTGTGTTTCCATGCTGCTGCTGACCCCCAAACCCAACCCTCAGTCTGGCTTTTGTAAGCAGTCATTCTGCAAGATAAACATTTTACAAGTTATCTGCAAAGAACTGTGGGAATGCTTCAAGGCTTTAAAATGAAAATTAGTGCAAAGGATTGTGTTTGGGTTTTTTAGTAAAAATAATAAAAAGTCAGTGGCAAAATGATAACAGAATTATGAGCATGTAGAAATAATTCTTCTACTGACTAAAACTCAAAGAGGTCAATAAAGAATAGAGAATAAGGGCAATGAATAAACCTGATTCATATCTGGATAAAACAAAGTATTACTTAGCACAGCTGGAAGTAGACTTTGATGTAAGATTATGAAAAGTACAATATGTTGAAGCTTACAAAGTTGTTCTGTGGTTAATAGTAATAGAGGGTGAAATGAGAGCAATACACATGGGTTTCTACCCCACTGCAGGCCAGGCACTACCAGCTCATTATGTCCTTGAACAGTCATACTTAACTAAACCAATGCAAACTCATATACTCAGTGACAAAGGAACCACAAACTTAAATTATTCACCTTAATTTTTTTTCCTCCCAACATATCATAAATCCATACAACCCTTTATGGCAAAACAAGAAAATCCAGCATTTCCAGAAGACCAATCAAAAGAAAAATGATGCTACTACACAGCAAAAGTCAAAGAGGGCATAATGATACAACATCACCCTGGAACAGACAGGACAGCTCCACTGTATTAAACTCTTGTGCAAAGCAGCTGTATCAGCAGGGAAATATCTCTGTTTCTTCTGACCATCCCTGATGCACAGCACAACACAATTACACTGTAATTTCACTACAAGGCACCTTCTGGCCCTGCACTGGGGAAGCAAAAACCTCCCTGTTGCACAAACCCTGATGGTGCTCTCCAAGTTTTCTGCAGGTGTAAGTGAGAGCTGTGCTCCTCTTCCCAATCCTGCTCTTTGTTTCTGGAGCTCAATAACTGGACCAAGTTAAGCATGACCCAAAGCACAGCCACAACCCCAAATGAGCTGTGGCCTGTAGCCAATGCACCAGCCTCTTACTTGGAAATGAAATTGAGGTAGAGCATTACTGACTGCTGAAATATCAAATTTGATCTAAGTGACATCTTCCAACTCTTCTTTCCTAAGATTCACTAGGTATCTTTAAATCCTGAAGATGGCAAATGACAAATCAATGAGGATGTGACACAGAGAATATATCAGAAAACTGTTAAAAAAAAATAAAAATTGTTTCTCTTCAGGCACAGTGAATACATGAGCCCAAAGCCTTGATCCAGATTAACATCAATTCTCACTTTGTGCATAATTTATTTAACTAGTAGCTTTCCAGGAGTGAAGATCTCTTCAGTTTGTACCATTGAGGTGAGTTCAAGGTATTTACATGCTAAATACAAAACTGTCTTCTGCAACATGAACTCTTATTTTCATATCAACAGCAATACAAGCATGTTTGCACCAGAAGGAAGTCTTAACATATGAGTCAATGTTCACATGCAGACCCAGCCAGCCTCAGCAGATGCCAGGTGACTTGTCCTGGCATTAGGTGTTTATTAGCTGTCACCTTGTCTGTCAGATTGTCAGAAATATTTCATCCAAATTCCAGGATACTGAAGCTCATAGCTCCTAATGTGCTGATATTATTAGAATGTGACTTGGAGCAGAGTGAGGCACAGCATTCTGTAACTTCTAATCAGCCATCCTGGACCTCCCCCTACAAAATGAATATTTTTTTCTTTAATACCAGCAGATGAGAATATTCAAACTCCAAAGCATCACAGTGTTTGCAGATTACATACAGATGATCACAGGCATAACTATTGGCCTGATTTGCCCAGACAACCCAATTAGACTCTCCATGATGCTGGACATTGAAGTCTCTTGCTCTATCAGCTTTATTTCCAGCAGGCTCTTTTATTAATAATTATTTTAGGACCTTTTAATAACAACAGCTGTCAGCTGCTCACAACACTGGCTCCCAGAAAACCCAGTCCTGCTTCCATTTCAGGATGATTTAAGAAAAGAAATTTCCAGGTCCTACAAACTCTGTTTCTGTTTCCAATTCTAAGTTCACAGTTCTGTCACAGTAAAGGAAAATTATATTCCAAAAGCACTAATAAGATGTTTTCCCATAGGATTGCCTATCAAATTTCAGTTGCCAGAGACATATTTATTCCCTACTGCATTATTTCTGTTACAGAATAAGTCTCTCAGGAAAATTTAAATTCAAAGAGATTTCAATAAGCAAAACACCACTGTAAAGAAAACTTACTGACATGCATTTAAAGGAAGAAATATGGGAGAAATCCCAGCTACAGAACTCTCCTAAAACCCTGTGAAGAGCTGAGACACAATCAACAAGCATTAGAGAAGAACAGGACTGCCAGAACTCCTGCTTGGACTCAGCTGCAGAGTCCAGGTCACAGAACACTTGTTGGGACTGAAGGACTGCAAGGCACCAAGGGAGGAAAAGCACCACTTGTGATGGGAAATGAACAAAAGCTACAACACAAAATCTGCAGAGAAGGTGTATGAGGCACTTGAGTACATCACAGTGTGTGATGTGCACACAATGGATTCCTTTTTCCTCTCCTTGCTTCCACCAGCTGCAGCATATGTCTGCCACTCTGTCAAGTGCCATGTGATGCCTTTTAACTCACACCACTGCCAGCTCTCCCCACTGCCACCTCCCTGTGCATATTGCATTCTGCACAGCAATATGGTTTGATCATTCTCCTGGAACCCATTAATGTCACCTTCTCCTTTCCCAGAGTGTTTCAGCAAGGTGTTCCTTCCCTTCAATGCCTGTGTGCATCTGCTGTGGTTTTCCCAAAGCCACGTCCTGCACTGCAAACCAGACACCAAATTCAAGGGCTGCCACCTGCCACCATAGAGCAGAAAAAGCTCAAGCCTAAGCATTAACTGTGCTCATTTGACTCAAACTGAACCTCGACAGATTTTCAGCCTAGATGAAGTTTTGATAAGAAAGACTGAAAATAGTTAAGCTGGTTTTCCAAAGTACATTTACACTGGACAGTTTGTAACTGAAAAACTTCTATGTGAATTTATGAGGTTAATAATATTCAGCTAATTAAGCAAGAGGATTAGCAAAGAATGATGAGCTTTACAGCAACACTGAAGATCAAACTGTCAAAGCTGACAGCACCATGTTGCACCCAAATATGGCGGGATGTAAAATATAGTGAATTAAAATAGAAATATGCATTATACAGAACTATTCTAAGAATAGTTAGGAAGATTACAAACTAACTCAAGACTTAGCAAGCACCAGAATTAGAGCTGCCTGTATATCTAGAAAACAAGGAAACATACTTGGAACAACTGTAAAAAGAAACTGATCATAAACTGCTAGGCCAGTTTCAAGGCAAGGATACAGAGTCACTAGAATCACAAATGCAGGCTTAGAAGCTGGTGATGCTCATGTTGTACAGCTTCCACTTGCCAGCCTTTGGATCACTGACCTCAAAGGTAAAACATAAAGCTGTATTTGGGAAGCCAACCCACTCACAGAAAAACTCAGTTTGCTGCATTGTATTCTCACTGAAGAAAAAGATGACATGAATTCCAGAAGCAATTACTGACTAACACTTCCAAAGAGGGGAAAACCCAGCTGAAATACACCTGAACACAAAGAGACATTCTAATCAAGATGTCATCATGCAAACTTTTACCATCTTTCCAAAACCAAGGAAAAAAGGAATCAACATATAAAAGGTCTCCATCAGCTGCCATTATGGGGTTATTGAAGCTTTTAAACATGATGTTATAGGAAATGCATCATACATTCAGAAAGGCAGGAAAGAGGAAGCAGGTAGAGAAGGGCACTGATAACTAAACCAGCTATTAGCTGGATTATCTGACAGGTATTTGTTCTTACCCAGCTGGGTGTTATTTAGTCCTGACTCAGTGAGCCTGAAATGCTTTAGAAACACCTCAGGGAGTCAAGATCCCTGCTGTTAAAATGACAGTGACTCAGTAAATGGATTCCTTATGTACATGCCAGCATACTCTGCGTTTGCCTGCATGATTACATCTTAACTCTTTCAAAAAAAAAAAAAAAAAAAAAAAGCCAGAACAGAAAAGAATCAGCTACAATTCTTGAAAATATTGCTTAAGCCAAACCATTTTTAAATAAGAATGTCAGGTTTAAAAGCTTTTATGTTTACACCTGTACAGTAAGCAAAAGATCTGAATAATGCAAGTGACCAAAAGCACTCATTGATAATTAAGGAGGTTATCCAATTTCCCTGGTGGCCTGAAGGTATGCTGCAATCTTTCACAGCACCTAAAAGAAAACCATAACCCACTATAACCAACAAAAGAAAGAACAATGGCAGAATATCCTAACAAGGAATAAAAGTCTGACCTACATTAGGATTTTTTTCAGGTAGATTCTGAGTCTTCACATGCTGAATTCACAGGAGGAAGGAGAGCAAATGATAGACAGAAATAATATCTGCTTATAATATAATGCAGCTACAGAAGAAAGTTACATTGCTTCAAGGGAACACAAATAATAATAATAGATGGATTCAAAATTATCACTTTACCTCCAGACCATGTCAAAGTAAATCCAAACCAAGAAAACTGGGCTCTTCTACACCATGGTGGATTTAGGTTTAACACTGTTGCTGATTCCACAAGTAATTATTCCCCTTTAATATATTTCTCATACAACTCAAAATTATATTTTAAGATACATGCCTACCATACAAAACTCCTGTCAGAGGACTTACCCATTGCTTGCACACCAAGCAGGTGCTGGGGAATGTGATTTAGGAGACCTCTGCTTTTTCTGGTGGATACTGAAACCCACAGACACAGCTGGCAACAAAAACAAGGTAAATAGCAGCTTGGCCATTTGGTTTGTCACCTCCCTTTGCACACTTCCAACATCCCAGCTAACTCATGAAAAGGCAAAGCTGGAATCACCTTTAATTTTCATAGGCGTCATCTTTCAGGGGAAAGAAGAGGATAAAATAAACAACATCTCAAATATTGTCAGCCAAGATCCTACAGATCTAAGCAAGAGTACATGCTATAGGTTTGATTGAAAGCACAAACTGGGAGAAAACACCTGACAAAGTAACAGATTAAGTGGATCACTGTGTAACAGCAAACTGGACAAGAGATTGGAGCCAGTTTATGTTTAAGATGTGAAAAACAAGTATTTTAAGAAAACAAAATAATACTGTGGTTATAATTAATTGGATTTTTTAAAATTTGCCCATTTAAAAGAAGTGACATGCACCCAAATTGTTCCATTGGCCTAAAGAATCTTCATCTGCATGTTGGTTTGTAAAGCCAAGACAGACATTGGAGCTACTTTATTTCTAAACAGGGCATCTATTTTCAGTTCTCTGCAAATTACTATCAAGCAGGATATCTGGGAAAGAATGTGGCTTTCATTTTGAAAATGAGCCTCAGCAAACACATATGTAAAACTGACAGTTAGCTGATGACTTTCTTGACTCTGGTAATTACTAGATTTGAAGCCAAGACTTTGCAGTGACATGAAAAGCTGTATGGAAATGCTAGCAGGGAAAAGCTGAGATAATCTACACATGTCTGCAGCAAGCTATCTGTAAGAGTCAGCTGCAAGAGATAAAGTGCTGCATAGACTGAATTAAAACACTGAAACAAAGGATCTTGAAAAAAGTTACTACTCTTTAGAATGAAGCCTCTATTTTTGTATTCTTTAAAAGACTTTTATGCACACAAGTCAAGTAACAAAGTGCTACAAAGCTTGTCCATGCAAGGAGATGAGAAAATTTAGAAACCTCTCTGAAACCCATTGAAACCTGGTTCCTAAAGATCAGAACAGTGGAAACAATCAATATTCTTACAATATTTCAAGGAATATTAGAACAAAATATGACATGATTTCTTCTTGCTGTGCCTCAGCATCAGAGTAGCCAAGTGCATTTAAAGTAACACAGTCCTTAAATAACCAAGAAACACAGGTCAGGCTCCCTCTGACTGCTGCCAGTGCAGATTAGCAGGAGTTTCAGTGCAGGCAGTGGTGACAAACTGATGTATTGGCAGGACTATCAGTCTTTGGCCAATACCTTTGTGCAATTGCAGTCTGCAGCAGGACCCTGTGCCAGTCTACTCAGACATTCTTGATACTCCTGAATAAAGCACAGAATAATCCATCCCAGTTATGTAGCTTAAGTCCAAAATTCTACTTTCTTTAATTCTTAAGTATTATTACAACCTTGAATTGTTTAATATAACTCAATTGATTAGGACAGGGCAACATGATCTATAATACTTCTGTACTATTGACCTCTGGTGTGGGTAATCTTTTTTTTGCTGTAAAAAAAATTGACTGCCTAACCACTGACTGAGACTGAGTGACATGATCTTTGACCTAAAATAAACCCTCAAAACTGAAAAAAATGCCAATAATACAGCACATATCAGTAGCAAAATATTACTAGCTGATGCAGAACTCTGTAACAGTGATATTTTGTTATTTATCACAATCTAAACTGTTGTTAGCCATTTATTTACACCATAAACTAAATCATTCCTTGTAAAATGCTTCTAAAGGCTCAGCCTGTCTCTCTCTCCTAAGAGTCTACAAGGATTATGTCAGTAGCAATGTTGGGTTAGTGACATTATCATGTTCACTGGCTGCTGATTGTCACCTAACTATAAACGAGCCCAAATATCTCTCTTAACAGAAGAGAATTATGATATAAAATGTCTTTGAAGATATACTGTAGAATTTCTAGCACAAAGAATAAGAAAATACGAAAAAATTCCAAGGACATTGAAAGATAACTTTGAAGTTGTAACATTATACTTTTATAAACATGGAATACTTTCCCAGTGTACAATATGGTGTTTCTTTTGTGACTGCAGAACTGAAAAGCTACAGCAATTACTCAGTGAAAAAAAGAAATCCATTAGAATTCTCCTGCAAAAGCCTCAGACAGACCCCTAAAATGACACAGGTTTACTCTCTGCAGAAAAGACAAGAACAGTTAGCCTTGCAGAGCAGAAGGCTAAAGATTATAAATAGACACACACTTCTGGCTTGGTTCCACACAGACATTTTACTTTGTCTTACTTGCCACTTATTCTCACTTAATATCCACTGAGAGGAGAATAATCACCCCCAGTGCATTTAACAACCAGTAAGCATTGACAGTGAAAAACACTTTCATTCCCAAACTAGTCCTCAACTTAAATGGTAAATGAGTTTTGCCAATCATCTTTTTCACATCATGTTGAAAGCTCAGGACATTTGTTTAGACAAGTGGAACCTCATCTGGTGCTTTGTCCCTGTAAACTTCTAACACTTTGAGGGATAAGGAAAACTAAATAATATACAAGACCTTGAGTTTTTAAAGTATATTCACACTATCTTGGTGCC
Organism: Muscicapa striata striata; assembly: GCA_030060385.1. Classification (NCBI taxonomy): domain Eukaryota; kingdom Metazoa; phylum Chordata; class Aves; order Passeriformes; family Muscicapidae; genus Muscicapa; species Muscicapa striata. The sequence continues at coordinate 196,829 of JAREIS010000225.1, read as the reverse complement.
AATGGCACTTTAAAATTGAAATGCTGAGCAAGCAACTTCTGTTCATGAACTGATCTAACTCTGTCTTGTGGATGGGAATTTGAGTTGTTGATTGTCCACTGTAGCACAAAATATGAAAAGCTGATGAAAAAGCAATAGATTTAACAACGAGTGAGGGATTTGTGAAGCATTGAGGAAGGAAGGTCATGAGGAAGGAGTATTACTGTTTCCAACACAAAGGTTTTCTTTGCTGTTGGTACCTTCAACTAATTCCAAAGACAAACAAAAACCAGTAATGTGCATACCCCCTGGGGCAGGATAATTGGTAATACTGCTCAGTGACCAAACAGTAATTACTCAGAGAAACAGTGCTGCTTCCCCTGGCAATTAGAATTTTTACACTCTTAACTAATTCTGTCTGATCCTTCTGTCCTAGACCCAGAGCAGCCTGATGTAGTGGGAGGTGTCCCTGCCCATCAGGCAGGTTGGAACTGGATGACCTTAAGGTCCCTTCCAACCCAAGCCAATCTATGATTCTATAAGTATGTATATTGGGGGATTTAGAGCAACAGCATGCAGCTAATAGGCCAACAAATCTGAAGTTTTTAAAGCACTCAATGAATACTTTAAAGTACACTCTTCACAAAAAAGACATCAGCTCTCTAATTGAGATAACAGACTTTTGCTAAATTCCACACTAGCACAAAGGCTTTTCTTTCAAATATTAAGCAAATTATGAATGAATCATATTTTTTATCACTTAAATAACAGATTTGCTTCTATGACATTTTTATCATTAAAAAATCCTAGATGTGCCTCATTTGTACATTTTTTTAAGAGAACTCAAGCAGGCAGAGAAGAATTTAGGGAGAAGTAAAGCACGAGAGCAATTTTGCTTTTGCATTATTTAAGTGCACTGGCAATACTTCTGATGCTGCACTATCAGGTATAAAAAGAGCACTCTGTATAAAAGTATTTATTTAATCTCAAGAGTAGCACTAAGAAAATGAAGCCACCTCCAATGCTAAGCTAAAGTAACTTGAGTGAGTAAACAATGCTTTCTGAACACATCAGGGAGGCTGAGGAGGAATTTCACCTCCAGGAATTCTACTTTTGCTCTTCCATCATTGAAGAAAGTTTATTCCTCAGCAGCTCCACATCTGCAGTTATCATCAGCTATCCTCAGGAAGTGCTTGCATTCTGCTAGGAGCACACACATGGTAGAGTTAATTCAAATTACTCTGCTTGCTCCACACAAGAAATTACTATTCATCTTTTTGTTATTACTGGCACAGTTTAGTGGCATCTACTTAATAACAGTGCAATATCAACTACTATATTTTGATGAGAAAAGAACAGCTGGCCTTTCTCTCCATGCATGGACATTCCCAATTAGACACACAAAGCCATCCTGGATTGACTCTTTCTACACAAGTGCAAATTGTTAGCACACTACAGCAACATTTATGTTCAGAAAAATGACGTTTTTAAAAGTCTAAAAACATTAAACCCAAAAAACTCATTTCACTGCACTGATTACAAGTTAGGCAGATTAATTTTACAGCCTATCCTGTAAAAAGACACAAACTCCCCAAAACAGCCATTTCCTGAGCTCAAAGAAAAGAAGACATTTAAAACAGAGTTTGAAGCCTGAATAAAAGCTAACAATAGTAAATCAAGCAACATCATTACAAGGACTAAGTCATCAGTATGAGGACAAAAAAATTCAGAGGTGCCAGTCTCAGTCTGAGGGAGATAATTGGTATGGTATATATTGACAGATGAAATAACTTCAGTAATCAGCGACACTGAATGAACCATCAGCAGTGGAAAACAGACACTTTCACCTGAGGAGTGGAAATTGGCAAGAAAGCAAACTCAATGAAACAGGAAAGGTCACAACAAACAAGAGAGGGGCTGTATCTCAAAATATCCAAAACAAAGTAGTTAAACAAATTTGCACAAAAGTACCAAACACCATTCTGTCAAAAATAACTAATTTGAACCCAAATTAAAGTAATTTCCAGAACAAAAGGCTTCAAGGCACCCAGTTCATTTGGAATTGGAAAGTTAAATTGGTAGTTTATACCAGCAAGAAATAATGTTTATTTTATATTTAATAATATAACAATCTTTCAAGAAGCAATAGTTTTACATTCTCACCAAGGTATTTTTTCCTAAGTATGGGGTGGAGTAAGAAAAATCCCATTCCACAGAAAAGTTAGAATAGCTTTACATAAAAATAATTGTCAAAGCAGCAAGGTAAATTCCAATATGCAAAGGTCTCTCCTACTGGCATGTCAATATGTAGGGTTACAGAAGTTAAGGACAAAGGTAAGCATTTACAACATCAAATATCCTAAGCACAAAATATCAACAAATCCTCACACTGGAGAGCCAGGATTAGCTCACCACAAACAGGAATAAACATCTGAATATATCTTACATGTACTCAGATCTGAAACATCACAACCAGTTCTAACTTTGAAAACCTCTAATGCCAGTTTTTCCTGAATTTTTTAAAGAGTATAAAACTTCAACACTTCATTATTCATTGAAGAAAGAGCAGAACAAACTGTTCTGCTGTCATCTGTTCTGTTCACGTGAGATGCCAAAAAAACTGCAAAACTTCTCCTTGCTAATACAGTAGTTATGCATAGCCTGTTTCTGTGTGGAAAGTCTCAGAGACTGCAGACAAGTCAGTTTGAATCAGGCTGTGCCATTAACCCATTTCCCATTATCTCTCTCAGGGAGAAGTTTCACAGGGGTCATCAAGAAATCCACAGGTAGCAGAGGAAAATCAAATGTATACCTGAAGGATCCTATAGGACCCTAAAAGTAGTCCAAGTATTTTTCTAACTGCAAATAATTTCAAGAGGGGGTGTGACAGCTTTTCTTTGAACACACTGTAAAAATCACTGTACACCAACCAAAAGAAATCACAGCACTGAGTCTGAATCAAACCATGCTGAGCAATCATTATAATGTTTGTTTTGTAATATAGAATGTGTATAATGTAATATTTTGTTCAAGAATAAAGAGCTATCTCCTACAAAGATGCTCAGCTTTGGCATTTGTGAAGCTTCTATTTCAGTGTGTTAAAGGAGTTTAAATTCATAGAAACTGGTAGAGCTTATTTTTAAACACTTAAGGAGAAGCTCCAACTACCTGTAGTGAAGAGTCAGCTCCCATCCTACTCTTCCTCTTGACTGGTGATGTCCTTGAACTTTCAAGTTTCCCCTGGATATACTATGCCATTGATACTTACTGCATAAATGGCTGTCCTCAATATGATGGCACATTGTTTCATGAACTCAACAAAAAAAAGTCTGTACTGAGTCTGACGGCTCATGCCAGCTAAATTCTAGAGAATTATCACACAAAAATTTCTCAAAGAAACAAACTTGATTCAGCAAAATTCAAAATTCCAAATCTGAAAATAAAAATAGTTCTGGTATTAAGGGCCTAGGCCATACAGACTTCAATATATAGGTGCAAGAGAAAATTCTCATAATATATACAGGCTGTTATTATTTTTTAAATCTTCATGTAAAGGAGACTCTGCTAGTTACAGACCAGACAAGGTCATGTTTTGGTCATAGAAATTTTAAAACTTTCATAAATGTCTTTTTTTGGGAAAGACAAAAAAGAAAAAGCAAAACAAAAAACAAAACAAAAAGTTATTAGGATTAACATGAGTGGCAAACAGATGAAGGGAAGTGGTTAAGCATGAACATGAAGATCACAGAATGGCCAAAATCTTTCCTGCTACAAAGTGTGAAGCTTTCACCCCTTTTTTTCACACAAAGGTTTTCCTGAAAGTCTACATGTACTGAAAAACACATGATGTGACTAAATTTAACCAAACACTGACCTGTAAGTGTTTGCTATTCACAAGGCTAAGCACAAGGGTTAGGTATGGATACCTGAAATTTTCTGTTGGGGTGATAAAGGAGCCAGTGCAACAGCTCGTGTAAAAACACATTAAAGTTTGTTAGCAAGTGAAGCTGTGAGTGGAGCACCACACACTCTCTGCATCAAATGTGAAATGCATGTTATACATGCAAATTCTTCTAAATATCTTGTCTAGCTTCTAAATAACTTATCTAGTTAGTCTTGTGTGGTTGGTAACAGAACAGAAATGCTGTTAAGAAGCAAACTGATGCAGGTATCAATTTTTAGCACATCCTTGAGACCAGCTAACAAGTGCAAGAAATGCACTGAGCAGAGGGACTGACTTCCCTGTCACATTCAAAACATGCCTCCTTCTCCAGGGAAAAGTTCCATACTGATTTTTAAGCAAACACTAGCTAATACCTAAATCCCTATTATCTGTCCCTCTTTAGTAGTCTAAACTCAGTATCAAAGGAGTACTAGAAAGTTTGGAATAGATATAATTCTTGAGGGGGGTAAAACAAGGGAGGGAGGGATATAAAGGTATTTTGAAGCTCACAGCTTACAGGCACCCAGCTTTGCTCAAAGTCTTATGGAAGAGTAAAAAGGAAGCTAAGGAATTCCAGTGGGAGATACTCATCTCAACACTTTTGTAGGAAAAACAGATTCTAACAACCAGAACCTGCTGTTGGAAAAGAAGAGCTGAACACAAAGTGTTCATCAAGAATCTGAAGTGTAGGTCAGATGCAGATCATGGAGAAAGCAATTAGAACAAAGAGCCTTCTAAATGCAGCAGCAGAGGGCTGTGACACTGGGAACTGAAACTCATTGGAAGAGGAGAACATCACCACACTTCACAGTCACCCCAACATGTGAACTTCCATAACTGCATCTTAATTGTTTTGTTTTCAGCTTTGCAGTAGCCTAACAATATATTTTTCTACAAGTTTGTGCTGGTTTTTTTTTGGGTTTTTTTTTTTTTTTTTTTTTTTTTTTTTTTTTAATCCCAAGGATGAGAAGCCTTTGTAAAGTTGGGATATGCAAATACTTGATCTTTATGGAAAGCAACTAACGTGAGCAGTGCAGGCAGCAGCTCACCTGATACCCTTAAAAGCTGTGCATAAAGCAGCACATGAACCTGAGCAACCACAGCTCCAAAGGCATGATTTATAAACACCACCAGTGTAATTAATCTGATATTATCTCCTGCTGTGCACTGGTATATTGAGCATTCTGCAATAATATTTCATGACACGTAGCACATGTGCCAAAGAGGCTGAAGTACATTACACACTTGGTTGTACTGTGGTAAATCACTTCACTGGAGCACAGCTTCTCTGTCACTCCAGCCAGAAATGACCTGCACAACAGGACCACCCCTCCAGGGGAAAATACAACAGAAACTATGAAAATATTGCAGCCCCCTGCAATACCTCAGCTTACCAGTTATTGTGTTCTAATGGAAACCAGGCACACAGCTGAGTTAATTGCAGGGAAAGGACTCACAAGGGTGCTGCTCACCTCCAGGACTGGCTCTCCCAGGGACACTTTAGCAGAGGAGGGGATTTGCTGGGAAAACCTTTTTAGGATAAAAAGCCCAGAAGAGACAGGAATCATAAGGATCAGGGAGATGATGATCAGGCACAACAGCCACTGTCTGGCCAGAATAAGGACACAAAGAGGCATTAGGACACACCAAGGGCTCAGGGTGCTCCAGGGCTCAGAGATCACTGCCCTTCTGCTGAGATCAAATGGGAAAACTGACACTACCTTCATAAAATCCTTAGGTTCTATATGTGCATATATATACATGTGTGTGTGTGAAATACATATATATATGTTTTCTTATTGTATTTATATTTTTATACATACATACACATACAGATATATAGATACATATAAATAAATCATAAAAACCATCACACTGAGAAAAGCCAAGAGCTCCAAAGAGCAGAGCAAAGTCAGTGCAGGCAGAGGTGGAGCTGTGATGGGATCACCCAGAGTCAGAGCAGCCAATCCAGCAGCAATGGAGAATCATTCCTGACTAGGACTAAAACTGAGCACCTCCCCTGTGGCCACCAAAACAAAGAGCTGAGTGTGTGGAGAGCTGCAGGGCCAGAGGAGCAGCCCCAGCTCCTACACCCCCTGGTTGTGGGGACAATTAACCAGGTAATTCATGCACCTGAGCACACCTGAGGCACGGAGTTGAAGCCAGCCCAGCCAAGGCACACCTGCACCTCCAGGGGCCAGGCAGCCACCTGAAGCAAAGCAACGCCCCAGAGCAATTACAAAGCACACTAGAAAGATTCCACTGCCTAATACTTAGACACAATACACAAAAGTGGATTTCTTAAGCTATTTTGAGATATGTGGCTTCATTGTTTTGTTGTTGTCAGAACCACAGAGTAGATTTCTTCTGCAAATAGCTTCTGGGACTGCAGGCTGCCTTGTTTTCTCTAGCAGTACCTGAGAGATTTGCAAGAGAAAGAAGACAAAATTATAATGCCTCATTCTGAATTTGTGAGGGTCTTGTAAATTTTCTGTCTCATTTAGATCTCTCATAGAGATGAACTTCAAAAACATTTCATAACAGGATTCTCAGACTTATCAAGTGGATAAAATTATTTATTCCCATCCTGGTGTACACATTGAGAATTGCCCAGCACAGATGTACATGGTCACTAATGCATGAGAATCTCAAAGACTATGGGAGAAATTTGTCTTCAAGAGTAAAATACTTGAATATTCTTCCAGATTCTCACCTTAAATTATTCAAACCTAAACAAAGTGGGTATTCTGACATTTGTAACCTCGCTGGTGTTTTGTCTTCTGGTGTGTTGTCCCATAAAATTTCCCTGGAATAAGAAAGGGCAAGCTAAATTTTATCAGGTATTTAATACTGCAGTGTTCTACCCTCCTACAGCACTACTGCTGGCCCAGTGAAAAAAGAATTGATTCAAAACCCAGCTGGAGAGGAGGTTGAAGTTTTAAAAGGCTTTTACTGCTTGATCCCTTGCTGCTACCTCTACTTCAAAGCCTGGGAAAAACCTAGGGAGAATCTAATAAAACAGAATCAGGCCTCTTGAGAGGAATGTCTTATGTTTTCTTTTGACCAATTGCCTTTTGAAATTCCTTGATGGATGGCATCAATTGCATAACAGATATGTGGCAAAGAAGTGTGGAAGGCAAAAGACCCATTTTCTGTCCTATTCACACCCCATATTTGTGTAAATGTTATGAATGGATTCGTGTCCATTAGTGTCCCTGTAGGTTGGCATGTACAGCCATTGACTAGAGCATTGTTAAATATCATTAAACATATTTCAGATTGACACTTACATAGATAGCTCTTTTATGAAAGGTGCTAAATGCTTGCTTACTACAAAAGAAATAAATATAATGTAATTAATGAAACATTTTCTTTCTCATTTCCCAGTCATTTCAAATTTAGGACTATTCATACACACATAACCAATAGTTTTCTCTATATAAATATGACAGCACCTTAATAAAACACTCACAATAAAAATAATGGGATCTTTTAATAGGCAGCATTTGAAAGATACAGTTCATGTTTAGTGTAGTAGACATAAATCATTAAGGTTTAAGGTTAAATTGCAGCTATCAGGTAACAGAGGTGACTTTACTGTAGAGCCTGTTTGACTCACAACCCCACATCAAAGCCACAATGATTATTTTGAGACCCTTTCCAAACCCCTTGAGTATTTCCTTCCTAATTAAAAGATAATTTCCTGAAAATTTAATGCAGTATACGTTTCCATTATAAAAAAAACTTGCATCTATTTAAATAAGCAAAGCAGATGTGAATTTATTGACTGCATGTCAAAGATGTTTAAAAAATCCTTTTTGAATGTCAAATGGTCTTTCGTTTCCCCACCTTGAGATTCCTGTCTCTATTCTTTCTCTATATTTCATGTCTACTTGTTCTTTCAACCTCCTTGGAGTGCAGCCAGGCTCTCAGCCTCCAGTATGAATATGCTGCTCTATTCCTGTTTGATCTTCCTCCCTTGATGTGTCAGTTTCTTTGTGGCCTGCCTACTTGTCAAACCATTTTCACTCTTCAAAACTTTTCATGAATTTTTAAAAAGCTATGCAGATCTCAATACATTTGATGAATTTTTCAAGAGCTAATCACACTCAAATATCACAAACATTGCTGTTCATGTGCTAATATACTAAGGACAAACATTTATTTACAAATTTCTTCCCCTAAACCAGTCAGATAGCAACAAAATACATCACAAATACACAGAGTGGTAAAGGGAGGATGCACCTCTTCTAGCTGTAATGGAAGCAGGTGTTCAAAATGTGAAAACCAGGGAGAACTGTAGTTAAAAGTGTCTATGTCTACAAGCAAAACACTGAACTATAGAATCTTAGGAATACAAAAGACATGCAGAAGAAGAAATAACAGGCAATCTTCACTTAAAATGCATATTCTAGGAAAAAACCATAGAGTGATGCAACTCTGTCATGAGGCTGCTTCATCCTTCTATGACATAGATGAGGGTTTGTAATCAGCTCTAGTATGTGATACCCCTCACACAGTCCATCCATAATGCAGAGACCAATGGATTAAAAAACTGTTTGCTGAAGGTCATAATAGATTACTGACAACACATTTTTTGGAAGGTTAGCATGCTTTTCAGATGGTTCAAAATGACTCTTGTAGTGAGTTCCTCATACAACAGGAGCATACATCATATACATCAGCACACAATGTTCCCTGGGTCAGATGAGTGAATAAATCCTAAAATGCTGCAATAAAGGATGTCTAATCTCTAGACAGAAAACAATTTAAAATATTGTATTAGTGAGGTTGTAAATAACATTGTTTTACTTTTAAACTAGAGTCAGGAATGCCATCAGGCAAAAGCTATCAGTTCATCTAAAATAACTCTTTATGCCCTTTCCCAGGGAAGGCCACCAAAAATAGCATACTTAACTGAAATGAGCAATATGAAAAAGTGTTGCTAATGTCTTGTGGAGTCAATGATACAGAATGAGGCAGGATAAGTGAATATAAGGGAAAAGGTATATATGCTAAGTTGTAATAAAGCAGGTTTCACTACAGAGAATATTCCAGCCAGGAAATGGTCTGTCCTTCCAGGATTTTGAGAGGGTTTGTCATAACCTGTTACATGCCAACCTGAGGACAGCACATTCTCAGACCACTCAGGATATCTCACCTTTAAGCCATTGCATGACTTTTTCAAATTATATGCATTCTATAAAACTAACATTGCATAAAGGGCCCCCAATATATTAGTAGAGTTTACATGTAAAATAAACTCTTTTTTGGTACTCATATCTCACTGAGATTTCCTTGTCCAATTGTAGAAGACACAACATGAATATTGTAATTTTTTTCAAATAAGTTCACATTTCAATGAGACCTATGCAATTGCTTGCTTTATTGTACTCAATTTCTATTTTCTATTTTAAAGTGCAGATGCTGGTACATGAATATGACAACTTTATTCTCTCATAAGAGAGCTAGAATAAGTATAGTAATGTACTGAAAATAGATTTTACCTTTGAAAAAAGAATAATTCCTGGAGATGGATTAATGGAATGGTTGGGGTGGACATATGCCAAGAACAGGATGTTGGTACAAACTCAATATCTGTCAAGGTTGAAATGTATTAATTTGTCTGTTCCACTTTACAAATCACTCTGATATCTGCACCTTGAGGGATCAGGTTCTCAAAGGTATTAAAGTTACTGCTTCCCATGGAACAGATATGGAAACAGGTGCAAAGAAATTTTTACATCAAACTAGATTCACGAACATTGACTTTAATATCCCATCAGAAACAATGGTCTTAAACAAATCTTTCAGAGCAAAGAGAAGATTTATTAGGTTAAATAATTATTAGTTCAATTTTCATAAACCACAACTTGAGCAGGCAGCCTCAGGGATGCTATTCTTTCAAACTCAAAAATTCACCATAGATAAAAAACACATATTTTTGAAATTATTATTACTACAAATATTATTTTTTATTTACTAAACAAACAAAAAACAAAAACAAAAAAAAAAAACAAAACAAAAACAAACAAAAAAAAAAAAAAAAAAAAAAAAAAAAAAAAAAAAAAAAAATTTGGTCTGCACCATACTTGACACAGGTGAAATGTATCAGCACCCAGAGGAGGTGCATGGAAGAAGAAACTAACAAACTGTGGTACATTCAGCATTACTGAATCATCCCTTAATGACTCCAGAGATTTGACTTTCTTGCTTAGGAGGTTAAAAATTGTTTCCTTTGACAGGATTTATGTGATCAACCTACAATAAATTACAAATTTTCCCATTAAAAAATAGAATAAAAAATACTTAGGAGGAAAGAAACGTAGATTTATGTCTATTGTTACTTAGAGCACTTTCAGAAGCAGCTGGAGGAGAAAAAAAAGGCTTCTAAAAGAGGGTGAAATCAAATAAGTACCAAGTTGTGTTAGAAAAAGTTGGCATCTGAGACAAAGATAATTATGAAATTTCTTCATCTCTTAGCTTTGATTTCATTAACTGAATTTTCAGTCTTATTAAAAAAAATTATTACAAAAATGAGTTCTTAGTGACCTTGAGTACAAAAAGTTTTTTAGAAAGTTATTGTCACTTGGAAGGTTATTACTAATCCAAGTCCTAGGAAGCACCTGACATAATATTAATTTTAGCTATGTGGATTCTAGAACATTCATTAGCCTTCTTTATTGTCAAATAATGTTACTGAAATTCTGTAGTAGCAATAGAAAATCACTCATCTCCCTCATTGCTTCACACATCACCACAGATTTCACATGCCAATTACATAAATAAACCCTCACAGCATCATTAAAAAACTCAGTATTTCCTTGCCATGGTGCTGTTGGAAGAGTCAACACACTGCAGTGGAGGGTTTGCTACCTTTAAAACGTCTATGACAAGAAATCACAAATATCAAATGCCTCAGGGGTGCATGGGATGTCTAAATAGGGACCTCACATATTCAAGCCATTCTTTAAAAGGGGATCATTTGTGTTGTCAGTCTTGGAAGAACAACGATGGCAGGTCATTATGGGATAAAAATGTGACAGAATTGAATCCTGCTCCAGCTGTCAGAAATGTCAAGACTGAATTTCACTCATTTTGGTAGTGGCTTTCCTTATATAAAAAGATGTTTCCCACTGTCTTTCAATGTGTAAATATTTGTGTACAAATACACACTTTCAGGCAACTTGCAAAACAAGTCATTCTTGCAGGTGAAACAATTGTAGCATTGGTTCCTCCTGATGATACTGTTTGCATGGATTATTTATTCCTGAGCACAGTACTCAGTACTGAGCAAGCAGGGTGTAATCATTTGATAGTCATCCTCACTCTGAAAGTCAGAGCTGTTCTCCAGCCGTGGATGTCACTGCAACCCAGCTCTGCACTGCTCAGACTAGACCAGCAGCTAGACTGAAAAAGCCTACAGATGGTAGGTTGTGCCTTGGCATATGATATTTTTAGAATATTTAGGGTTGTTTTTTTTTCATAAACCAACAGGTTTTGCTTTTACTGTCATTTTTTATATTACTATTATGCAAATACAGAAAGCACTATACAAACAGGAGCTGTTCACCTTTCTGCTGCCTACACCCAGCCAGATACAAAACACATAGACATTATTTAATGCCTATGTAAATTCCCAAGTTTTTAGCTGAATAGGCATAAGAGCCTACACACTGTAGTAAATTGGGGCCAGAGTCTCCAAACAGAGCTGTGAAAAAAATAGATGAGATTAAAACTGTTACATTTTGTCATTCTGCTTTTAAAGGGTAGGCAAGGCATATATTAATTGGATGAAGAGGCTGTGAAAAAAAAAAAAAAAAAAACCACCCTAAAAGGCTGAAGTATGCAACTGAAAGGAAAATAAGTGCAGCACAAAATATTTAAATAAAAGAAATTTAAGAGAAAAGTAATGATTGAAAGAAGTGAATAGTTCCCTGTGCTGTTAAAAGCTGAAAGTTTGGAAAATTAGTTCATGTTTTTCTGTGATTATATTATTTTTCATGTATACATATGAGCCTACCTATAAACATGAAAGACAGGAAAGGGACATTTCAATGGGCTTGTATAAAGAATTTGGGATTACTGTAGTACTAAATGTGGGGTGCAGAGGTAGATAAGAATAAAAATCCAGCACATGTGAGTATTGTTTTTTCTTACTTCAAATCATCTTTTTGTTATCTTCTTTTTTCCAGACACAAACTGAAGAAAAGAGGCCTATATACCTATACATCCTTCCATAAATTAAATCTTAATGTGGCATATCAAAACAACCCACTGGAAGAGCTGTAGAATACAGTTTAAAATTATTATAGTGTTATACTCTCTGAGCTGAGTAGTGGAGAAAACTTGCTAACAAAATAAAAGTTTTGTAGTTCATTGCAAGGAAAACTTTTTTGCTTTGCTTTCACAGTGGTTTCATCATGGAAGAAAAAGTAAAGGTTGGAATACCACAGACAAATAGACCCAGGCTCCACTTGACAAGAAGCCATGGATCTATTCCTTCTCACCAGTAGCCAGGAGCAGGAAACCTTAGGGAAGGAGGGCAATCAAAAGGGGTTTCTGTCTATGTTGACTCAAAAATATCAAATTCAATGTTTTTCTCAATTGCCAGGGTGGTGTCTTCAATCACTTACTGATTCTGAGCAAATTTCTCAATACCTTTATATTCTATAGACATTCACCAAATATTTATATCAGTATTGGAAGTTTCTTCTATCCTAACCACCAGTACAACTTCCTTTGCCTTCTTATGAGTTAGGATACTGCAAAATCTGGAGAATATCCTGTAAGAATTGGAGACTGCCAAACTTTAGATGAAAAATAATTTGGATCATTCTTACCTGGATTAACTTCTCACAATAGAAGGTAATTCTTAAGGGCTAACAGATTAGTTCTGGAATTTTACCCAGACAACTTAGAACATTGAAGTAGTTCATGTAAGAAATCAGGTAAAATAAAATTAAATCTCTACAGAATTAAAAGTCCCAAAGAAAGAATCTATGTATTATAGCCCTGCTTCTTATCAGGGATCTATGTATTTGCACTAGGGGAGGGTCATCTGAGCCAACAAAATTGATATGTTCTATAATAAGGTTATTCAAATCACAGACACTGATAGGGACCTAAACTGAATAAATGTGGTCTGGATCTTCCCCACTCCTGTTTCTTGGCAGCACAAGGTGTCACCAATGAAAATACCATCTCTCAGAGATCCTGGGACCTTTTTGTCAAAATGCCTTCTCAGACAGCATGTCTTCTCAGAAAGAGAGCAGAGGCTGTTTTAATCCCCATATGAACTGTGGTAGTTGATCAAATGAGTTATTCCACTGACTGATTCTGAGGAGCAGGCTGAAGGTCAATCAATGGACAGTGACTTTCTACCTTTGCTTCACTGTCATCTTTGCATGGATTTTTTCTTTTGCAGTTGACCTTCCAGCTCTGGCTTCCTGCTCTACATATTCCAAGGGACTTCAATCTTCATAGTTCACCTGAACTGGCTCTTTTTCAGTAGCAAAATTTGAAATCTTAATTTTATTAGTAGGCTAATTTTAAGTGAAGTTTTAAAAGATCTTTCCAAGTTATTTTAGCTTCCCAATCTCCCAAGCAAACTAGATAAAATGGAATGGTTTTATTCTGTATGATGCAATTTGTGAGCATTCAATGAAATGTCTTGTCTCCAATTTATTATTATTTCTTTCTTATCTCTTTGTTCTAAAAAACAGAAAAAAAATTTACTGTGTATCAAAGTAATTTCATCATTAAAAGCTTCCTTATAGCCATGCTACAGTTACAGTCTAGAATTTGTATTTTGTTGAACCGGGTAAGAAGGATCTGCAGAATGGAGCTCTCTACAAACTCTTCACATGTGCATATTTCCCTCCTGACATCAGAGGACCAGGTTTCACACTGATGGACCTTTTCAAGTCCACCTTGCACCTATAATCTCAGTGTAAAAACTCAGGGAGACAAGGGAAGGAAAAAGAATTTGCTATAGATTAAGGGTCAGATAATGCTCCAAGTTGTCATGATGAAATTTCAGAACGGATCAAATCTAATCCAAGAATTACCTCCTATTATAAGGTGTTCAAAATAAGTGAACTTTTCCTCTGAAGTTTGGCAAAGTCCAATTCTCTCTCTTTGATAACCGTCTCAGAGAAAATGGATTAAAAAAACAAACTTAAATAAGATCAGGAATAGACTATCAAATCAAGTCACAAAATAATCAATCTTTCTGCTCCTCAACTATGCTACAATGTAATTTCCATTGCTATTCCTACCTTTAATTACCTCACAACTACCTCTTTGGATATTTTCATGTTGCTGTCATAAAACAGTCAATAAAAATAGCATAAATTGTTGTGGCTGGTTATGTGCACTGACCAACAAACAGACCCTTTTCTATACCACACCATCTCAAATGAATGTTTCTGTATGACTGCTGCTTTAGCTGACATAGTAACCTCAGTTGTGTTGTGTGCTTTTTAATCAATATTATACTATGAAAATTAACATCTATTTAAGAGATCTCTCCTATGAACTATCAAAAATCTTGAAAATGATGAGTTCTTTGTCAAGATGTGTTTAGGACAAAATGCATCTCTGCTTTCAACTAAATTCTAAGTCACAAATAATGCCAAAACAAGCGAGTATAATGTTTTGGGTTTTTTTTCAAGAAGACCATTTATAATTCTTTTAAACAATAAAATGGGGGAACTGGTTCCCTAAGAAAAGTGTCAAAAACAATTCTACTCACACAAGTCAGAAGCTCACTGTACTTGACTTGTGATTCAACATTCATTTCCAAGCAAGAAAATGTTGATTACTTAGAGGCTGTGCCAATTTGCAGTTCTACTTTCAAAAACCAGTTCATAATGATGTTTGAAAATCTGAAACATCATTCACACCAGAACAATCCCTTTTTAACAGACTTTTTTGTATCAAACTATTTCCATAAGGGGAAAAATAGTATTGAAGTGAATTAATTTAAATACAGGGATTTTTTTTCTTATTTTCCTTTAAATGAAAAGTATGCATTTGGGAATGACAGCTGGGTTTTTGGGAGGTATGATTTTATTTATCAACTTCAAGGACTTAATTTTTAAATTTTTGTATGACACCAAAAACATCCAGGTTTTTTATTTTGGATGCTTCTCTCTGTCACTCAAATAAACATATTAACATTGGCACAAAAAATCTATTATGACTATTACATGTATATGTAAAAATAAATAGAAATATTGTAAAATAATCCAGTCCATCAAAGAAAATTCTGCAACATCTGACTGACAGTTCACAAATGTGTAAACTCTACTAAAAACAATCATATTTTAAATTTTGAAACACCTTTTTATATGTACTTTTGAACAATAAGGCAGTTACTAACATAAAATATGCTTTCAGAATTAAGGTTTGGAAATTAAGAGATCCATCTTTTCAGCTAAAATGGAAGTCTATCAGTATCTCTGAGGTCTTGGTACAACCTCAGATCTCTCATCCACCTCTATATCTTAGTTGCATAGAAGAATACTGATCACATTAGGTATCTTGTTTGGGGAAATTCTAAGTAGTCACATAAATAGGTATGCCATTACTATGTAGGCACACAAAACAGGCAGAAAAATGGGGGAATTTTAAAGTTGCAGCTTTTGTTTTGCCATTTTCAAGCTGTGAAGTACTTGACTGCATGCTTCCAATAGTGTTTATATTAACTACATAGATTAAAATGTTCTCATTCCTGGATCTTTATCTTATATTACTTCTCTGTGCTGAATAGCACAGATGGTACCTGATGCCTCATCCTCAATGCTTTTTTTTTTTTTTTTTCCTGAAAGTGGTTAATAAACCTAAAATTCCTGGCTTGTTCTAGTTTCCACTGAAGAAGATGGAAACACTAATTTTGGCTTAAGTGCTAGAAAAATCTGACCAAAAATTAGAAAGCATATTTGTATGTTTTCTGACATATGATCCAGCAAACAGTTACTGTTTAATTGTTCTCTGCTTCACCTTATTTATTTATTTTTCCTGCACCATTAAAGGAAAGGGGAAAAAAATGCATGATAGGAAATTTAGAGAATTCCTCTCATTTGCATCTTGTAAAGTTACTTTTGTTTTCTTCCTTCTCTAAATGTATGTAGTCCCCATACCTAATATATGCTTCCAATTATTATAACTATGTAATTGTAATTCAAATGATGCAGAACTCCTGTAGTCAACTGAAAAAAGGAAAAAAAAAAACAACTGGACAAGTCTAAACTAATAAACGATAGTAAATAAAATAACAATTGTCCCAGTTTAAACAACAACATCTTAATTTTATCTTTTCTAAGGTTTTTTTCTTTCCTTAAGCAACGTTTTGATACTCAAAATTTCCTTCATATTGTCATGGACTAAGCCTGCATTTAAAAAATACAATGAAAATTATATTAACATATGAATAGTACAATTATCTACATTCAAAAAAAGTCAAATATGATTCATTATCTACAAGATCTAAAAATAGATTAATATCTATCATGGTAATAATAATTACAATTTCTATTCCAATATATAATGCTTTTCCCTGTCATGCCCAGAACAAAGCCAATGCAAACCATTACTGAATCACTGGATAATTAAATACAGTAAACATATTTCATTTGGTTTTATATCCTGGAATTTTATTCTACTGCCATATGGTTTTTGCCTTCTGCATAAATGATAGATGATAAAATGCAGACCTTTCTTTATTTTAATGAAAGAATTTGTCAAAGACTTTATTACTAATTTTTAAGTATAGTTAACATGCAATTAGTGCAGGTTTGAGGAAAGAGATCAGGTGTCTGGGTTATAAGAAAGAATAGCACCATGATTTTTGTTTAATGCACAAATTTAGAAATTAATTCCTTGTCCAAAGCCCAAAAATACTATTACATTAAATTCTTTTGATGTCTCAACTAGAAAAGCAAAGTACAAGCATCCAGCACACATGGTGTCAAATCTGTAAATATTGTGAGACAATAGGCATATAAAATTACCAGTAACCCATAATTTAACAACCATAGCTGATGAAGAGTTAAACAGATTGATTATCCCAGGCAAGATCCAGATCTATTCTGCAAACACTGCAACAAAGCATGTGCATGTGTGAAACTGATACAGTGCAGCACTTGCCAAAAATACTTCCCAGCACTCTGATTCTGTATTAAGGTTGCACGTCATCCCTAAAATTAAAGTACATTTGCCCACTATAGGCTACAAGTGAAGGAAGTGTGGGGAATCAGCTGTGTAGTCCCTTCCACTTCTTTTGAAGCAATTGTTCCTTTAAAATGAGCTTCAAACTGCAGCTCTGACATTTTTGCCTTTGACCTGGCCAGAAACTGCACAGACTGAGCCAGAATTTCTCCTTGTGTCCATTTGGGGTCAATGGGAAGAAGCAGGATCTTAATCTTTGCTCAACCAGGCACCTCCACAGCAGCCCCAACCGGGACGGGCGTGGGAGTGGGAACATCTGACCGTGGGCCTCTCTCTCCTCACTTGCTCCAGAAGGATGGAAGGAGGGATTTGTGCTTCTCCTGAGGTACCTGACAGCACTGCAAGTCTTTGCAAGGCACAGCCACACACAGAGTATTTCCAGAAACAGAGCGACCCCACTGCAGAACCATCCAGCTATACAGTCCTTTTTCCCTTCTCCCCTGCAGGACAAATCCTGACCCTGTTTAGCGTAGGGAAATGTCCCATCTGCAAAATGTGAGTTGGCTAAAAATGGGTTTAAATGCTCTCCTGCTCCTGAGGGAAAGGAAATATTCTCTAAAGAATATTGCCAAGGAAACTGGAGCCATTTTCATGCAAAAGGCAGACTGCTTGGAAAGGCAGAAGCCAGCACAACAAAAAAGCCCTTTGTGTTGTATTTCCCACTCCTGTAGTACCAACAGGGTAAGTACTTACAAACATCGAGGAGAAGGAGAACAAAAAACTAAAATTGGTTCAATTTAAAACTGAATGAAAAGCAATACAAATTTCAAATATATATATTGTTTTATCTAGCAGAGGGACACCATTGTCGGACTGCTTGAAATAAGGAAAGGCTGTCACTTTTGACACTAACATTCAATGTAAGAATGCAATCATCAATTAGATTCTATTTAATATAAACAAGGAAGATATTTCCAATGCAGTCTGCTATCAAAACTTGTCTGTCTGAAGCTCTTTGAGAGTGCAGATTATTCATTAGCTTCTCAATATTAGAATGTGAGTGGAAAAAAACAGTGAGGTGATCCTTGTGCCTTAACCCTGAGCTTGCAGAGGTTATAGACAAGTTCACTGTCAGTAAAACATATTTCCTTGCTCTTAACAATAATTTCTGGGAGCAACACTTTATGTTATCAGTCTATTTGCACTACTTATATATTAGAAAAGTAATAGATTTGGTATCTATTTGTAACCCCACTGCTGGGGGTTTCTTTATCTAGTTTTGCTTGGTTGGCTGGTTTGGTTTGGATGGTTTGGGGTTTTTTTCTAACCTTGTAGGCAACATTATTACATTCAAAAATATTACTTTGAAACAGCAGTTTCATTTAAAGACACTGAAAAACATGCCACCATTACAGAATTTACTGAAGAAAAACACAGATTGCTTCTACTATGTCTTATTTAGTTACTATCACAGGCATTAATATAAAATTAAATGGAAAAAAGCATGCAGCACATAAAACTTCTCCTGGTTTTCTATACTCATATTTAATACTGAAGAGACTGACCCATATTAAAGATACTCCAGAAACATTTCTAAGACTCTTTAGGTATAAATATATATATTTTCTTGTGTTTTGCTAGATTCAAAGATGCTCTCAGGGCTTTATCCTGGTCCCAGTTGAGCTGATGTAATGATTGCCACTGATGAGCCCTGACACCAGGCTGAACATCAGCAGAATTCACACAACATCACAGAGCAATAGTTTGCACTGGTTACAATTTCAAAAATGCTAAAGAATCTCTGTTATTCTGGTTTTACTGGCAAAAATACAAGAGTGTTTTGCCTTGGAAAGAGAATAAAACCCAAGAATTTAATGTGGCTTCAAACTATGATATGAGCTCTTGTGTTGCAATTTTTTTTCATTATTGGACATTGAATGTACTTTCCAAATAATTCCCCAAGAACACATTTGAAACAGGAACAGACTGTGTAGTCAGTGCTTTACTCTCTGCAAGCCTGGAACTCTAAGGTAGGCTGTTACTGTTTCCTGCTGAGCTGTTACAAAAACATTTCCTTTAAATTCAAGCTCTGTGCTAATTTGTGGTGAAAAATAACAAGATTATTAGGGGCTATTAACAGATTATTTTGAGTTTTAACTAGGATAAATCTTATAATGATGTGAAACAAAATCAACATTTCCTGAAACGCTGTCATTTCCCCTAACAAGTCTTGCATTGCAACTAAGAAATATTTT
The DNA here is from genome assembly GCA_030060385.1 of Muscicapa striata striata. Lineage (NCBI taxonomy): Eukaryota > Metazoa > Chordata > Aves > Passeriformes > Muscicapidae > Muscicapa > Muscicapa striata. The sequence goes on along the minus strand of JAREIS010000225.1, from coordinate 177,479 downwards.
TTTATGGTTTTTTTTGTTTGTTTTTTGTGCTTTTTTATGTTTACTTTTATTGTAATGAAGCAGTAGTTATTAGATTTAAAAGCAAAATATTACCAAAATTCAGTGCCCTGTGTATTCTTTGGAACCAGAGAATGATGAGAGTGAAGTTTGTGGAGCTTGGTACTTCTCAGTAGCCACATTAGACCTGCTTCCCTGGAGTTATTTTTGTAATGGACTTCTTATTGTCTGCAAATTATTTATTTTCCCTTCTTAATGTAAAAATATTATTATTCATAGACATTCCTTCACCTCCACTCAGGCAAATGCATGGCTCTCAACGTTCATCTCATCATTCCTCAGCCACAAGGCTAGATGTAAATGCTAATACTTTGGAGCTTTTTAGGTGGTTCATTTTTTATTATTTTCACACTACATCTTTGCAAAAAATAAATGATGGTCACCTGAGAACGGGCATGCCTGTTCTGTGTGGGCAATACCAGGCATTCAGGAGATTTTCCCCTTGAAACAGATTCTTGTTCGCATTTCAAATCAGACATTGCAAACTAAAAAGAAAAGACACTTAAAAGAAAAATTAAGACAGGACACATTATAAATTCTGTCTCCAGATTTGATTTGGATCAATGCCCTAACCTTTTTAATAACCTTCTAGCTCATCAATATTGCCCAATGGGGCAAATTCTTTTCTCATCTCTGATTTTCTGTTGAACATAAAAATATACTTGAACTAACTTGAGGTTCTTACTTGCAAATTACATATCACTATTCCACATGCAACATCTTTCTTCTGGAATCCTTTTGGTGGATTCTTCTTTTGTGCTCCTTTAATCAAAGTGCATCAACATTGATGTTTCAGGTCAGACCAATGCTGTGTGTCTGAGGTGATGTTTTTTCTTTTGCTTGGTTTTGGGTTTTGTTGTTGCTGTTTGGGGTTTGGGTTTTTTTAATTATTATTTTCTTATGTCAATATCGTTTAAAGTCCTTGAGTTTAGCCTCACAGCTTTTCCCAGCTGGCTTAAGTTTAGAATGGACTTCATGGAGGTTTAGGTCTTACAAGGCATGAAAGTGAAATTTTGGATAAGGTCCAATATAAAAATCAAGGTAAATAATTCATCTAAGCAAATATTTCAGTTCTGGAATACTTTCCTTGAAAAACTCTTTAACCTCAATCTACATTTTACCTTGCTCCATTGGACAATTGTTCCAAAGACAGAGCCTTGTTTTAGCTAACAGATGGCAAATCCCAATGCCATTCAGACCGAGGCAGTAATAAACTGTAAAACTCTCCATGGGTGTGGAGCTTGTCTCCTGCTGGCTCCATGCAGAGCATTCTCCACAATCTGCACTGCTCCATAGCCAACCCAAGTGCTGAGGCCCTTGGCAGGGGTGAACAACCTTGTGTTGTGCCCTCTCCTGATTTTTCATTCCAGCTGTAACTCGTGCTGATGACTCCTGTGTTGCTGCTGGGTTTTCCTGCATCCTAATCAGGTCAAACCCTTATCAAGCAAAATCTCCTGCATTTGCATATGATAGAGCCATGCTGCTGCAGGTAATCAGCAAAGGGTATGTGCAGCTTCTTAATACAGATTCAAGCTTATGCCATCATTCCTTCAAGGTGAAAAATCTGATTCTGATTCTGCTCCTCATTCATTGCTCTTTAGGTCGCATTTTGATCAAGATCAAAATTTCATGAACTTTTTGAAGTAGAAAGTTAAGATATTTACCAATTCATGATTATTAGAAGAATGCATATGAAATATGCTGACACATAAATGAGTTTCACCCTACAAATATTTCGGAAATCGTATCCTCAGTTAAATGGTTCCTAATCATACTCCCTTTAAATTATACCTCTTTATACATCTACAGCTGTAGCTAGACCTGATACTGATCCACATATATGCAATTATCAGTGACAATTAAGAGAAAATAAAATTCTCTAGGTTACAGTTTAAAGCCTATTATAAATTCTTAAAAAACATTTACAGAAGCTTACATCAATCATTAAAAAAAAATCATTACTTGTTAAGAATCTTTTCCTTTTCAATCTCAACTTTGAAGATACTGACTTTCAGCAAAGGGACAGAAATTAGCATATAATCAGTGGTTTTGTACATAAAGCCACAATCATTTAACCTGCTTAGTATTCTTGTCAAGGGAGAGTGGTATTCAAAGTAAATGTAAACAAAATACTCTTACTTGAGTAGTACTTGAAGACCCAGAGCTTTGTCACACTGCTCCATACAGAGGTATGGATCTCATCAACTGAGTTCCACTCAGAGCTCTGAGACAGGAAACTGTTAGAAGAGAGCTGTGAAAACAGGAGAGAATGTTTGGCACTCTGATGTATTAAACTAGAGACTATGAAGATTAAATAAATTTTGTCCCAGGGTACACTTAGAGGGCTTTGACAGCAGAAGAGAAAATCCAGCAGTTTGCCATACAGGAATAATATGCTGCCCTTTTTCTCTTTCCAAGGAAAGAAAAAAGCCAGATACCTTACCATATTGAGGGGATGGAGATGCTGGTGAAATAGATCTTTATGGTGTGATTTTTAACATCTGAGTCCAACCAGCCTAGAATGTGGGGCAAGGAAGAATAAAGTTCCAGGGTCTTAATGCAGGAAGTGAAGAGCAGAAATACTTGTGAACACCTTCTCCTCTTCAGAGCAACTGCTTTTTTCAGATTTTCAGTATAATAGCATAGAAATTTTGCTTTTGTTTTGGCTCCAGGAAAGTTTTTTCACTGTCTATATATTAAAACACGTATTTATCAAGTTAATGTAATTACTTTAATGTATCTAACAATAGCTGCAGGAACTACCTGCAATTTAGCATCTTTAGGAGTAGCTGGAAGAGTTTTACTGCTGTCAAATCTCTGATTGAGGCTGCAAGATTAGAAAATCCCATTTTAAAGATTTTTCACACAAATGTATAGCATTTTTAGAGATATTCTCATTTTTAGAGATATGCTCATTTCCAACATTGCAGTGTCTTGAATTAGCAGTGGAAATAAAATGTTCTTTGGTCAGATTATGGTCTTAGCTGAAAGTGCTGAGTCTGCTTTCACCAAGACATTCCATTCATAAATAACATCATTTTTCAGAGATAACAGCAAATGGAATGTAGTGCCAACAGAGGAAGCCTGAATCTGACTTACTGAAGCATTCAAGCAGTGTGAAGGAGTGATATAATAATTTCAAAAAACTTTCTGCTTTCTTGATAAAATGTTCATTGTTTTGGAAAAAATAAGTCTATTCTAAAACTGGATTGTGTAATAAAGGTATTCTAAGAACAAAATAGATGGATCTTAAGTTTAGCATTACCACTGTAGTCACAATGACCATGCAATCAGTGATAACTCACCACTACAAACTATGAAGAATTATCAATGCAGTTTATCCATTTTGAATCCAGAGAAGAAAAGCCAAAGAAATCAATTTTTTTTTTTTTTTCTCTAATGGAAGCAAGGAACCATGAAAAAATAATTTGGTGCTAAATGTCTTAGTTAATAGCTTATTATGTGGTTTCTTTCACAGAAAAATTGGAGTAAAACTAATTATAATGAAATTTAAAGCAGCAAATTTTGGTAAATATTTTTCAAAGATCACTGAAACTATAATTATTTGTTGGTATCAGAATAGCCTTTACAAACTCCCAAGTTTCATTAAATCTATCATATTCATAGAGCATATTCCCTCTGCACAGAAACTTGTAACATAGAAAATGAAAAAAAAAAGAAGAGGAGGCAGAATAGCTCACAACAGGATGATTTAACACCATTAAATATTCCACATCTCAAACACAGAATGTACAGTCAGTGAACATATTCACCACTGAAAAATTAATTTTACTACACGGTTAATAACATGTTAGGCAATTAGGTAATGAAATAATTACAGTATATTTAAACACTATGCTGAAATATGCTGCAGAAATTAATACTGAAATTTCCAACAGCACACATATGCAGAATTCTGCATCTTTAACTAGTATTCCTTTATTTCAGAAGTGCCAATAAATTAGAGGAAATTTTGTTTCACAATAATTTCTGTGATGAAGCTGCACATATAAAGCCCATCAATTACAGTGCTAGAAGTAATTAGGCTTTCAGTTCCTATGAATTAACAGCATGCCATGTTCTTGGGGATAAGTGGCATGCATGATTATCTCTGATTGTATCTATCCACTTAATTTTTAATGAATGTCATAGGATGTGTGCAGATTTTAATTGACAATATAACCAGGTAGATTTATTAGTTGTTTTCAATTTTATTAGTTAAACTTGTGCTATGTTAATGATCCTTATGCTCAGTAATGGAGATTTCTCAGTGTATTATTGGGTGCTCTCAGTGTTACATACTTGGACAGGGTGAGAGCTGTGACAGTTAATAAATAGTTAAACTGCTAAATATGGAACAAACCAGCTTAATTCTGACTCTGCATTCCAGTAAATGAGAATCTATAATAAAAACATAAAACCTCCTGTTGTGGAGCATGCAAGTGCTAATAGACTCCCAGGAAAATTGTTAAGAGTTTCAATAAGTATTCAATAGTACAAATAGCTCCTTCTCCTTTTTTTTTCCCCATATAATACAAATATATAATTTGTTATACTTTTGTACAAAAGTTTTTCACCCTGAGCATTATAGAGCATCTGAGTATAGGAAGTGGAGAGCTTATAAAACTTAGGAGGAACTTGTTGTTCCTCTTATATAATAAATATTACATGTAGCTAATAATTTTTTTTTTTCACTAGAATTATGAGGCTGGGTGCAAAAAGATAAGATTGGGTCCATTTCGTCCCAATGGGCAGACTACTCTACTAATTGTTGTTTTTTTTTTTTCAAAGCTAAGGAACCTTGTTGTATAGAATCATAAGCCAAGAAAGACAAAATTTAGCAGAGAGACACCATAATTTAAAATATCAATATTAATGTTGACCTTGATATACATGAAAACTCTGCTATGCATTTCATTATACATTTATTTATATTCATTTATATATTAGAAAAACGTCACACAAAGTATTACTTTTCAAAATACTTGTTTCATTCTTTTTTTTTTTTAAACTAAACAAAGAGTATTCACCCTCCTCACAAGCACAGACACACACACTGTTATAACCTAGAAATTGATGTAAAATAATTTAATCAATATGATGAATCTGTGCAGCCCCTTTTCACAAGAACTGGTGAATGAGAATTGTAGTCTCATTGAAAATGCACCAACAATTCAGCTGTGATTGCCATTGGAGAAATGCATTAGAGTAATATCATTAGTCATAACATATGTTTAGGGCTTTTTTATTTATTTAAACACATTTAATTAAAGGATATTAAAGAAAGGACAGATGAGTAAGGGTCTACTTCTAGGGAAAATAACGAGGAAGTTATTAACATAATTTTGTTTTTATTTCTGTACTTGTAAATATCAACTGACATTCCTTTAATAGTTTCATGCTCTGTTTCATGTTTGCTTTGCCACCTTTCATTTGCAAGCCTTTTGGCACCTAAAACACTCTGGGCCACAAACAACTTTCTAACATTTGTCATGGAAAAAACCATCTTGCATTCAAAGGCTGAAGGACCAGAGGCCAGGAGCACATGAAAGTCACACTTCATTTAGCATCCATTACCCCAGCCTCGCCCTCCCCTCCTCCCTGCCTCTGGCAGGCAAAGTCTCCACTGAGTGTTTGTGCTCCCCTTCAGGGAAGAGCTCTTGGACTCCTTTGTTATGTCATTCTGAAAATTGATGTTTGAATCAACTCATTCTTTAAAAATTCATGACTTTAATTAATGTCACATCCTGTTGCCTGTTTCACTGGACTTAAAACATTCACTTCCTGTCACTGGCCACAGCTTTTTCTCACTGAAAGCAGCAATCAAAAACAACTGGCGGGAAGGGGGAGGGTTGTTTTCTTTTTTTTAAATAAGTGAAAAAAAAATCAAATATAACATACCACCAGATGCATATTTTAGAATTATTTGTAACTAAATATGGTCTTTCAAGAGAGGTAGCTAACTGCTTAAGGTATAATGCAGCTCTCACCATTAATACATTTTCTACATAAATTCGATCAACTTCAAGAGCAATGGAATTTCACAAAATTCTTTTTCTTTTTTTCACTGATCACTCAAATATCTTTCTGAGACATGACTCATCAGGGAAAAAAAAATCATCTTATTTTCTCCTCTTCTATTTAATTACCAGTTTTTCTCACCTTATCCTCATGGAGTTTTCACCTTTATTTTAGAAGGTGTGGACGCCTACCAACCTCTGCACACAGCTGAGCAAGAAGCAAGATGTTACTGGGTGATCCAGAAGTGGGGAGATTCCTGAGCAGTGTGGAAACACTCCCACAGTTGCACACCCAGAGTTAGGTGCAGCTCACAAGCAGGAGAGCTCAGCCACTCGGGTGCTGCTGAGCTCCTGCTCCCAGCCTGCAGGGATACAGGAAGGTCAATGGCACTCAGTGGCACAGCATTCACAATTTCATCATAATAAAGTAAAACATTTCTAAAGGCAAATTTTAGAGGCAGTCTATGCTGGCAAAGTAGCATCAGTGTTATTAAAGTAAGTTTTCACTCTACAGTGACAACTCAACAGAAATATTTTAGGTTAAAGAAAAACGGAAATGCAGTTCCTACGTAAAACACATGTTATTTCAGTAAACAGAAAATACTAGGTAGGAACCCAGGAACCCAGTGGGAGATATATTGGAATTTAATCACAGATTACAAAAAAACAAACCCTTTAGAATTTCCCAGAAAAGGTTTTAAAGAGAAGATATAAACAAACCTCATAAAATTAATCTCTTCATTGTTCCTAATCTCATGTGCTGTCATAAGATTACCAATGCTTGTTCTCATATCAGATATTAAATTTCACCCCTACCCAATGGCTTGATGGAGAAAGGGGTGGTTTAGTGGAAGACTGAACTAAAATAGAATCACTGAAATGAATTTTTTTAGTACTTTCTAGTTGAGATTTTCTCTCCTAGCCCATCATTAAGTAGCCACAGGAGCATCTCTGAAGAAGGAATTGATGCAAAGCTGGAAGACATAAATAATAGACACTAAATTATAATTATCTTAGGTACACAAAGGGAAGTACTACATTTAATGTGAAACAAGTCCAGGAAACAGGAGATAGTTTTACATGCTTACTGAGAAGATTTTTGATGACAAATGTGATGAACAATGGCCAGCAGCAGCATCCTTAAGGTCTGTCCTGTTCACTCTCCCAACTGCTTGAACAAATGGGGTAGGGAAGACCAAATCTGAAGTTCTGCGATGACCTGGGAGATTTAATGAATAAGAAAGAGATTTAATGAATAAGAGATTCTATGAATAAGAGATATACACTCACGTGCAAATCGAAACTTCTGTAGTCCCTGGAAAAGTCCACTTTAAACAAAGTTTTTTGCTCTCCATTTCTGGGAACTTTACAATTGTATCACTCTCTCTATTGTATCAACTTGATATCTTAATTTCTTTTAATTCTACCTTTTTTTTTTTTTTTTTATTTTGAAGGAGCACAGTATTTCACTCTGCATTTTTGCAGAGCTGCAAAGTGTCTGTCTGTGCCTGCTGGTCCGGTGAGCTCCGGGAGAATGAATCCTCACTGCTCGGCAGCAGAGAAAGCTGCAAACAGTGTGCAAAGAATGATTACCAGAAACCAAAGGAAAATGTAAAGAACAAAACCAGGCAAAGATAAGGACTGTAGAGTTATATTTTTCAAAATCCACTCAACCATCTGAGGTTTGGATTAAGAGTAAATCTTCAGCCTAATGGGATAGGCTGAAGGCAGCACATTAAATATCACTGCCGTGTGACTCGGCTATTCAGCAGGTCACAAGAGAAATTCAATGCAACTCAATAACCAGGTTTTGGATGAAGTCTTGCTCTGTCAGCCACGAGTCAACAACAGATACAACACCAACAGACAGGCAGGACTGTCTACAACAAAACCCAACTCTAATACATGCACCCTTTGTGTTTGCATTCTGTGCTTTGCAGCATTTGGATTATTGTAACAACTGTTTTTAAACAGTATGAAACACCCCAACGTACTTTCTCAAAAATTCTTAGTGGTTTTCATAGTTACTTAAATACCTTAAATAGATACCTCTAGAAAGTCTCACTTTTCTAAGATTCTCAGATTAATCATACAGAATATCAGGTGACAATATGAAAATAGAATTAGTCTGCTCACTTCAGCTCCTTGATTCCTAAATGAATTTCAGTTCAGGGACTCTAAATGTATTATTAAGTCAGACTCTTCTTTACCAAGATATCATTTTTTTAACAGATTCTAGGATACATTGGTGGTTCAATCACTAGCTTTTTACTCTGCTAAAACTTGTTGAGTTCTACTTTACACTTTTGAAACACAAGCTTCTAGATTGCAATTTGCAGAGCTTCAGTTTCAAAGACTGTCAATTAACCACAAATCTTTAGAAAGTAAAGACTTGAGAAATCTCCTAGCAGGACCAAAGGATCATCAACTTTTCTCCAATGTTATGCTCTGACATTTACCAAAAACAGGAAGCAGAGTATGACTCTCATACACAATAATATCCAAAAATTAGAAGATGAAAATGAGTTCAACAATGAACTTTTAAGATTGCCTGATAATAAACTGAACAGTGGGATAGCAACACTGTGATGTTTCCCCTCCCCCCACCCCCAGTTATGGACACAAGCAATCTGACCCTATGGGCAGGATTTCCTTACACCATTTGACTGAAAACATATAACCAACAGAAAAACTTCATAAAATATCCTTTTGAAGCATCACAGTATTTGATAAAAGAATTGGATCAGAAACAGAGGAAATTTAGAATTCTCATCATAGGCAGTACTAAAGATTTGTTCTGATGAAATCCCTTAGATAAAATGAAAAGTGTTAATGACTGCAAAATACAGACCAACTGAGAAGAAAACTGTTGAGGCAGTTTGAAAATTCCTCTTCTATCTGTGGCCTCAGGGCTATTGCAACCATATGATTGTGGCCTCCAACCCTGTGCTTCTGTTTCAAACCTGATCCTGAAAGTCCTGGGCAAAGAAAATACTCCTCTGGAGTAATAAATAGTACATTTATTGTTAGAGGAATTTTTAACTGCCAAAGTGAAAATTATTTAAAGGTAGAAGAAATTAAGAATCACTAAGTTTAGGCATTGAATGGAAGTTTTTTTAGAATAAGTGCCTAGGCTGTGTGAAATACCCAGATACATGATACAAGTATGTGAAGCATCAGAGAATGAGGGAGGAAAGCATCGTGAAAGCATCTTGGACACTGAAATCAACCTGACTTTAGATTTGTGCCCAAAACCTATCAACATAAGAGCAAATAGCAATTCAGGCAGCTGGAGTGAAGGGGTTTACTGATTGCACCTCTTCTGTGCATTTGTTGCAGAAAACTGTGGGGTTTAATCTCAGCAGTACAATAGACAGCTAGATTCAGGTGGATATCTGAGCTAACAGTGATTAGAGCCTGCAGAAACCCAGAGACAAGATCAGAGCTGAGGTTCTCCTCAGACACATTTTCAGTTCACTGACCAGAACAGGCACTCACAGACTCCATCACCTGCTCTGGAGAGATGGTTGACTATTGTCATTGCTGCACTGCTTTTTCTGAGTGCAGGAGAGTGGACTAGCACAGATTATGGCTCAACAAAAGCAGTTGTACTTCTGCCCTGTGGTAGAGGATATTAGGGGATATAAAGAGATGCTCTTTATAACCAATATGGTCTGATGGCAGCTTTTCTTTAAGCATCACTTTATTAAACTTAATAGAGTGGGAAAGAGTCAGTAATTCTAAAAAATAAGAAACTGGATAATACAATGAAAAGGAAAGAAGACAAAGCCAAAGATCTTTATGGCAAAATAGAGTAAGCCTGCACAAAAGGAAGGAGCAATTCAGATAGTATTGGTTGAGGGTCTACCTCTAATTGTGGGGTTGGGGTTTTTTCCTTCATTCTTGCAAGTAGATATTAGGAAACAAAAGTACTGAGAATACAGTCCAAGAAAAAATATTATCAGTGCTGTTTCATACTTCTTTCAACTCCACACTGTTAGAGTTTCCAGAGCTGAAAGTGTAATAGCAGCAAAAGATTCTTTTGTGATTCAACTTCAGATAAAAGCTAATATTTTTCATGAACTAGATCCTGCCTAGGAGTCAAAAATAGTATAATTGTTCTGGCTGAAATTTGCAGATGCCAGAAAACCCATCTGCAAAGCAATAATTTCATCTAGGAAGCAATAATGTAATTTACCTTTACATCTTGCTATGTCCCAAGCAAAATGTGCTGTAATCACTTAGACAGGAAAGCTGAATGTTTTTATTGACAACTTATTGAAAAAGTCTACTCAAAGTGCAACCAAAACTCAAAAAGTAGGGTACCAGGCAAAAAATGGGCATATTTTTCTATGTTGCACCTAGGCAGGTAAAAACAGTAGGAGCTAATTAAATAGAAAGACAGCAACAGTGGAAACAAAGACATGAGATTCCTTCTATCTGATGACATTTAGTCAATCAAATCCATATCTTCAAGGTTTCTTTAGGAGGCCAAGTGGTGCATACTTTACTTTGCTCCCAATCTCTTATTTATTTTTGTCAGTCATCAATATCTCAGGTAAGATTTTGATACATCATGAAGCACCACCAGTGAGTCAGTGGAGTTTTTCTTACTGCAGTTTAGATGGCAGGCAGATAGGTAAATAGGAATAATTTAATTTGGATTGTGCATCTCAAAGAAGGGACACATTTTGACCAATGATTTAAGAGTGGACTTAGAACATAAGTCACTTTCAAGCAACTCTTCAAACACATAAAATAGTAAAATAGAATGAGCCTCCAAAAGTAAAACAGGACAAAGAAACTAAACCTCAAAGAACTTCTGCAGCACTTGGTTCTCTGTTGAGTAAATCTCTGTCTTAACCATGTCAACAACCATTTCAGTGTTCTAAAACACTGCATTTTGCTGTTACTACTGCAAATCAAGATAACACTGACATGAATGGATAATGAAGACAAACCATGAATCCTGGGAAGGCTTAAATTTTCCTCAATAGAGATGATATTATCTGAAAGAGATTTAATAGTATTGCAGTTAGCTCTTGGTTATATGTGGAATTTTTGTCTTCCTCTACATCCCTTTTTCAGAACTTTTTCTCCCTTATTTTGTTACCTGGTTAGATCCAGGCTTACTAATGCAGATTCTTCAGCCTCATCATTTGCACTTCAAAATAATAAATAATGTAAACTCAATTATATTTTCTTTCATATCCAGGGTTATTTTAATTTTAGGTATATTTACCATATCCAAAGGTACATCTCAGTATTTAGTACCTGATCCTTGTAATTTAGACTTTTGCATTAGACCAAATTTTTGTTCTGCTAAAATCACTCACAAACATGCCAGATAAAAATGATAACAAAAGTAAAATCCGTTCTTTTTTTGAAGGCTAAAATTCTAATTCTTCTACTTGGATTAGAATGGAATTCCTGGGTATGCTACAAGCATAAAAACCCTTCTTTCTGCAACAGTTGTATGATCATTCATTTCACTTGCTTTTATGGAAAATTTGTATAGAAATATCAAATTTGTTTACCCTTAAAGCAAAAATATTCTGATGTTTCATTTTGTTCTTCTCAGTTGCATAAAAAAATTGCATTCAGCAAAAGAAGTCTTTAAAACAGCGAAGAAAACTTTACTAGGTTAAAAAAAAATGTATGTTTTTATATATTCTAGTGAAACATTTCTTTACAAATATATGTTTTGGAAGACTAATAAGTAGGAATGAACGTAGAGTAAGGTCTGTAGAACAGTGCTAGAGCTGGGCTCCTTTAACCTGAAGTTGTCCTTTAAATACAATATTCACTGACTAAAATTTTCTTTATATATGTGAAATATCATGACGGGGGAGTTCCATGTCCCTTCCTGGAACTGACTGAAAGAGCACATCACATCCTGTAATCTAAGTTTTAATCCAGAGAGTAAAAATCATTTTTATACCATATTTTTGAAGTCATAGCTATGATTTCACAGTATTTCTCAAGTGAAAATCAACAGCAATTAGGCAGCTTCTAGTTTATTTCTGAAACTTAAAATCTAATGATGTTTAAATTACAGAATTTACCTAAGGAATCAACACCAGTTTAACAGCTGAGGGATGAAGTTTATGGTATGGGGCTTTTTTCCACTTAAGAGGAAATTTTAAATTTAAACAAACAGCACTTAGAAACTTTAACAGTAAGGAGGAACATGGATATTTTCAAAGTTAATTTCTGAGGTTCAGAGGTCTCTTAAAAAGTCAGAATTTAAAAATCCTTTACAATTAATGTTATTTCAGAAGTCCAGATACAGTGAACTGCCTAAAGTTCATGGCATGTTTACAAGTCTTCTACCTTGACTTAATTATGGGAAGGGCAAGAAATAGATTCCTTTAAGTCTTTTGCTTCTTACATCTATAACCTAGAAATGAGGGTGAGCTAATCTTTCCCTGCCTGTTTATGACTGCTAATTGAATTCACACACTAAATTCATACATTAAATTAACAAAGTCATCTTGGTGTTTGTTTTCATGTCCAGATCAATATGGGAATTTTATTTAACTAGTACTGAAGCAGTATCCTGCAAAATAATAACATATTTTCCTCTTTCAATCCAACAGTCTTGTGCTCTTCAAAGATAGACACTGGGGTGCTTAGAGGTCAGGATGCTAGCATTTAGTTGCTAAGGAAAAATTTTAGATTTTTTTAGAAAACATAGATGTTACTCACAGGATGTCTGCAAGATATTACAGTTTTGAAACAACATTCTACCCCTACCCATTAGAAATACACACAAAATTATTGGGTCTGAACTTTAAGAAAATGTGGATCATGGGTTAAAGTCTGAAAATGAAATCACAAGTCTCACACAATCCTGGCATCTGATTTTCACTATTTCAATTGTTCTTGATGCTAAACAATTATTATTTTTATATAGCTGCAATTGTTCAAACTAATTTTGCCTTGGTATTGGTTTGAGGAAATGCAGGAAAAAAGCATAGAGCTTCTGCCACTTGGACCAAAAAAACCCAATCCATTCTGACTCAGATGGAGCAAACCATCCTAGGTGAAAACAAATTGTAACAAAGTTCAATTGTAAAGCAAGAGGAGAATGGTAGCTCACCTGTAACTATGAGCACCTCTGAAGTAAACCAGAAATTGAGGTGGAACTGTCATTATATTGAGGAGGCAAAGAGCAGAGGAAAGATTCTTTGTTCACTTTTTTTTTTTTTTTTTTTTTTTTTTTTTTTTGCAGATCAGCTTGTCTCATAAGATTTGTGAAGAAAAGCAGTCTAAATTTGAAAATATAGTCTTAAAAAAAATGTCCTTTCCTTTTTTTGGTGAAAAATTGGCCAAAGATACCCCAAAAAACCTGCTACAACTAAGAAACTCAGGTCCCAGCAGCAAAAATAAGAGATGTTAAATTATTAAGTAAGAAGCAATGATGAGATCACCCACATATGGTATTAAATTTAGAATAGCAGTGAGCGATCATGTAAGAATAGCTTTTGATAACTAATAGCCCCTATGTGAAAGGCTCCTTATCCAATTTCAATTCTGTTTTGCCTTCTCTCCTTTCATACATCCTTTCCTAGTTTAGAAAGCAACTTTCACAGGCAACAGGAAATATTCCACTGAGTTTCATGTATCTAATGAATGCTGATAAGTTATTTTTCTGCCCAACTGGATGCTGGAACTAAGCATCAATCTGAGAGTAAAATCACAGACAAAAGTTCATTATATTCAGAGAGCAGCATCAAAATTCATGTCTGCAGTTACACAGAATTGTGTTGTAATAGTTATTTAAAATTTATATCTGCTGCAGATACAGACTTTTCCTTTGAGAATTTCTAAAAAGCCAGAAAAGGCAGAAAAAGTTTCCAAAGCCATAGGTCAGTAAACCAAACCCCACTGAAGGTAATTCAAAAAATCTGCATTGTTTTACTTGAGCAAGGGAATTTTTTAGAGCAATCAGCACAGTAATATCTCCAGTACTTATGGTGAGGAATAGATAGCTGTTAGCCTTCTGCCTTGCATTACCTTTGGCTAAAATCATTTATTTCTCCCTGCTAGCTGCAAACAGCTGTGGGAGTGAATTCTGCTGCCTCTAACTGAGTACTCCACTGCTCTGACAGCTGATCTCCTGCAGGCTGTCAGCATCACCAGGAGGGTAATCAAAACTCACCTAATCACTGCAATGTTTTTATTCAGGTAAAAAATACCAAAAATTCCCAGACCATCCAGGTCAAAGTAACACTGTTAAAATCAGTGGAGTTATAATGGTCAGACAAGATGATCTAGCCCAAAACCCTTACAGGAACTGTTGACAAAAGTCTGGTAAAGCCTGTATTCTTTTACTCTCAGGAATGCACAAGCCAATGGTTATTACCATAAAGTGGAAAGGCTCCATTGACAAAGTACTAGATAGCAACAAGGTCCCATCAATTTTAATATAATGTTGATAAAAATATTGATAAATATATTGATGAAAAATTATTGAGAAAATACTCCAAACACTATTAGAATAGTATAAAACTATGTCAGAAACAACAAATTCAGGTACTAACATGCAAATTACAGTTCAATCAAGCATTTGACTGTGAAAGTGAAAGCTGAGAGTAAGAAATGCAAAATTACTAAAGCATATTTCTGAGATTCTGTTTAAGAGGTTTGATTTATAATATCAGCATATGCATGTGATTTATAATAGTGATTTTTTAAAAAGGATACTTATTATTTAAATGTTTCTCTTCCATGTAAAAAGGGGAGTGGGGAGGGGTAGGAAGCAGAGAGCTGTCATTGTTTGGGTAAATTGTTTTGCAGGTTTTCCTAGGCAATAGAGGCACTGCTTCAGCCTGAGTTTAACAGGTGTGAATTGGCTCCAAGGCATCATGTGCAATAAATTTATGAGAGGTGAGGTGAGGTGAGGCACAGCCTTGGCCCCACAGCCTTGGGAGGGAACTGCTCAAATGTGAAGCCCAGGTGGGCTCTGGGTGAGCATGGTTAAGTGCCACTCCTTGCTAAGCAGCACAAGTCAGTACCAGAGCTGAGATAGGAACATGTTTCATCTACAAGGAAGCCATGAACAAGGAAAAAAGCTGATGTGAAGGACATGTTGGAAACACAGGTTGTACAAAACTCTTCCATCAATTTGATATAATTTAACATTTCTTAGGGGTTTATCCAGTTATCACAACATCCTAATACTCTGACAAGAACAGTCAAACCTCAGAACTAAAGGAAAATGCACAGAGCTGCTGCTGTTTTCTCTTCTCTGAGGGAGTAGGCTCTTGCTAGCATGTTTTTATTATGAGGGGATTGGACATAGGATGAAGAGAATGTATCTGTAAGAACCACTTGAGGCACTACAATTTTTTAAAATAGTCATTTAAGTTGCATACAACAGAAAATGCTGCATTCCTGGTGTTTTGGAACAGCATATAAACAGAGAAGCTCTTTCATAAACAAGACATGAAAGAAGAATTAACTCAAATAGGTACTAGAAATAAAGAAGAGAGAACAATGCAGAAAGCCTTTAGTCCACAGTGCTACTTCCTGTTAAAGTCAAACTATAATAGTTTTGGTTTTTTTGTGCAAAGATAAACTGAAGGTGGAGGACAGAGGTGTGCCCATGCTGCAGCTCTGCAGGCAGAGTTGCACAGAGAGCCCAGGTGAGAGGGAGACATTATCCTGGCTGAATTCCTTGTCCACTGGTGCTCTAAGTGCCTTCTCTATCCACTGCAGGAAATGCCAAGGTCAGCATCAAAATTCTTCCCTCTGAAAATAAACCTAATATCACATCAATGCAACTTTAGTCCCCATCCCAATTAGGGCCACAACCAAAACAAAAACTTTTCAATAGCATAAGGTCTAGAATTAGTTTTGAGCCCATTTTCAATTTATAGTTATTAACATAGTAAAAATAATGCATAAAGGCAAACTGAAAAGAACAACCACTTTCCTGATGTGGACTTGTTCTCAATTTGCCATAAGTTCTTCATTTCTAGATGAAGAAACCCCATTCCAAATTGGAAAAGGTTTCAAGTTATGCAGCAAAACTACAGACTATGGTTAAGAGCTCAGAGCAGAGCTCAGAAGAAAAACACTATTCTGCATCTAATGTAGATTTAACTTAACTATCAGTGCAATATTTCTATGGTTTGGGAGCTATACATAAAAATTAGGTTTTATGAACTGAATTTCAGCTTTTTTCCTAGTTGTGTAGGAACAGCTTTCATCCACAAATACATATTCACTTAACTTACACCATAGTCACAATTCATTTTGAAAAATCAGACTCACAGGTTGCACAGCCATAAATGCCCTTGGCCAGCAGTGTATTTTTGTAATTGTCTACCACAACTCAGAGCAGTTCTTCAGACACTTTATATTAGTAGCCTCCAGTCTACCATCGTGCTGTGGTGTCACCATTTTGTCATTCTTTTCAGTAATACAGTCGTAAGCACAGGAGAGAAATAGGAACTGAAATTACTGCTAAAAAGGAAAATAAAGCCTATTTATGCTATATACACTCAAACCTCAGTGTTAACCACACTTCATTGCAACATCAAAATACCCAACAAATAAACCATAACTTTATCTTTGACAAAATACTGCAGAGCACCGTGGAATGCTATGCTTGTTAAGGTGATAGCACACAGTACATTATTTCTAAACATTAAATTACTGTATGATTCATGATAGAATTACTGACAATCAAAATACACAGAAGTTAACTGCTCACATAGTGAGAATTTTCTCTCTGCTTTGATCCAACACCATCAAAATGCTTGTTAACCTTTCCCTGGATTTGTTAGAAATTGGGATCCACTTATCTGTCGTATTTGTTTGGTAAGCCTGAAATTGCTGATTGTTGCTATGCATTATTGCTTTTGTGTCTGTAGAACCAGTGTTGCTGGGAGTTAGCTTCTCTGTGTGTGTGTGTGTGTCTGCATACGTGATCTGTATAATTATTCTTCCTAAGTCACTGTTAATTACATCTGTGTTTCTTCATTAAAAAATAGACTGATAAAAGGTGACTGGAACCATAAGACAATGTAGCTCCACAGATAAATAGGCACGTGATGATTACAAATAATAATTAATAAAAACAAAATAATACAACTGAATTTATTGTTCTGAAGTGGTTCTGAAGAACCTGGAGACTAGAAAGTAAAAATATAACTCAGTTGTAGACTAAGTCTTGTATATGAAAATTACTGACTAGGAATTGAGCAGTGTCAGTTTTGAAAGTTCAACAGCACTTTTAAAAATGTGCATTCAGTCTTACTGAGATTAAAACTAATTTAAGATGAAGCTGTATTATCTTTCAGGTGTTTTTCAGCATCCTAATCTTGTCTTAGCCTAAAATACAGCTCCCCCCATTTTTTGTAAATACAAATAGCTATGGATATATGCATATACACATTTGCATAACCCACATTAAATTCCATTAAATCAGAAAGGAAGGCTCTGAAGATCGGCCTCGAGTGTTGAGCCCAGTTTGCAACCAGAGGAATAATAAAGTAAAGAAAAAACCAGACCAAAGGTCCTTAGAGCTCCATCCTCAGTAGTGGCAAACAGAGTCTGCTGAATGACTCCATTCACCGAGTTGTCTGTATTTTAAACATTTTGCTGTTACCAAACCAATGCACTCAACTTCAGTGGGATGTAACAGACCATAAACAACAAAACAAAAAAATATTTATATATGCTGGTGCTAATCTTACTTTTCAAAGCACTTCATCCATCCTTAGCAAGAGATCTCTCAAATGACAAAAAAACAGCCAAAGCCTTGCCAGGCACTAACTAGCTGTGTCTTTGCACTGTTTGCAAATCTGTAACAGCACTTCTTCCATCTGTTCTGCAGTTTCCCTCTATACATTCCATTTTCAAAATGAAATAAATTGCTTACAAAGACCTCTTGCAAAGAGGTCTTCCAGCATATTGGCTATTGTGGACAACTCTGCAAAATTTTTATTACTGAAAATAATAGAGCATTGCATAGGAAAAAAAAAATTAAGAAGATCTGATAGGGTTTTCGAGGGAAAAATTTAAAGAAATACAGATCACTAACAACTCAGCCATTGACTGCTTCTTCAACATGATGTACAATTAGTTCACAAAGCTGCTTTGTTTAAAACACCAATGTAAAAAAAACTAGCCAGTTTTCAAAAGCAGAGTTAAATGGACTTCCACACATTTTCCATAATAAATATTATGGTAAAATTATCCAGTTTCTGAAATCGGAAGAAAAAGTTCCCTGTTACTATAGGTATGACTCAGCAAAACAGTTTGGATGTTGATTTTAATAGGCTCAGATCCCCCTTGGAAGAAGTTCAGAATTATCCATTATTTCAGGTAGGTGATGAGTCTTGTCTTGCTCAACATCCTCTAGATATGAGCAAACATTGAAATAATAGTCACAATTTTAATTTTTTTTTTTTTTTATATATAAAGCCTAAAATACAAGTTAATAGTTCACATTACATAAAAATTACTATTACAGAATTACAAGTCTTCTTCTGATGCAGAAAGGAAATGAAATAACACCTAAGTTTCCTTAGGAAAAAATACTCCTCAGGAAGAATAACATTTAATGCTTTTTTTCACTGGGTGGCTACTTTGGGTGTTTTTGTTTAATTAGCAAGCATTCAGAATGGGATCAGATTAAAATTATTTTTATGGCAAGTCCTCTATTAACCTCATTTTAATGCATGTGCATCTCTGTTTATTTGGAACTCATGTAATAGAGCCAAAAATGAGATTTCATTTCTGTTATAATAAAACACTACCTTTGCCATTATTGTTCCTATTGCTTAAGCATGGCACTTAAGCCCACAGTTGTATCTTAAATGCCAGTAACTCTGTTAGGCATTACTACTGTTACTACTAAGCAGGGGTCTAACACTTCAGAGGGCTCAGTAGTTGAGCAAATCCTCCAAACACTGTTGGAATTAAATAACATGGCACTGATGAATATAAAATGAATAGAGCTCATGTTTCTTTCTTTGTTTACAAGATGCAGTGAGTCAGAAAAGTAGCACTTTCTGACAGGCTGCTCTGCAGTGAACAGTGAGCACTGAGTCACCAACACCACCCCAGTACAGCATCCTCTCTACTTGATATTTGCCATTCTATAATTAGAACAAAGGACATTCTTGGGACACACCAAAATGCTTTTAGTTAACTTTCTGCTTAAACCCATTTACAGAGTCTTTACCGTTCCTGCCTCAAAAGATAAGGCACACAGTCATGACCTGTGCCATCTCCACTTTAGAGACAGACCTATTATTATAAAAGTAAATGCCACCCACTTGCTAGCACTGGAGACTAATTAACTCAGCAATCACTGCTTACCAAAGAGGGTAAAAATCACACTTGCCTGTACCAGCAGTTATCCTAGAAAATCAACTGGATTAGATAATACTTTATCTTTACTAATCCCCACCATTTCTTTTTCTTTAATTGTATTTTTTTTTTTTTATTTCAACTTGTTTTGCTTATAACTACAATTTTAATATTGGTTTTTGTAAAAGTATAAAACTTCTCTCTGTTCTGGTTCTCTCTGGTCATGAACCAATTTCCCAGAAAAATGTGTCAAAATTCTTATTTGTTCATACTCTGAATAATTTTTTAAAATTTTCTCTTTTAAGAGCAAGTCAGCTTGATTTTAATGGCTATACTGAAAATTGACAGCTATATAGACTCATTAACCATGTGGTATTGAAAGGAAATCTTTAAATCCCAAGTATTTAGGACAAATTTATTGAAATAAAGGTCAGTTACTATAACTTTAACTTGCACTTCACCATCTACATATCTGTTTAAACCAAACTTACTCAGTTTGAGAAAAAATTACAAAAGGATATCAAATAAATATGCAACTCATCCAAAGAAATAAGACCCAAAAACTAACGGCCAAGGCCCACAACACCAACAGACACATACCTGGAGGGGAAAACATTCATTTACACCAGCTTTAATAAGAACTATGCAGTACAATTAACTGGCACTGGGAATCATAGCATAGAAAATTTGCAAAAAGTCTCTGAATTGGTTGTAAGTCAGTGATGTGCTTTGGAATTTCCGACTTTACTTATATTACTTTCTGTCCCCAGCAAACAGTGAACAAATTAGCTTGTCCTGATTCTCGAGAACAACCAGCAGCAGGCAGGACATGAATACAAATACTTTAGAACTTCAGTTCTATGAACACTTTTAATGAGAACTCTTTTATTTTTCTACCTTACCGTCTTTTCATGTATAATATTGAAATCTTTTGAAAACCAGAAATGGGTTTTATGCAGGACAGAGCTGTTCAGAAATGGACCCCAGTCACTGCTGGCTTCAATGATCAAGTGAAACACATCTCTGCTACCAACTGAGCTGGTGGCTGGCTGTAAAGAGGTCATCTTTTTGTTGTTCTGGTGTTCTGGCCCAGCTCTGCAATACATAAAGAAGCAAGAGAGTTTAAAGTGTATCATATTGCTGGTTTAGTAGGACTTGCATGGTAGAGCAGAATTGCTAAAATGCCCCTCTGTTGCCACTTTTACAACCTCCTGCTGTAGGGATTAAGTGGAAACAGGGAAGGATGTAGAGGATAAATGGAGGGGTCCAAGAGCTGGTATGTGCCACCAGCACCACCCTAGTGCAACCATTTTGTCAGACAGGTTTAGAGGATTCAAAAGAGCTTAAAAGAAATGGCATCCCAACAGACTCCAACAAAAAGCACAACACAGAGGCAGTGTGGGAAGGGAAATTTTAACTATGAGGTTCTTCTTGGCTTATCAAATGTGATAGCTGAAGTCATGTAAGAGTCACCCAGACATGTCAAACTCTTTAGAAGGCCCTGAGATACAAACAGGAATAACTTAGCAATTGTTGACCTGGTATTTTTTAAAACAGAACATATGGCCTGTGAAGGCTCCTTCTTCCTTTGGATCTAGTCCAGCAGTCAGGCAGGTGAGTTCAACCTTGCAATAGGGCATAATTGGAGGAGAAAAAGTGCTAAAGCTTCCCCTTGCAGCTGCTGCTCCCAGTCTCTCACTGGACACAGCCCTTGGTGTGGCACACATGAGCTGGCTCAGGGGCACAGGCTGTCCCCAGGCTCTCCCCAGGAGCTCCAGAGCCCCTCAGAGTGCCCAGAGAGTCAAAGCTCCCTGCTCAGGAATCCACACTGGTTTGCATCCTGCACACTTGATATTAACAATGAGCTGCACCAAGGCAATCAACCCTCCCCACGACTCTTTCATACAAAAACCAAAGGGGAATCATACACTTATTTCCATTGTGGTAAATTTTGTGGCTAACTGATACATTATTTCATATAGATTACAAGTCCAGGATTGCTGTCCTTTCACAGATTATATAAATCAGGATAGACACACACAAGTGACAACAGTAACCATAGCAGCAATATAACTGCATCTGAAACATAAAAGAAGTGCTGTTGTCTAAGATGTTAAAAAGTAAAGGGATCCCTTACTATAGTAATAAACTGTCATTTTGTTCATCAACCCCATTGAAAATTATTCTTTACTCAGAAATATTCCATCATTACATGAATATACAGAAATATTCAATCATTACATGATTGATTCCAATCATGGAAGAATCTCTTCAAATTACAGAAATTCCTGATTCAGGCCAGAATTTTATTACATCCTGGAAAATATATTATAAAACTTCTTTACTCTTGAAATCAGTTGTGAATTAGTTCTGCTCAGCTAGTTTTCAGTTAGATGAGAAAAAATGTCTATTTTCTGACAGGATAGAATTGAAAAATTGCAAGAATAAAAGTGTCTATTTACCTAACAATTATAATAACTAGATTTGGTCTTTCAACTTTGACTTGAGCTAAGTGACAGATGCTGTTTCCTCTATACAGGATTATCCAAGGGCACATTAGGGATACTAATTAATAAACAGGGACAAATGTTAGTGGCTAACACATATAAACCAGCAAGGTTTATAGACCCATATAGACCCAGCAAGGAAAATTAGTTTATTTAATGTTTCACTGAAGCTTATAAGAAATCAATAACCAATATTTTACTTATGTAAGAACTTAATGTTGTAGACAATAGGATTGGCTTGGGCTATAAATAAAATTTATACTTCAATATTTTTGGGTAAGTAATTTCATTACATATTTATACTGCATTAAATATAACAGAGAGTCCATCTAGGTCTGTGGGTACCACAAAATATATGAATATATAAAAACAAGATTAGAAACAAGCTACTACTATCTAAGTACTTACTTTAAAATAATTTGCTTACTTAGTATAAACTGTGGGTTTCAGATATTTTTCATGTCATGTCTGTAATATTTATTAACATAAATTGTATTTATAATTAAGAATCTAATTTTCTTTCAAGTTTTTCCCCTACAAACTGTGGTCTCATTTTCTCTTCATGGAACACATGTAAGTTCTATTAATACTATTGAGAGTTTAACCTGTACATGAAGGGAAGGCAAAACCCTTTTATGTTGAACATTTAATTAAAGTTCTTTAAAGAGTTTCATGCGTGTTATAATTTGCAAATTATTTTCAAACCCAACAACTTAAAATCTTGGAGGGAAATAATAGAAGCTGTCATTCTGACCACTAAGAGCCCACACACAAGTTTACAAATAGTCCAGATTCATGTAGCTACAAAATCAGGGCACAGAGTGTGATGTAATTAATTTCTTGAGAGCTTTACACATTTCCTCAGTGCACCACTCATAACAGGTTCTCCAAACCATCAGTTATGCCTTATTTGAGTGTAATAGACAAGCTGTCTATTTGGGGCTCTGTGTTTTCAGCCTACGTCAATGACTTACCAAATATATATTTTATGATGAACACCTTAATTTCTTCCTTGTAGAATGCTGGCAAGTATCACACAGCAGAGCTCTTAGCAACAGTGTGCTACAACACTGAGTGTTGTAGCAACCAATGACAAAAATAAAATTATAGTGAAATAAGTACGTAGGATTGAGTGACACCCAGAGAGTAATTGAGAAGGGACAGCTTGGTGATTCAGTGGGGGCTGAGCTGTGCTTTGTAAGTTGTTCTTGTGAGGAAAGAATGGCTGCCATTAATCATTCTGAAATCAGGCTGAGAAACCATTCATCTGACTAAATCCTACCCTCCACTACTGCCTTGTCGTGGGGCTGCAAGAAGGTTATGAGATGTTTGATGTTTTCTGGAGTTCTGGATTTTTTCCTTGCTGCTTTCATCCAAGGGACATTAAAGGATCTTTCCAAGCATCCACTCAGATGAATCTATGATCTCATATGATCTATGCTCAGGTGTCCCCAAACTGAGCCAGAGGAGATGCAGAGTATGTATGAGTACATTGGCTGTGTAGTCATCTCTGAAAGAGAGCCTTGGATGGTCTTTAGCAGTTCATTAAAAATTACAGGGCATTCCACATAATTCATAGGCAACATTGTGAGATTTAATGTTTTGGATATTTACTATCCAAAACCCTGCGGACAGACTATTGCTAGCCTAGGAATTGAGACAAAGATTACCTGATAATAAAAGATTTGATACCTGCATCTGGTGCCAGTGAGGCAAAGTGCAGGGGGTGGGAGGAAAATCAAAGTGAGGATTAACTCAATCTGCAGACATGCAACATCATATGTAGACATGATAAAGCCTCTCAGGGGATGAAACAGATTCATCCTGCATAACTCATCCAGGACTTAAGGAGTGGCTGATGGAGGCCTAAGACAAGGGAAGAAAAGATGGCCATGTCCTAACATCATTGAAATATAATGGGAGACTGAAGAAAACACCACAAGAATTAGGACTGCCCAATGGCTATGCACCACATCTGATCAAATGTCATTCAGCTGTACCTTTAATCATTTTTGTAGGTGTTAATTGGCAGATTTTGAAGCTATGGATTATAAAATCACACAACAATTGACTCTATTTTCACCTGGAAATACTATGAAAAGCTGTAATAAGCATTTACTTTCACCTTGGGGGCTCCCCTGTCCCCCTCTCTTATAAAACAAAGGGATCTCAGTCAGCAGGCTCAGCACACGAACATCCCACAGCACTGTTTAATCAAATATTTGAGCATCATGCTCTTAAAATTTGCTCAAACTGTGAAGGACATTTGATATGTTTGTTAAATTGTTTGTATCTACTGCTGGCAATTTTTAACTGTGGATTTACTCTAGAAACTTGACACTGAAAGTGAAGTCACAGGAAATTTGGATGTTGACATTTGCAATAACAGTACTCATTCTAAAGTGGGAATAATAAGGATTATATATATCATTATTATTTGAGCAAGTGTTGTTCACCTGAATTCCCATGTGACTGCTCCAGTGGGAAACCTATTTCCCCCCCTTATAATATACCACCTGTTCCTAAGTTGAGACTCTAATTATTTATTTTCAGCCCTTTTTGAATCGGTAGCTAATCTAAAAGCAAATATGTCCTTTAATTTTGTTTCTGTGTGAGAGCTGGGAAGCTAAATGTTGACCAAATTTATAACTGCCAAAACTAATAACATTTTAAAACATTGACATAAGAGAAAGGAATAGGAAACCATTAGGACATATCCCTTAGCCACACTGCAAAGGACAGAGGAGAAAGATAAAGTGTTTGAATAGGAGAAAACAGGTCCAAGCTCATCTCCTCACAGTGTACTAGCCCTATCTCTTCATGCAGGAAGGGTACATAAAAGGGATACATGAAGACTACAGGATCTGTGATAAAAGAATTTGCTAAAAAGATGCCCAAGCTTTCAGACTTATTAATGTATCTTTTCACATCTAAACTCTTAGTGATACATATACAATTACCCCCACAACTACTGCATTCACAAATCCATTTGCAAAATAAGGCTTTATTCTCTACGAATTAAATGCAGTCCAATGCTATTTTTTGATAAAAACTCCAGGCAGTCTGAAGGCTGCTACACAGCTACCCAGCCTTCACCATGTGACATAATCTCAGTCTCTCTATAGCACTACAGCCATCTTCTCCTCTGGAAGACAAGGGGAAAGCAAAACTCTCCTCTTTCCCCACCATGCATACCATTTCCTCTAACAAGGACAGTGTCTCCTTTTGAAGTTTGATTTACAGGTGCTATAGAGCCATTGTGCTGACTGCATGTCAGTCTCCAAGGAAACAGGTAGCAGATATATTCTAGAAGCATCCCAAGAAGAAAAGAAGTGTTATCAAAAGTATTCTCAGCATAACCTCTGCTATGAGTAGAAGCAGAGTTCAAGGTCTTCTCTTGAACGGTTGAAGGATGCTGTGTTCAAATAAAAGGCTCCTAAGGAAATAATAGCAGGTCAAGCTGTGGATCTGGCAGTTGTACAGTCTCTGTTTCTGAAAGAGCTGGAGATTGAAAAATAATCTATTTAAAATTTTAGAAAATCTTGATATTTGTTATAAATCAACCAAATTTTAGGTTGGCATCTCCTCTTTCTACTTAGCACTTCATGTAATACATTCTATTTTTGCTGCAATCACATTTCTCAGCCCAATCCGTACCTGTTTGCTCATCTGTATTTAAAAGTTGATACTTAACCTCTGTCTAGATTTTATATCACTCATTTGGAAGACTGAAGCACAAGATATTGCATCCCAGCCATCTCTGCAGCCCTCTGCTCCCAGGAGCCAAGCAGACAGGTGCCCTACAGCTGGGACAGACAGCCAGTGTAGCAGCAAGACTGTTGTTGGAAAAGGTATCATATCAAAATGTGCACTTCCATGATCATTAAAAATCGTCTGTGGCATTTTAAAGTATGTACAGTAGAAACAATGTCATACATGAATTTTAAATGAGGAAATAAATTTCCTTCTAAGTTCCCATCTGAATAAGATATGCTTACTTTTTTTTGTCTTAAACAACTAAGGATTATTTTATCTTTGTGAGACTTTTATCCAAGAAGAGCTGAACTAATCCAAATCTAAAGTTACTAAAGCATTTTGGGAACACATGAAATTATTGGTATTAAATGGTATACCATTTTAATTATTGTTGCTGTTGTTTTGAATGTTAGAAACAAAGCTTCTCAACACTGAACCTCATTTTGTCTATGAGTGGCACAGTTGAGCACAACCAAACAAAAGACTACAGCAAACAAAGCAAGTAAAAAGAGAAAATAATGCCATGAATGATGGATAGTTTGTTCCCAGGTTGGATCAAAGTTGACCATAATTCCAATCACTTACACAAAATAATTTAATTTTATTTTATCAAGGAGCTATAATTTTATAACCCTCTCTGCCCATGTGTGTATCTGAACAGACACATACTTGCAAGAAAACATCTGAAGACTGAAGAAGGAAGATGTAGGCATTCGTTCAAATGTGACAGTGAATTAATGGCACTGACTAGGAGATGAAAACAGTTAAAGACATTTTTTCAGAGAAAAAACAGTTAACCAGATAAATATTGATGGCAATTCTTTTAGTACTTTTCTACTACTATATCAGGAAAAAAAAAAAAAAAAAAAAAAAAAAGAAAAAGCATGTAATAGACTTAAGGTCTCATTTGCCCCTGTTGTGCTGCTTATCTTCACCTTTCATAACTATGAATCTTTAGGATACATGTAAGCAGCAGCTTCAGTCACTCTCATCAACAGAGAAAATGAAGTTGTTGCAATATAACAACACAGCCAATCTGTAATTTTCTACAGCAATTCTATCAGACCCAGAAATTAAACAATTCTAAATAGGTACCATGGAAAAAAAGTTATCACTTTCTGTATACAGTAAAAGATCCTTTTACCAAATAAAAACCATGCCTACATCTTAACCTGGCTTATATTTTCTTCTCAGAATTGGCAGGAGGACAAAATAGTATTGACAAGACAGTCCTGCCAATACTTGTTCCCAAATCACCTACCTTGGAGGACATCTTCTGCAGCTACCATTGCATTATTCTCCCATTATGAAATATGATTTAACACAACATTGTGCAACATGAGAATGTTTTCAAATCCCTATGCTACCCTTTTGTATTTCTTATTGAATTTGTCCTGCATTTGCCATATCAATAGACCTTTGTTATTTGATGTTAAAACATTTTAGGTAAACACAGATATATTTTTCTATTGATTTCCACATCCCACGTGAAAACCAGATTAAATTTACAAGATTCCACCAAATGTTAACACTTCATGTGATATTTTTTTGCTTAAAAACGTGTACCCAAAGTAGATAGCAAAGACACACTGCTAGAGATAAAATAGCAGGAAAAAAATTCAAAAGCTTTTTCATCATGATTTGCATCAGTTTTTCTTCTTTTCCTTGGAAAATCTTTTGCAAGCAAAGAGACAGGTGATGAGAGCTTGATATTCATACACATAACAGCATCAATGTATAGCATTTTACCTGATAGAGAACACAAGTTCATCTCAGCACCAGAACAAACAGACAGGGAATTGGACATGCATGTTTAGAATCATGCCCAAGTGGGGAAAGCATAGAAGATCAGATATTCACAGGGTCTAATCTACTAGAATAGCAAATACATTCTGAGAAATTGCCTATTCCTCCTCTATCTGAAAGGTGATCAAGCCTTCAAATATCAAAGGAATAAAAGAGCAATGTGCAAATTTACCAAACTCAAATTCTAAGATCTCTAGCGAGGGAGACAAACAGGGAGCAGAAAGTGATTTTCATCATCTGGCAAGGATGCAGATTTACATCAATATCTGAAAACATGCTCATTACAGTATGAAGAAATGAAGGAGTATTAGTAATAGTTTACTAATTACAAGTTGCTCACCAAAGTGAATGATCCAAGTCATCTAAAGAACAGAGCAAAAGTTAATTTTCAAAGAAATCACAAAAAGGTTATATGAAATTATCCTCATTAAGATCCATTAACATTTTAAAATAATTGATGGCTTTTATACAGAGAAGCACAAGAGATATGCTTTTCAAACTGCAGTGATGAAAACAATGAGCAGATTTTGTCTCCTGCTATCATGTGCAATACAATACTGGAGGGATAATGAGTGTTCCTTCAGGCATCTGACCACGTGTAACAGAAAATCCTTTTCTATTCAAGTCCAAAAGATCTGAGAAAAACCCAAGTCATTCTCTAGATGAGTTAACTTCTACCTAAGAAGTTTAGTTAATAATTTCAGTCCTTCTCCATGTCCTTACCAATTAAAGGAGAATAAATTTCTGTTGCAGTTCTCTTGTAAGTTCAAACAAAATAACCTTAATTCTTGACCGTGTATTGACACAGCACTGAAGCTGAAACCCCAAGTGCAACAAAACTCTCATTGGATAACCTACTCAAATGTTTAAAATGCTTTTAAAGCTGTTGATATTTACCAGTGTATCTTTATTATTCAATAATATTTTAATTTTTTTAATTGTGGAATTCAAATGAAAGAATTTTCTTCACAGTTACAACAGTAATTGTGCACAGCAGTCGTAAAGTCAGGATAAGATTATGGATAATTTAAGAGTAATGTGAAATTATTCCAGGAGTTATGCCAGGCTTGTTTTCTGTATTTTAGATCAGACTATGTAGAGAACTAATCCTAATAATGGAAAGATGCATGTTACTAAAATAAAGAAATAAATTCTTTCTCTAGTCACTATAATAGGAGGCAATGCTCTTTTTATCTTAATGTACAGCATATTGAACAATATGTCTAATACTTAAACAAAAGGGAAATAAAAATAAATCCAAGAAAAACTAGTGTGGTTGGTATGAACATCTGCTGACTTCTACATAGACGCTTAGTTTTACTGACACTTCCCACTATAGTTCCTAAAAAACTGACATGCTAATTATTTAAGCTGAGACTATCACCATTTTGAATATATTTATTTCCCTTTATTTACACAGATTACACATCCTGACCAAAACAACATGCTAAGTGATAAAACTGGCTTCCGGAAAATAAATGTTAAGTTGCTGAATGTCTTTCCTTTAGTACCAAGATTTTCAAAGGTTGGAAGAATGATCATAGGACCTAATTAATTTTGAAATCAGCTGTTTATGCTCAAAGTAATCACTATTACAATCCTACCACTGCCTGCTACAAATATTAATAGTAAACGGAGTAGGTCCTCCCTAACTGTGTGAAAGTAGAATAGGTGCACAGCCAGTACGGCTGGAGAACGTGACTTCTGCCACTCCAGGTCAAGGGTAACATTCATTTAAGTGAGATCAGAAGCACTCTCCAATCAGGAAACACACTTTCAGAAAATAGGATTCTCTTCTCCCCCTTTTGGACCCATCAAGCCCATGTATACAATAGTCTTTCTGTTTCAGGACAAAATAATTTAATCTGAATAGAACAACTTCTGAAAACCAAACAAATATGTAACACACATGAAGATCAAAACAATTTTGCTGTTCCATTTCCTTTTGTTTCCAAGAATTAACCTCCCCTCTCTACAGTTCAGCCTAAAGCATCACCCTCATCCCCATTTCCTGAGAGGAAAATGGAGAGCCAGCTTCACTATTCCAATTCAGTTGAAGAAATCTGGCTTCTCATTTTCTTCCCCCATGAACAAATGTATCAGTCAGTGATCAGCCAGGTTTGCAGACACCTCTGTAAACAGAGGTACAATCCTCCAGAGGGCTCAGAAAATACACTTGTGTTTTAACCTCTTGCCCATACCAGCAGGTACAGCAAATTTAATTTCCACAGATGAGCAAAGAAAAGAAAGACTGATATCATCAGCATATAATGTCAACAGAGTGCCCTTGTCAACAGAAGCAGGGCTGTAATTCCCATGTTTGCAATGGAAACTAATGGACTGACCGTTTAAGAAGCTGAGCTCACGAGTATGTGAGAAGTAGATTTCCCATTTTTTTCTGTCTTTACCCCCTCACTGTCTGAATTTCTTGAATTTACCGTTTTACTGTGTCTGTGATCTAATATTAAAGCACAATGTTAAGACCTTTTAGATTAACTGAGATTAAGTTTTTGATCTCCCCACAAGCTTTTAAAGAAATTTTAAAAGGATAAACCTAAGCATGTGTAATGCTTTGGATTTCAAAGTTGTTTCTTCTAAATCACCAATTATAAGTGATCTAAGGAGACAATGTCCTGACTTTTACTTGTATTTCTATTTCAGTATTTTAATAAAGTTATTTCCACTTCATATTTACTGTAAGTTTATCTTTTTACTGCTGAAATGCATTTTACTGCTCCCCTGTTACCTACAAGAAAGAAAACCAGAAAAATTTAATCTCTCAGTTTACAAACATTCACATCTTCAATTTTACACTTCATTAATGTTCCAGATGGTGTTAATGGGCCTCTCTGATGTGTGCACAGATCTTGCATGGTTGCCTTTATTCCCTGACCTACACATTTGCAACTGTGGCTCAAGAAACATCCAACACAGATGAAGGACAGCAAAGCTTGTGTTCCCAGATGATGAGAAAAAAAGGAGTCAGGTCTAATCTTATCCAAGGAATTTGAGTTTTATAACCTTTTTTTTTTTTAAAAAAAAAAGGGTCTGCAGTGTCTTCCTCACTTGTTCAGGGAAGGGAGACTCTTGCTGGAATTAATAAAATGCAGTAGTGGTGGTGGAGAGAGCTGTGTGACACCTGAGGTTACCTGGGGAGTTGAACAGCTCCAGTGGCTGATTGGCAGAGTACTCTCTGGGAATTCAAGGGAGGACAAAAGTTACAGAGCACAGATCTCCCACATGCAAGGTAAGTACCTCAACTACTCTCATAGGCCTGGCTATGCTTCATTCCTCTCTGCTGGTTTTATTATATTGCTGGATGTTTAAGAGTTAAACAATGAAATAAATCTTCCTGCAAGTGATGCACCACATTAGTCACAAAAAACTTCAAGAATCGACTCAAATAGATACAGCTAGGAAAGTACGAAACTGTTAATGACATGATTTTATCCTTTTTACATGTATCAAAACCCAAATACTCTCTTTTGTTTAATTGCAAGGTATTTAAATTCGGGTGGCATTTTGTCTCTGTTATTAAGTCTAACCAGATAATTAGATAGAATTTTTTGCAAATAAAGAAACAGAGGCAAAAGGCTTACGTATCCAGGACAAATAACAAGAGCTGTGAAAGAGTTATTAATACAATGTACCAACATGTCAATCCTACAGATTTTCTTCTCACAAAGAATATCCTTGTTAAGAAATATACTGGAGATACCATATGACTATTTCCTTTCTACCAGGAAACAGGTACTCTTTCTGTATCAGGCATGAAGTACACCTGCCATTTTCTTCAGATTAGCACATCTTCATCCAAATTGCATCAACCCATCTGTTACTAAAATTTTGAGTTATGTTATCAATAGCTTGTACAAGAAGTTATGCACACAAATTCCTGCAACACAAAATGATTCAATACCCATAAGAATATTAAGATATTAGGAATTATTATCATTGTAGCTGTCTTATGTATCTTATGTACCACAGATCCCTCAGATTCTTTTCTACAAAGGTTGAGAAATAGGAACTAAGATACATTTCACATTGAAAAAGTAGAAAACCTACATTTTTTTTTTTCAACATAAACTTTAACTGCCATTTTAACAACCAAGACAGGTAATTAATAAAAGTAAAAACGTTTGTAATAGCTGGAACAAAATCACCTGTCTAAAGAGTACAAGTTCTTGCTGTAGATTGGTCTCATAAAACACATTAAACTTGTATTTGGCAACTACCAAAGTAAAATAAAAAACACCCTAAACTTTCACACATGAAAGAATTCTCAGTTTTTTTTACACCCATATGCATCAGGATATGCATCAATATATTTTAATATTTCAATATATCATTCCATTCTAATAAAATAGCAAACATTTGTTGCAGATACTACATAGGGACCACGTTTATAATAGTTGTGTGTATTACTTATGCCTAGAAGGTAGAAGAAAGAAGGTAAAACACCCCACTCCACATTTACAGCATGCATTCAAACATATTTGGCTCTACTTAGAGAAATCTCCTCATAATGGTTTTGGTACCCAGATGGAGAACTTTAGTGTGAATAAATGGAGGCATGCACTAGGGAAACGTGACATTTTCCAAATGCATATAAATTGCTAGATAGGAAAGATGATTTTTTTTTTTTTTCCCCTGTAAGGAAGACATAATTACATGAGATCCTCGGTAAATATTCTAGATCTGACCTATTTCCAGCAAAAAGTAATAGCATTAAGCTCAGGCTTATAAGAGATGACTAAATAGTACTGTCCAAGGTAGACTTTTCTTTTTCAGTCTTTTCATGGTGTTACCTGGCTGTCTCTGACAACTTGATGCAGGTCCTGGCTGCCAAAACACAAGTATTTAACATAATTTTGGATGCTTTAAGATGAGATGTCCTGCCTCCCACTCCTTCCCAAGGGGAAGGAGGGTCCTCTGTCCTGGCATGTATTTGTCACCTTCTGCAGGTGACCCAGATGCCAAAGCCATCCAACTTGCCTTGAGGGTTAAGGAAGCAACTCATATCCTGGGTGGGTGACTTGTGGAAGGAAACCAGCCCCTGCTGCCTGGTTATTCATGAATTTAGATCTTCAAAGAGGCAAGAGCAGTTGTTGGTTGCTATAAAGTTGTTTATTGTAGAAGCACACCAGTCTCAAAGGGAAAGAATCCAGAATATCAAAGTCTGTGTTAAAGCTTTCTGGTACAGAGCCCTGAGCAGAGGCAGCAGCTCTCCAGTACTATTATTACTCAGAGAAGCTTCTGTTTTACACACTCCCACACCTTTGCCTTCAGCAGTGGCTCCTTGTAGGCAGCTGCCAAAAGGGAAACTACAGCTGGCTGAGTTCAGGGCAGCCTGACCTCTACCTCCAGGTGTCCTGGGAAGTGAAACTCCCAGTGAAAGGCTGACATTTCTGTCACTCTGCTCCTCCATAGCTTGTTTTGTAATTTTTAAAGAATTAATTATTATTAATTTGTAATAATTTTTTGTTTAATGTTTTGTATTAAAAAAAAAAAGTCTTCTTAATTTAAAATTACTGAAAACAATAGGAAATTTCCTTCAATTGAATAACCAAAGATGTCTGACACAGTGTCCAAGAAGTAACTTTCTGCAGTCTATAATCCTCATTTGGATTAAAATTGGCCTAAATGTCTCCCTATTTCATGTTTATTTGGTGTTTTGAAATTAGAGTGTTATAAATTTTAGTAAAATATGAGTTGGTGAAGAAATGCAGGGCTACTTTTTCTTTCCTCAGCATGTCTCAGTCACCAACTGCTGAGGTTTTGGCTTTTAAACTTTAGCATATAAAGCATCAGTGTGACATGGCCTCTGGTTCCCTGCTGAAGTGTACTCCCTGCTTCCCAGAAAATCATTAGATGCCATTGTAGCTCACTCTATTATTGTAGGATTTTGCTGTCAACTGGGTAGGAAAAAAGGAAGTGAAAAAGCTCAGAGCCACCTATTGTTTCTCTAATTTTCATCAGTTGATCCCTGGTACCAAATGCTTCTGAGTGAATGAATCTGAGATCTGCAGAGCCAGTACATTTCCCACATTCAGGCCCTGGTTTTAATAGTTTAATGAAATGCTTAACTTCTGCTCTGCAATAAACACAATGCACAGCTGCTTTCTAAGTCTGCTGTTGTTAGGGATGATTAGAATAGAAGGATTAAAGGAGATGACATTTTAAATGCTCTAATAGTCCCTCACCTAGTCCACACCTTACAATAAAGGACAGATGCAGATAAAAACTGGTGTGAGAGTCATAGCACTGTGACTTTCTGCATAGACACTGGTTATCTGCTCTGCTGGCCTTTGTGCCACACACTCCAAAATCAAATCAAGCCCCAGCAGGTTTGTGGCACATTGTCCAAGTCTCCTAATGCTGATTCATGGTGGATGTGCTTCATTTGCTGCCTGGGTGTACCCTCAGACAGAGGGTGAGAGAGGAGTGAAATCTACTTTATGCTAGGCTGAATTTTGCTGGAAGAATAATCCCAGTGAAATGGAGCAGTTTGAGATCATAAATGCCAGGTATGATGGATGGACACTTGACAAAAAGAAAAGGCATCAGCACCAGTGCCATGGAGGAGACAGCCATAGCACTGTAATCCAAATGGCAGAATTTAGTCCACGTACAGGTCCTCTATAAAGCTTTGGAGGAGTTATAATTTAATTAATAAGTTGTTAAAAGATTTTGCTAGCTCTTTTAAAAGTGTAACGAGCTGAAACAAAATTACCCAATAAGCAATAAAAACAAACCTCCAGTACATAGATAGAAATATTTAAAAACAAAGGTTAAAAGCAACAGTTCAGTCACTACTTATACTAAAACTAGAATTGAAATTAAGTTAAAATTGCAAAGCTATTTCCGAGTACACAAAAAATGTCTGCCGTGTGGATTTAACAGCATTGAGAATTATGGTTTGGGCATGTAAGGAAGGCAGAGAAGACAATTTTTGGAAAAGGGATGAAAGGTAGCCATGAACATCAAAGACTATGACCTGTGATTAAAAGAAGCTTTAAAGCTAGCAGACAAATGTGACTTTAGGGTAATAACAGATCAAATTTTTCTTACACCTGCTCTTTTATAAAGACTTTCTACAGCACAGCAATGTCATCTTAAAACCTCATGTTTCATGTCCCAAGCAATCTGCTTTAAAGCCCTAAGAAAAGCTTTAATGTTGAGCAGTCTTTCAAAAGAAAGAATAAAATACATATTTTACAGCTTCCATAAAGTCATTGTGCTATAGTTTTCTTAATGCAAATTGGAAAGTTTAGGTATCCATTGAAATGCACCAAAAGTCAGATGAAAGCTGCCTGTTCAGACAGAAAGCCAAAGAGCACATCAATAATAGATATTCTTTTAAAAAAAAATTAATTTATATTTATCTTGAATTACAAATGGCCCACATTGCAGTAAATATGATCACTTTCCTGTTTCTTTATCATCTCCTTTCTCCTGTTGCACTGTGCTTTTCCAGATTATTCTGTTTCATGAAGCAGGGAATCATCTGCATTATCCATATGCATGCAATGCCTTCCTTCTGTTTTTCAATACTCCTTTCAGTGGAGCCTTGAGTGTGCTGGTTTTGGCTCACAGTAGTGGGCATGGGACTACTTTAGATTTGTGCTGAACACAGTGGTGATGGTGTAAGAGATGATTTTGTTATTGCTGAGCAGACCTTGTGAGGAGCCAAGGCCTTTTCTGCTGCTTGCAACAGCCCAGCAGTGAGGAGCTGGGGGAATGCAAGGAGCTGGGAGGGGACACAGCTGGCCCCAGCTGACTCCAGGGATGTCCCAGACATGGAGCCATGCTCAGAAAGGCATTTGTCTCCCCAGGTAACCCTCCAATGTGATGGAGCCCTGCTTTCCTGGGGATGGCCAAACACCTGCCCAGGGGAAGCTGGGAATTCATTCCTTGTTTTGCTGTTAAACTGTCTTTATCTCAACACACAAGTTTTCTCACTTCTACTATTTCTGTAACACAGGACTACATTTTCTACAAAAAAGACTCCTTCTCATTATGAGAAGTTACTCTTTTATTTTGCTTTCAACAGAGGCCCTTAAATATTTATTCAAAGTGGCTTTAAAAAGTTCAGCAGGACATTTTTAATCAAACACTGTGAGTTAAAATTGTTTCCCACATTACCCATTTTTGAGTGTACAATTTTTGAACGTGCAACTGATCATATGGATCTTATAACTCATTTTGTAGCAATGCTAGTGATGTAAATAATGAATGGCATCTCTCTGGAGAAAATGCAACATGCAAAGCACAGAACTTAAGTAAAGGCCTTATTCTAAACTCAGGCTCTAAGTCTGGGTGAAAGGGAATGCACTAAGGAGTCAGCAGAGCCTGCTTACCATCAGATGTGCTGCTTGTATGGACAGGCAGAGCCTGTCCCTGGGAGCCCACAGAGCTCAGTCACTCCTCACATGATCTGTGTCCACTCTTTAGTCACATTATTCTCTCAGCACACACAAAAGTGAGCACAAGATTATTGCCTCTGCTGTGCCTGTGGCTTCGTTTTCCTTCAGCTCATCAGCCTGCCAGAATTCCAGAGCTTCAGAGAAGAGATTCTGAAGGTTTCCCCTCCTTTATAAACAACAGACACCTGCTACAGGGATCCCTCTCTTTCATCTCACACCACCCCAAATCACTTGCCACAAACAGCATATAGTATGGAGTGTGGAACACCTTATTCTTTCAATCTTATGGTGACAATGACTTGTAGGAAAAAACACAGGAAAGATTATAGATAAGACAGCTCTGTTTATGGTACTTGTGGCATTTCAGGACAAAACATTAAAAATAAAGTTCTAAAGATCAAAAATTATAACAGATGATGAAGCTGCTTCACCAAGGGAGGTAGAAGCTACAAAGTTTTTCTTCTTTCCTTGTGTGAAGTCAGTACATGGAAATTCCATGTCTGTAGTTTAATTTTTTAAGAAATTTCTTTTAATTTGATAGCATTATCTTTAACAAATAGTCCTACTAGAGTTTTGCTACTTTTTCCTTCTGCATACAGCATTAATTTTTTTTCCAGAAGTAATTTTTAAATTTACTTCAGACGATATTTTCTCCCTCTCAATTGCATTTTCATCCAATGAAATTGTTAAAAATCAAGTTTAGATTTGAGACTGCTGACAACTGGAAGAAAAATTCCATTATAGGATATTCCATTATAGGATACCTGCCAATATAGAAGATAATAAAACTTGATTCATCCATTCTTATTCTCTCCAAATCCTATAAATTAGGCTGAGGCATGGAATGAATTAAAATAGAACAACTAAATCCTCCTATTTAAGTCCCCGAAGAAGAGACACTAGACCTATTGCCATAACATTTGCAGATTAATAGTACAATAATTCCTACCAAAAACCTTCCATCTCTTAGTATCTCAGGGAATATCTCTTTGCCAGCTCACTGGACCTAGACCTTTAATGCCATTTCACTACTGGCTGATGTTCAGTCATTCAGCATAGGAAGATGAACAAACCTATTGCAAACCTGTCACATGTGCTGTGTGTCTTCAGCTGTACAGTTTCATCCATCAGCTCAAATTTAAAATCTGCAGATTGCTTTCAGTACAATGATCAAGAAATTGAAGACAAAATATAAAAAGCATCATCTCATATCACCACTATTTCACAATATCCAGTAGGGCTAAAACTCTGCTTAAAAGAGATCTGTCAGTTTTCAAAATACATTGTTTAGAGATGGTGGAGGAACAGGAGCAGAACTGGCAGCAGCACCACAAAGCAGAACTGCCAGCCCTGCTTAGCTGCACTTCAAAGCATCCTCAGGAACCAAGACAAAGAGCTCTGCAGCTGATCTCAGGATCCCCTCCACACCTACCATGTTAAAAAACACATTAAGTTTTCTATATCACTAAACCTTAGAATTCTACCAAGTTGGATAAACATTATGCAAACACTGTACATTTACAGCATATGTGCATAGAAGGTTAAGCCCTGTTGAGAAGTACATATTTAGCTCTGTATACACATACACAATTACAGAATAGGTACTCCAAGCACTAAATTATGTTACATACTAAGTAGGGAGACTAGTTCTTCCTGTAAACAATTTTTATTCTGTGCTAGAGAAAAACATAAAAGGAAAAAATAAATGTTTAACAGAACAGTTCTACTGAATTCATTCAGTGACAAAAAAACAAAATGCAAAAAAAAAAAAAAAAAAAACAAAAAAAAAAAAAAAACACAAAAACATGGCAATGCTTCAGGTGCACTGAAATTAGTTCTAACAGGATCCAATTCTCAGAAAAAAATCTCAGGGTATTTTTGGCAACTTTACCCTGTAGCTGTAAAAACTGTAGAAATTGTGTATGCTGGCATATCCTGTCACTTTTCAAGTGTAGCCCTACCCTCACAGACATACTTCCTAAAGCTCAGGCTGCCCTCTTGCTTTTCCCTGCTTTATCAGAAGGGAGAAGAGCAGAGGCATCATTTGAAAGAGACCCTGGGGTTGGTGAGCACAAGGATCTGTCCCTACCTACCCTGTTGCAGCTGCAGGACTGAAGGCTTGAATTTCTTCTCACTTTTGTCCACTGTAGAAGAAGGAACATATCTTATTCACCATTAGAGATCTTCATACATCCTCCTGCAAATGAAAGTGCCTGTTGTTATGGAATACCCCAAAACTGCAGTAGTGAAGAAAGAAGATGTGAGACAGCAAGCAGGACACGGGCAGATGAAAATTTGGTGCTAGGAATCACAGCAAGATTTAATAATAACTAGCAACTTTTCTCTTCCAGCTAGTGTTGTTTTTTTTTTTTTTAGTATGCATTGAGATAAAAATAAAAAGGACTTTTGATACCTTGAAAAGTAAATATCACCTACTGAAAGAGCTGAAAAACACTTTCTACTACAAATTACTCACTAGGCTACTTAAGTGATAGCCAGTGATTGCTCTCACCCTGTGTATCTATGGAAATAGGCAAGCAGGTACTAATAACTCCTCCTTCTCCTTCACCCTCTTTACCTTTTAATATTTTTCATGGGTTTTGCCTTCTCTCTCTCATTTTTCTTGCACAGGCCTAAGTGGAAGGTAAACCAAATAATGTTTGAGTTAGATGTTTGACTCCACTTGGTTAAATTTACTTGGAAATCTGGCAAAATAAGTATGACCCACTTCAGTCACTGCTGCTGAGCTATGATTTAACAGTGGACAAGCATAAGAGGAAAGAATATTTACTTAAAATGAAGTAATCCCTATAGAGTTTTGTCCTTTTGGCAATAAGGAGGGTATATACCTGGGTAGGACAATGACCACTTAATGAAAAAATAAACACAAAAATGACCATTCTAAGAAATATTTTTAAGCCACCAATGAGAATACTTATCCACCAAGAAATGCCCACATCCTTTCTGATGCAAGGATCACATTCCTTTTGCTTCCATTCCAGCCACAAGTCACACATCAAGCTCCAGCTTAGCTGTCCCTGAGGAAAATGCACAATTGATCCACTTTTTTCCCTTGTCACCACTTCTCAGGTGCCCTGCTCAGAGGTGCAAGCCCCTTTGCCAGGCTGGGACAGTCAGCAGGGTAAAATCACTCTGGTGAGAATGTCAGCGTTAGGGACATGGCACATGGCATTTGTGGGAAGAATTCAGTTACTAACACTTTAGAGGATGCTCAAAATATTAACAGTAAGCAAGCATGACAAGCATGACAGAGAGCAGACAGGGGAAGCCAAGTGTGTAGCATTGACTGAAAACTCAAGCAGTGGCAGGGAGGGAATTTAGGGCTGCTCCTGCAGTTAACTAAGCCCTACTGATGCCAAATTCAGATCCCTGTGTGGGGACTGTGCATAGCCCCTGTGTCAGGTTGTTGTCCTCTGCCAGAGAAAAGATAATGAAACCACAGGCTAATAACCTGGGGTTCATTAATGTTTCTGTAGTAGCTGGAATATATCAGGACAACTTGAAGCAGCACCCTCCCTGCTCTGCCTGCTCCCAGGGTGACAGCCCAGGATTACACTCAATTACTTCAGGTCTTTGTTATACAGCAAATGGAAAGGATGGAAACTAAAGCTGCACTCCAATTGAATATAAAAGTAATTCCAATTTATTAAATTATTGCAGACCACACAGCTCTTGTGAAGCTACTTCTGAAGAGTATGTCTTACTAAATCTCTTAAAATATATTGACTTTGCCAGCTTTAGCCCACATGGCAGTCCTTCCATTCAGTAACCAAACTGTTTCATGTAGAGATTAACCCAGTGATCCCACACTTGAAAGGGATCGCTGCAGGACTTCATTCATATTCTAACACCACCATTCTGTTGGGAAAGGCTAATTAATCCACAGTAATAGCACGGGGAGGAAACCTGAAACCTGAAGCAACTGCTGAAAGATGGCTCTGCTAAGGTGCTTCAGTCAAACCAGCAAATTTTATATATGTGCTAGATATAAGTATTATGTTATCTTATAGGATCAACAAAATTATGGGATATAGACAACGAAAACATTAGCTGGATATTGTATTAATATTTGGCTGCTAAATATGCCACTTCTGACATGGTGTTTGTGTTATAACACTGATCTCTGTGTAAGAGGCAGCACTCTGCAACAGTTAACTAGGATTTTTTTTTAATG
Source organism: Muscicapa striata striata (assembly GCA_030060385.1). Lineage (NCBI taxonomy): Eukaryota > Metazoa > Chordata > Aves > Passeriformes > Muscicapidae > Muscicapa > Muscicapa striata. The sequence goes on along the minus strand of JAREIS010000225.1, from coordinate 137,383 downwards.
GTAAAATAAATTGATGAAGAAATTTATTCTTTACCTTATCCTTGGAATCAAAAAGATTCTTTAAAAAAATTTCCAAATTTCAGGAGCTGCTTCAAGGGAATGCAGTCCTCATACAAGATTTTTGATTTACAGCTTTACAAAGAAGTAAGCAAGTTCTGAGTGAACACAACTGTAAATTTGCTCTTTGAACACATGTAGCAATGAATAATTGTTGGAACTATATGTTATACACTTTTTGTAAAATACAATTTAAAATGCATGCATATATGCTTAAATTCCTAGTATTACACATTTGGGCCACAAACTTGGAGAGAATTACTAAGGCACCTAATTTTATACAAACGAGTAATCTCAGCAAATACAAATTTCCACTTGAAAAGATAATTATTCTTAATTTGTGGACTTAGTGAAACACAAAACATTTACCTTAATAATCTTAATACTTTAAAAATTGATTCTGATTGCTTTTTTTTTTGGCCATTTTTGTTCTTTATAGTAACCAGAATAGATTTCAGTTCATAATTTCCCTAAACAACCCCCTTGTTAGCATAACAGAGAATTAGATCCAAAGTCCTATTTAGACCATGTCCTTTAAACAACCAGTTTCTGACAGTTCAGAGCACTGTCATGGAGCCTAATGTCTCAAAGTATTACTGGAAAGAGATTTTGTCAGGACACAGTTCAGAGTGCCCTGGGTGAGACAGAGAGTTACTCCCAGGTGGTAAACACCCAAGCACCTTGGGCATTCACTAGTACAGGATTTATTAAACTCCATTTCTCACAATCAGTCTCCTAACTTCTCTTTCAAGTTAGAAATTTTAGGGGCCTAAAAGTACACACTCAGGCACTGGAAGGGCATCTGAACAGTCTCTCCTTTCTGGGCTTTTGAACAGGTCAGAAAAAAACTTCAAATGTTTTCCTGAGTTTAAAAAGACCATCTACAATTTCATTCTGCAGTGACTAATCAAATATTTGCATACAGCTCATTAGAATTAAGCAATACCATGTTTCCCTAAAATTGCCCCCAAGGGAACCAGGACAAACATCTTTCCACCTCACCTTCTTGACAAGAGCTGCTGCAAACAACTGCGTCAGAGCCTGCGCCGCAGCATCCAGCCAGTGAGAAGTGTTTGTCAGAGATGTGGCTTCCTAAAGGTCACTTCACCTCTCTTCACCTCTCTCACATTTGCATCCCTGTCCAAGAGAGCCTAAGTTTAAGATCTTCAAGTTCAGTCTGCACATTCTGTGTAAAAGTCAGCAGATGAGAAGGAATGTGAGTGACGCTGCGGAGCGCGTTTGCCAAGGCGGTGACTTTCACAGAGCCCTGAGCAAGCACACACAGCTTGTGCTGTGGCACCACACTGCTGTCTGTACTGGAGCAGAAATCATTTGACTGTCTGAAGTAACAGCACAAACCAGAAGAAACAGTTTTCTGTGAATAATTTGAATTCAGGCGTTCTTCCTTTCACCAGTTCAGATTCAGAGATGAGACCAATTCGCCTTGCATGTGAAAAGCCAGCATGGGTGATCAGGTGCAGCACTTATTCAACTGAAGAATGGTGTGGGGCCCAAAAATACAAAGGGATTGTGAGGTGCAATAGGAAATTTTGTGGTATTCCGAAAACCAAAGGAAGCTGGGAATGAAACTGTGCATCCGCTAAAAGCTGGACAAGATTTGACTTGGCACTGAAAAATAATTCAGATTATTGCATTCTTATAGGTGAATAAAGTGAGACCAGGAAGGAGAAGCTGCTGACAAGGTTGTAAAAATAAAAAAAAAACTCTCACCAAAATCTTGTCCTCTGTAGAATGGCCCAGATCAGCCAGGCCAGGCTCATAAAATTAGGGAATAATAAATAAATGCCTCAATAAACAGATAATTGCCTTGTTCCTGTTCTGAGACACTGCACTGAGCCACACTGTCTTTAAAACAACATTTAAATAATCCTTCTAGAAACCCTGAATATAAACAAATACTATTTATCTCTTCTCCAAAGCAGGAAATTGAAGTAATGAGATTAAAATATTTTTCCAAAGCTACAATTCAAGCCATTTGCAAATAGGATTAGATCTCAAGATCCTAGACCAGCCTTCTGCACACTAGAATATATGAAGTCTTTATTAAACTTTGGGGAATACTTTCTTAAAAAAAAAAAAAAAAAAAATCACTTTGTCCAAATCTCTTTGTTAGACTGTAAATGTTGTAATAAAAAAAAATCAATACATTTTACTGATTAGGAAAGGATTATATGTTGATAAAAAAATCTGATTAGATGGCTGCACACACTGTGGCCCAAAGAAACACTTCACACAAATGAGAGTGCAGGGGCAGGTGCACAGATTATTCTGCAGAGCATCAGATGCAGCAGCTGGCTTCACCCATGCAGCCTTTGATTCTGTGGGTAACCTTAAAATAGCACCAGAGGGATATTTTTTACCTTCCAGTCTTTCTTGATTTGTAGTTCTGATTCATTGTAATCCAGAAATTAATATTAGTTACAGGGAGAAAATGAGAAGAGAGAGATGCTTATCAGGGTGTTCTGAGGCTTAATTAATGTTTGTAAAGCTCTTTGGGCTTCTTTGATGAAAGAAGCAATAGAGGGCAAAGCGCTATCTTATTATTATTTTTATTATTATTAATTAGTTTTCTATTGAATTCATTGTGTCAATATATGGATTGTTGAACCCACTTGCTTCACCAATTGTTGTACTGTGCTCTTTACAAGTGTTCTTTAGAAGCTTCATTGTGGTGATTGAGGATATTGAGGAGGAAATAAAACAGAATAAATAAAGTCTACTTACAAGTTATAGACACAAGTTCGAAACAAGCATTTTATCTGGAAGAAATTGTTCCATAGCAATGATTACATCTGATTACACTGACTATTTCCTTAGATACTGAACTGTCCCTTTAAACACTGAGCTTTTGGATGTCTGCAAACAGTCTGCCAAAAAAAAAACCAAAAAACCAAACAAAAAAAAAAAAAAAAAAAAAAAAAAAAAAAAAAAAAAAAAAAACCCCAAACATTACTTTTGGAAGTTTAGTTCAGTGTTTCAGTTTTACGTCACCCTGCCCTGGGAGCAGGGTGAGGTGCTGCCCATGGGGTATTCCCTCTGCCCAGCCACTGGGAACCATTTACTGCCCCTGGATGGAAACTGGATGCCTGCCATCCTCCACAAGGGGCAGGTGCATACAAGCAACACAAGTTTTACCACTAATCATCCTCTAAACCCCCAAACAGCAGATTAATCATCAAAAAGAAGATCCATATCTAGAATTCATTTGTAAATAAGTCAAATTGGACTTTGTATTTGAAAATTAAGGCTACTTGTTTTGGTGTCCACATACTTAATTTTTAACACTTTTTTACACCCTCCATCTTTTCTGTAAAGATGGGAATGTTAATTAAAAAATATTCTTTTAAAATCTCCCCCTAATTATTTCTCTTTCCATTAAAAATAGGAACCAATCTCATCACAGCTAAACAGTTAAAGTTGGTTGTCAGCTTATGTAAATCTACATTGTTGCAGTGGAATTTTATCTTTCAGCACCTGAGAATCAGGCTTCTGCATGCCAAATTCCAAATCTTTTAGCTGTGTGTGATTTACTAGCAAGAGAAAGTTTCTCCCTCCTGTGCACAGGGGTACTCAAAGGCTGCATTTCCATTTAGAAAAACCATGATTATACACCTTAGGAAGCATGTATTGATTTATTTCCTCAGCCAAGGATATAGAGGAGCACAGACTCTACACAAAAAACCTGCTTTTTCAAGGGTCACCACAAGCAGCCTCTCTTGTGCCTATCACTCATTTCTATCAGTCACTATTCCCACCACAGTCATTTCCCTACACAAGACAGTTTTCCAGTTGGACACTAAGCTTGCCTCCATTGTGCAGATTTGTTTATAGCTCACAATGCTCCCCTTTTCCCTCCCCCTATTTATGCCAGGAACAAGCTGCACTATTTTTCTCTTTCTAAGGCCATCATTTAGTTTTCACTCAGCCTTTAACAAGGTTATACACCCATTAAGAATTAAGTATGTTTTGCCATCAACAGATTTGACCACTGGAACATACTCATTTTTTTAATTGAATGCTGTTTTAAAAAGGGAAGGCAAGGCTAAAATCATTATTATGAAAATTAGACTAGCATTTGGAAAGAAAAGACAAGCACTTTCACAGCAAACAAAGAGATCTGTAATAACACATCTCTATAGTCAGCCAAATGCTTTGATTATTTTTTTAAGCAGTCATTTTCTTTTATTTATAAATTATAAATTATAATGAAAGTTGGCAATTGAGTAGGTTACAATTTTAAAAAGAGCTGCCAATAGGAATGGCAGTGAGAGTACTGAAAGCTACATGAAGTGAACAAACACTGTGGAGAATATAAAGAATCTTTTACTCTTTGGAAGTTTGCATGAAGCTTGGAAGCCGTGGGAGCACCTGTCACTGCAGGCTGGAGAGGTTTGTGGTGATGTCCCAGCTACTGTGCCCCCAGAGCTCGAGTGCAGCCCCTGTGCAGAGCCATGTCCTGCAGTGCCCTGCTGTCCTCACAGAACGTGCCACAGGCCCTGGCAGCACATCACCAACACTGGGACGTGCTCACACAGCTCACACCTTGCACTGCTACCTCAGAAACGCTGGCAAAGCATCTGCACTGCACTGCAGACATGCCAAGGGGGTTAAGTGTTGTGTGCCTTCTTCACTTGATTTCCCAACTTGCTTTGACTTCCTTGATTTCCAAGGAAAATTCATTAGGACCAATCTCATTTGTTTCTTCCCATTGACTACCAAAGGTGTTAAATCATTCTATAAAATTTTTCTCAGTTTATTATCTAGCATGTTTTATGACTGCAATAATTGCAAAATTTAGTTCTTTAATCTTTAACACATCATCTCGATGAATTCACTTTATTAGATACATTGAAGGCTAAACTGCTTTTGTATTGAAAAACCCTGAAAGGTATCTGAATAGATTTGAAATACCAAATCTTATGACAAATTGCAGATAAGATAATAGCCATAGCATTCAAGAATGTACCCCATTAGAATGTTTTCATTCTCTAAATGAAGGATGAGAGCAAATATATCTCTTAATTAACCATTTGATCATGTCTTTATAGGTCTCATTGCTTTGATGCCTAAAACCAGTGTTATTGACAATTAAAAACATGGGCAAACAGGATTATTGAGGCTGTTGTTGCTTTTAATCCCTGAAAGCTGGATGGTGCAATCCTTAAAGATCCTTACCAAATGGAAATACCGTACTTAGAATTTGAAAAATTTTTCACGACAGTGCAGATTTCTGGCTCCTGTCCAAGAAACGTTCCCTTCTCCTCAGCCTGTTTCTCAAATCCTGTAGCTGTTCTTAGCAACTGATGATATCATCTGACCTTTCCCTCTATTCTCACACTCTGAGGGTATGTTCATATTTGGGATTGAATATACTATTGAACTGGATCTGATATTTAATTCTGAAATATTAATCCTGAAAGAAGAGAATGTGCACTGAATGTGGCCCAAAAGGGATAACACATGTCACTAAGGTATCTTATACACAGAAAGTATGAAAAAAAAACCACACAGCCAGGAGGTGCATTACTCTAATTAAAATAATATAATCCTGTATTTCATCTACTCAGTTGTTTTGGGTTTTTTTCAACCACATTAAGTATTATGTACAGGAAAAATATTTAATGTGATGGGATTTCCTAGTATTTAATTATTTTCCTGAAATTCTTGTAAACTTAGAGCTTAGTGTTCCCAACAATGCAAGAAACTGAAACAGGAGTGACCCCTCAGGATTAAGGCAGCTGCCTGTATAGGCTGCCCTGTCTGGGAAGGTGCTCAATTAATGTTGTCAGAGGGAAATTTTAAAACCAGAGCAGACCTAGAGTTTACCTTTCTAGAGTGTCTCCCCAGTTTCAAACTTTGCTTTTCAGAGACTAGCTCAGGCAGAAGTGATGTGTGTACATTTAAGAGCTAGCTGACTTGCTGAATACATTATAGCATATGTACTTTAGTCTTGCTGCTGTTTGCTACATTACTATTCAAATTACTGTAAGGCTTTCTTTCATGCTGATGTCTCGGATACTGCCACTTTTGCAATTACTAACAAAATACTCAGATGGCATAAGTATAAACATGTCACTTTCCCCTCCAAGTCCTGCATTTTTAGATGAGTTGAAACAAATTTGAGCTTAGCAATAAAAGCTAGCTCAAAAGAAAATTAAATAACTTAATTGTGGAAACTTAATCAGAATTTTTTTTTTCACTTTCAAAGAAACATTTATACTTCTTTCTTATTTAGACACTCAGAAATCTAAACTTATTTTCATTGCTCTGTGAATTTTGTTGGTAATTTTGATTACAACAAATTGGCTTTCTTGGACAAATGAATTTTTCTCACTGCCTTTTTTTAATTCTAGTAATTGAAATGCTTATTTGGCTTCCCCCATACACACATCCTTGTCTCTCTAATCTATTTTTGTCTAATGGAATCAGCTTTCTTAATATTCTGTAGAAAAAAAATAACTTCGTAGAAATCCTATTCTCTAAAGTAGTCTTATGTTGACAGATTTATTTCATTGGGTCTCTAAACACATTATTCCTTTACCAATGCTAAGTATATCATTTCATAGGCCATTTACCTTTATAGTTATGGACATTTTAGGACTATTGAAGTATTAAAATACTAGATCTTAAGCTTTATGTACTGTAAGTTTAAAGATAAATAAATAATCTGAACAAGTATATATGCATCTACCTCTCTGCACACTATACAGCAGAGGCACATACCAGCATGAGGTGGTATAAAGATTTTATCAGCACAAATTTAGAATAACCTCGTTAATTCTGAGTGGTGCAGCCCCAAAATGAATTACATCTGCCACACTATGAAGAGCTATACAATGCCAGTACAGGGTATTACAGGAAAGTTTTGCAGAAATGGGCAAACTTGATTAATACTCTCTTCTTGATAACCCTTTGCTCTTGAGGTTGGCACTTTAAAATCAGAAAATAATAAATTTCACACTTTCAGTCAAGATGGGCAGATATCTGTCTACATCACAAAGTCTGGCTTCTATACTTTTTTAATAACAACTTTATGCATGAGTGAAATGTTAGTTTTCCAATGGCATCTTCATACAAAAACAGGTAAGTATATTTTATCTCTAGGTCAGCAAAATTCCTCAGGCTGCTGCAAAGCAGGTATATCTCACATAGTTCTGCCTACACGTTGTGCACCAAGGGAAACCCAGAAGATGTGAACACTGCAGTCATTTCTGTGTCTGGAACAGACTTAGCACAGCAGATTTGTGAGAGCTGCTCGTTGAGGTGGCATTGGCAGCACAGGAGAGGGCTCAGCAGAGGCTGGCTGCCATTGAATGCTCTCATCACAGCACAGCTTGGCCTAGATAAGCAAGCTTAAATCCAGCTTCATGTACAAAAGTGCAGGGGATCACTTCACACTTGTCACTCTTGGTTGTCCAGATGGTAACAGGGAAACTTTAGAACCATCCAAAACCAGAACCCATTCTCTACCACATGATCTCTTGTGTGGCAACAGCTCCATGACAGTCATCTACATTTCTGTCTTCACCAAGACACTTCACACAAGAAACTGCCTACACAGACTCTCCAGGGCATCCTGCTGCAAAAGCCTTTCTGGTAGTGATCACAGCACACCTGTATTCTATTTTCCACACAGGGGAGTAAAAATAAAAAATCAACTGTAAGTTTAGAGTAAGGTCAGTAATTTTAAAGCCTTCAAACTGGCATGGGTCACACTATCTTGTGGTTTCTTTTGTCATCCATTACACTTTCTGGAAGTGGTTATCATCTAAAATACTACAGGGAACATTCCCCTGAGAGGCATTCTCTAGAGCAGAGGGCAGGCTGCTCTCCATCAAAGCCCACAGCTGTGAAATATACTGTACTATTGCAGAGCTCCATGAACCAGAGTCTTCGCTGAAGTCCCAGGCTAAAATTAATCTTTTTAAACAGACATTTATCCACTAAATCACCAGTATGATAGCCCAGTTTTCTTATAGAAACAACTTAAATTAATCCTATTTGAAGGAGCATTTTAAAAGTAACAAAAAAAGAAAAAAAAAAAAAAAGGACAATGGCATTTACTTATTTATGTCATTTTCAATATAGATAGAACCCACAGAAATACCCATAGGTAATATAAGAAAGCACTTCTCAATGTAACTATCTTGCAGTTGCCCTCATTACGCTACACTTTAAATATTTGAGATTAAATTCTCCCTCTGAATGTCATTTAAAAAATAGTTTTAGGGAGGTAATTCATCCATTTTTGAGACAGAGGCATTTTTCAAACATGAAAAATAAATTGGTTATGAGAAATCTTAACTGCTTCATGATTTGCAATGGGATTTTGCAAAGTTTGGCAGCAACTTGATTTTTAGTATACTGCATTGGAGGTAGAATATGTTCTGTACCAATCAGTCCTAACTGAAATGTAAGGTTCAGAATTATTACCTGTGCATGCTCTTAAAAGGCAACATCAAAATCCCCTAAAAATTTAATCCACACCGAACAACTTCTTCCCTTTAATAAACATGCCTAACTTTAATTTCTTCATTTTTTTTTCCTTTAGCATTAGAAAAAAATTATGATCCTGGTAAGCAACTACTACATAATAATACAGGAGAAATATAATCTTTAAATTTCTTACAGAGAGAGAACTTCATACGAACAAGAACTGTAGCTTATTTAGATTACATCTGTAGTCCATCATGTTAAAACAGATCAGAGATTTTCCCTGATTCAGAGCAAGTCAGGTCATAAAAATAGAAACCATCACTTTTCACTTACCTAGCAAGACAATTTACCTCTCCAAACCCTTCAAGCTACTTTCATTATTAACAAACTAACTCAATGTTACTGCAGATGTACAGGTGCCATATGAGGTTCTTGTTATTATTTCTTTTTTATGTGTGACTTCATATAGAGAGCTGATATTAAACTGTTGCTTATTTAAAAGATAGTACCAAAACAGAGAAATTGAAGATGAATCTGAATTTCTTTCTATTCCCAGGTTTTCTCACTACTGGTTTGATTTAAGCCAGCTACCAGTTTGCTATTAAAAGAAAAAAATCCCACTGTAACCATAAAATTAAATATTTATTAATTATATAATCTTTCTTGTTTATGTTGTAACAAAAACTTCACCCTGTGGCACGAAATAGAGCTCTACTATCCATGGCAGGATGGATTGTAAGGGCACTTCTGAGGGTTATAAATATTTTTGTGCACTCTAAGTCTGAGTTATCTAGCCGAGAGAAGGATTTGTGTGGCAGACAAGGCCACCACTGAGTGTATCCCCAGTCATCCTTTCCCTCAAAGGGGAAGAGAGGGAGTCCTGAGCTACTGAAATGCTTGGATTGCTCAGGCACAGTGGGGCAGGAGAGGAGTCTTCTCTTCATTAACCTTTTATTTACTGCCCTGGGAAAAAATGTTTCCCTGTTAGAAATTGATTTAAAAGTGTATCAAGAGATTTTAAAGAGAAAGAGCTGCAAAAAACTCACCACTGTTACAAGCTTTATTATGAGCTATATTGTCCTGCTACAATTCAATAATAGTTGGAGATACTATGCTGGTTTAAGGCATAAATTTCCTGTAGTGGTCTCTTGTTCAGTGCTTAGGTCAGGATCATGAAGTCAGACATTCTATAAACAGTTATTATAAAAGTATTAGCCTTCCTGGGTCTCAAAAAGAAGAGAAAAACAAGTCTAAACTCTAAGTAATTTTCCTGGCTTAGAAAATCACAGACAGGTTTTGGTATTACTGAGCTGTAGCTCAGCAAGGTATTCCACATTTAATCTACTCCAGTCTTGTCATTACTTGTCCTTATGTCACTTTTTCTAAAGTTGCAGCAGCCACATTTGCTAGCACAGGTGTATGCAAAGCTCTGCCATTTCTCTTTAAACACAATAGCACTGATTTGGCCCATCAAGAGCAGGCAGCATAGACTATGACAGAAGGAATTAAAGTCTCACCCTGGGGAAAGTTTGATGAGGTTCTTCCCACTGTCACCTTCAAAACAGCACCAAATGGCAAGAAACTCCTGTACAAGCTATATCTGTATTGGAATAGAGATACATTCCTTTGGTGGCAGGGGTGACCTGCTGGGGTAGGTGGTGTCCCAGCCCCAGGCAGATGATCAGGTCCCTCTCTGCTCTGTGTGTCTAAGCTGGCCCTGCTGATGTGCCCATGGTTCAGGCTGCAGCCCCTGGGCTGGTGCAGATACTTTTCCCCACACCTTTTCATAAAGGACAGACACATGGACTTGGTGAAATGTATGGACCTTCCTGCACCATTTTGGAAGACAGAATTAGAATCACTACATCTAGGAGCCATGTAACCCTGTCACTGTGATTCTTCTTTAACATGTTGTACTATGTATAAGGGTTTTCCTAGAGGTTTGCTAAACTAATTGACAATTAACAGCTGCAATTAACAGCATTATATCATGATCACTAAAATATTTTAAGACACACAATGTTTACATTTTAGAACCCACTCTTGTATTTTATATTAGTTTCCAACTCCCTCACTCAATAATAAGAAAATATCCATAATTCTTGAATGGCACCTTTTACTGTTTATGAACATGGAGAATGGTTGTTCTGTCCTTGAATACACTTAAAATCTACACAGAAGGGTAAATATTTAGCCCAGTACACAGGGATTTAACTGTGTGATTTTGATTTGCATTATAAATACAAATATTTACAGTATATTTCTCCCAGAATGTTTATGTTCAGATTTGATGCAATAAGAGAATCATGTGCAATAAAGTATCAAAAGTACTCTTCCATCAAGAATATTCTCCAATATCTAATGCAAATAAATATCCCACAGGAAAGACCTTAGCATAAGAATGCCCTAGGGTGCTTTACAATAAGAGAATTTCTCTATATTAAAGCAGTAATATCAGAGGTAACATAAGGAAGAAAGTTGAACATTTACAGCTTTGGAATCAGCACTTCTGTACCATACAAGATCCCTTTTCTATTCACTTTCATGCTAGACCAAAACTTTGCAGAAACTGCAATACCACTGACACATCTGATCCAGTTTTAAAGCAGCTAACTCAGACACCAATGGCAGTGTATCCATGATAATGCAGAATTCAGTAAAGCTAGATTTGCCCACATCATACTGGTACCCAGCTTTCTTAGCAGTTTCTATAGCCACATGCACAGCAGCACAACTTAAACTTCCTTAGCAGGAGATCTTAGCCCATTCTAGGTGTCTAGGTTTCAAGAGTTGCCTTTTTTTTTCTTTTTTTTTGGAAGAGATTAAAAAAAAATTAATAAAAAATATGTATTGCTTAACTAACTTAACTCTTTGAGCTGAAAAAGCTCGAATACATCAAAGATCATCTCAATGTTTTAGCAACAGTGACAATGCTATCTGAATTCTCTGTCTTGAGTGGTGGCTCTTCTTCACTTGTTCACTTCAAAGTTCTCAACAGCAGCAACACTTCCTGCTCCACTGAGTTGTGGTGTTGGGTTTGGTGCCAGCACATTTATGTTTAGCACTGAGCCTAGGATGACACAAATTAACATAGATTTACAAAGTCCTGGTGAGGATGGGCCCTCTATGTCAGAGATGGGATCTGCTCCTGGTTGTCCTACTCAGGTGACCCTGGTTAATCTGCACCACAGCATGAGACTAACACCACAACAAGCACGATTTTGCTTCTCCACATCCTTTGAAAAGATTCCTGCCACAGTCTCCCATTAGCACTTTGCAAAGCCATCTTCACATCTTACATGCATTTATCTTATAAAGGCTTCCCACGACAAAGCCCCTGAGGGAATAATTTTTCCTTTTTCCCAGTGGAATTCATCTATTCAGTGTGCCACTAAAATTTTTAGCAGTTAGTTCCCTTTTCATTAAATTAAAAGGCAGTGGGATTTTTTTCACTTGCAACTGAACTAAAATGCAGACTGAATAAAGAATGTTTATGGCAGAATCTCAATTCAGGGATAGAAAAATTAACAGTAAATTAAGAAATTCTGCAGATGACCCATGCCAGCCACCAGACAGATATCCAGTGTCTGCTATATGCTGTTGTCCTGACATCAGATGCACCCAGTTGCCATCAGAACTGCATTTAAAATAAAATGCTCACTTTGCAAGCTGTGAACAACACTTGCTGTCCAGCAGCTCTCCTAATCCATCTTTCTCAACTCTCAATTCTCCACTAGGATAAAGGATCATATAAAGCCAGCTGTACAGATAACACAGTTGTAGCCAACATGCATTCCCACAAGTCTTAAAGCTAAATTTCCTTTGAACAGTTTAACAGCAAAAGTCTAGGATTACAGGGATAGAGCTAATAAGCAGCTCCAAAGCACTGTCTGGAAAAAAACCAAAAAAAAAAAAAAAAAAAGATTAAAAATGAATGCAGTGATTCAATTAAAATATATATAATAAAACAAACCCAGTCAAGCTATTGATCCTATAGCATAGGCAGAGCAGCTCCTCTCTGCAAGGAGGAACAGAGAATTTTCATTGGTCACTTATGTTCTGTTTCCCCTAAGGAGAAAACAAAAACCAAAAGCTACAACCTTAAAACAACAGATAATTCCCATCTAAATGGTGTTTGAAAATCAAACCCTTCAGGTATCTGTTCTTTTGGGAAATGACACACATGAGCACCGACTGCAAACTGTTTAACAGTTTCTGTTTGCACCAGCATAAGAATAAAAACAACTAAAGTTCTGCCATGGATGTCCTTGATTTTATCCCTTTGTCACCAATGTATACTTTAGAGGAACTGAATTATTTTGACTTTTCCCCAAACTTATATGAGAAGATCAATTTTCATACTTACCAAGAGGAACTTTGATGTTATACAAATTTATCACCAGTTTTCTTCTAAAAACCAGGCATCCTCCAGGTCATTCTGTGCCCTCACATGTAAGAGGATGTTTGAAATGCTAAGTTGGTCTTCTTTTCATTTTAGGGGTTTTTTTTGTTTGTTTGTTTGTTTGTTTTGTTTTTTGTTTTTTGTCAATCCTCAGTCTGGGAGTTAAAACTGCAATTGCTCTCACATTTCTGCAGTTATTGTACAGATAGAATTTTTATTCAAAATCTCAGTAATAATTTTTCAGAGTCCATTAGTTAACCCACATAGCCTGCTGTACAAAATAGATGTTACAATGCCCATTTCACAGATTGGAAATCCTTACAGAGAATTATTTCTTGCATAATACCAAGCTGAAACAAAAGTTATGTCAGTATTTCCAGGCTCATTCCTTTAAACTATATTGTCAAAAAAAAACCCCACAGAGACAGACCAAGTCCAATCCAGTTTGAAATTTGGGTGTTTTTCAAATAATAATCAGTCATAGAACCATACATAGAGAGACCACCTAAAATATAGTAAAGGAATAAAAATACAAATACAGATTTTTGATTGTGTTCACCTATGGTTCTCTGTCAGCACCACCCACACTTCTCAGTGGGAAATAAAGTACACTTCAGCACAAATGATTTAGAGGACAATTATATCCCAAAATTTTAAAGCTGACCACTAGTAATGTGAAATTTTCAAAGTAGAGCTGTTAAGAAGAACAAACAATGTATGATTAAGATTAATTGAAATATTTAGATGTTTTTGTCTTTTCTACAGAACTGGCTCTTTAAAAAAGCCCCAGAGCTTCTTTGGCATTTCTTTTTGGTAGCAGCAGTATTGGTGCCAGCAGTGTGGTTACAGGTCAGCTTTGGAGCCAAACAGTTTGTGGGATACAATGTCTGTTTGTGGTCCCTGAAGTATTAAATTAAATGCTTCACCAAGGAATTGTTGTACATACCTGGGGCTCATGTAGGGGAAATACAAGAAATGTGAAAATGAATATAACCTTAGCCATTTTTTCCTAGACATTAATTTGCTGCTGCACACCCTCCATCAGAGGGTACTTTTTACTACAATAATAATAACAAAAAGCTTTTTCAACAGATGAACTTTGCAATAGTAGAGACAGAAAACTTAGTATTTTCCTATTAGTCAAGTAAAACAGCCTCAGGGAGCATTGGTAATTTGCTCACAGTCACGGGGAAATTCTAAAATTATTTATGTCTTTTCAAGGTCTTGCTTTCTACCAAGAGCAAAAGATTACCCTTTTCATTTTACATAAATGTTAGTTCCAAAGGAGAATCTAATGTCTCTGTCTTCAAAAGAATCATAATTTCATTCAAAAAAAAAGAAATTCCTTCAAAAATAATGCAGTTATCTCATTGGTACCACTTTTCTTCAATTAGAACACAAAATGCACAACAATTCTCACATTTGTTCAACATCTCCTGTTTTTTCTGTGTACCCAATTAAATGTGTCTGCAGTAAACAGAAATAGACCTTCCACGATACTGTAACCTCCTAGACAACAATCTCACGGTACATCAGGTTCCCTGTCATCACAAAACACCTAGGAAAGTGTGATGTTTACAGCTGCTTCTGTATTGCAAACCTTGAATTTTTGCACCTCCCACACACTTTTTGAGATTTTTCACAAGGTGAAGATCACTGATTGCTCAACACTTGGTGTACAGCACTGGACATAACCCCTTAAGAGAGTATGGGACTGACACAGGGACTAATTAACCATAAATGACAGTAACTAAGCCAATGAACTGTGGGAGTTTTGTTTTCTGATAGAATTCTTCAAGAGAATGTGGGGGTTTTTGTTCTAAAACTTGCAAACTGCCTATCTTGAGCTTTAATACCAAAAATATTTGCCATCTGGACTGGTTATTGTCTTCAATAGGGTTTTCTGATCCAAGAACCCAAGATTTAGAATCCAACTTCTTGTTGATCTATACATTGTTAGCAATAACAGTGTCCTATATTGGAATGGATTGCTTACCCAAAAAGTTCAGCACTTTAAACAAAGAAATAGAGAAAATACAGGTATCATGAAATGTATAGGATCTTCAAGTGCAACACACCATCCCATGTCTGATAGGGAAACTAACAGAGTCACAATAGGATTCTCTATGAAAATTCTGGTTCATTTCTAATGATGAATGAAAGTCCAAATTCTGTATCGAACCAAGGCATGCCCACTGATTGCAGAAGCAGGTACCTGAACTGTATTCTGGGTACAAATACCCAGAATTCAATTATTTGTGTTTTTTTGTTGATAGCCCATTACTCTAACCAAAAGCACATGGCTATGTGTTGCCATCCCTGAAAATCAGCAAGCATTTTGTATTTGGCAGTTAAGGCCAGGGAGTCAGACTGATGAATAGTGCAGAGCACTGTAATAAAAATGCTTGATTCATACCAGGAAGAGTGCATTTGATGGAAGTGTTGTGTTTATGACACACTAACAAGTATGCAGATTGAGTAGATAGTGTTAGCATTTACATCATTCAGTTTTAGCTACTCCAATAAATAATGCTGGTTTGTGGTCGACAGGACTCTTTTACTGCAGTGTCTCAGATGAGTATATAAACATTTGTACTTATAGCCACACTGCTTGCCTTTGGAAAGGAAATAAGGTTCAATCCCATTATTTATTTGCCATGAACTTGCCGAAGGTCACTAAAATGGCCTTTGGGAGATCCTGGAAAAGAGGCAGGTTTATTGCATGTAAATCACCAAAACATTTAGCCCTCAAAACCTGCTGAGTAAAGAAATATAAAATATAAATAACTTGAAATGGTTTTCCCTGTACAAGGGTCTAAACCACAGGCTGGCTTTGGCTTAGATTGGATCTTTTTCAATTTTATCATTTAAATAGTTGAATATTTCTTTCCAATAAATAATAAATGAATTGAGCATTTCCTCATATATTTGGACAGTATATATTACCTAAGACTAGATAAAAGATACACAAAAAATAGATTAGAATTATGAAAAAGACTAAGTGATATAGGAACTTGATTTCTTCGGAAATACAACAGTAGTTGGGTTCCTGACTGTATTAGGTTTGAAAAAAAAGGTCTCAGGCAAATATCAAAATCCCTTTCCTCTTCAGGTATGTGTTTACCTGAAAGCAAATGTAGTGGATTTGTTGTGCTCCTGTGGAGTTCCAACCAGGTTATATTTGCCAGATCTGAAGTACTCTTCAAATTGCATAATTTTCAGAATCTCTTTTCTCCTTAGCCCTAATGCAAATAAAATAATTGATGTCTATAAATACTGGAAATTAATGTAAAAAGAATTTGTTTAAAAAGAGGTTAAGTACTCTTAAGGTACTTACATATAATTTTATGAAGTCTTTAATAGAGAGACCTTTTTTCCTGTCTTCCATTTGAAGGGTCACGTGTAGAAATTGATGATACAAAACATAACTAAGTACAGAAAAAATCCATTAAAATAGGGCAAACTTGAAATTGTTAAAATGCTCTACTTGTTTATCAGGAATAATTTTTTAAAAATCAAAATGTAATGTGGGGAGAGAAATAAGATTGAAGGGATCCAGAAGAGATGTTGATAATGAAAGGATTTGACATCATCTTGATTTATAAGAAAACATTTTCACAAGGAGGATTTTCACATTCTGGGAACACATCTCTTAGGAAGGCAGTGCAGTTCCCATCCAGCAGGTCCCAGAAGCCTGGCTGGACAAAGCTTGGACCTGCTTTGTGCAGGGTGGTTGACTAGAGATGTCTGAAGGTGCTTTGCAGCCTGCATGGTTCAGTGATAAAGACACAGAGCTTTACAGGAGTATGAAAAGCCACTTCAGTTTTCAGCCTCTTGTCTCCTCATTTTAAGCTTTTTCCAGGTGTTTCCTGATTCTATCTAAAGAGGAAAAAAGGGTACCCCAGCTCTAGGTGGGAAAAGATGAGATGAAAATACAGTAACCAAAACCAATTCAGTTTGTTGGAGGGTCTCTGTTAGCACAGACAGGAGAAAGTGAGCGGCTTGTTCATCTGTACACAACAATATTTTGTGAGCTACTGCTACTAGGAAGCCCAGGTTACAAGAGGATAGCAGGTACATTTTAAAATTATATCTGTATGACTTGAGTTTTGTGAACAAATGAGGGCTTACTACATTCCAACCACATCCAAGCACATAACAGGCAGCAATCCAGCAGTACAGTTGGAGTTTGGTTCTGAAACAAAAACTCCAAATTCTTATATGTAAATGATTTTTTAAATATTAGTTTTTCTTACTTACTGATTCTTAAACTACACCATTTTTAGATAATGTATTTTCACTAATTTAAAGAGACTCTTTGTAACTGCTCTCCTAACACTGTCTCAATAATACAACCAAAATGAAAAGCAAGAATTGACTTGATAAATATGATGACCTTGCTCCAGGCACTCAGAAGTGTACCTTACACCCCCATGCAGCAGCCAGCAGTTGTCTTCCTTAAAGTCCCCACTATTGATTTTAAATCTGTGGAAAGTAAGCTCTTTATCAATTCTATCCCACAGTTCCTAATGCATTCCTGAGGAGATTGATGTTTTCTGAGTGTTCAGATCTGGACATATTGAAAAAAAAAAAAATCAACATTTCAGAAGCTAACATTGTTTGACTTGAATTTTTTCATTTATTTTTTTATTGTTTCTATCTATCATGCACAGCCATGTGTGATAAGCAATTACAAAAGATCCTTGCATTATATTGTGTTATGCTTTGTGCTATACATGTGACACAAGACATTTATCTCCAAAAAGTCAAATCAATTAAAATATGAGATGCTTGGAGGATAACCAGGCCTAGTCATACGACTATTTGACTTGTAAACTGTTGGACCTGATTTTCAAGGTAATATGAAATGTAGTAGAATGTTTCTTTTATTTTTATTTTTTAGTTTACAGCCTTAGAAAATCAATTATGAAAAATATGGCAGTGATGTTAATCTCATTCACCTAAAGCTAGTTTAGATGCAGCCAACTCACACACACCAGTTGTACAGCAATTTTCTCTGATTTCCTTGAAGAGGCCTCCAATTAAATATATTCAATAGGTTTCTTCATTATTATATTAGCCATTGCAGCTAGCATGATGTACCATGCTGAATTTTGTAATTTGACAGTGTAAAGTCAAAGCAGAAAGAAAGGAGGTCAAAAATAACCTACTTCAGTAAATAACTCCATTCCTGGGATTAAAATGCCACCAAGAATGCCAGCATTTTCCCAAAAAATGTACATAACTTTCCACATTATCCCAGTCATTTGAAAACTACAAATTCTACATAGAGTCTACAGTTCTAGAATTCAAGTAAGATAAGCATCAAATAACTCTAAGGAATATTTGACTATTTTGGAGATATTTTCAGAAATCTGATTTTCAGAAATCTGATGGTGATATGATATGATACCTTCCTGCCTTAGCAAGAAGAAATCAGACACTGGCCCTTTTTTTTTTTTTTTTTTTTTTTTTGGTAGATGAGTCCCCCTGACCTACCTTCCCCCAGGGGCTGTTTTCCAGAAATACCATAGGCTTTTACACAACAAAATACATAAAATACCTTTGCAGTAGGCAAGAAACCCCTGAGAATATTTATTCACAGGTATTTAAGGTTCTGTTCATCTATTCCCATAAGGCTTTCAAATATTACTCATAGCATTCTCCCTAAGCAAACCTTTTTCCTCACTGTCATTTTATTGAGAGCCCTATCCTGTGAATTATGTCTCAAGAGCCTCAGCAGTCCTTTGCCTTCCAAAATTTTTTGTGCAATTCCCTTTTTCATTCTTTAAACTGCAAGATGTTCTTTCATGATCTCCTCATATAGAAAGAGTTACTTCAGAATTCAATCAACACCTGTAGTAAACTGCCACTTTTTCCAAGGACAGGGAAGCAATGAATACTGTGTTCTAGTTTGTAAAAATTGGGCAAATAATCCTTAGAACTATAGAATTAACTGTGACATATAACATGTCAATATTGACATATGAAAGAGAGTTTTACATGTGAGCCTAGTGAACACTTACAAGGCTGATTAAGAGAAACAAAGTATTTGGTATATCATGATCAAGTAAGATACAACCAGTAAAATGGTTTCTGTATCTTTATATTTCTCAGGGCGTGAAACACAACATGAAACAGAACCATGTGATCTTCTAGACTGAACTTCCAAGAAACCTGTGAAAGGATCATTGTTTTCATGAGAAAGCTAGTTTTCATTAACCAAGAAAATAGAAATTTCCTTACAAAACTACCAAGAGCATCATAAGCAGTGATTTAAACTTCCTGAAAAGAGGTTTTTTTTTTTTTTTTTACTCCAGACCCAAACCAGCCAATGACATGTCCACTGGGCTGAAGATGTGTACAGCAGTGATGCTGAAGACCTGCTTTTCTCAAATTGTTTATCACTTTGAAGAGGCTGATTTCTTTTACTTCAGAGTATGTCTTATAAACCTGTCAGCAATTTACTGTGGAGATGGCTGAGAAAGGACAAATGAGTTCCTGTGTTGGAGTGCTGTAAGGTGAGGTGTTGGTGGGCAGTGTCAGCCACTCTCCTGTGTGCAGCACAAGGTGTAGCTCTCTATGGAGCTGTCAGCTCAGCCTGCAGCTGGGACAGAACAACTGGGCAGCCTGGCACTGTGGAACTGGCAACATGGAACCCCACAAAGGAAAGACTGATGGGACCAAAACAGCCTGAAACCCTGGGAAGAGCTGCATAGCAAGTCACTAGCCTGGCAGTGCTGCTGCAGAAAAGGCTGGCTAGGAACTCTGCAATCTGGCCAGCTCTCCTGCCAGACCTGCTTTCTACGAAATGTTCTGATGTAATCTCTGTAATCTTGAGAAATGTTTTGAAATCATAGAACCTTCATCTTCCAGGAAAAGACCACACAATAGAAATGGAAGAGAAAGCTGCAAGTCCAGAAATGCAGATGGGGAGGAAAACTTAAAGCTATGTTATGCCAATTAGAATTCTCTTATCACAAAAGCACCAGAAGAAAGGGATGGAGCTATCACTGTGGACAGCTCAGTGAGAGTTTCTCTCACAGGTAAAGAAATCATAGAAGAAATGTGAGGTTGTCCCAAGAGTAGGACAGAATGTAATATTATAACATGCACATCTTCTCATACATCACTGATTTTCTTTCTCCAAACACCGTTCCAGTCATTTTTTCTAAGAAGGGTTATTAAAAGACTGAAGGAACCCAAAAACAATGAAAGGTTTGAAAAGACATTCACATAGCAAGAATTAATTATTTGAAATTATTTCCTATAAAAGGCAACAGAGTGTATGAGTTTCTCAAAGAAACTTAGATAACTTCTGCCTTTCAGGCCTCACCAAAACACTCATGAAATGAAATTAAAAGGGTAAACTCTGGTAAAGGCAGGTAAGTGGCAGATGACAGAAAAGCAGCCTAAGAAAATACCACTAGAAGTTTGTTCTTATTATACTTCACTCTCTTCACATGGAATGTTTTGGGGCTGCTATGGGAGGAATCATTTGGATCTGGGCCTCAAATCTAAAATTAAATCTAATCTTAAATAAACAAATGAGCAAGCAAGCAAAAATCCCCAAAAACAACCGCAAGATTTGGGAGCTACAACTTGTTTTCAAAATCTCTCATGATGCTGCTTATTTGAATTATGCCATTCTTTCATCATTACATGAATTGTAATTTCCTAAAGAATAATTCAATGAACTATCCCTAAAAACTGGACAAGTAACAAAAATTGCATGGCTTCTTGAATGCAAGGTAAAATGGAAAAATTCACATGTAATCTTAAATATACATCCAAATCCAATAAGTTATAAAAATAGAAAAGCTGATAAGAAGCTAAACTATTATTGGCCAGCTGGAGGAAGCCAAGATTGAATACTGACAGTCACTACTGCTGAAAATGATAGTAATAACATCTCTTCAAACTTTCAGTCTAGAGGTTTCCTGTTTCACCATATATATATCATAGAGGCTCCAAAGACCCTTTAAACCATATTTTCAGAAGACTTTATCATGTATGAAAGCAGTGAAATAAGTAGTAAAATATGCAAAATACCTCTGTTGCAGGGGATGAAGCATGTTTTAAAATCTGAATTTCCATTTATTTACTGGAATTATGGGACATTGTTTCTGAAAATTTCTTACAGTTTACTTTGTTGAACATTTAAAACTTTGAATTTGAGGCAGTTTGTCCTTTCTCAATTTTTGACTTACATGGACATCAGTGCCAAATCTAAAATGACAGCAGTCAGTACATCCAATGGTCTCCTTAATTAAAAACATTAAGGTGTACTGTGACCTCTCTTCCTGTTATTGTGCTTACACACAGTAAAAGCTGACAGTAGCTCAAAGGGGCACAGAGACAGCACCATGATCCCTGACAGGCTGGGTAGGGATAGTCTGCACCTGGACACCATTCAGGGGGGTTATGGGCTGCTGCCCATGCCCTCTTCCCTGTATCCCAGCCTATTGTTGGGACCCTATCTCACAGTCAAACCTGCCTCTGTGACAGAGGATCAGGAAGATGCTTGTGGGTAGAGGTACATCTGAGATGGAGGGGCTGAGCACCCAGGTATCAAGTGGGGCAGTACCCATTCTAGACCTGACAGGATGTTCTTCACCTTACCAGGCACTTCCCAGCATGTGCAGCTCACTGAAATTTCCTGTAGAGGACCAACTGTTTTCACCGAAGAGATGAAATACCTGTAAAGTGAGAAATATTGACTTATATCTAAAGTGCACTAATTTGGGGTGTGGGTGAGAGGGTGAAATTTACTTTTAGTAGTTGTAGTATGTGTGATTCTTATTTTTCCTAGACAAAATTCTCCTTTGAGAAACACTAACTATGGAAAATATTCCTCAGCTAGTGTACTCAATCTACAAGTGAAAACAGAGACACAAATCCCAAATTGTCCTATGAACAAAGCAGTGACTTCTCAACATTCTCAACATTTTTGTTTCTTTTTTGTAGTGGATAGTGTGGGGGACAGTGTGGAAAAGAGTAGAAAAAAACCTCATAGCCAATGCTGGAAATAAATCCCATTTATAAGAGGGCCACTGAAGAAGATGGAACTTTCAAGCAATAAAGCAGCTGCCAGTTCTTTTTGTTGCCTCCTTATGCTTACACGCAGATCTTGGCAAAGGATTTGGTAAAAGGGGACATTGAATAGCAGCACTGGTACAACTGAGGCAGCTACAATGTACAGGATGGTCTGTTGACCTTCTCTAGCTGCCACACGGCCACCCAGTCTCTCTATCACTCCCCCTTCTCAGTAGGACAGGGAGAAAATGAGATGAAAAATCTTCTGCTTCAGAGATAAAGACAGGGAGTTCTCTTGCCAGTTACTGTCATGGGCAAAACAGATTCATTTGAGGAAAATTAATTTAATTAAACAATTACGATAGATTTGGCTGGTGAGAATCAAAGGCCAGAGTTAAAACAGTAGGACTGGCCTGTCTGCTCTGATGCCACAGACAGGTCAAGAGTGGAATGCTGCCACAGGGTTAAGTGAAGCTCTTTACACATAAAAGCTCCTTACCTCATCCACCCCCACACGTTAAACCATTTGCTCTTGAACTGCTTGGCAGCTCCTGCCTTTAAAATGAAGAATCTCTGATTTTGTTTCTAAGTAATGAAGTAGTGACTGCTGCCATCATCCTGTCAGTCCCTTTCCAGGGCCAGGACTGCCCTCGCTGACACTGCTCAATTAACTCATCATCAGAGGGTGCCATCAGAGCCACCACACAGCCACACACTTTATAAATGCCTCTCATGGATGCTCACTGCACTGGTGCAGCAGTAATAGGCAGCCCTCATGTACTGAGGGTTTACTAAATTTTGTTCTTTTCTCTGTGCTTCTAACACTGCCTGTAATAGCATTCATTTTATCCTCTCAGCCCTGGCAAATCCTCTTCAATCAAAACAAGTGACCATAAGAAAGCATATTAGAGCTTTACACAACAGGCAGCAGGCACACTCGTTGCTACTGCTTTGAGGAAAACCCTGAAAATGGTCCTGATAACATGACTACAAATTATCTGTGTCCCTCTCTTACCATAAAAAGAATGATTGCCAACTACTTTGTTCATATAACACCATGCAGCTTACACATAGATTTCTGAATAGTAATGAAATTTGATTTACCCCACTGTGAGGGCACAATTTAAGGAATAAAACATTTGAATTTACTAATGCATTCAGTATTTTTCATCCTTGCAACTGTGGAAAGGAAAACCTCTGTTCAGATTATATTTTAAGACTATTAACCCCACAAAAGGTATTATTAGCAACAGCTATCAAGATTATCTACCAGCTAAAGATGGTTCAAAAACCATGGGGCCACAGTCCTGGCTGGCTCCAGAGATGTTTGTGGGTCTATCCTCCTCGCTCCACAAAAGTGATTTGAGAGATGATACCACTCAGGCACAATGTCCTTTGGGCATTTGTAGCTAAAAAAAATCATTCACTAAGAGATCTAATTGCAGAAAACATTTACATCCTGAATTTGGATAAACATGAATCTGCTTATCCTGTAGAAAAGACAAGAGCTTTTCTTTCTCCCAAAGACAATACTCAGCCCTGTGTGACAGGAAATATGCTAATATTTAGAAAGCTCCACGAATATCTAAGCAACATAGAAAATAAGGAATTATATTACTGAGATTTCTTGAACATATTATGAATATTTTCTCACATAATTGGCTGAGAAAACAATCCCTGCATGGACCTCCTAATTTTTTTTTTTTTTTTTTTTTGTGGTATACAATCAAAAATACTAAAGTTCATCAAACCTTCCCTTTAAAAATATTTAGGCAAAACAATAGAGAGTACCACAAAAATTGACCATGAATTCCAGGTGCACTAATCTCAAATGCCATCACAGTTTCTTATTTTGATGATTCTGATGCTTGACTCTGCAATGCTATATTCACTGTTTTCCTCTAATGATATACAAAGCAACTGCTTGTCCTTTATTAGAGCACTACAAATCTTAATTTAGGAGTGAGAGATAGCTTTCCTTACTGATCTTATATGAAACAACTGGCTGTTCCTATTTGGATTTTACAGGAAGGGAAGGAAGGCAGAGCAGAAGAAAAAAGAGGCTCATGCAGTAGAATTGCTCAGCTCACGGGAGCCAGACCTAGCAACTAATCTCTCAGATGATAAAGCAAATTTGCACAGTTGTCCTTGAAGCTCTATGATTGGGGTCCAAATCTTCCTGAAACGTTCACAGAAAATTTAATGGTCACAGAAGAAAGCTCTCAAGTCACTGCCTCTCCTTATGCTTGTCCTTTTTATTCCTCAAGGCCAAAAACAAATAATGCTGAAAACTACATTCCCAAAGGGCATCGTCAGTTTTGTAAAAGCCTGTAGCCTGCTGAAACAATTTGGCTAGAAAATTCCCACAAGAATATTCCCAAAAAGTCTTTTCCCAAAGGAATTTTGCTCTACAAGAAAGCTAAAATCTACAGTCTCCTATGCACTCAGCTGAGACTCACTGACTAGTGCCAGTCTCCTGGAGCCTGCAGGAGCCATGGCAAACAGGTGGGAATGTGGAGAAGGGTTTCAGTAACTCACCCCAGCAATGTCTGAACATGTATCCCTTTTTCGGACTGAAGTGCAAAATTATCATAGACAGAAATTAGAAATTTACATTAGAACCCAGCCCCCCCCTCACACCTTTGAGTAGCTGGGGAAATTAAATTGTTATAGTGAAACAATAAATCAAGATCCCTTCCCCATCCTTTATTTTCATGGGTATTACGTCACTTAATCAGGTTAACTTCTGATACAATCACTTTCCACACACATATGGCCCAAAAAAAGTGGAAAAATATTGATATATCTTTTATCGCTACCTATTATATTAAAAAAGTTTGCATTATTAAAACAGTACATCATTGCTTTTTAATTTTAAAAGCTAGACTTTAAAAAATGTTTAAAATCCACAATTCTAAAACCTTTATGATTTCTAGTTCTTCGTAGTTTATTGCTACATGGAGCCCACTGTCATTTCAACCAGTAGCATCTATAGACTACAAATGCTGATGAATTCCTGTTTCTTCTCTCTGAGAGTCAACAGATAATATAACGTTCCTTGCTCCTAAAGGTAGACATAAGTGTAAGAAATACTCCATTGTAGTACTTAGTTTTCAGTTCTGAGCTTGGGCAATGTGAATTCTCTCTGTCAGATATGAACAAAAAACATTCAGAGACAGGAGCAGAAAGAATATAATATGCTAATTCTCAAGGATTTTCAAGGATATAAAGCACCTAAATTGGGCAAGAAAGTTAATTCATTAATGAATGGGGAAAAAACTCCACTCCTTGGATTTGTTTCTTTTCCCTTCGTTCACTGTATGAAAAGACTCACCAGCAATAAAACCAAAGATACTCAAGGGCAAAGGGAATTTTTGGACTAAAGAACCTCACAGCTTTACTTATAACATGTCTCTAATCACCAAGAAAGTTGTGAGCTTTACCTCTGTCTGGGGCTATCAAGAGACATAGTTTTAGTATTAATAATCACATATAATGATCAGAACAAACTTGATAACTCTGATTTTTTATTTTTCTTTTAAATTAAAACAGGTGAAATTCTATCTAACCTGTTGCACACTTGAAAAATGTATCATTTTCCTTGAAAAATTTCAATTTTGTCTAAGCAACACTTTGTAGCAGAGAACATTTCCATCTAAATACAGTAATTATTCACATAAGAATTATTCTTTACTATTTTCTATTATTTTACAAGAGAAAGAAAAAAAAACAACTGTGGCAAGACAAAACCAGCAAGAAAGCCCAAACTAATTCCAGACCTTTAACCTTCTACTTGAGGATGACTGAAAAGTCTTAGGTGATAGATTTCAGCTGAAACAAAGTCTGCATTTGATCCACAACTTTTCCAAATGGAATTCATACCAGAAAAAAAGATTCAATAAAATGTATAGCAGCAATACAAAATTACACTTCAGATGTAGAACAATGAAAATTTGTCATTTCTGCCTTGAAATCCATGAAAACTCTTTCCTTGCAGGAAGTGACTAACATGAAGAAACAAGGCACAGAAATTAATGCCAATTAACACTGCCTAAAGTGCAGAAGGATTATTAAACTCAGATGACACCAGCAGAAATTTACATGTTCAGTGAATGGGGTACAATTCTACAGGCACAACAGAAAACCCACAGGGATTGCTCAGTTTTTAACATCAAGCATTTTAATTAGAAAGTGGTGTCTTTACCGGAAATATATCTAAGCATTGCACCAGAAACAATTTCCTCCTTAAAAATAAAGCAAACTTTAGTTACTAACTCTCATCCTTTAAATTCAACTGCCTTAATTTGAATTTCTCTAATCCAAGCATTTTTGTTTTGCATCCAAATTATCAAACATATAGAAAATAAGATAGAGGTAATTACAGATGAAGTTATAATTTTAAGTTCAATTCCATATTGTTCCTTGAAAAATTTTTCAAAATTTTGCATTTGAGAGCTGCATTTAGCTCTTCAGCTTCATATACTAAAATACATTAAGAGCAGCACGGAATTTTTCTTGGTCTTTTCTACTGCCTAAATGGATGCAGATATATTAAAATACTACCAAATCATTTTAAGAAGAGATCAATTTCTTTTTTACAGCTTCAACGTATAAATGCACTTATAGCCCATTACAGAACAAAAGATTTTTTAAAAATCTATATATACATAACAATCAATATCACAAGTTCAAATTCAATGCATAAATCACATTTTTATCTTTGGATGGCATTTTATCTTCTATTCTGTAAGTATTTTCTCAGTGACTGCAGATCATTGGTAAAAATGAACATCAATTCACAGTCTCCAGGCTCCAAATGAGAGAAAGTCTCCTGTTATTTTCCTAGATGGTAAATAAATTGTCCTAGAGGTCTGCCAAGGTGTCAGGAGACACATTAAAATGTATATTGTTATAAGTTCATTGCTGTGTAAAACTTAACCAGCACAACTGAGATGTGGGATTGGCCTGCTCTGAAATTTATGATGGAGACTTCTATGAAAATTACTGAAGGATAATGGTTGTCAGAAAATTTTAAACCACTAAACCTGAGACATCAGAAAAGATTGAAGACCTTAATCCTGCAAGCAGCAACATGTAAAAAGACTGAGCTGACAGGTACTGCTAAACATTCTTTGAAGGATCAGCAGCAAGGGTGTGGCCACAAGAACACTTCTGGAAAACCACAACCTTGCATCTCCTCAGTGCTGCACTTTTAATGCCCAGCATCAGCTGGGATTGTCACCCACTTACAGCATAATCCTCTTCCCATATACATACACTAGAATACCTGGCAAGGATATCAATGAATAAAAATTCAATTAATAAAAATGAATACAAATGAATAAAAATAATGAATAAATATAGAAGCCTCTGAGACCACAATTGATTTTATATTAGACAAAAAATTCGATGAAAATATTAATACATGTCATCCTCTGAAATCTGTTCTAAACAACCCTGCAACTGGAATACTGTGATACTGCAGGTGATATGAAGGTGAGCAGACATGAACATGCCATTCCTTTGGTTTTTCCAGGCTCCAAAATTTTAGATTTACACAGGTAGAATTGTCCTATCTTAATTTTTGTGTGGTACAATTTCTCTTTGAAACCTTTCATCTTCTCAGGAAAGACTTTATTGAAGCATATTGTCTGATGCCATCTTCAGATCAGCTCTGAAATTTTAAGATTTGGATTATCTTTATAATTGTCCTTTGAAATTGCTTTGCTGCTATGGCAGATTTTATTTCAAAACAACAAGTTCTAAAAATGCCTAGAAATATTTAACAAGATGCCATTTAAGACTAAGTTAAAACTGAATCCATATGGAAACTGCCAAGTTCTAATGGCTGAAATATGCCTGTACATTAAACAGCTTGCAGGGAAAATGTACTATATTTTCATTAAATATATACTTTTATTAAATATATATTTCTATTTTGCTAGAAAAACAGCCTAATAAAAAAATTCTAAAGTTTTTCTAAAGAACATATTCTATAAACTATTTAAGAAATACAGAATTTTTAATAGGGCAGAGACTGTAATATATATGTAAATAACCAATCCCAGTGCAGTCATCATATGAAATAAAGAAAAAAAGATATGGTGCTGCTCCCTCTACTAACAGCACTTAGAAATTATTTCCCCTGCTTGTGACTGGGAAACGAAGCATGGCTGAGGCAGCAGGCTGTGCTCTGTCCTTGCCTTGCTCCATGGCCCTTGTCCCTGTGCACACATGGAACGTGCTCCATTCCAGTGTCACTCATGGCAGCACCACTTTCTGCTCCACTTCTCAGGAGCACCATGTAGGGATCTCCCTGTCCTGAGGAGAGCAAAGAGGATCATCCCTGCCACTTCAAGGCACATTATAAAAGGGGACATGGAAAGAGGCTGGGTGCACAGCCCTGGCTGCTTTCAGGATTCCAAGGAGAGTTTTGATAACAGCATTTGGATTGAGGCTCTGGGCACTTTGGTGAAGGGTACAACAGAACCTGCAGCAATCTGGCAACTGCAACAGGCAATTTCCTGTGTACAGCTTCACCATGGGGATTATTAGCCAGCTAATACACCTTAGTAATTTAAAAATACCTGTTTTCTGAGGAAGTGGTGTAATTATTTTTGGCCCTTTTCCCATGTTTTGCTGCAGTTTATGGCTTAGTAGAAAGGAAGATCTTTGTGGTTTTTTCTTTTGATGTTACTTTTTTTTTTTTTTTTTAACGTTTCAAAAGTCAAATCTGTGAATACCATTAACAATCTGAGGTTGTTTTTCAGTGCCACCTGCACATATCTTTCTGTCTCTTATATATAATATAATCATGCAGTCACTACATTGAGCTACACTTGTTTTCAGGACTCACAAACTAATGCTGGGATATGTCAGTGGGACCTGCAAGTACCTGAGGATAAAAAAACCTTAGTGAGACTATACTGGCCATAATATGTGACATTAAAATAACTATTCACAGTCCAAATCCTGGCCTTTTGTGCTACATAGTTTTCTGAAGTTGCAGATTTACATGTTATTGAGTTTTCCTACACCCCCTATATAAAAATTCCCTGTGATATAGCACAGCTCATTGCAGTAGTGATTTGGGCAAACAGGGGGCCGTGCCCTTCTGCCCATCCAAGAGGACTGCTGCCTTGTGCTGCATTCAGGGAAAAGTAGAGGTCACGGGGGTGCTCCACTGCAGCACACCTGATACACCTGTGTTAGGTCAGCTGAACTATGGCTGCAAATTAGAAACTCCAGCAAGGCTGGAAACTGACTGGAAAACAGGGAACCAAAACCAGCTCTGTAAAAACCCTCCTCCTGCATCATAGAAGAGGAAAACTCTGTTATTAGGTCTCTCACGGAAGAGAATTGATAATCAAGTTACGAAGTTGCATATAAAGTTTTCAGCCTAGAGTGCCATGATGCAGAAGGAATCCAATGCAGTGGGAGAAGCATACAGTGATACAGTGTATTACTTTAAAATCTCTCCTACTCTCTTCCTAATCATGCCAGACTACACCTCATAATTTAAATTATTCATTGGGGAAGAATAAAAGTTTAATCAATAAAACCAGGGTCAAGTCACACATACTAGAGGTTCAGGAAAACCAGATGCCTTGAAACTCAGCTGTAAAATATTGTATGTTTTGAAGGAAACCTTAATATCTCCCCTTGCTCCTATATTCATTAATAATAATAAACTACCACCTCACCTCACCTTTGCCTTCACAGGTTTGAAAGACAGTTTATGAAAATCTTTAGTATTACCGCATTTCTTTACCACTACTTCAGTACTTACAGTACCTTCAGGAATCCTTAATTTTACAAAGACAGCTCTTGATCATCCTCCAGAGCTATGTGTAAAACATCAGTTATAAGAAAAAAAGCTTCAAAAGAGAAAGATATTTATAAAGATGGCCACCACTGTTTACTTTTTGTCTTCTGTTTGATGCTTAAGTGGTACAGCACCAGATTGCAATGTGCATTGATACTCCATCTTTTCATAATTGACAGGGCCATAGGCAAGTGTTAAAATATTCTGTGAAGCTGTGATTGTAGTGCTGATCGATCACCCTCCAAGGCTGCAGGAAAAGCTGGCAGTTAAAGTCACTGCATAGAGCAATCATAGCAGCACTGACAGGCTGCTGTCAAGCAGGCAGGGGCATTCTGGAGACAGATAGCAGAAATGCCAAATCTGAGACAAATGCTCTCAGAATATGTAATAAATCATATTAGCTGTCTGACACTTCTCCTTGGCGTATTGATTGTGATTAAAATAAACTAATTAGAATCGTAATCATGATGCAGTGATACAGGAAACAAAGAGGTGAGCTAGGCAACATAATCATGAAGTGTTTTGTAGCAGTCAAGCCAGACCACTTTCTATCTTCTCCACTTATCATCCAATTACAGCACCCAGTACATTTCACATCAGGCTATAGAAATGTCAAAGAGAAGCCTGGATATATAGCCCTCCCCTCTCAACAACTGCACATAGGTGCTATATTAAGATCTCAATTTGGGTTGCACTTCCAGGGAAGCTACAAAAGCCATTTGAAGGTGAAGTGTAGGAAGTGGACTCCACCTCTAGCCTTCCTGCAGGACTACAGGAGACACATACAGAGTCAGAGCCTCCCTGTAACCCTCAGGCCAGGAGCCAGAGGTGAGGACAACCCATAGCCAGGCACAGGTGCAGAGTAGGTACATGGGACTCCTCTGCAGCAGGAAGGCAGTGCCTTGCAGTGGGGGTTTTACTTCTCTGACTTGACCAGATATATATCTATAGTCATTTTGAGATAGCCAGGATCAAACAGCACTGATGGTGCAGTTGAATATGCAGGAGTTTGTGCTTTCTTGCATTAAAGTTCTAATAATTCATGTCATACTATATTGAGATGCATTTGACAATTTTGTGACTTTCTATATCCATTCAGCACAACCTGAAATATTTAACACTTTTCCATGCCATGTCATGCAGAAGACAATAGAACACAGTCATATTAATTTACTAGGCATGGTTGACTAAGGAATACCTTATCCGTACTAGGAGCACCATGATAAGTTTAAACAATCTTTCAGAACCCCAGGATAACTCCCCAAAAAAGCTCCTTTGAATTTCTAGCACCCAATGATTCTCAGTTCCCTGACATGGATATTCAAGATGCACAAAACACAAGGGTGTCCCAAAGGTTGGTTTAAAAAGGCAGCTGGAAGCAGGTGCCATGCATCAGTCATGAGAATTTTTATATTTAATGGGTCTGTATTTTGTTCCGAACCAATGACTCAATATTACATCTTCATCCTCTTTTCATGCCAATTTTACACTGACTTAACTCTATTAACATATCCCTTACCTTTAAAAGGCTTATTTCAGATTCACATTAAAGTAGATGAGACAGAAGTCAGTTCTTCCTGGGGTTGGCTTCTAATACATCGTCAATGCTGTCATCAACAGCTTAGAATAAATATTTCATTGCTTTATTTAGCCTGACACTTCATTTTATCTACTAAAGGTATAATATAAAAAACATTCAGATTAACATACAGATTTGTAAAAACATTTCAGAAGATCTAGAGTAAATTTAATCTGTGCTAAATGCGTGTGCAGGGCAATGGTAGTATCGATGTTAAATCATTCATACAACTTCAGTTATGCAATTCTACACAGATTTCATGTATTCTCATTTCCCAGCAACTGTAATTGCCCATTTTTAAAAGGTCACAGAATTTCATCTCCCGTCTCACTTAACATAGTAACCAATGAAGACGATGTAACATTCGGATTTTGTCTGCTTGGCCAAAAAACTCTAACTCATCTGCCTTTAGGAAGGAAGATTCTATCTCCCATCTGTACTCAGCTATTCTGAAAAGGTGCTGATTAGTTAAGTGATTAATGTTAATAGTCACTTCTCTAGGTAGCTAAATTGGATCTAAGTGACTAAGTGAAGGCATTGCTATTTGAACTGATTCGGCCCAAATCTAACTACAAAGTAATTGATAACACAGTTGGAAGGTAGCTACAACTAAAAAACTGGTCTGCTGCAAAATTAAAGTAGTGGTAGCAATTCAAGTAAATTGTCTTCACAACACATGTAGATAAAACTGAACATTAAGGGTTCAATTATGGGTCTGGAGGCCACACAACACTAGGCAGGAGTGTGCAAAATCCTACCTGATCTGAAGCACAGGAAGAGCCTGACAGCCCTAAAGAAAGGATGCCCCTCCTTTCTCTCCACTACTGATCACAGCCTCCCTGGAGTAAAGCCAGTCAGGCTCACAGCTCCTCCTCATCCTCGTCTCTGTCCCCAAGCCCTTGCAGTGTAGCATATTTAGGGTTCCCAGGCTGCAAGGCTGGATGTCTGTGTGTGGGGAAACAAAGGGAAAACAAAGGGAAAACAAAGGTAAAACAAAGCTAAAACAAAGGGAAAACAAAGGGAAAACAAAGGACTTTCCTGTGTAAATATAATTTAGCCCAAAGAATAGTGGTACTGTTTCCAATCTTTATGTTTGTGATGGTTTGTAATCAACTGACATAAGTAACTGTGTGACAAGGCTAATGAGATTAATTAACTCAGAGGAAAACGAGGCTATATGAGAAACACATGGCTTTATCTATATTGCATTTTGTTCATTTAGTTACACCATCAAAAAAGGAGCCGTTTCCCACACATCATAGAAAGCAGCACCGTAAAAATGCTCTCCATGATTTTTATAATGGTATAACTAGACATAGCACAAAAGTCAGATTAGTGGAGATAACCTATTAAGACAAGGGAATTTATTTAAATGAGGTAAAAACTTACACTTTCTTTCTACCTTTCTTTCCTTGTGGCACAACTGATGAAAGCCAAAAGAAGAAATTAGAAAATGAAATTGGACTTATATCTGCATATTTAGAATTTAAAAGACATAGTTTTTACTGGCATGCTTTCCTGTTGCAATTCCAAATTTTAGATTTTGTAACAGATTCATAGGCGGCAAAGTTGAGGTCAATGAAGCTCTACTGGTGTTTATGTACCAAATTGGTCAGGATAATCACAAATGCAGAACCACACAAATTATTAAAATGGAAGTAAAACCTTGAACCTTCAAGGTCTGGGGTTTTGGTTCATTTGTTGTGTCCTGCACCCCCAAACCTACAAAAGGCCAACATTCAGCTACTTGACTTCAATGAACAGATCAATTTTCCAAAATACAACATTAAATTCCCTCACAAGAGCAAAAAAATCTTCCAATCTGTTTTGGAACTAGACGAACCAAAATGCAATAGGTATTTCCCTTTATATGATGAACATTAGTTTTTGGGATTTTTTCCTTCAAGTCACATTATTACACAGAAATGCAAAGCTGGAAAACTTGTTAATCTTCTTTGCTTCCTTCTCTTTGCTTCATATCAGCATAACCTTTTCTGGCAGTAGTGGGAATGCCAACCTTATGTGTTTCTAATAAAAGAAAGAACCTTTTTCAGATTGTACACCAGCTGCTAAGCATTTCTACAAAGTTTCATTTGAGAATTAATGTGCTTTCTTATACATTTTCTGCAGCTTTTTTTTTTGTTTTGGTTTGGGGTTTTTTGTATGAGAGTTCTTTTAACACAAAATGACATTTTAAGAGAGTCACCTGGAAGATCTCTACAAACTCTGCTAAGGCTTCTCCAATTTCACACTGGACTAGAACACCTCTTGTGGTAAGGAGGAAAAGCATTCCTGCCACTGAAGCTCAGCAATTTTGCATGCAGAGTGAAACATTGGTCACTACAAGGAGCAGAATTATTATACCAAAAAACCCCAACTAAACCCTACCTCTCAAAAGGTGTCCCTATTGATGGCTTAAAAACCCAAGTCCCACACAAGTTAACAGCTTTAGAAACAGGTCTGGGCAGATGGCTTATTTGGGAATGCACAGGCAAACATCAGGTGTCAGAAGTCAGCTGAAAAGAGATACCTATGTACAGCTAAAATATTGTTTTAATTTCTGACTTCTTTATGGCCTTTATTTCCATTTGTGTGACTGTAAATCCAGTGCTTCATTTTCTATTTTGCATTTTTGGACTGTGTGAAGCACTGATATTATAAGGTAGTGAGTGATTAAATTTCCTTTCAACAAAATTATTTTACTTGTTCCTTTTTTCCCCCCTTTTAATCCCTCTCTTAGCCTTTCCTTCCTTAACATTTAATATTCTATTAATACAAAATTTCAAAGAAGGCAGTGATGTTTACCCTCACCAAACTTTTCTTCTTGCTCTTATCATTTAGAAAATAGTGGTGTTAAAAGTAAGTAGCACCCATCAGCACATGAGAAAACCACACCAGCTGGCAACAGCCAGCTCTCAAACAACAAGCTCTAAAATGGCTGTTAAGAGTCTTCATTGCCAGCTACATATTCCAAATAAATGCAGATACTCCCAACCTCAAAATCACTATGAACTATCAGCTGGCTACAGAGACACACTACTTCAAAGAAGTAGTTGGAAGAGGAAGAGCAAGCATTAAAAAAGTAAAAAAAAAAACAAACAGCAGAGAGGCAATACAAAAATTTCACTTCAAGGATCCTAGCTGGCCATATTTCAAAATACTTGGACTAAAAGCCTGTGACATGTGCATGAGATCTCAGATCACAGTTTCAATGGTAAAAACAGCATCCAAACTAGATTTATTTTAAAATCAGCATTTTTGGTTGAAAAAAATATGTTACCATTTTGAGGAGACTACTTACAAATATTTCACAACTAAATTATTACATAGTGACAATTTAACAAAAGAATTGTGGATAATGCATGAAGAAATTTTTCCCCTCCCTCTCAGAAATTATCCGTTTGTAGCAGAGAAGCTGCATCAATAATCAGACAGTGAAAATATGTGCAAAAATACCTCTCTATCTCTGAGTGACCTTACTGTCTTCCTACAAACCACAGCAGGAAAATCTCAGATGTGTACAACCACCAGATCTGGATGCTTTACAACTAGAGTGATTATTGCTAG
This sequence comes from Muscicapa striata striata, assembly GCA_030060385.1. Classification (NCBI taxonomy): domain Eukaryota; kingdom Metazoa; phylum Chordata; class Aves; order Passeriformes; family Muscicapidae; genus Muscicapa; species Muscicapa striata. The sequence continues at coordinate 102,460 of JAREIS010000225.1, read as the reverse complement.
TGATCATTGTTTTCTTTCCAAAGCAAATCAGGAATTACAAGAATATTTATCAACAGGATGTACCAGAATGCATGTAAATGTTAGTGGGGGAAAAAAATATCTATATGGAGAAATACCCTTTTTTTTTGCTCATTAGGGGGATAATTGCATGGGCAGAGTAATAATGGTACAGGCCTGTTCTCAATAAAATGCTAATATCTTTTCAAAAAGTCCATTCAGAGTTGAAATAAAATGCAGCGCAGAGAGGAGCTGAAAAATGCTCTTCACACAGAATATTTCTCTTTCATCCATGTCAATTGTTAACTAATTTTTATTTTAAAACATTTTAATAACTTTTCAAACAGAAAAAAATTATGGAACAGGACATAATTTGCATTTAGAGAATGGGTCAAGTATGTCATGTTCTTCAGCCAGTCTCCAACAAGGCCTCATAACAATGACAGTGTGTGAGTATAGATAATTACAGATGTAAATTTGTGCCAGCACTGATGCATATGCATGATTTGTGGCATTTAGGTGTCACACACTTCATGTTTAAGTGACATAAATTGTGTTCAAAATAGTTACAGGTGACAAATGATGAAAATGACAAGCAGAAAAGGAAATACTAAGTGATTGCTAAGCTCCTGTCTGGGAAGGAGTGGCATTTGCTGGCAGGAACACCTCATTTGAAAAACTTGCTCTGTGTCACATGGAAATTAGATAACATGTAAAAATACTTGGTTTTAAGTAAACTTAATCAACTCAAGTGTCTAAATATTTATATACAAACATTCAATGTGGTGCACATGTGAGATAGCTTCAGAGACAAAGCATTTCAGAGTGACCTGGATGTGCAGATTCCCACACTGCTCCCTTTGATTCAATGGCATTCTTTTGCAGACAGTCATAGCAACATCTAACTTAATTCTTTAAAGACAGTATTTGTATGAAAAGGAAGAGAGCAGAGAGAGACAGAGCACCTACTCTGTCCTCTGGGTGGGAATGGCAAGGCCAGGTGACCAAGTTTCTTCACTGTTCCTTAGCAGTGGAGTATCCAGCTGCTCTTTGTGCCTCAAAATGTAAGCAGAAGGAACAGAACATTACTTTTACCAAGAGCATAGGAACTTATTTTAGTAAATATATGTCTGAAGATAGTCCTTGAATAATAAAATTAGTTTGAAATTTCATCAACAAGATCTTAACAAATTAGTTACAGGCTAATTTATGTGTTCACATAATAAGTAACACTTAAATGTTTAAATTTAAATGTTTATTAAATGTTTATTAAAAACACACTAAATGTTTAAAAACATTTATGAAAAACTACAGTAGAGGCAGTTATACTTTTATTTGCTTTCTTTTCAGCAGTTTTAATTGAGTTTTTAATGAAGTGTCATTCCCTTCCATCAGCAGATCAGGAATGTACTGCTTATTGTGGCTGCAGTGTTACCCCCCTGCCCTTCAGCCCATAAAACACAACAGTCATAAAAAAATAAATTAGAAGCACTGCTTGCTTTCTGTATTACATTGATTAACTAAATACAATCAAGAAAACCTATGATTCTTTTCTAAGGGTCTCAAAAATACATAATTCTGCGCTTTTTGATACTATAGAGAAATGTTAGCTTGCTACAAGTGAAAAGATCTGGCATTTTCACTCAGCTGTGCAAATGTTACGTGAACAACCAGAAATATAAGGTCTGAGAAAAGTAACACATTATGAATACTATGTTGGAATATGTCCATAAATAATACACCATAACATGAGTTACTATGGCAACTATTTGGATTTGAGATCATTGGGTTGGGTTTTGTTTTTTTTTCTACTACGTAAGAGAAAAATATTCACATATTCATGGCATTATCAGGTAGGTTTGATTCCAAGCAGCTTACTATTTTAAGTATTGTTCCCTTCTCACAAATGACTCGGGGAGTCATTTTTGACTCAGCAAACAAGTAACATTTAGTTAAAAAAAAAAAAAAAAAAAAAAAAAAGCTTAGATCCTTTACCTGGAAAATGCTCAAGTTGAGCAAGTTTTGTTGAATAAAACATTTCTTCAGGAACGTTCCATCCATGGTATATTCTTTCAGATTCTGTAAAAACTTTACATATGTGCAAGACTTAAATGTAAGGTTGTTCCTAATGCAGTGGTTGAAGAGATGGTGCATGAGTGCTCAAACAGCAATCTGCAAGCAGCAAAATAAAACAACATCATGTCACCTATTGCTTTAGCTAAAGAAAAAAACCAAAGAATTTGCTATTTTGTTTTAGCTTAATAAAAGAAAAGGCAGCAGTAAATGTTTAAAAAAATGAATAACCTAAATTTTCTCATTATGTAATTATGGCTTTGTAATGGTCCATATAATTGAAATTTATTTTTGAAGATCAGACATAGGAAGGAAGAGAATCCACAACAAAAACTTTTAAGGATAATTAATATTCAAAAATTGCATTTTCAAGGTAATATTCAACTGTGTTTGAAAACTTCTCTTGGACAGAACAGTAATTTAGTGAGGTTTTAGTTACACCGTGCCACAAAAACATTTCTGAAGATACTTGCAGTGGGCAGAAACAACAGAATAAGGAAAGCAATAAAGAAATTGGTCAAAATTAACAAACAGTACCTGCTCTATACTTAAATGCATTTGCATGTAGCAAGTACACATATATATATGTATGTGGGTATACATAAAATAAAATGGGATTGAAGACAGACAACCCATATCACTCAGCAAATATTTCCTCACATTAGCCTTAGGCTATTTTATAAAAATCAATGTTTTCATACATAAAATACCCTAACATTAAAATTAACTCTCTTGTGAAGACCTTTTATTTCACCTGCATGCTTTTGAGCTGAGTAAACAAAAATATAAGCGAGTGAACAAAAAATATTATTATTAAAGTAGTATGGTGGGTTTAGAGCTCCTGTGTGGATTTAGTCCTTGTGATTTACCTTTTTGTAAAACAAAGCAAATAGTTAAGCAGGGACTGGATTTGTACAAAGCCCACTGGTGTTTTTTGCAGGGGTATTTTTTGGAAGGGTTCCTTTGGTTGGCTGATTGGTTTTTTGGTTGTACATTTTTTATAGCTGTGTTTCTACTCTTCCCTAACAGCCCAGGAACACACAGGGCCAAAAGCCACAATCATTTAGTGCATTACAGACATATTTTTCAAGGCAAAATTGACCAGGGCTCTTGTACTTGAAAACAATAATTCACAACTCCACATTCTACAGCCTTGTTGGTTTAGGGCATGAGTGGGGTGTCCAACCACCCCCCAGCACAAGGCAGGAATTTGTCCACACAAGATTTAGCATCTTTCTGCACTGGATATTGATCAGTGAACCAGTCTGTATTCTGCCTTGTGCAGAATAGACAATGTTTATTTCACATTTTAATTGATCACTGATATGCACAATAGAAGGCAGTAATCCCTAAGATTTTTTTTTAGGAGAATTATCAGAGTGTGATGCCTCATTTACTGGATAATAAATGTTCCATCATGGTAATAACTGCAGGGAAGGGTATGTTTTTGAAACAGCTTTTCTGGCTGGAGAAATGGATTAGAGAGATTACCATTTCATCAAAGTGGCAGAACAGTTGAGAGGAAATATGGAAGGAAATTTTTGTATAATTTCTGTAAAGTTGCTATTTGTCAAACCCCACTGGCATCAATCATGCTATATCTTTTCTCCTGATGCAATGACATCAAAAAAAGTTTCTCTTTAATATGCATGTGTTGAAGTAAGAGATATATAATTGAAATTTCTTTTAATTGTACAATCATCTAGATAAGAACAGATGATACTATAATTTTAATTTCAGCTTATAAGTCTTTCCCAACATTAAAAAATTTCTTTATCTTGATCATATTTTCTATAGCAGATTTTTAAACTAATACTTTACCATGATTTTCAGCAAGGTATTCGGTCCTGTGTATAAATAAGGAACACATCAATTCTTAGACATGAAATTCACATATAGAAAACTTGAGAGGTCTGACATTCTTGAAGAATAATGGTGATTAACATGCCTGGACTGCATTCAGTCAAGAACCATGTTAATGGATTTTGGAGAAGGCATTCCTATCGACCCATGCAACCCTGTAGTGAAGTCATTAAAGAACAAGAAATAACCAATAAAAGGATTTGCTAGATGTAAAAAAAGTAGTTGCTGAATTAGAATAGGGGATCTTGGAAGTCAGATCACAGGCATTTTTTCTGAAGTGTCTTTTTTATTATATTCTGTTTTGTTTATCTCTCCTCACCCCAAGTTTCAAACAGAACACATTTTCTTTACAAGATCATATCCAATAAAATGTAACCAGTAGTAGTATGATTTCCATATGTTGTTCAAGTGAGATTTGAGAGGCATCCAGAAGCCTAAACTGGTGGAAATGCTGTTTAGTGCCAGAGGAGCTGTGCCTGCTAGAACATAAAATGTCTGTGGTTGTGATATAACATAAGTGTAGTGAAGATTAGTGTATCAGAGGAGAATACTGAAAAGAAAAAGGAAAAAAATCAAATAGCTTATCACTCAAAGTTTTGAAAGTCAGCATATGTAACATTTGTCTGAATAATCATCATTCTCATGCATTTTGGATTGGCCACGTGGAAAGCTGTATGCAGACTCCTGAAAAGTAGACATCAGAAAACAAAGGCTGCTGTTCCTTTGAAATTTTCCTAATGATACAAAGGATCTTAAAAACAATAGCATAGAGGCATAATCACTTTTAAACAGCGTTTTTCAGAATTTTTTATGAGCTATCCTAGGCCTTTAGCTCCTCATTAAAAGGCTACAGCATGTTTGTATTTTGTTTAGTTATTTGCATAATGTAAAAATATTACCTTGTGATTAATGTATGTAGATTATATCACAGTGACACTTCCTTGCAGTGAATTCTGTGCTTTCCTGCAGATGTGTTTGTTATTGTGTCCACATTTAAGCAGTTTTTCTCACACACACCCTGGTCTCTAGGTATCTGTGTAGACACTGTTTAGATCTCTGCTGTAGTTTTCCAACTATCTCCATGACTTGAAGCACAAACCTGGAAGAATACAACCCAAAGTGACCAGGACAGTGTGTTTTTCCTGGGTAACACTGTGGGATACTCACTTTGCCACATCCTCAGCAGGATGCCAATGGAGGGGCCACATGCCATGCAATATTATTTAATGTTGAGGATTGAGTCTGATAGAAGAACAGAACTCAATCCCATCCTTAATCCATGCATCACCTGCAATGCCAAACCTGCAGCAGCTATAAAATAGGGCTAGCCTGGAATGTGATCTGGTTTTGCCTGCTGATAAAGTCAATCATATGTTTAATCTGGTTAAATTAATATTTACAAAAGCTTAGAGGGTTAACTACAAAATTCATACCATTGCACCTGATCTCCCCTGAGCATTACCTGAGGATAACAAAAATCAAATCCTCAAACTTTCAGGTCTCCTCTGTGTCATATATACATGCCTTCTCATAAAGCACTCAGATTGAACAAACTCATCAAAGGACAATAATTAATTGTTCCTTCCCCAAAGATGGGAAGTTTCATTGGCGTACATTTTGGGATAGTTTCACAATACTGCAACTCAACAACTCAAAAAATTTACACAGATGTGTACTCAATTGGTCCCTTCGATTTATGAGACAGGAGGGAATAAAAAAGCAGCTTTTACTCATTTTTGAAAAATTCAGCCTTGGTTCCTTGGTCCAATAGTTTTTTTTTGGTGCCCAGGGATCTCAGTCTGGAGAAGGGAATTTAAATAATTCCTGCTTTTGGACAGTCAGGAAGACTTTGGTGTGAATTCATTTGTAATGTATCAGTGTTTTAGACTATTTTATGCCAGGAGTAATGCACCTAGATGGTTCCAGATTTGGGGGCAGGGTGTTTTGGTCAAATTGCCTGATGTTTTTAAACTATAAATCTCATAAAGCATTACATTAAATAAATTTTTTAAAATAATTATTAGCTGAACATAATGTATCATTAAAGATTCCTATGTTTTGAGGTGGAATATTTCTACATAGCTATGGCAACATTCACTAGGTTTTCAGATCTTCTTAAAAGGGAGACCACTCTAAAAAATTAAGACATATGAGAAAAAAAGCAGGTTAAAAATCCAGCACTTTAGATAATCCTTCATGGTTTTTCAAAAGTATGTTTCATTATTTAATTTTCATAACTTGCCAGCTTTACACATTTGCTATCTTTCATCAAGTCTTCTTATGCCATAGACTGACAAAAAATTGTCTATAAAAAGTAGCAGTTTTGTTCTTAATAAACAAATGCTGGTTTTAATTGGCATCAAAGTTCAGTTGGAGAAACACATGTCTCCATTAACCAGCTGTTCATTCTAGTAAGATAAGTTTTACAGGCAGGAAATGTACTGTGCCAGACGTGCATGAAGTGTTTCTGCACATGTAGAGCTTTTGGCAAGACAGATTTTCCTGGCTTGTCTGGGGCTTTTCCTCCTACAATGCTACCCTGAAAACTCAAACTGATTGCAGGGTGTATTCAGCTGAAGGACCTCAGGTTTCTGTGCTGATTAAGTATGTGCAGACTATCAGTAGTCCAAAAGTGTGCACCTTGTGCAGCTCCATTGTAACATCATTTTATCAGATCATCTGAAGATGAGCCATCCTTAATTTGGGGTACACTCAGGCACTCAAAGTCTATCCACAATCACGGTTATGGCTCAAGATATTTCTCCAGGCAAAAGAAAAACTCCATTGGGAAAATGGTGATGCTAAAAGTGCCAGGCTGTCCTTGGGCTCTCTCCACTGTACTCATGAGCTGCCTCTCTTGAGAGCAGCATATCCACAACTGAGCTACCAGAGTGGATTCAAACATCGATCTCATTTTCCAGCGTGGCACCTATGAAACATGATCACAGTGCAGGAAAAAAAAACATTTACTGTTGCTACAGATCATTAGTCTATCACTGGACCACTGAGGCATGCAAACTCTTTTGAATTCTTTGCCAAGACAACAAAATTGCAATAAATATAACACTGCTAACAGCCTGCATGCTAGAAACAGGAAAAAGAGCAATGCTTGAAATTCACAATGCATTCCCTGGAAAAGAAATACCACATTTAGAGAGACCAACAGTCCATGTCCTGGTGGTCAGCAGCTCTCTGTCAGGAGAGCTCCTGTCAGCTCCACTTTCTCCCTCTTGGCAGAAAATGACACTTCTCAGGGCCTCCTGCTTGTCTGGCAGGGAGGCAAAGCTTCAGATTCTTAATTCAGCCACTTGTCAAGAAAATATTATATTTTCTAAGAAGCTGAGCACTTATACTTAATTTGGATCTAGTGCCAGGAAAGTAGCAATGTGATATGCAAACATGGCCTCTTCTAAAATCTTCTAATATTTTGCTTTCTGTCTGCAAAAAGATTTCCAAGCCCTCATGAGAAGGTATATGCTAACTCCTTTAACTGGAGATGTACGTGTGTAGTTAATGGGATCAGGCACAACAAAGCCATGCAGCACGATTTCTTGAGCTCATACTTACCACCAGAAAAGTAAAATTCAAAGTCAAAAGTTCTCCAATTATTGCCTCTGTATTTAGCTTAAAAATGACTGTGTCTTTATGGCTAGTAAACACTCCTGAATGAACACCAGCCAAGCCTATAAAAGGAAAACAGGTTTCCCCAAAAGGATTATGAGGACCTCACCCTCTAACAGAAGCTATGAATAGGATTAAAGGATTAGTTAAGCAAACAAACAGCAATAGTAAAAATGGTTGAACTAGCTTTTAAACAGCACCACAAGAAAAGGTGAGATAAACTGTCCAGAAATATCACAGGTCTAAGCCAAGGGCCGAAACTCACACTGCTTCTGTCTCCCAGAAGAGAGAGACCTGAAGAGGATTTCTAGGAAAGGATAACTACAAATGTTCCAGTCTTACTTTTATGTACAAATAAAAGGCTTGAATGATCAGCTGAGACTGCTTTAATAATGTGGTGACTGCTTGTAATCTCCTGCTGCATATATACAGAGAGCTCATAAATAGTTAACTACCTCTTTCTCTTTTCTAGGGCATATCAGGTCACGGGCATCACGCTATAAAAGCATCATGAAGAACACCTTGACCTCATTACACCATCAAATGCATGGGCTTTACAAAAGAAATCATAATGCATGCTTCTTTACAGAGTACAGCCAGGGAGGCACATGCTTGCTGTGAAACAGAGTATTCCCTAGAGCACCTATGGAATGAGGAAAGTGCAAAGGAGCTTGGTATTAGGGCAGCTGGAAAGACCACAATATAATTACAAGAATCTCTGAAATATCATCAGAAAGATCATCTTCTTCACCAAGATGTAAAAGTATGAAGACCACAATAATTTTTAACATATTATTTCCTCCAATATTTAATCATTGAAAAACACTTCATAAATTCAGTAGTTTTTCTGGTAATCTTTTCTTTATGCACTAAAAGCCAAATAACTCTGCCTGTAGTTCCACCCATCTGGATAGTTACACAACAGAATATGACTCTAAAATACACTAATAAAAAGAGCAAACCTAATATACAATACTAAAACCAGCATTCTAGCAAAGCCAGACATTAAAAAATTATCATAACAGACATTAAAATATCATAACTAATACCAATATTAATTCTTCACAAATTAATGCACTACACCAGTAGCATGACTAGTTCTGTAAGGCACCCCTGTTGTGCCAGCTAATCATACTGTGACCACAGTGCCCTTTGGTCCTGTCACTGGTCCCTCAAAACCTGTCAGCATGTTTTCCATCTGGCTGATGATGATGGAATGAAATCATGCCCAACATGTCAAAACAGTCATTTGTTTGATTTCAGCTTCTGACAGACCAAACAGTACCTTGCTCATCTTCTCCAGGGAAATCTTTAAATTACAGTCACCCTTCAGGTTCCTTTCCTGTTCCTCTCTTTCTGGCCCAGTTTAAGGACAAGGACGCTTAAAGATCGAAATGTCACAGGGCTTTTGCAGAACTAAAATGTAGGCTCATGAAACTTAACAATGCATTCAGTCAGATTTCCTGACTTTCATTTCACAATAAAGTTGGACAGCCACAAATGTTATGGAAATATCATCAAACAATACAGCTACAAAGCTCCTGTTCAGTTTTGCAGTTACCAAAGCCAAGAAGATTTAAGAGATGAAATATCCTTTGTTCCCACACATACTATCCACATCTTGCATAGTATCTCTAGCTGTTGAAATAGTGATGAAAGACCCTTGAAGGAAGCAAACTTGATCTTTTTTTAAACAGATCTCATGCTGATTTAATTTCCCCATATATTAATAAAGGAGTCATTACAATGCAAATATATATAGTATATACAGAATATACCAGAGCAGGTCAATACCAGAAGATTTATACTATTGTCCACCTCTGTAACAACCTAAACCTTGCACTCTAAACATGACAAGCATGTGAAATCTAAACTAGGATGCATGAATGAGCTTCCTGCAACAAAAATCTATGAAAGCTAATTGCAAAGCAAAGAGTGTAATAAGAAAACTTTTGTCTAGGTTGTGGTATGGATTTTCCTTAGTCAGTTGAATATCTCCATAAGTCAAACAAAGCACACGTAAAAAACATGGCTCCAAAACCTATAGGCCAAAATGAAGCATTCTTGTTTCATACTGATGACTGATGGTTCAATTTTCCCTCACAATTATTTAAAGTTAATAAAAGTGTCCTTTAGAAAGGACACTTGACAGACTGAAGCCAAGCATGGGGAACTGTAACCAGATCTGACTTACATGAGACTTACTGTCCTGATGTCTGCAAACAAGCACTTTCTGAAAAGAAGAACAATAGGAACAAATGAGCATCAGGAAAGGAAGTGGCTCTAATTCCATCTCCTTACTCTGCCTACAAGATCCCTTATTCCTTGTTTTTACTATTTCCTCCTTATCACTTTTGCTCCAAAAAAAATCTAGAAGTGGTTATACTGTAGTTCTAACACATTAAAGAGCTAATCCAAAATTTTTAAGAAGTAAAAGAAAATAAAAGTATACTTCATATATGTTCAACTCTGGAAAAAAACTTAATTCTTCCTATTTTTCAATGTTTCTTTTTAGTCTCTCCCTGTAGATCCTTAAAGGACAATTAACACCCTTGCAGATATTTTCAGCTATCCTTGTTTAACCTTAGAGATGGGAGGATTTGGGTTCTATCATAGGAGTATCACTCTTCCAAGGGAATTTCAAGCTTTCAAGATTTTCTCTAGGAGTCAAAAAATCATGTATACAGAAAGGTCTCTATTAAATGTAGGAATAAAAGGTTTAAAGGGCAAGTTGGACAATTAATTCAGTTTATTCTTTATCTGTGGTGATGTAAATCTAGAAAAACCCCAAATTAAACAAACTCTCAGGTTTCGTTCATGTATTACTAATAAAAGTGCTCAATCAGCCAAAGTTCTAGAAAAACTGAGCCATTTTTTATCAATCTACTTGAATAATTTTCTCTTCAGCCTGCACTATTCTATAAGAAAGTTCAGGGAAGCCTCTGTATCCATCAGTTTCCTATATATGTCCTTACAGTTAAAGACTAAAACTAGAGAAAGGTGCTTCAGCTACAGGCTACTGATACTTTAAGGCTTTATTTTTCTCTTTCTTTGGGATTCAGACTGCTGATAGTTACAGTGCATTTGACCAGAACCAACTTGCTCTAAACCAATTTAGCTGAGACTGCAGTTCCTTTATCAGTGAAATCAAAGCTTCTGCTGCTGACATAGAGCAAACCCCTCAGTTCCATCTCTCCTCCACTAATACCTGGTGCACAGCATATATAAGTCATAATATGCTTCCTAATGAAAATATAATGAAAAAACAGTCATATATATATATTGTCTAGATAAATGATTTCTAATGAGAATAATAAAGCATAAGAAAAATTAATTGCTTCCTAGTGCAAAACAGGAATTAGTAGCCACCTCAAGGATAAAGAAATCTCTAACCTGCATCTATATGTGATAACTCTGCTTCTCCAAGGCAGTGATATTAATTTTATAATTTTTAATATATTTTAATAACCATTTGAGATGAGGTGAGATTTTGGAATTTCCACAGCTAGTTGATTGAGAGACATGATGGTACTCCTGTCACAACATGCCATGTAAAAACATTTCAAGAAATAGTGATTTGCCTTGCTTGTGGTTTTGGATGCCTCAGACTGGAAGAAAACAAATGGGGCAGGGGAGAATATTCTCAATAATTTTCAGAATGTTTTGGCTTTGACAAGGCTATATTTTTACATTTTAGGGGAAAGATTGTTGAACACTTGGCACATAAAATCGTGGCCAGACTTTTCTTGGAGCTCAGCATTCAATTGTTCCTATTTGCAGAACTTACAAACACATTTTCAGGTTTTGAAATAGCTCACATATTTGTTCATCAGTGAAAACTCTCCAAATTTCTGATCCTAAAAATTACTAAAATTCTGAATGAAAAATTTATTTGTGCTGTTTGAAAAACAATGGGGGAGGAAAGTTGCAAGCTAGACTCATTTTTTGTTCCCATATTATTTGCTGAAATTTAATTTTAGCCAGAAATTTCAAAGCATATCTCTGTTTTTTTAGTGGGGAAAAATGTAACACTATTCAACTGAGTTTCAAGTGTATTAATTGGCAGTACATTCAAATAGGACTGCTGATTCTAAATTATTTTCCCACTTATTTTACTTTACACTGAAAGCATATCCAACTTTAAGAATTAAATACATTGCCACAATGTACTTGAATTTGTGGACATTTCACATTTCTCCCTGGGGAGGAAACCTGGGAGTGGAGATGCTGAACATGACCCAGCAATGTGAGCTTGCAGCCCAGAAAGCCAGAGGATCCTGGGCTGCATCCAAAGCAGGGTGGGCAGCAGGGCAGGGAGGGGACTCTGCCCCTCTGCTCTGGTGAGACCCAACCTGCAGTGCTGCATCCAGCTCCAGGGTCCCCAGTGTAGAGAAGAACATGGACCTGTTGAAGCAAGACCAGAGGCCACAGGGATGGTCAGAGGGCTGGAGCATCTCTCCTACAAAAACAGGCTGAGAGCTGGGGCTGTTCAGCCTGGAGAAGAGAAGGCTCTGGAGGGACCTTAGAGCATCTTCCAGTACCTGGAGGGTGCTGACAACAGGGACTTTTTACAAGGATGTGCATTAATAGAACTAGGAAGAATGGCCTTAAACTGAAAGAGGGCAGATTTATAGTAGATATTCAGAAGAAATTCTTTATTGTGAGGGTGGTGAGGCACTGGCACAGGTTGCCCAGAGAAGCTGTGCATGCCCCATCCCTGGCAGTGTTCGAGGCCAGGTCTACTGAACAACCTGGTCTAGTGGAAGGTGTGGCTGCCATGGCAGGGGAACTGGAACCAGATGATCTTTATGGTCCCTTCCAACCTAAACCATTTTATGAGATCATAAACATGCAATAAATACATGGGATAATAGAGAATAAAGTAATATTACAATATATACTCAATATATTCAATTTCTAAGAGCTTCATGAAATAATATTAAGTAACATTGGCTGGAATAATGAAGAGATGAGAAAAAGATTCCTTTATGGTCACTGATACTTACAGGGAATTCTTAAATACACAGAACCATAGTTCAAAATCAAAAACATTAATTTCACTGAATTACAGTATAAATAAACTTAGCCTCTCTCATTTTTGGTAAGTTTAATATCTGAGTCTCACCAGTCAAAAAAAAAAAAAAAAAAAACCAACAATTTTCCATGGTTACTTTGCTAATAAATATGAAAATCATTCTATGACATAAGGTGGTATTTTATGGATTCCATTACCTTTAAAGCAAGGCATTATGTCCTGCAAATAGCTATATCAACTATTAATCTTGCAAGTGTTCCAGCTGAAGCTGAAAAGAGTTCATTCCTTCTGCTAAAGCCAATGCCAGATTTTAAAATATCCTGCAATGAAAGTAAGGCCTGCATGTGAATAAGAAAAAGGATTTTGCTTGTTTGTTTTCAAATCAAAGATAAACATTTCTGTGTACCAAAAAAAGTGAAGTGCCTCTGACAGAAAATTCTGTACAGAAAACTATTTTATCTGCCAAATGGGTTGGCTGGAAACATTACTGAAGTCTTTTACAGTGCATGCTCTTTTCAATGTTCATCTATGCCTACTAAACTTTAATTGTATGGTATTTTCCTCTGAAAAAATTAATCACTGAAAAAGCATTTGTCAGAAAAGAGGAAAAGTGCTAGACACTTCATATTGTTTTGGTTTGTTCACTAATCATTGCATTTGTTTCGATATTTTACTTTTCTAGCACAAGCTTTCAGGTGTGAAAAAATCTTTTAAGCCTGTCATTGTATCACGACAATGTTGGCTATTATCTTCCTCTTCTCTTGGGTACCCTGCCATAACCTCTGACTCCACAGAGCAAAGTTCATCTTTACTACAAATCACCTTCTTTCACCTGCTGAGAGGTCTCAACAGAATCCCTACCCTAATAACCTTTCCTATGTTTCAGATGCTCAACAAACCCCCTCAGGTACCGTGCCTGTAAATGGATACCATAAAATACAGCCTGCCTGCCTGCCTGAGGGAAATTTCTGTTTGCCTCTCAAACCCTTGGTATTCCAATAAAATTTACAAACCAGGATGCAGGTATGAGTGAAAGTCATGCAAGTTTCTGCAAGACTTTTTTGCACTTTTTTTTTTATTTTACCTGCCTTTTGTGTTTTTTTCTTACCTCATCCTTGATCTTAGCTATAGTCTGTGTAGCCTATTTATATCTCAGCTTGTACCCAACCACCCTACTCAAAAGCTGCTACTAAAATTATCCCTTTCATGCTGCTAAGACCCTGCCAGATATTCATATTCAAATCAAACCCTTCATCCTCTGCTTCAAGTCCACAGTTCTTCTCTTAAATACAAGGCCCAGAAAAACACAGCACATACTTATAGATTGGCTTTCAATTTGCTCTGATTATTTTAAAACTACCCTTCTCCCCATTATGCTCTTCAGACTTTCATGTCTGTTTTATTTTCTGTACTATCCCTTAGTTTAGTGGTCCATCTTGCTGACTGGATATAAACTCATGAGTTCACAAATTTATCTTCTTCCATAAAACACACATGCTTGAAGTGTGGGAGAAGGGGAGTTTACTTCACCTCTGTGAGCCCACAACAAAATCTAGAAAATGAATCACAATTGTGCTGCCACAGATCATCACATTTATGAATATTTTAACTTGAAAAGAGATACTTTCACCAGACACTTAGTCAAATTTTAGGTCATCTTACTTAAAAAATTGAGAAATCCAAGCAACTTTAGTCTAAGATGGTGTCAAAACAATACATTTTTTTCTAGAACAATGCAGATCTTCTGCAAAACTGCTTTCTTGTAAGAACAAAACAGGTAAATAGTTCATTTTCTTTCAGAGTGTGTTCTTGTTTTGTTTTCACTTCTGACTCACAAAGCTCCTGACTCTGGCAAGTCAAAAAGAGAGCTGACAAAAAGTAAAATAATAATGCCCATCTTAAGCCTAATGTTATACTCCTCTGATTTCTTTTCCTATATCACTGAATTCAATTAGCTTACATTTATTTTCATTTAACCTATTTAATCTCTCAGTATTCATCTGTGACTGACACAAGGCACTGTTGCCATTACCCTGCTACCGTCGCTGGCTCGCCCACACTTTTTATCACCAAGGGAGCTCATCCTTTCCATTTCTTACCCATCAACAGCAAGAAATGGAAAATAAAGATGATCAATTAAAAAATCAGTTTTATGAAACTCCCCACCTGGCAATGTGTGTTCTGTGTCACTGAGGCTGTCCCTGCAGCAGCTTCCCAGGGTTATTATCAAAACAGCGCTGAGCGCCCAGAGATGCTGCCCGTCATCATTTTCATACTGAAAAGCTGGGAGGATATCTGTTCCTTGACTATACTTCACTTTAATTATCAGGTTGCAATTAACACCTTGCCACTCTTTTCTGTTTGCTCTGCTTTGCTCCATTTCCTGCAAACTGATTAAAAAGAAAGAGAGAAAGAGAATAAGGCTTCCAGAACCTTAGTTTATCCAATAACATGATTTTATATCTGAAAGAATATTTCCATCTTTTAATTCTTTTTGTAATTATTTTCTGTGCCCTGCATTCAGCATTTCCCAAAATTTTCCTATCAATGACATAAAAAGATTGTCTTTTTCATGCTGCTAGCAGAGAGTCAGAGAGCTAAATCAATCTGAAATTATTCTATACCTTCAACTCATTTACCGTAGCCTTATTTCATCCTCTTATTTCCTGATTCAGGATTTCTGTGTTGCACTGTTGTTATTGAATGCCTAGGGTGAATAGTTCCAGACATTGAAAGAAATTTAACACTTAAGTAAAATTATGACATATTATTAGGTTTTTGCTGTAGAAAAAGAGAAAATCTTTAAAGATGTTATGTTGAAATCTTGAAAGTATTAACAAATGTTTTATCTAAGGATCAAACACCTTTTGAAGAAAGAGAGGTAAGGCACACCAGCTCTGCTGGGTTCAGCTTACAATTTCTCCTTACTTAATGTCTTTTTCTTTTTTTCCCTATGTAAAAGGTTTAAAAACTCTCAAAACCACAGACATTGAGGCAATTTAATTCAGTAAGTTTCTACAATAGAATTCAGTTTTCAGAAGTCTACAAATCCCTGGGAATTTTTCCATAATTCTTAGCTTTATAAATCATAGGCAAGATGTAGCAGAGTTGGAAGAAGGCTGTTATGTAGAAAAAAAGCCATATAAAAATCACAAAAGAAACCCAAAGATGTAACTCTGTGTGTGTGTGTGTGTACAGTAAATTAAATAAACAAATATTCTTTACATTTAAAAAATGCTTATTTAATATTCTGCCCATATAGAAAAGCAGAGTAGACCTCATAAACCAGCATGATAAACCTGCTGACTCTCAGTATAGCAAGTCCTATTTCCCAACAAGGAAACGTTTCAGGAGATGAAAAAAGCCTGTCAGGTTCTGAACTCTCAGAGACTTTCTGCACAGGTGAGAGCTGCTGTCAGGGCACCAGTGGCAGGAACCAGGCTGCAGCAGTTGTACTATAAACAGGTGCCTTTCCAGCTCAAGTCTTGAAGCACAGAGAAGCAAGAGTGGCCCCAATTTCCAAAAGTCACTGAACTGTAATTTGGAAAACAAACTTTCCCTTCTTCAGAACAGCTCTCTAATAGAGATCATCTCTTATGCTGCAATATTCAAGGTACATATTAAACAGGGAAAGAAGCAAGAGTCGTTGGGCAGTGGTTTATCTGCAGAGTTGATTCGCTCATGTTACAAGAAATGTACTAATGCCTAATTTGAATTTTGTAGAAACCTTTCTTCAATAATTTAAGACCTTTCCATGGTGCACAGTCAAGGAAAAATTCAGGTACTATAGTTCATTATCAGTAAAGCTTAAGAACAAAACACTTTTTTTGTTTATTTTTAATTGAATTTTGAGTAGTATCAGCTTCCTCCTGTTTGGAATAGATAATGTTACACTGGATGGGAAGGTAATAGGCCCTCCCTATTCAAGGCATTTTGCCTTGAATGCCCTCTTGCCGTCTATGTAAATGCATATCCAACTGCAGTCACACTACAAGCTTCCAAAAGCAATTCCATTTGCAGAGCACTCCAGCCAAAGCAAGGTTCCTCCTATCCTTTCTCCTCTCCATGCAGGAATGGCCACCTGTGGCAGTACCCTGTGCTTCCCCAGCCATGCTACCATTTCCCAGCAAGCTAATAGGAGCAAGAGGAGGCTAACTGCCTGGAATAAGAGGATAAAGGTAATGGAGCAGAAACAGAATAGGAAATATGAGATATTTTAATGCTGTTGTAACTGTCTGCTTCTAGCAATTTTTGGCCCCATGACTATCTCATCTAAGATTCAGCCTCTTCTAAGTTAACTGAGCTGCACAACCCTGCATAGGGTTCCCTTCCCTCTGGGGAGCACTGTTCTCTTTCTGAGAAAGACAAAGATAACCTTATGTCAGTGTGACAGAAACTTGGGGACTCGGCTGCATTTTAGCCAAAATCCCAGGTGAGATTAGGCTGAGTTTGAACCTCAAAGCAAGGGTAAACTGAATTTGTATCCTCAGCTTATAGTGAAGCTCAATGCAGGCATCCAAAAATCAATGTACTAAATCTAAAAGCTTACTATGGAGTCCCCTAACCTGCTTGCTCCTGATTTTTTTTCACTTCTTTTCTTTGACTCTGAGCAGTGCTTTTCAATCAGTAACACACTGGTGTCACAGAAGGCTGTATATTCTCAGAAACAACCCCAAGGACACTCATTAACCCGAGGAATTCATTTTAGATCTTGTCCATTATGCAAATAAGAGGTACAATTTGTTCTCGTTTTCTGTGTGGCATTATTGATTTACGTAACTCCCAGGTTAGTCTCAACAACATACTTTTTAGTCAGGGAAAAAAAAAACAAAATGAGGCTTCTGAGCACGAATAAAGACAAAAACTGAACTATCATTTTTAATAAATTAAAAAAGTAGGTGAAACTTCAGCTAAAGGTGTGGTATGACAATTATATTGACCCTACAATATCTATTTGATGCCAATCACTAAAGTAAATTGCCTGGAATGGATGACAAAGTATTTATCATCCTAACATTGATTAGATAAGCAAAATATACTTATTTTGATATACCAAAAATGGATTGTTCCCTGGGGATTTGATTCAATGACAGGCTTCTAAATACTTCAAGCTCTGTGCTTTCTAAAACCTGCAGCAACTGATTCTTCCCAACAGAGTAGTTCCCAGCAGCCTGCTCACAGAGCTCAGAGCCAGGTGTGGCTCTGGTGCCACAGGCAGAGGCAGTGAGGTCTCCAACCACCCCCACCATGCAATCCCTGGGGACAGCTCCAGGTCCTGCATATATCCTGGTGCCCACCACTCTGCTACTCAGCTCTTGTCCCATTTCCTTCAGATAACATGAGTAACAAGCTGAGTAACTTGCTAAAAACCACACATATAAAATCAGTTTTCCTTGCAGCTCGTGGAAAAGCTTCCAGCAAGCCAAGAGCAAAGATAAATCATTTAAATGGAGACACCGATCGATGCAGTGATCGCAAACCTGTGGCACAAACGCCGGCATTTGAACATGGTGCTTCATCAGGGGCACACACACAAATTGGGACTTCTTGCTGCTGCCCAAATAACATAGGCAGGTAGGGACAGGGGAAGAAGGAAGAAGCCTTGATCATAAAAGAGCTGGGAAGCAGCATCAATGAGAGGACAGAAATGAATACTTGCAAGAAATGAGTTTTTCCTCCTCTGAACACAAAAAGTACATTCAAGCTCCCCTTCGAATTTTGTGTCCTCACAGAAATGCAGTTCACAAAAGTGTTCTTTGTATGAGTGATTACACGTGTCTTACTCCGCATTCTCATCAGGATTTTACACTAGCCATTAAGCACAAAATGTCCAGGATCACAGTTACTATGAGCTTTCCTTTGGGACTAGATAGAAAAGTAGGAAAATAAGTTAAGACCACCAGCCGAAACAGAAGAAAGTCACCCACAAGCAGTAGCCTTGAGGGATTTTGTATATTTTTTCTAGTCGGTATGGATCCCCCAAAAATACCTTTTTTTCCCCCTTCCAATGAAGAATGGATTTTGATTTTTTCATAGAGTGTTTAGGAATCTTGATGCAGCCATTAGAGATTCAGATGTTTAAACAGGAAAATTCAAAAGCCTATTGGGGAGCTACATGAAATAAGAAATAATCTATATAAGCTTTAATATCCTTCTGAGTCCAGGTTACAGTCACATTTCAAGGCTCCTTTACTCCCTATTAGCTTTGCCTTACAGAGAAGGGCACTAGAATGGATAAATATGGGAATATTGCACTTTTGTGGTTATGCAGCTGTGGTTTAAATAAAATTTTCACAATAAAGTAAGCAATGAAAACGACCTGGGGCATTGTGAAATATCCATCTTTGGAGACAGTCAGAATCTGACTGGAAAATGAATCAGGTGACCTCCAGAGACCCTTCCATCATAAATTATTCTGGGGTTCTATGAACTCTGGGTTTTTGCAATCTAATAAAACTGTTGATTGAAGGGTTCTTATTTGACTGTAGTTTTGAACAATTACACTTCAAACCAAGCAAACCTGACTGTGACCAACCACAGTGAACCAGGAGCAGCTCTGGGACAGCTCAAGGCAGCTGCCCCTTCACCCACCACCAAGAGAAGCTGTGCCCAGACACTCAAAGCTGCCACCTGCTCTCCTCCTGCTGTTTCAGGTTGAAACATCTTTTTAAGCATGAGTTTTCACTAGAAGAGCATAAAAATATTATATTCCCCTTCAATGCAGCTTTCAAAATGTGTGAACTGCTTTTTAACTCATTGGGGCTCTGAAATGTTTTCCAAAGCATTTTCTGTGTGATGTCAGTGGGAGTTCACTCAACCTATCAGTTAAACAATTCCTTTTAGGAGGGTTCATATGTTAAGTGGATCAGTTGGATAATGAGCATGGCAGCCCAGAAGGATGACAGAAAAAATGCTAGCACACCCATCTGCCCTCCCTGTGTGCCTCCATCCCGGGCTGGCACAGATCCGTGTGCATCACTCAGGCTGATCTCCAGTGGCCAGCCCAGAAAGTGCCATCCAGAGAGGAGGAAAAGGGCCAGGAGCACAGAGCTGTTCCCTTTGGCAGTATCCCCAGAAATGTTCTCCTGATGTTTCATGCACTAAGATGCTGGCAGGTTTGCAAGTGACAGATACTGAAGGACTCACCATTGTGACACAGTGCAATACAAAAGCTGGACTAACAGGGTCCTAAGCACCATCTGATTGCTTTGGCTACCAGAGTTAGCTCTCAAAATGTGTCTGACAAACTACTTTAAATAAATAAATTAAAGAACAAACCCCCTGAAACCAAGCCTTTCCTAAAATGATGAAAGGGATGAAGGCAGTCTGCTGAAGAAGACTGCCTAGCTCTTGAGCACTTTGGTTGCCAATGATGTCAGAAATATTGCTTACCTATGTTGAAGGTGCACTGTTCTCTAACATGTAAATCTCCCATCACAAGATTCTTACTGGAGAAAGCTATTCAATCACAGCAACAATCTGCTCATGTTTAAAAAAGGGAGCTGAAAGTTCAAAAATAGTTATAAGGTACGTCAAACACAGCCAATGCATTAACCAGCCACTTGCCTTACTCTCCTGAGGGCTGTGAAATATTCAGTTTTACTGCAGGAAAAAAGGAGACTAGCAATACGATTTTTTCATCTGCCTGTGCTTTCTGCCTGGGATTTAATCCTGCATATAGATACACAATATTATTCCCAACCAAGCTATCTGTTTTGCATCACAAAATGAACCATTCCCCATTTGAAGGGGCTGTCAGTTATCCGTGTTTTGTTAAGCATAAAGCAATACTTGCTATTTCAAATCCCACACTGCTGACAGTCACTTCTTAGGAATCTGAATAAAGTCACTCGAATTATTTAGAATAGTGAATAGAATGCATTATTCCATTGTTCCATTTCTACAATTAAATCAGGAAAATAAATGAGCTTTCAGTTAAGCACATGCCAATGTTTCACTCTGATTGAGATTGAGGTAGATTCAACCCATGCTTCTTTGAGGAATAAATCATGATACTCTGAAAAACAGAGGTGAAAAACAGGGTATTCTGATAATCATTTTAGAAACAAAGGCTGAGACACTACAAGCAGATGGGACATGTATAAACAAAATGTAAAACCTAGTTAAGGCGGAGTTTTATTGGTATAGACCTGCTGGAGGACACATCTCTTGGATAAATCTGCTATGAACACTAATAACTGCTGCTTACATAGCCTAGAATTAATGTGTTTCCAGAAAGCAATTCAGTTGGCTGATAGATATACTAGGTTTTTTAATAAGGTGTTTACCTTTTTTTATTCAGAATTTAGGAGGCACGAGATATTCCTGTATTCTTCTTCAGCATATTTCTTGTTAAATTTTTCATTTCCCCAAAAGCGTGGCCAACTCACAGAACTATGGCTGTTCTACATGTGCTCCTAGTAATCATTTATGAGGTGGCTTTTTTTCCTCAGGCCTTTGAATCTTGTTCTTTAGAAACACAATATATTGCATTTTTTCAGAGAAAAAAATTTCCTACAGACATCTGCCCCATCATAAACATTCGATAGAATTAGTACTTCAATATAAAGAGATTAAAAAAGATGGAATAATGTCTATTCCAGCCCAGAGATCCACAGTATAAAAGGCTTAAGAGAAAGTATGGTACTAGAAAATGAAACTTCAAAGTATTTCTGAAATTCTCCATCATAAATCAAGATTGTTTAAAAGTAATGATACTGTGAACAAGAAAGCTGCCTACAGCCTGTAGTTTATGAAACTGTCAATACTTGAGTCACATTTATCTCTAAAGCATCATTCTTTTTTTTTTGTAAAAGCAAGAAACAGTTTTGTTTTATGTGTTAACATCAAAGACGAGGAAAATTTGTAACATAACTGTCACAAAAGCAAGAATACAGATTTCAAAACCAAACATGGCATCTGAAGTCAAATTTGATATGGAACTTCCCACTAACAGGTCTGACATATTCAAAGGATTTCACTGATCTATCTGGAGTTTGCTGAAGCCACTTTTATGAAGTAACCTAACTTACTATTGTCCTCAAGCTATTGTGGATGGCGTCACAGCAAAGATCTACAGAAACACCAAACCATCCAAAAGTTGTCAGATTGTCAGATTTTATCTTAAAAACACCCATTTGACCATCATCTTGAAACACATTTTGAAAGTACCTCTGACAGAACAAACTGTACTCAGTCTTGTCAGTAAATATGCTCAGCAACAAAGATTACTGGGCTAGCAAGGAGGTTCCTCAGAGGATAATAGTAGTCCTGGAATGAAATGAAATTCCAGAAAAACAGAGGAAACAGGCCAGCTCTCTTCTCCAAGCCACCCTTCCTAACACACCCATAAATAACAAACTTAAGCAATCTTGTCACAGAGAAGCACTGCAATGTTTATACAACTTTTCCACAGAGAAAACATGCCAGAACAAACTATATGTAACAGATTAGTCACATTACTAAATATTCTCGGGGTAAACACTCTAAGCCACTGGAAGAACTAGAAGGAACAGTCCAGGTTCAACACTTATCTAACAAAATAGAGTCTTGTGATTTTTACAACATAACTTTCCTGAATGGAAAAAAATGGATTTAGAAAAAAAAAATTAATAAAAAGCATCTATAGAGAATGTAAGTAAATATAACACAATGACAATCAAGAGAAGTAGACCATTACCACGAGGGAGTTGAGGAGGAAGATGTATGGCAATGAATACCAAATTTCCCTAACTTACCTCAGTTACAGAGTTAAAAATAAACTCTGCCAGCCCAGAAGACTGCAGTGTATTCTGTTATTAGTTTTTGTACACAAGTGTGACAGTTTGGGGACTATGCCAATGTCAACTCCTCAATTTCATTTGACTTGGAAAATAATTTTTACTATGGACATTCATTCTCCAACTGTACCTTGACACTTAGGGAAAGACCACATCTGGAAAACCCTGATAGAGACACCAGTTCCCACAGTTACTGAATGGCTTAAATTCAAGAATGGATTTACTACCAGAAAGCCATTAGTTTTTCAGTGAGTTTCTTCATAGAAACTTGTTGAAGTAAGAATCTGGGACTCCTGTGGCTTATGCAGTAATATAAAAATTACAGTTTCTCTTCTTGCCGTTCCAAACCAAACATCAGATTCAGTTTTAAAGGTAATTCCTTTTGAGCCAAAGACTTTGTTTTGCCTTTAAAATCAAGAGCCCAGCAAGAAGAAATGTGGAGAGACTGGACACAAAAAATAGCTTCTGAGAAACCTGCAGCTCTCTTGAGAGGGCAGAGACTAAAGCCAGTGCTCAGCACGAGTCAGGACATCACAGCCAAGCAGTCAGATGTGGCCTCTGAGGGACCTATCCCTGCAGAAGGAAACCCAGAGTGCCAGCAGCCATGTGCCAAAGCCAAGAAACAGATAGCAGACACAAAAAGCTGGTCTGACCATTCACAGCACTTTTCAGGCTGGAAACGGTGACTGGGGGCACGTGCTCCAATTGCTGTGCAGACAGCAGCATGGCTGCTCTTGTAAAAGACATTCTTACAATTATATTTCAGAAGAACTACCTCATGAGGCACTTGCAGAAGGAAGAAGTTGTCTGAAACTCATTTTGACTTAAACTTTCAACATCTCTCCATGAGTATCTACTTTCAGGCAAAATGAACTTTCCTCTAAATTTTCTCCATTCTCCTCAATGCAAACCATGTCCTGCTTAGTGTTTCCCAAGGAGATGGGGGTTCCAAAAACAGTTTGGTTTTGTTAAATTGGTTAACCAAAGCAGGAGGTGCTGTTTAGCATTTTAACATGATCTTGCTTTCCTCTTCTTTTCAGAGGAGGTTAAAAATGATGCCCTTACGCTCTTATGCTCTTGGTGTATTTCAAACTCCCATTTGAAAAGATATGCAAATCAAGCTTCAGTGTCTGGAGTGGCCAGTCCAAATGTTCTATTTTAGCAATTTCTAAAGTCAATGCTCTGTGCTTTACCACATATTAAGTAAATCATTCTATATATCCCTTATAAAAATTTAAGCTCATGCTCTTGAAAAGTACAAGTGTTAAGAAAATAGGGGACACCTACAGGATAAGAAATTATTACAGCTAAAAGAATTCAGGCAATCCTTATTCTCTCTTGGCTTTTTCAATTATGCCAGGTTTGGGGGAAGGGATTCAACCATTTCTCCAGTAGTCCATTCTGCATATAAGGCAGACACAGCAAGTCATCAATAACAAGAAGAGATTTTATATCTACAACACATATACTGATAGACTTGGAAAATACCAATTTTTTGCTTAATATTTAACCTCCTATGCAACTATGCACTGCTTACAAAAAGATGTCCCAACCTTATTATCAGTACTGTACAAACATGAACAGGCTGATCAAGTCCATTGCAGTCCATTGCATAGCCCTGGCATGGATGTTTATTGTAAAATTTACAGCAATAATTATAAAAAATACATATCTAATAACCATGTTTTCCCCTTACCCTAATTTACGAAGTGCAGTTTCCCAGGCAACAGACTAGTCCAGGGAGTCTGCAGACCTCTGAAATTTTTTTCATTCAAAATATGAACCATTGTTAACTCAATTTATGTCAGCTTACACAGGCTTGTTTTCCTTAGCCAGCTGGTGTGCACTGCTCACAAGTAATCTCTATATGTGCTGCAATGGACACTTTATGTGTTCAAACCCAGTATAATAATTTGATTTTCCAGGGCAGTAGAAGACATCTCCTGGTTAAAAAAGGTACAAAAATGGGTGTGTATAGGTTTTTGACCCCCCCCCTCCCCATCACTCCCTCTATCCCCACTACTTTCCTAAGCACACACAGAAAAGAAGAAATTTCACAAACCACAGATTTTACATCAGTTTTTGGACCAAATTGTGAATTAGCTTCTGTCCCATAATGTCAAAACCAACCCATTACACTAGCAAAATAAAAACATTCAACAAAATGGGTATTTCTGCATTCAGAACCTCTATAAGCCCTTGCCTAAACATCTCTAAACATTACAAGTATGCTGAAGAAGTAATTTAGTTACTCTGAAAGTACCACATTAATTAAGAACATGAAATGTCCAAAAGAAAAACATACCAATTCTGTTAATTGTGCCATCATTCCTGTAAAACATACCTGAAGAGAAAGCAGTCTGTGACCTGTAAACATATGTACAAATGTGTCTCTACTTCCAAGTTGTCCTTTGTGGAGAGTCTGAGATGATAAACTAGGTCTACAGTGAGAAGTTTCACTGCTATATGCCTGTTCCTCAACTGAGCTAAATGTGCATCATAAAGGAAGAAGCTATATAAAAGCCACTTATGTCTTCCTATTTTGGGATTTTTTTTTTTAACTTACTCAGAACCTATGCAAACTATGTCACTGAAAGCCTAATGTATGTCATCATCTGTTTTTTCTAACATTGGTCATGTATCTTCTTACAGTCTTGCCAACAGGCAGTGCAAGAATCAGCATGTCAGGAACTCCTCAGAGCAGTGAAATTCCCATTTGGCTCCGTAGGCTGCTGTCTGTCTCCATGCACTACACAGATGGAAGACAAGTTCACAAATTGAAGACAACTTACCATGATCTAAGAGTTCAACCAAACACTAAACATGGATTTCTCTTACAGATCACTCACACATGCAGCACTGACATCTCTATGGAAAACTGTCAGATGTATTGCCTATTTAAAAATGGTGATTTACAATAAAACAGAAATCCAGGAAAAGACAATATGAAATAAGTGGGGATTTTCTTTCAGATTTGTTCTGTTTGCTATCATAAAAATAAGGGAATTATTTTTACTGTTATCTTTTTTCTCCAGTTTACTATAAATGTAGGATAAAGTCTGATACCTGGGGCCATATTTGCATTCACCATCACCATTCCAGTGTAAAACTTTTAAATCTGGCCTGAAAATATATTAAGATTCCTGAACTTAAAATAATCTGCTGAAAAACTCTGTGCATCTCAAAACAAGGCTACATGACTTCACTGGGTGTAAGCTAGAGAACTACTATTTTTTTTTAACTTAATATCTCTGACCAATATCTAACTCTTGTCTGTGTTTTTCTAGCTATACAAGAATAGGAGAATGAAAATTTTCTCATCTTACCAGCTTCCTTTCAAAGTCAGCAACTTGGTGTCTATACTGCAACAGCCTTGTTTAGAAAGCAAGTATCATAGGGACATTGTCACTTTTTTAGAAGTTGCTGCTCAACCTAACTGAAAAGCCTCTATTTTTTAGAGAGAGGTTTTTAAGCAAGGTGACTTGAATAACTTTTTTATGTATAGAAAGAGACCACTAATAAAAGGCAAAGTATTTCCCTCACTCCTTTTATACTAAGCAATGGATTTTCCCCATTGTAATAGACACCTAAATGCAATGGTTGCCAAATGGTTAAAGGTACAAGAGCACTTAAATGCTCAAATCAGAACTGTTACCACACCAAAATGGAAAGAGTTCAAACTTCTGCTGTGCATCCTTTGTTTCTACTTCTACAGAGTTTCAGCTTTCCCACTTCCTGTTTTTTCTCACTTTCAAATTTTCACTGTTGAGAATTAAAGGAAAAGAATATGTTTTCCAACAGCCATCTAAATTTTAGGAATAGCTACTTGGTAACTGAATTTTAAATTCAAATTATGATATGAATTCAACTTTATTGTCAAGAGGCATTTCACAAAAGAGAAAACACAAAAGGATTTGTGGATGAGTTCCTTATTCTGATAATAACTTCACTTGGATTGCCAGGTTGCCCAGGAGTATAAAGTAATGTGGAACTGAAAGAGGAGGTAATTCTACCTACAACAGTGCAAATACATATAATATATAACTCTCTACAAAAGTAGGAACTGCTGACAAATATTAACCTTGGAGAAAATGGCAGAAAATATCTGCAAAAGCAAGGCTTTTGAGAGCTAATACAGGAGTGGAAAGAGGCAATCCTTTAAAGGCCACTGAGGTTAAAGAGCTAATTAAAAAAAAAAAAAAAAAAAAAAAAAAAAATTAAATCAAAAAACAGGTTATGTAGTCAGAAGACTTCAGTGGCCATACTCTACTGATCTGGGAACTGGAGGAAATGAATCAATGGGAGACATGGAGCAAATCCATGATATGAGCTGTTTAACTGCCAAGTATACAAAAGCTCTTAATAGTCACAAAATTCAAAACTTAGCAATTATTTCTCTTTCTTTCTTTCCTGCTGTCTGTGGTCACCTCATGAGAAGGAATCTGTGGTCCTCAGCCATCCTCCAAGGAGGAGGTTAACAGCTTCATTAATTATGACAGGCACTCCTTGAAGTGCTATTGAGATCAGTGCTACTTTCTGCAGGCTGTGAGATCATGCTAACAGCAGCCACCTCACTGTGGCACTGAGCTGTTAATGCACTACTCCTGTTTCAGCATGTTCACACTCCATGAACAAATGCTAACAGAGCAAATGCCATCATGATTGCTCAGTGCTCTCAGAGCAACTTCACAGGCACCCATGTCCTGGGAATTTGGCAGGCAGGGAGGCAATCTGGTGTTTATACTACATGGCACATGTATGAAACACTTCTCCATTGGTGATGAAGCTAGCAAGGAAGGTCCCAGCTGTTAAGCAAACAAGTATCAGCTGTCACTTTCATCAGCCCCCTGAATGAGTCTGCATCCCAGTGGATGAATGTCCTTGTGCACCTTCCCCAGCAGCCTCTCTGAGACATGACTCCATAACTCTGCCCCCTCATGCTGTAAAGCTGCTGACCACTCTTCTTCAGGGAATAATGCCAATGGAACAGGGGAGAGGAGCCAGAGAAAATGGTTTCAGTATTTCAAGATGCATACAGATACAATGGCCAGTGCAGCAGGGAGGATCCTGACCTCACCACCATGGCTCTGCAATGTCACCCCAAAACTGCTTCTGTGTCCCACACTCAGCACAGCCTGCCTTGTCTGCTCTCAGTCTCACACGCTTCAGCAGTGTAAGGATCTGAATTGTCAGTCATATCTGACTGTGAGAAATAAAGGTTCTATCCACAAATAATGAAGACTTTCTTACTGATTGATGTTTCTGTTCAGTCCTTCTGATTTAAGAAAGAAAACAAATCTTACAAATTCCTTCAAAAATCCTCTGAATTGCATGTTAATAGTTGCAATTTCAATTTAGTCTTAAAAAATACTGATAGAGCTATTGGAGACCTAAATGTATCACTGAAAATTCTCAAAACTACAATATATATTGGGCAAATATACAGAATATTTTTTATTAAAACCAGAATATTTCTAAGAACACTAGGAACTACTTGCCATGTTGCCATGCTCTGGGGCCCTCTGCAGTTATACAAAACACGAACAATTTAATTGCTGTCTCCAACTCTCAGTCAAATTTCTATTTTGCTGACCAACATTAAGTAAAAATATTACAAAGGATTACTGAGACAGAGCCCAAAGTTAAGGCCACGGGAGAGACAGAAGAATAATAGAGCAGAGAACTTGGCTCTTCCATGTCCTAAGAATTAGATGTAGTCACTCAGCACAGGTCTGTGAAGAAAGCTCCAAGCCAGTAAATGAGACACTTCTACTATGATAATGTGAACCAAACTCCCACATCTTTCCAAATAATTGCACTGCTAGGACAAAATCCAGGTTCATTTCTTCCATTTTTTAAGGAAGCAGATAGGAAGGGTTAAAGTTCAATTTCACAGCAAGGCAGAGAGAAAGAACTTTTTTACCTTGAAGATTTTTAAGAAGATAACTGTTTCATCCATTTTAAATAAACAGCATTACTGAAGCTAATCCCAACTAAGGAATTAAAAGTTGCTAACTTCATACAAGTACTTCTCTACATTTCATTGATGATGCATTGTGCTGCTTTAATGTGCAGATAAACCTGAAGGGCACCTTCACTCTTCTTCACAGAGTCCTTTTGCCCCTCCAAACATTGTCTCTGCTCCTCTGGCTCCCTAGTCTTTGTCTTACCCTTCCAAAAGGTTCACTTTTTGGGGAGTTTGCAAAGGGAAAAATAACAAGCTACATCCTGCTAAGAGGATCCTGGCTCTGCTCACACCCGCTCTCCCTGCTGCTCCTGAGATCCAGTGAGTCATTGCTGGGAAATACAGCCTCTTCCTCTAACACCAGCTGCTCTCAAAATCAGCAACGAGCTGGAAATATTATTATCTCTCTTTCATGGGATAGAACAGTATTTTGTGGCCAGCCCCACTGGTTTGGTTTCTTTTTTTTCCTTCTCTCTTAGGGCTTCAACTGCATCATTCCCTCTCCCTCATCCTTGAAAACTAAAAATACAATTAAACCTCATTGCCAACCACCAGCAAGAAAAAGATCACTTTTATAGTTTCAACATGCAAATTTTATAGTTGGGCAAACTAAAACAAAAAATCCCAACAACCTCATCACTTTCTCCTAAATCCATATATTTTCATGGATTTCATATTTTCTACATACTTTAGAAATGTACATTATGTTCCCCATGTTTTGGTAGAAATAATTGCCTCTCCTCTGACAACTTGTCAGGTTTCAGGATGATGCAATATGAGAAGACAGAGATATAATCTTCCAGATTTATAACAGAAATACTCCTCATAGACCCTTAACTAGTGCAGTGGTGCCAAGTTCCACTGCAATATACAAAGATGGTAAAAGTTATGTTATCTGAGGTAAAAGACTCC
Organism: Muscicapa striata striata; assembly: GCA_030060385.1. Taxonomy (NCBI): domain Eukaryota; kingdom Metazoa; phylum Chordata; class Aves; order Passeriformes; family Muscicapidae; genus Muscicapa; species Muscicapa striata. The sequence goes on along the minus strand of JAREIS010000225.1, from coordinate 73,215 downwards.
CTGCACACACCTGAATACTCTCCTAACAACTTTCAAAATTATCCATATCATTAGAAAATTATAAAAAATATCTGCTTTTCACAGTGGTCCTTCCTATTTTACATATGAATCTTCAGCTTCTTCAATCTTTTTTTTTTTTTTTTTTTTTTTTTTATTTTTTTATTTTACTATTTTGGTTTGGTTTTTTTGTTTTTTTTTTTTTTTTTTTTTTTTTTCACTATCTCTCTCTCCATCCTTGGTTTTCATCAAGATTTCTCTACGAACCCTTCACCATGATGACATCAAGTACATAAGTAGGCTGATGGAAAAGGAAGGATGGAAGGATTAATAATAATAATAGTAATAATAGTAATAATAGTAATAATAATAATAATAATAATAATAATAATAATGCACCTACATATTTGATAGCTCCTAAGGTCTGCTTCTAATTGTGTATGTGTAAGCAGAGTATCCACCAAGTTCCCAGATGCATTTTGTAATGAACTGATTACATTCTGAATATTTAGAATTAGAACTCAATATTTACAACTTATTTCCTACATGAAATATTGTGTTCATCTCAGAGGGATCTAGTTTGTTTTCAAGGGAAAAGGAGCCAGTAAGAAAATGCACAGATAAAAGCAAGTGAAAAGTAACCTTCAGATCATAATTAGAGGCATGATGCATACTTTTTAGATTTGATACACACAGAGAAACCCTTGAGATACTTTTCACATACAGCTGCATAAGAGGAATAGCCAGAGGTCTGAGAATGAGCAGCCAGTAAGCAAAGCAAAGCACAGGCAGGGCACTCTCCCCCAGTGCCACAGTGCTGCTCCTGGGCAGGATGCTTCAGGAGGTGGCCTGGCAGCACCCCCACGTGAAATCAGCTGCTGTGCCTGCCCAGCCAGACCCTCCAGCTCTGTGTTGAGGGGGATGAGCAGTTGCTGACTTGGCAAGGTGCAACCACCCAAGTGCACCCAAGGGACAGCAGTGCTTGTCATGGAGCCTCTGCTGCCGCATGGGACATGACCTTTGTCCCGTGGAGATCCCTGCTGGACACAATGACACCAAGCTGGGCATGGCACAGGTTGGGATCTGCCATGGGAAGGCAAATTTCACAAAGTTCAAAGCCTGCTAGCAGCAGCAGAAATTATCCCTATTCCATGGCTAGCTAGATCAAAAATGCCACAGAAGGTTAATCCCTGTTTCCAAAAGGCTCAGAAATAAGTGCAAAATGATTAGGCAATAATCACAGCAGATTTCTAAAATAATGTAATGAAACAGACTCCTATATTGAGACATGCTGGAGACAAACCTAGACCCAGTGCCCAGTTTAAAAACCACACAGTACAGGACAGGAGACTCAAATGATACAGGGCTGGCAACAGTGCTCAGGGAATGTGCTACAAACCTTAAAACCCCAGCTAAGAGGCTGAATCAGATCTGTTCATTTTTAATGCTAGAAATCATATAACACCAACCTGGTTTTACTTCAGTTACTGAGGCACAGACTGTGTAGCTGACCAAGAAAGTGAAGATGGTTTTTCTTGAGCCGGACAATTTAAGAGATTGAGCACACAGGTCCAAGAGACAGTGTAGACGAATTCAAGTGACTGACTATCAAACAGGAATTTGAACATCTTTTCCTCTCTACCCACAAAGTGGCAGGAAGACAGAGCTGATAGAGCATGTCAGAAAAATGCAATTAAATTCATAACCTCTTTCTCATAAAATACCCTGTTGTTAAATACCAAAACCCTTTCTAAAACAAGATCAATTCTGTTACATCTCAGAACTGAAATAATTACTAGGTTAAAATAAAAACCTTAAAGTGTCTCAACCAAATCTTTTCATACTTACTAAATAAATACAAAGACAAAGCCTTTTGTTTGGGAAATGCCCATCCCCTTGTTGCCAGATTATAGTAGAATAATGAAAAATATGTATGTCTCATCTTTTGCTTTTTCCAAAATGTCTGGTCCTGGTCTCTGCTACAGAGAGAGATTTGTTCTGAAAGAGCATTGTCTCAAGGAAGACAGCTGGAACACATTTCCAGAAGTTTCCTGCCCCAGTGTTGACTAAACAAGTTAAAAAAATTTCAAAGGATGAAGAAATACACCACAATCTCTCTTAGTGCTATACACCCTCCTCACAAAGAAGCCTTTTTCTAATGTCCAGCTCAAACCTCCCAGGCTGTCCCTTGTATCAGCAGCTGTAATTAGCAAGGTGTACTTGCACTGTTCACCTCCTAGTTTTATCCACACTTAGCCTAAGCCAGACTCCTGTTGCTGGATCAGCATAAGCACAGAGTAGAGACTATATGCTGCCTGTATTAAAAGCATAGTACACTCATGTTCTGCAAACTCTCAGACTGCAGGAAATCCATCACTTGGGTCTGGCAGGTGGTTATTGAATCCTGCCCTTTGGTTTCTCTGTCAGGAGGAGTGGATGTAAGCCCAGACTGAGTTTGGGGGCTGTGTGGTTACAGTTCTGAGCTGCAGCCCAGCACACACACACAGCATGGGGGTAACAAAGAGGGAAACACAGCCTTACCTTTCCAATAAAGCTGCACCTGCTAAGGCTTATCCTCAGCAGTAAAATGTATCTTCCATAACTCTATTTTCTGTCACATAACACACTTAGTGTTGGCTTCATGTGCAAGCAAGCCAGGAATGGGGTTACTCACAGGCTTATAGTTGAACACTAAGAATGCAAGCACTTGCTGGACCAGCTCCCAAGTGTCTCTTTCATTATCTCCATATCTCAAAATTATGATTTCCAATTCAGACTGCTCAGTTTCTCCATGCTATTGTACTTCCTGCTATGCCAAATGTGCCCTTTTCATATTAATTTTAGCAGACGCTTTAATTTATCCTTTATATTATATTTTATTAATGTCTATTGCATTGGCATCTAGGCAGATGGCCAACTTCAAAACCAAAGCTTTATGGAAGAATTACAAGAATAGTCAGGCAAATGGGTTCTTCACAGCTGGGAAGCTGTTACAGTATGGTATATTTATAGTATATAAAAGATACTTGTGAACAGAACAGATGGTAACTAAAGAAATTACCTGAATTTGGATTTTGTCCTGAATTTCAGTAGGTCTTTGTGAGTTTGACATTCAGCAGTTTCATTCTTTCAATCTCTTTACTTTCTCTTCTAACATCACACTCAGGCTGAAAAGATACTTTCATAAACTTAAAAAAAATATATATTTCAGAAAGGTTAAGCAATAACTTGACACTGTTAAGGAATCCAGCAGGTCAGCAGATTTCTTACAGTCAAAGTTATGAACAGCTGCACTATCTCCCACAGATGTTACACAACATTTTATAAACACATGGCTACCTAAGTATACAAGTGTGACAAACATATCAGCTCATCACCTATGTGTTTGTTTCATAAGCTATTTGGAAGTAAGTTCTTAATTTACAACTGCTTAAGTTTTAAGGTTCAAGTCTAGCTGGGAAACTTTCGGAAATGAGAGAAGCTTTTAGAGCAGTTTCCTTGCCAACTGTACCTAAGGTACAGTTTACCCTTACTTTCTGAGGTGATTAAGAGGTTTCTACTGAAAGTATTTGGGATGTGCATCATGATTTTTAGATACACATAGTATTTACAAGTTCTTTATTCCAAATTATTTACTTTACACTTGCAACATTTTTGTTTATCAGCTGAATTCAAAGGACAGTTTTCCAATATCCAAATGGGCATAAGACCCTCATTTCCAGATGATTTACTAGTAAAAGTATGTTGGTATTTAAACCTGAAATTCCGTTTCACATCAATTAATCTCTGGCCTGGTGACCATTAACTGGAGTGCTCTGTGCTGCAAGGTCACTTTTCCTGGCACAGTCTCCCTTGCAGATTGTTAGGTTACCTGAAGGTGCACTTTCTGTATTACAGAACACAACATATACAGTCTTAAGTTTGAAATAAACTTTAAACTAAAAAAGGTTAAATAATTTAATAAAAATTATCTTGGTTACACAGAAAATTTCTAGTCTATCAACTTTGGTTGATTCAGTAGTTAAACTTTACTGCTCAATATCTAAAGTGAGCCTTGGGCTTTTACACAAGCTCAGAGAGAGATCAGCGTGTCAGATATTGCATACCATTTGTTTGTTCTGTTTTGTGTATAGTCACTATTATTTGTTTTAATAAACTAAAATATTCATTATAAATTCTCTCCAGAAGGACCTGTGAGCCTTTTCTATGGAGCCACAGAATCTGATTAAATGTAAGAAAATAGACTGTATTTATCTCTTGATTCTCAGATGGCTATGAATCCAGCAGGCTTCCTAACAGGACAGCTCTGAACTCCTCCAATTCAGCTCTTGCTTGTTTGGATCAACAACAGATTTGTTCAGCTTGTTGCATATCTCAATCAACTAACCTGCACAAGGAACCTACCATACAGATAATTTATACAAAATTAACTTTCACTAGGCTTGTTTTGGGGGTTGCTTGGTCATAAAAATCCAAAAATCACGTATTAGGATTTAAAGAAAAAACTATTAGTTGTTTTGTCATATAATTACTTGAATGTACTTTTCCACAGTGACAAATCACATTATTCTTGTACTGGGGAGCCAAGTCTGGGTTGTATGTCACAAGCAGCAAGTTCTCCTTGAGTCATCTACCTCTTCCCAAAAACTGTTACAAGCAGCCCATGGAGCCTTGTCTTCATAGTCTTTTAAAGTAACATATTTGCCTTCCAGTTAAACATGCATTCTACAAGACTTGGCTGTACTGAAGTGAGCTGAAAACATTTTAAAGCAGTTGCACACTTTTTAGTTCCTGGAAAGTTTTGACATTTATATATATTAGACTTATGGAACATTCTACAAACACCTTGTTTGCTACTAAGGCAGCTACTAAGTGTTAGCAGTAAAATTTGGTTTAAATATATAGTAGTTAAAATATAGGGTTTAATTATGAAACATCTCATATATGTGAGCATGAGCAAGAATGTAAAGCAAACAAATACATGACGTATGTTTAAGTTTAGCATTATTTAAACTCTAAATTGATTTCACATTTTTCCTTTATCTCAAAGATTAACCTTCTAAATCCTGATGTTTTTAGAATTAACCTATTCTACTTTATAAAACAGGAATTTGTTATCCAGAAAAAACTGTGAAATCATCTCAATCTTTCTATTTCCCTGGTTTGCTTATTGAGGCTGGCTTTTTGGTTCTCTTTGGGGTTTTTTAGCATCCATAAAAAACAAATGCTACCTAGCACTAATGAAAACTAAAAATAAATAATTAAATAAACAAACAAATAAATAAATAAATAAATAAATAAATCCACCCAATAAACAAATAAACCAACCTGAGAGGGAAAAAAAAAAAAAAGACAATAAAAGAAACAGAACCCAAAACAAAAGAAAACAAGAACAAACTCTACACCTCTTACTTCCACTGAAATCACTTTGGGCCAAATTCAACAAAGGACTGAAGGACTTGAAAGGCAGCTGCTTCAGGGCTTGTCTTTTCAATGCCTGGAGATGATGTCAAGCCAGCAGGTCCCAGGGTGGCTGTGCAGTGAATGCTGTGCAGGGCAGGAGCAGAGCAAGAGCCTCACACGGCGTGTGCAGCAGCCGGAGGGCGGGAGCCATCGGAAACCAAACTCTCATTGCTGGGGAACAACAGTGGCAGCTCTTTCCACCCTTCAGCTGATCTGCCCAGGACCAGGGCAAGACACGAGCTTCTCTTCCAGACTCAGGGACAGTGAAAGGGCTGGGATTTAGCCCTGCCAGCAGCCTGCATCCCAGCCCAGCAGAGCAGAGCAGGGATGCACACAGGTGAGGCAGCAGCCTCTGGGGCTCTGCTCAGCCACCTCAGGCTGCAAAGCCTCCTCTGGAGCTCAGGTGAAAGCTGCAGCTCAGCCTGCCAGCCCAGGGCTGCTCTGGCTATGCACAGAGGATAAACAGCCCCCTGGCCATGCCAGGCTCAGCAGGGAGAGCAAGGCAAGCGCAGGGATTGGAGCAGGGAGCAGCTCCAAGTGAGAATCCTGAAAACCCCTCTGCAGCCACTGCCTTATCTCCAAGTCCAGCCCAAGGATTGGTGGCTCAGCTTTTCCTAACACAAGTTTCAAAGTCCAGAGTCTGATTGCCTTTATTCACCCTGACAATATTTTTACAAGGGGAGTACACTAATATTTAGGCTCTCTGCAGTAGAACATATTGCTCAAATTGAGCAATGGTGGCAGAATCTATTCCAGGGAAAAAAAAAAAAAAGGCAATTGCAAACTCTGTGGAAAACTTAACATGGACATTTTTTAGCATCAGAAAATTCTCAATGTTTCCAAGTAAACTCATAATTCAGAAGCACTTGAGAGACAGCAGTGCATCAATAATAGATTTTTAGTAGGTTATATCCTTGAAAGAAGGTGGATGGTAGAGCAGACAAAGCTGTTGGTGGTCTAATACATTGCAAGTGGTTTGTCACCTACAAGACTGCATTCCTTAAAGATATCTAACACACACATACAAAAAAAGTATCTCAAGTGAATTTATTGACCAAAACCAGTTCCACAGAACCAATTAGTATCTTACACAGGCTGCCCTGCAAGGCTTATGAGGCCATCCATCACTTGTCCATTTAACTATTTAGCATTTGTTCCAGCAATTTGTCACACTGTCAGAACAGTAGCATTTCAGAATAGGAGTTTTGGTTGAAAGAAATCTAACTCAGATAGTGCAGATATTTCTTTTCTAATAAGACTTACACAAGATTTATGTTTCTATTATTTTTAACCTTAAGCATCTTGTCTGGAAGGTGAGGTTAATTCTTTGTATTTCAAAGTTTCTACATTTAAATCAATCGTGTTAGATGAGAATTTAAAAATATTATGCAAAATAGAATTACTTCAAACTTCACCAACAACTCACAGTTCTGACATCAGGGAGTGCGTTATCTTACAGCTGCAGTGCTTACATTTTTATCACTTATGCCATCTAGTCATCTGCTTTTATGTTTATTTTTGGTGACTTTCTTAATTTTGCTGCACCAAAAGAATCACAAAAAAATTACCTTTCCACTGAAAGAGAGGCAAAGTTTCAACATAACATTAGCATGTCTACTCACAAAGTATTTTAGATTTTTCAGGCTCTATATATCTAAAGGGAAAGAAAAAGGATTGCTGACAAGTTTCAATTACTCACCTCCAGCTATTTATAAATATAAATTTAAATGAATGCATAAAAACAAAAATGCAAAAGAAATATTTCAAGCTCTGCTATCTCTAAAAGAATATTTGATGTCTATAACACAGGTACTGGGAACTGTTTCAAAAGACTGGCACTTGCTTTTAAACACATCCAGAACATTTTACCTGAACAATACGTAGGATTAGACTAACACAATTCCACATTAATGGAAGCAGCCACAATGAGTATGTCAGGCAACCTGTTAACACCTTGTCAGAGAACTCTTGCAGCTCTGCCACGCACGGTGGTGTGTCCACACACCTGCAACTTCAGACTCCACCAAAATGAACAGGAACTGTTCCAAAATAACCTTTAGGTTTGCTTATTGTTTCAGAAGCAGGACTGTTTTTTAATGACGAGTGCGCAGAGCAGAGGTCTGCTCTCCTGATACCCTGTAGAGTTTCCTGATTTAGATTTCTTATAAAGCAGCTGCAGCAAAGAAACCTGGGAATCAAATGCCATCTCTGCATCTGAATGCTGTTAAGTAGCTCCCATGGCATTTCTCCCTGACTCTCAGTGTGTGTCTGTCACTAAGCTCACTCCCAGAGATAAAACAGCAAATGTGAAAGCTGCAGGAAAGCACATCAAGTAAAACCTTTCTTGAAGCCTTGAGAATGCTCCAGCTCAGTCAATCTTCAGGCCTTCAATCAGCACATCCATGTCACCTTGTATACAGAAGGCTTTACAGTGTACCAGCATTAGGCAGGGATAACCAACTGTTTAATAAATAAAAAGTGAATACCTCTGTGTAAAACACTTAGCAAATAGACAAAACAGCAACTAGATAATAAAGATTAGCACTGCCTAAACACCCCAAAACAATCTCGACTCTGCTTTCCTGAGTAATCTTAGACATACTTGAAAAATTTGAAGTATATATTTTATTTGTCTCTACCTATTTCTGTCTATAATTAATTGCATCAGTCAATTATCTCAGTATCTGTCAAATATCACTATTGTATTAGTCTGCCTGTAGAGGATGCACCTACCTTAGATGTAGGTTATTCTGCCCTCGAAATAAATAGTATTTCCAGTTACACTCAGAATAGCACAGGAATTCTTGCAATACTGGAGAGCAAAGTGGCAGAAGGAAAGAACCTGCAGGACAGACCATCAGTTCTCCAGAGCCAAGGAGCTGGTTCCAGGCAGACATAGCCAGAATGTCCAGTTAGAAGAGAAAAAGACATTCACACACATAGGGGTGCTGAGCAAGCAAGAATGTCCAGTTGCAGACCTTGGGGCTGTGGAACACCTATTTACTTATCTTTGGAAGAGAGTTTGCATGTTTGCTCTCTTAAATATATGTCCAACATTAAAACAAAATATTAATGGAAAATTGTTCCAGTTGCAGAGAGTGACATGGAAAAAAACCACAAACAAACAAAAAAAAAAAAAAACAACTGAAAACAAAAGTTTGCTGTGCTAAACACAAGGCTGAGGGGAAAGCTGCCCACAGCCAGCAAACTGTCAGCTCATCTAACCTGTCTTTAGGGAGAACTTGAAAACCTACCGGTAATAGGACAGACAAAGAAAGCCAGCAACAAATACCATGGACTGACTTTGACAGAGAGAAAGTAGCAAATCCTTCTGCCAGAAACCTGAAGAAATAAAAAATAAACCAGAAAAATGATATTCTGATATTTACATACTGCACTCCCCTCTACTTGCACTCCTCCTGAAAAAAAAAATAAAATTAAAAAGCCAAAAAAACTCTCTGCAGTTTGATTTTCTTTTCATTCCCTTTTGTAAAGGAAGTTCCAGGTCAGCTCCCATAAGTTGCAGAAAAGCTTTTGGGGATTTAATAATCCAGAGTTAATAGCCATTCATTTGGCAGATTTGGTACAGAAGGCGGGTCAGAATTAATTTCTTGCTCAACCAAGGCTGAAATTCACATTTAAAGTGTAAAAAGATATAGCTGTTACTGAAGTCTCATTCAGCAAGAGACATTCAGAGTGAGATGATGGCAGCAAGAACTTGTACTGAATTTAAAAAGCATCTGGGAATAGGTACAGTCTCAAAAAAAAGATTAATTTTGAAAGATAAAAATAAGAAACAATCCAAATTCATAATGAAGGGCCAAACCAGCCTCTGCCTGCCTGTGTGTAGCTGCTGTCAGTGACATGAGAATTGACCTCTAAACCACGGCTACTCCATCAGCTGGCACTCCGGGCAGTTCAGTGCAGAACTGATTGGAATCACATAATCAGCTCAAAAAGGTTTCACAATGGCCCTAAGTGTGGTCTCTATCAGAAAGGGGGCTCACAGGTACAAAGATAAATTACTATTTAAGTAACATTCAGTGAGATACATTTTTACTTCCATCAAGATGAGAAGAGGAAAGTCTGAAGAAGCAGGATTTCAAAAGGAGTACCACAGCATTTTCTATTATAAACCTTTCCAGAAAAAGAAAATGCGTGAAATGAAATAAAAGATCATCTGTAAATAATCACATTAAGCATTAAAATTTCCTGAAAACAGAATCTGGAACTAGAAAAGTTTATGTAAACAAAGCAAAACAAAACTATTGGACACAATATGCCTTGTCCTAGGATGCCCTTCCACATTTTCTTCTTATTTCCATCTACCTCTTTCCATCTGGTTTTCTTGTCTCACTGGTAAATTTTTAAGGCCTCAGTGAGGAAAAGGACACTTTTTTTCACTGTGTGTATCATGCCAAATGTAAAAATAAAAAGACAAGTGTCCAAAGTAGAAGATGTTGATTAGACATTTCCATTTAGAAAATGCAGTTTTAGAAAGCACCCAGTACATGACATAGACATCTGCTTTGAGTTTCAAATTCTCTAGGCATTTACTTATCTAATCTTTTTGAGGATTAAACATTTTACTCCAGTTAATATTTTTGGAGTGCACTTGCTATAAAGTTAGACATGCATAGATAGCTCTTTTGTGGATTCAGGCAATGACTTGTATCTTCACTCCTTTCAGGTATGGAAAAGTAAGTAGAAAATCTGATTCTGAAGCCAACAGTGGTGAATTGACATTCATCTTTCACATAAAAAGGTCCACAAGTTGGGTTCAGAGGAATGTCTGGAAAGGATGAAATGCAAGAGCAACGCCCCTTGTCGCAAGCATGAAGAAATTAAGAATGTTCTGCTACACCATGGAAATGGGGAGAGAAGCTCTGATAAAGGAAATGCCAGGGACCATGTCACCAGACCTGTTTTCTTGCCCTCTTTTTCCTTGCACACTTGCTCTCTACTCCCAAAATACCTACAGGTGATTGACTTCTTGAGGTAAGATGGAAGGCAAAATTCTGGGTGCAATTATAAAAGCCACAAAACTGATGTTCGAGGTAGCAATAGAAGCTGATAACTGGAGTTCACATGGTTTCCAAGGTTTGCTAAAGAACTCTGCATGGTTTGAAGTAGATAGACTATGTGATAATGTGCCTATAAGTCATGTTCATTTAGAAAGCAAAATATACTGCTAAAGGCATTCTTAGACTGGCTTAATTGCATCCCTACTCAGAACTGTATTGATTTAAAAAAAAAACCAAACAAACAACTAAACAAAGACCTTGCTGGCATTACTTCAGAACAAATCCACCCTCTGTAAATGTATAGCCTATCTGGCAGCCCATTGATGGGAAAAGATTGTTCTATACTGAAAGATCACAGGATGCCAGCAGAGATCTCAAAGCTGCCAAGCCCCGTGTTACCATTTCTCTGCACAATGTTGTTCTACTCTCAGGGCACCAGGAGCATTGTTACTGTCAGTTTGATCTTTCTGACTCCACCTACTACTGAATTTTCTGAGCTTCAATGCTTGCCTTTACAACACAGGAGTGGGCAATTTGCAAAATAGTGCTAGAATTCATAATATATTCTACCATTAATAAAAATGTCACACACACATATCCAGTAAACATAAAAAGATGCCATCAGATGAGTCCCTAACATACATATACAAAAAAAATCAAGTGATATACATACAAAAATCAAGATTACCTCATCATTTGAATTAAAATTCCAATTAAATAAGTGGCATTATTCCAAATTCATCATAGCTTATCAGATAAGCAGATGGCTGCCCAACACAACATGGGATGAGGAATTTGCTTAAGATGTATATTGTTCTCAAAGAAAAACTTGAAGAAAGTACAAAATGTTATAAAATGCTTCTTCTTTTAAAGTAGTTTTTGCTTTTATGGCTAATCTGGCAGACAAAAGCGGATGAAGTCTTGTGATGGGGCAGTTATATCTTTTATCATATCAGAAAAATTATTCATATCTCTTCTTCTCATCCTAGAAAACTCAAGAGAGGCAATCCAATTATAACAGCCAGCATAACGTGAGATTAGTTAAAATTTCAAAATAGAGCTGAAATTGTTGAAAGTGCTTAGACTTTTATTCGACAGTTCTTTAACTGAAAATCAAACATGTTATTCAAAGAACGAGTCTTTTTTTTTTTTAAGAGATTAATCATCCTTGTTTCTCATTTAAAGTCTGGGGACATAGCCAATCTTTTCTCTGTGTTCTCACAGGGAGATATTTCATTTTGAAAAGAAAAAACAAAATTGTTCTCATCTCCTTTATATGTTGTCATGGTAGACAAGTCACCACAAGAAAAAAATTCCTGTTTCACATTTCTTTGGGCCACTTTTCAGCAGTAACACCAATGCCAAAATGTTTCTGAAACTTGATCTATGGATGCTGTATGCATGGAAAATATTACCTGAAAAAATGCTTTTCTTATGCTGCTGGGGAGGGAGAAGAAACCGAAAAGATATTGTAATCAAATGAGAAAAATATTAAAACTATTCTATTACTCCTGCATTTTATGATTTCCTTTGCAATGTAACATCTCTATTTAAACTGACTGAAAATTTGGAAGCCTAGTAAACCCAGGAACTTGCTAGTAAAGTGTCATGTCAAAGCTCCAATGTTCCGTGACTCCAAATTTAATAATTTCCTTTAATAATCTATGCAGTTAGAAGCATTTTTTACCAATCTGACTGATTTAGTACTACCCTTGGAATCTCCCTTGAGGCCTCACTTAGTGCTCATGATTAGTTGATGCTGGTAGTAATAAGTGTTCTCCATGGATTCATGAAATAAAACATTTTCACATTTCAACTTTACATTTGATTGGTGTTGTATCTTCTCTTACACAAACCACTTGAATTTATAAGACTATTTTTCCATTTCAGGGATTGGAAAACAAAACAAAAAACAAACAAACAAACAAACAAACATATTTCTCATTAGATACAAGGAATTCCGTGAATTTGACATGGATTTACTGCTTATCGCAATGGCTGCCTGACACATTTCATTTGTCTGTAGACACAATGTAGGAATGTAGGTTTTTAAAGCAAATATATTATATTTTATATGCATTGTTGTTATGTATTTGCAAAAGCTGTGGAGAGATTATTCTTGCTGAACATTTGTACCGTGCCAGGTACTGTGCCAAAGGTATTTGCAGTGGTTCAGTTTCCTTGTCTGCAGAAGAAACTCTGATCGAGAAGGTGGTAGGAAATTAAGATTGCTTCTTTTTTCTAATTTTAAGAACAGTTAGGTGGGTAGAATGACAAGAAGTGGAAAAGTTTTCCTCAGGAAACCAAACTAAATCAAATGTTGTCTACAACCTAAGATATTCTTCTACCATGGCAAGAACTTCTATCTTAGATGTAGTTTTCAACAATTACATTCACATGTACTGTGCACATATGCTGTAAAGTGCACCACCAAAACATTCTGTTTAATAGCCTCTACACTCAGGCTCTAGGAAGAATTTTGTAGGCTCCTTGACAGGAAAGAGACAATAATCCTATAGCTTCATCTCTTTGAACTATGTAACGAGGGATTTGGGGAAAGTCCTTACTAGAGCTGAAAAATAAAGAACTAAGACTGCAAGTTAAAAATACATTTACTGACAGCACTTCTCTCCAGCTAACGTCTTTTCCCAACATATTATATATTAACAGTACCTTTGTGCAAGTACTGCTCAGAAAAGATTCTCAAAATAATGAGTCTTTGGTCTTATGTCACAAATCTGCTTATTCTTTTTTTGTCTTGCAATTGTGCCTTGAAACCATTGCTTACAATAAAGAATAGATAATTGAGAGAAGGGAGAGGAAACCAAGCAGCAGCTCCGTGTGCACTTACAGCTCATTCACACAGAGGAGCAAGGACCCAGCCAAAGCAGCTTCCTTTGCCACCACATTCTGCTGCTTTTCTGGCTCTGATGACATGTCAGGCTGCTTCTTTAGCCTGCTTTGCATTCTGGAACTGGGCAGAGCTGTCTGTCACAGGACAATTGCACAGGCCATGCTATCAAACAACTCCTGTCACTTCATGCACTGAGCTGGGCTGTCTCTCCTTCTGTCTTAGGCTTGGACAATCACTGAGCACTCACACATCATGGTGGTCACACTGACCTCCAACTTCTGGCAGATGAGAGAGGAGCAGTAGAATGGGATTTCCTTTCAATCTATTCCTGTGGCATTTCCACTTTCGTAGAAGAAAAGATTTTCATAGCCTGTCCTCAATTTGATATAAGGCCCATAATAAAATGACTGAGCAAGGATTTTTTTCTAGAATTCTTCTCCTTATTTTAAAAAAAGTCATACTCATTAAACAAGCAACAGAGAAATAAAAGCAGGAAGCTACACTTATACACAAGTATATTTTTTAATATAACACATGTATTCTGTCTGCACCTGGCTAAACAATTTTAGCAAGTATTACATTATACTATAACTAGCAATGTTGAAGCTCAACAACAGTTATTGAATTCCAGTTCACTTTGGCATCTAGGGGCATGGATAAGAAATTATTCAGGAACACAAGGTCAACCTCAGCTGACCAAGACAGCCATAACCTCTCTTACTCTCATAAAACATACCTGACTTTGCCAAGCTTGTCCTCTACCTATAAAACATCAGAAAAATCCCTAAAGGAAGGAGAGGTACCAGCGCCCTGTGGAGACTTGTAGTTAGTTTTCTCCCACTCCTGATATGCAAGAAACCAATTAATTAACTTCTGAGGTCTTCTCCCACTAGTGCAGGAAGCTGCTGTGCAAGTGAATCAGTAGCTATTTCATTTCTGCAGAAAACAGGTGAAGTACCACATCAATATTATTTTATTTCCAAAAGCTTCTTCTTAAATGCTGAAACACCTTTCATCATGCAATTTTTAAAATATAATCTAATCCTTAAGAAATGCCAGAGAGACTGCTGGGAGACCTAAACTCTCTCATAAGGCAGTGTTCTGTTTATTTGCTTCTCTTCCTCTTCACTCTTTTATCTTCTTTTCTATTTCCCCCTCAAATCATCCTTTGTTAAAATCTATCTTTCCTCACCAAGCCCACAGATGAAATTCAAAGATAGTTTGTTGCAATCCTTTCTGTTAACAAGGTTTGACTATGAGTGCAAGATATTGTTTCTGCAAATATTCACTTTCTGTGTATTTACAAGAGCACATATAGATCACTCAAAAATGCAGTTAGTAATTTGCCAAAATATTTTTTTGTTTGTTGCACCATTGTAGATACATTTCAAAAACTAAAAGAAACCTGAGCAGAATCTATGGGATAAAATAGAAAAAAGCCATCATAAACTTACTCATCACATACAAAAGATTCCCTTTAAAGTACAAATATTAATGTTAATATTGTTAGCAGTAGTTCCTGTGAGGCAGAAGGAACTTCAATTTGACATTACTAAAATGGAGATTTTTACATTATACAGACCTCCAAAAGCTGTTGTCTAATAGCAAATGCTAGACACTTCAATACTTTCTCTTTCCCAGGCAATGACACTGTGTATCTCAGTCTCATTGCTCTCCCCACATCTTGGCAGGCTCCACATAATGTTTTTCCAAGAAGCCAATGTCAGCTATCATAGCTTCCCCCCTTCTCCTAAAAGCAATGCTCCAGCCAAAGAAAGACAACCAAATAAATTGTCCCCTTAAACAGAATCTCTCTTCCCCCTTTGGCCATGTAAAGGATGCAATCCATCTTTGTCTGCCAGAAAACTAAAAAGCAAATCTGCTTTCCTATGTAGACCCCAGAGCTTTGGAACAAGCTGGCTGATAAAATGCACATGGTTCACTGCCAGCCTCTTCTTCAAGATCCCAAAAGTTTAAAAGTGCTAGACACTTCTCTGTTTTCCAGGATTTGCTGAAGTACAGACAGAAAAAAATACTCCTTAAACACAAACAAACAAACAAACAAACAAAAATTACTACTGGCTTCCTATGCTGTTTAAAAAGACTTTACCTGGCATAGTCTGATCCAAACTTCTCTGATGCACCTCCTCCTTGCCAGCATCCTTTTCTTTCCATTAATTTCCTCTGTCTGTGTTTGAGAATCTATGCCAAGCACACATACCAATTCATGCGTGAAAATTTTCAAACAGCTTTCCATTGATTTTTAGCCATTCCTCCTTATTACAGAAGTCATCACACACAGCCAGGAGTCAAAGAAATAGTAAATTCATATTGAGAACTACACAAGTAAGACATCAAGTTTTCTATTAAGCAGCAGTTTAGCATCTTGGAGCAAGCAGGTGTTCTGCACCATATAATTCTAACTTGTCCCTTCCCAGACACACAAAGGAAGGCTCACAGCCAGCAAGGAGATCCAGACATGAGCACAACAAAAATTATTTTTTGGCTGTGGCCAAAAAGAAATAGTTGCTGTCTTTGTTGATAAGTTCTCCTAGGAAGCATGTCTCCAAAGAAAATTACACCATGAAAATGAAATCCTGATATTCTCCTAGCTGGCTGATTCCAGTGCTGACTTTATTTGCCCTTTATTTCTGACAGAATTCCACAGTAATCTTAAAAGTCAGTTTATTGAATAATTAGAAGTATTTGCTTACCACCATCCCATCAGACTTCATTTGCCTTTCATTGTGACCCCTTCCATACTACTGCCCTAGACAGCCTTCTGCCAGTAACTTCAGGGTCAATGCTAAAATACCTGGGACATCTGAGCTTGCCTCTCACCTTGAGTGACATTGACTAGTAAAATTCATGTTCAATCAGGAGAAACTGATTCCTGAAATGCATTTCTTTCAACAAACTTCTAACTCCTCATGGAAAATCTACTTAGTTTTCCAGTGGATCATGGAGCAAAACCTGAATTTCTGGTCTTCCAGGGGCTATGACATGCTACTAGCTTGTTGAAGGAATCATCACTCACACCCTTCTTCCCCAGCTACCTCTGACCTTGCTTTCCATTCTCACTGCTGGGTACTCAAACATCAGTGTCCAAGACTCAGCTTGCTTAAAATTTGCAAAGGAAAAATGTAAATATTTTCAAAGATAATAGTATGAGCTCTCCATATCAAAATCACCACTTTTTTCATAGCCAAAATCTTCAACTTTTTAGCAGCTTTAGGTTCAGTTCAGCATGACTGGTACCTCAAGGCAATGGCTTTCACAATGTAGTCTACCAAGCACTCAAGGTCTGGGGATATCTGTAAGGATAACTTAAAAAGAAAACATTAAAAATTCAAGCTGATTGTCAGTGGGGCTTTAACTCACTATACAGAGATCTGTATCTTCAGTGGAAAAGGTTGAGAGGTTCACAGATCAAAAAAAGTTGAAAACGACAAGGCTATAGAGTAAAATACAAGGAGGTTGAACTGACTTGATAATTTTAGAGCAAGGTCTAAATATATCACTCTGCAAATGCAATGAACTTCTTTCTCCTTTTCCCTCAGCAAGCTACAGAAACATCTGCCCTCCAGCAAAGAGATGCCTGCAGTCCATATTCCACTGACAATGCCCAAAAGGACTTGGGCTGGGGAGCAGCGCCATGGAAACACCTTGATCTGATGGGGTTACCCCATCCCTCTGCACACCTTTGCTTTTGCACTCTCTCACTGCTTTTGTCTAGAAAGACAACATGAGAGAAGCTGAAATCACTGTTTTCTCTCTTTCAGGACTGTTGATGCCACCAGCAAAGTCTTGGCAGGCCATTCTCTCTAATTATAATTGTTATGCTAATTAATACATCAAGAGGGGAAGCTTGCCCCACCATTTCATACTTCCCTCACACCTTCAATGAACCTCCAGTCTGTTCCTGGAAACAAAGTACTTGTAGCCCAGGTGAGCACTACTTCTTTCCAGGTAACTTAATCCCAAGTGTGTACTTCTGTGTAATAAACTGTACACAGAAGTAAAGGAAAAAAAGTGAATTGGGGGGAAAATTCTATTGCACTATTAAAATGAAAAATGCCTTCTTCTCATTAACAACTCTCATTAAGGCAGCCTCTGCCCACTTCACTGCTGTGTTTACCTCCTTCCCCTGATGGCAGGAATGCTGAATCACGACAAGCTATTAGGGCTCAAGCCCAGTCCCAGGCTTTCATGCTAATTTAAGTGACAGGATCTGGCCCCACAACTCACACAAAAATGGCACTGACAGTAAAGCAGCATTTGGGGACCAGTGTATAGTTTATAGGGACAGCAGCATCAGGTATTGATTTTAATAAATCCATTAGAGATAGAGAAAGGTACTTTGCCTACAAATAAAAATAGAATATTTTTGAATAATTTAAAGGAAAGCCAAGAAGCCCTCAAAGCATCAAAATCTACAAATTACATATATATAGTTGAAATAAATATCACAGAAGTTGATAGAATGCAATTTGCAAGTATCCCCCTGACAATATTATTGTTCTCTAAAATCCAAATAGGTCTCTTTTTTTGATATTGCAGGACTGGTAGCACAGTCTGTGGAGCAAACATTCAGCTGGAATGTTGTTTTGTGTCACTATACTCAGTAATAGAACCTTAAATTGCAATAAATATTGAAGTAAATTTTGAGCACATGGGGAAGTGAGCCTGCAGCAAGAACTGGAAGGTATTTCTCAAACATGCAGATATAACAGAGATTTAAAAAGTGTTTCTCTTTCCCCATGCACTCACTTACCTGGAAATAGTGAAGTATTTTGGGGTTTATTACCTTTTTTAAAGCTTCTTTTAGTGCTAATATTATATATATACACACACACGCATATATATATATGTATATATATATATATATATATATGATTTCTAAAGCAGTTTGCAACTACTCTCCCCCAGTCTTCTTTTTAATACACCAAGAAAACAGTAACAGCAGCCACCAGAGAACTGGGCTATCTGAGACTAAGCCACACAGTGATTTGGCACTGCCACCTCCCTGGGTTGTCACCTTTCTTCTAGTGAGTGGCACACGTGCTCCAGCACAGCTCTGCTGATCTCCTTGCTGGCCCTTGCCTCGCCCAGCCCTCCCCAAGGCAGAGCCGGGGACTCTGCGCTTTGTCCGACACGCGCGTTCCTCGGGAGCGCCAAAGCATTTTCAGCAGGAGAGGACAAAGAGGTGAGAGAATACATCAGCCACAGCCAGGAACAGTGCATTCCCAGTTGCACTGGTGACAAAGGAAGAATATTATTTATGTGTCTTCTGCATAAATATTTTCATTTTCAGCTTGCAATTTTGTGGGGGAAATAAAAAGTGCAGGTGGTTTTGGGTATCTCTGGCCGTTATATGCACAAAGTTTACTTACTGCTCCAGTGATCCAATTTTCCAGTATTTAACAGATAGAAAAAAACCTTAACACAATTTCTCAAAAACAATACAGCACACAAAAAATATATGTAATGTATTATCAGCTCAGAAATATACTTTACACTCTTTATATTAGCATCTCATCTTTATATTTTTAAGTATTCAAGAAAAACTGCAGGAAATTCTCTTGACATAAAAATCTCTTTTCTTCTGAACCCAAGGTTTATATTATGCACTGTATTCCCTGCTAGTCAAATCAGACAAAGGAGCATTCCCAAGACCACAGGAAGAAACGGCAGAGCTTTTCTGAGGGGAATATTTCAGTCAAAAAGAGAGAAAAGGAGAGATGTAGAAAAGAGATCCCTTCCCACATTCTTTACTTCTGCATACCAGTAGACACAAGAGACAAAAAACTGCTCTGAGCAACTGGATGCTGCCAACAAAATGACATCTACAAAATTTCTCTCCCTCTTCTGTGACTATGCAGTTGTTCTGCCAAAAGGACATTCTGTAATGGGCTGGAAAGAGTTTTCCACTTGAAACCTCTGTTAGGCCTTTCAAATTTTAGTGTTATCAAAGGGAAATTACTGAAAACATCTCTCTGCATACACAAGAAGATTTAATACTTATGTGGCAGAGCAATCAGCTCTATGAGCACCAACATGCAATGACAATGCCACTTGTTCTGCCTCACCATTGTATTCATTGCCTACCAGAAGCTTGCTGTGTTTTGTGAAATGGCTTCATTCTAGGCTAACTCACTTGCACTATGAATTACCTTCATTTTTAAATTGATGTTATCAAATTAGGAAGTAACTCAGGGAAGAGAAGAAAGCACATTGTTGTATTTACTGCATGCTTCCCCATGTTGTTGCTTGTCTATGTTATTTTCAGTATTACCTATTTAAAGAAGTTGTATGATATATAGAAGACAGCAGGTAGAGTGATTGACTGAGAGTCAGATGTTAAATTGCCACAGAGCTGTGGAAAGGATAAAAATACTTCTCTACCTCAATTCATTCCACAGAATAAATCCTCTCAGGTCTTGCATCCTTATCATTTTTACACTAAAAGGTTCCAAAGTGAGAAGAAGGAATAAAGGGTAGGTTTAAAAATAAAAATACACATTTTCACAGCTTTGTTTTCTTCTTATTTTTCTAAAGAGTATAATATTGAAGGAGAAAAAGCATGCTTGCTCTCAGTTAGGTTTACTAAATCAGTCATGAAGGCAGCTGATCTAAAATGCATCAGCTGTCACCTGCTCAGTCTCAGTTTGACAGTTCAATACCTCCTCATCTTCTGAGAATGGCAGTGCTGAGACCTGAGTAAACCATGTCTGTATGCAAACTGTCACTGATTTTGTGGCATATCATCAGGCCTGATCTCCACGGCTGCAGTGACAACAGGGAACACTAGAGCCAATCATCACCAGAGTTAAAATTAATGTGTGGGTCTCCACGTTCAGCAATAGGCAAGGCAAGCCCCACGAGCAGTGGCCAGTTGATGAACTATGTAATTACAGCAAGATAACCTTACCCCTGCAGAGAATGTAAATGTATATCATAAATTCAAGCTGTATTTCTACACATCTATATTTTTCCCCTCAGAATTTCTTCAGACCAAATAGGACATAAAAATGCCAGTATAGCCTAGTTAAATTCAGGTAACAAAATAAAATATTATTCAGGGCCGTGAAAGGACAATCTAAGGCATGTTCTCAAGTGGTGACAGTCAGAGTCACACTTGCAGTGGTTAAAAAAGCTGCCCATGATCAGTGCTGCAGCCCAGCCCAGCTGCCCAAAGTGTCACTTTGGAATGCTGCCCTGTGCCCTGCTGGTCCTGACCACAGAGCAGTGCTCCCAGCCCAGGGCAGCCAGCAACATCCCCCTCGGCCCCCAGGCCTAAACTCATGCACCTTCTGAGCTGTTCAACACCTAAAAAAATGCTCTAAATAAATACAAAAGGGGCTAAAACTGATTATTATTCAGACTTCTCATTTTTTGTGGCATTACTTGTAACATGTTCTATGTTTGTGCAGTCCAGCATAGTTTGTCTCACATATATCTCACATATGCTCTGCATGACTTTATTCAAGTTGAAACCGCTTAACCTATTTTAAGTTGACAAATCTAAAAGTGCTAAAACCCCAATTCTCCACTACTGTCAAAGTGCCTGTAACTTTCCACTAACCTATCAAGGGGCAAACTTGGTGATCTTAGAGGTGTTTGCCAACCAAAACGGGTGTCAGATATGAATAAATTCTCTGAACACTAATTTTAGAGGGTTCTTAGTTAAAATCAATCATGGAAAGCAGCATGACATCAAGATCAAGCAAAACATTGCATATTTCTAGACTAAATTTCAAAAAAAACTTCCATTGTCTTCATCGAGAGGGAAAGCTATATTTGTAAGTCAGTTTTCCTTTACATTGCATCATTTGGCACATGTCTGGTAAAAGTAAAATTTTGCTGTGAAAATACTGTAGCTCTTCCAGTCTACATGGAGGAATTTGAAATAGCCATGTCAGGGTCCACTACAAGCTTCAAATTAAGTAAATTACTTTATGTTTCCTTTCCATTGTGAAAGTAGTTTGCTGGAAAGTGACACGTTTAAAATTATATTTAACTTTTTCATTCCTACAGCCTTTTGAAGGAGAAATTTTGAGTATCACTCAAAATGACTAGTTGTGTGAGTTAATAAAAGTCACAGGTAACAAAGCCTCCTTATGTCACCATGATGAAGAGAACTGTAATAAAGGTCAGATTTTATGAAATTACTTCTTTTACATAAGCAGTTTCAAGGTACTTACATCCATCTCAGTGTAAGAACCCAGTTACAGAGACCTGGCAGGACAGTAAAAAGTGTTGCACTCTTTGCAGAGCTCTCCGTAGAAGATAAAATATTGTAGATTATCTGAGAAAAATTCTCACTAGTATTTTTTTATATTTTATGTCCACTAGTCTTGTGGACTTGCATATAAACAGCCCTTAAGGTCTCTTGCAGAAGCTAAACCTCAGCTAAGCAACCTTTCAGCTAAAAACCTTACTCATTTCCTGACAATGACTCTTATTGGTTTAAGCAGTCTACAAAAATGTAATTTTAAAAAAATCATCTGGAGTAAACAGAAATGTACTTAAAACCCCAAGCCTTATCTGCAAGCAATGACCATATGTTTTAGAGCCCTTTATGATCTAAAGTTACAGCAAGGACAAAATGTGCATGGTTTTGAACACTGCTTAAACATTTGAATTGCCATGGTTGTATTCAACCCCGTTTGCCAAACATCATTACTACCTCATAGACAAATAAATTAAGCAGACTGTAGCTCCACAGCTTTCTCAATTTTGTCTTTGTATGGTGAATTGCGACAGGAAAGACATTTCTCTTAAGGTTAGAAATTCTGTAGTGGCTAGAACTTGATCCAAAACAACTCCTACTCATTAGGATGTCCCCACATAATTCATTTGGAGTATCACTTCATAACACCATTTGGGAATTAAGAGGTCACTTCTAACTGAAAAAATATTTCATCTCATGTCATCTCAGTGCCATATTTCTCTACAGTAGCCTACTCCACTGGCCAATCAATAATAAAAGCAAACACAGAGTCCAGCACTTGAGCAGATATTTGAGTTTTGCTAAATCTCCATTCCCTGCAGGTTGGGTCATTTTCCATTGAAGACAACACAAGGAACCGGGGCACACCAACACCACGCTCCCAGCAGGGACCACTCCAAGCTCCACAAAGGCTCCTGTGGCTTCCCAATCCTTCCCACTCCCCACCACACTTCCACATCTCGTTTTTACTGGATTTCCAGCCACATTACACTAAACATGATACTTTCTGCACTACATAGGCTGTGCACATTGGGCAGCAAACAAAGAAACAGACTCAAGGCAGAGGAAAATACTTCTGAAAGGAAAAGAAATATTGACGTGCATGTCTCAAAAGAGCTGGGTTAAGATAAAGCAGGTTAATCTTTTAACTTGGGTTTTATTTGCAATTAAGTAGGTTGGGAAAACACAAACTATGTAGGTAAGTGTCTGTATTTTGGAAGTGTTTTTGTCCCATTCCTAGGGGAAATAATTGCTAAGGCAATTGCTCTCTGAGCAGTACAATATCCATTTCTGGTTGAGTTACTGCCCTTTGGCTGTTAGCTGTTCTTGACTTACATACCCATACACTGATACACCTTCTCTGTTTCCTTGTTTTTTTCCTCAAACAAGAAACATGATTTTTTCATAGTAGAGTAAGGAAATTGATGGAGCCTACAAAAGTACTAAGCCTACCAATAATAATGACTTTAAAAAGAGCCAAATGTGCAAGCTTAAAATCTCTTTTCTCTATTAAAGTATCCTCCTCAACATTTGTGGGAGTGGGAAAGAAGAAAATGTCTGACAAACCACAATAAATCTTATTTTACATCAGCGTGACAAGACTCAGATATATTTTACGTCATGCCCATTCCAGTTATTAAAAGAATAATGATTTCTTAATAGAGGGTTTACTATAAAGCAAATCAGTGGTCAGTTTAACACATTGTCTGCAGAACAGTAGTCCTAAATTATTTAAACACTTTTTACTGGCCTTGATGAGCACTGTTTACCACACAATACTTCTGTATGGTAGTAATGTACATATAGTTGTTGATAATTTATAATTCTTTTATCAAACAAACACACCATTTTTACGGAATTCAAACACCTCTCAGACACCACTAAAATTGTCTTTGTTTTCTGCTTTTTATCTGCTCTTCTGCTTGCTTCAACTATGCTAGATCTTTTTGTGTTTGTTCAGATCTCCTTCAAATGAACAAATGCTCTTCTGACACTAAAATGCTAGAGTTTCCCTATCTCCTTAAAAATTATTGGAAACAACAGGCCTAGAACACAACTTCACCTTTTGCTTTCTATAATGGGTATAAGAATCACAAATGCAACCACTGTATGGAGAAGGAGACACCATCACAATTAGAGAAAAAAATTCACAGCCACTGACTCTTATGGGGCCTAAAGTACAATGTCTCTGTCACAGCTGTTTTGGATAACTTGTGATGACTGGGCTTTGCATAGACAGCTTTTGTTGTTGAACTTTTACCAGAGCTTAGTTTAGGACACTGAAGTAAGACTGTTCCAGGCATGTCACAACTTCACTTAATTTTCAGACACAAACAGCTTTGGAAATTATCACACCTTCTATAGAATGAAAAGATAATTACACGGTAATGAAAAGAAGTTAAATGTAATAGCTTAGAGGTATGTTACAAGGAATTTTTTTCTTATGCCTCATCTGATTAGAAAATTATCACTTGCAGCAGCTGTACAACTGTGACAGCTATCATCTCCATAATGTTCAGACACAGAGAAATCCAAAAAGTGTTCAGCTGAATTTCTGGCATATGACAGTTTCTACTGCAAAGCCTGCATAATATTTTCAGAGATGCAAGATTTCAGTAGAAGGAATCCCATACTATAAAAAGTAGGCACACATACAGAGTTATCAACACTTGGCATTCACAGTGCAATGGGTGGAGAGTTCTTTGCTACAAAGGGACACCACATCTCCCAGCTCTTCACACCAGCTCTTTCTGGAGGCTGGGAGTGGATCTGATATGGGAAAACTCATGTATCACCCCACACCTGCAGAGCCCATCTACAGCTCTGCTTCTCAGGAGAAGGACCACTCTCTTCCATTTTTTTTTTTAAATTTCAAACCAAATTTATCAAGTTACTGCATTGTACTGCTGCTGTTTACACCTCTTTTCTATATCAATACCTTATTTCATTTCTGTATGCTTTTTCTGGGATTTATTATTAGCCAGCCACTTACTAAACACTTCTCATTTTGCAGATGCTTTAGTGAATTTATTCTACTTCAGTTCAAAGAGCCTACTCAAAGTTTTAGGAATAATGAGTAAATAAATTGTAGCATGTGCATTTATGTACTTAAAAAGGCAGTTTAAAAATACAGATTAGAAAAATACGTTTGGAAGATAGCTTTCATTTCTGTGGGAGAACCTAATGCTGGAAAATATTTTAGAGAGGAATAGTCCTCAAGGAAAAAAAAAAAAAAAAAGGAATTAAGTATATAATAGCAACATAACATTCTTCCATAGCCTGATAGGTTTTATTCAAAGTAATGCTCCTCTCATTGAGAACTCTACAGAGACATTTTTGACCACATTGTGAATATCACTGCATGCTCTCAGCTGAATGCAGATGTTTATGTTGTTATTAGTGCCAATAACAAAATTTCACCATAGAACTGTTAACAAATGGATCTATTTCTTTATAATTATGTGCCGTCATTTTCTGTTTTGTCTTTAATTTTTCATATGAGAAGCAGCAAGGAGTCTATCTGCAGTTTTTTCATTGCAGATTTCTCTCTAGATTTCAACCTTCACAAAACAATTGTTTGGAGTACCAATTGCCTTGCTCTTCAAATAATTCTTGAACAATTGCAGGTGCTTTACAGATATGTAGCCAAAAAGTTTAGATTTTAATTAGACTTTGAAACCAGGTTATTAAATAATTAATAAATACAAATAATCAAAAGACGCTCAAGACTTTTGTGGCAGAAAATATAACTGTGATTATAAGTCCTTCTCCAAGCAAGCATGTGATAATTGGAGCCACAGTTCAGGTTACTGTGTGGGAGTGGACACAACTCCATGTGAGACCCTACCAGCAAGGAGTGAGGAGCAACAGCTTGCATATTTCTCATCAGCTACTATTCTATTTACACAGAGCAGAAGGACACAGGGGTCTTTTGTACACAAAAAAAAACAAACAGGAAAGTCGGAGATCCACTGTCAACCTCTGTGCTCCCAGCCCATGAGGAGCAGCACAGCACAACTTTGTTTTAACAAGCTACTACAATGTCAGAAGTCTTTAAAGCTACAATTAATTGAAACCAATTGCAACATTAGGATCAGTTGCATCTTTGTCCAGATCCATCTTCTCCCAGACTTCATGTAATAAATGAAGACTGTGCCTCCAGTGTTTTTGTTCATCTATCACCATGTCAATGATTATTACAGCGTTACGAAACAAAACAACAGAAAAGCTTAATTTCAAGGAAAATTTATGGTGAGTGAAACACATTTAAACTTGACTAGATGAGAGAAACCAAATAAATCTGATGTTTGCGCAAACAAAAAATTTTGAAAAAAAAAAGGTTTAAAATGTCACTGCTGAAGTACTGAAATATAATTGCCAATGTGGGAAGGAATAAACACTGGTTAATAAGACCAGAAGCAGATACATGAGCTAGATAAAAAAACTATCATGCAGACTATCCAACTGTCATTATAATTTAGTTCTCTACAGTGTGACCTTCAATATTGTCCAAGCTAATTCTATATGCCTACAATGTCTTAAATGCTCTGCAATTTAACAGCAATAAGCTTAACATAACCTGCAGTTGAAGAATAGGCTTGGGGGAAAAGAAAAGCACCACAAACAGTCTGAAAGCTAATACTGAACAAGGCAGAGTCACTGACCCTTAAAGACAGGAAAACTGCAGCAATAAAAGTATATTTTTTTATCTTTAGCTGATGTTTCTGATTTATCTCTTCCTGCTTTAATATTAAATTGTAGCGAACAATGAGCACTATAGTGAACTGGTGCCCAACAAAAAGAAGAGCCTGAAATGGGAATCTGTGCCCTCAGAGTTCAGAGGATACCCACCCCACTGCCGCAGTTCAGCATCTCCACGTGTTCCAGCCCATTCTCATGTGCAACTTGGTCATCCACACACCCTGCCTGCCCCCTCCCTTTGCTCCTGTAAGAGCACAGGTAAAGCTGTGCTGGTGCTATCATCTTCTGTGATTATGTCTAAGAGCAACAGACTCTTCCAAAAGCAAGTGGCAGGACAGGATCAGGGAAGGGCCCCATTGCACAGGACAACTACAGCACCATAGACCTTTGCAATGATAAGCACCTGGCACAGACCATCTGTGCCAATAAACACAGCTCTCAGTCATTGCATGAGCTGCCAAACAACTACAGGCCATTATAGCAGGTCGCATAATGCAGTGACAAAAAAGACTAATTTGTACCAGAATTAATTAATACATGTTATCAGCTATTACCTTAATTAAGAGGTATTTTTCCTTATTTAAATTATGACAAATATACAGATCATAAGATAGATAAAAAAGGTTTAGGAAACAATGGGGAGAAAAAAAAATGCAGTGACTGCACAGGATGTCCAAATGCAACAACGCATTCACTGCACATTCATCTGTATTAGATTTAATCTGCAGCCTCACTTTTAGTCTAATAATTTGTCAATTATTTGCCAGAATTGAACAATATCTCAATCAAGATCTTGAATCTCTACAGACTAAGCAACTGCAAAAATATCTATGTGAAAGGACCAAGCAAATACTGCATCATCTTTGCCATCAATGAACCTACATAGCTTAATATTTTGTTTTAGAGGTTCTTAAATCTAGCTGCAAATGCTCTTGAGCAGGAAGTCTCTGAGGACTGAGGAACAAAGAATAAGACTTCAGCCCACCAGGGTTTTCTTTGTAAGTTCTCTATGCTGCACATTTTGTAAGTTCTCTACAGCATAAAATGAAAGGCAGAAAAGTTGAGTGGGAGAAGACTGTTAAGAGAGCTCAAGAACCAAATTATTTATTTTTCTTCTGTACTGTTCAGACACTGACCTGCTTCAGGCACACAGTACAATGGGGAAACACAGAAAAGCTATGGGTTGTAGGAGCTCCTGTATGGCTTCAGCAAAATTGATACAGGGCTCTAAAAAAGATAGAGTAATTTTAGACATATAAAAACTGTAGAAAATGCTCTTTTCTATTGTCCTTCATTGTGTGGACATGAAAAAGTCAGCCTGAACTGGGCTCCAGTTTGGAAATTCATTACTGTTCTTGAGATCTTATAAGACTTGCTTTAATTGCACATAAGACTTTGCTGAGTGCAGTGAGGTTGAAGAGGCAGGGGTAAGAGATGTTCCATCTAGATCAATGTCATTTTGAAAAGAAAAATTCATATTTTAAGACTGAGTTAGTTGCAATTACTTATTAGACTGTCGTTGAGCTTTGAAGGGTGATGATCCATACATTAAAACTTTAAGGTTTCAATATATTCAGTTATAATGGGTCCAAGGGTACAACAATGTACTTTTGAATGCATAACTACACATTTATAATGGGTAGTAATGGGGATTATGGTCTATGATATGGACTATTAGGCCTATTCTGAAATTTACAGAATAGATTTTAACTAAGAACGCAATGAGTTCATGCTACATTCAGCTTCCACAAGGGAGCAAGACAACACAGTGGACATAAGTGACACCGTCATCATCCTCACAGCTGTCCTTCTCTTCCCAGCACCCACAACAGCCCTTTCAGAGGTCAACCAGCAGATAAGAACAAAATGCAGCAGTGACCAAGATCATTGCTTCCAAACCTTCCCATGAGTAATTAAATGATTATGTATCATGCAACATGCTTCATTCAAACATAACCCTGCTTAGAGAAATATCCTATGAATTACAAGATTCACTATTTCCCACAAAAGAAATATTCCTCAAAACTTCTGTACTCGGAAACACCATAGCTGAATTTGCCAAAACTCCATTTCAGGAGGTCACAACATTTAATAAAGCTTGCCTTACTTTTCATTCTGTAACGTAGTAATAAAGCAAAGGAATGTTTCAAACACATGAAATAATATTCAACCCTCATCACAGAACTGACCTCAATGTATAAGATGCATTTAAGGCCCACTTTATCACATCTCTAAAAAGGGAAAAACAGACAAATACAAGAAAATCTAGACATTTCATACTAATGTCATCTGTCATTCATAGAAGTTACCATCCTATATTTGTCTGGTTTGCTTTCTGTGAACTCAAGTAAATAGGAAATGCATAGAAAAGATCAAAACATAAAGCATCACAGGCTATCTTTTAACTATAGAAAAAACAGACACATAGTGAAGGACAAAAAAAAGCCATCTTGTTTATGAAAAATGCCCATACTAAACAAGGTTAGCTGATAGGACAAACTCAAACAAGTAAATGGTATAAGATAGTTGCTGCATGTCTTTCATGCACATAATATATTCATTAGTGAGAAGATAAAGACAGCCTGATTTTCAAACCTGAATTATTTTTGCATCTGTTTGCAAAGAAAGGATCAACAGCAGTTTTCTACCATCTTAGAATTAATCACACTGCTATATAAACCCTCTGTATTTTAAGAGCACCAAAAGTGCAATTTCAGTAAAGCTAAATAATGTATGAAATTGAAAAATGCCATTCTTTTAATATCTCTCCTTGTGAAAAAAAAGATTGCAATTACAACTATGATAACTGATTGTAGCCTTCTTTTAAAGCATTACAGAAGTTGTCATTGTTTAGTTAAGCAATTCAGATTCAGAAAATGTGACCTACCGTATCCTGAGGGAGAGACCTATCGTAGCAGTAAGCAATACATCTCTACACACTTGTAATTCAGAGGCACTGAGGCAAAAACTGTCAAAACATTACTAAAGTCGACAAGGATGTATGGTTCATTAGTCTAGGGGCTGATGTGTTAGGGACCTCTTTGTGATCAGCCTGATAATTTAAATCAAGTTACAGGTTTATGTAAACCTACTAGAACTCTATTATTAAATTTCAGATCATGCCTCCAACAAAGGAACTCATAATTGCAAAGATTTATCACAAGGCCATAACTAGCCTCCTATCATGCCAACTTAATCAATAATCAATTTATAAAATATCATCACTTTAACAGAAAATCTGCAGCTCTTTTTCTTGCAGCGACTTTGAGGACCAAACTGCAGCATAACAACAGTGAGCCAGTCTTGTTCATTAACAGAACCAGACTGCAAAGGCCTCAATATTTCCAAGCAGTTACAGAAAATGGATGGAGCAGGGTGAGCTGCAGCAGCAGAGTCATCTGCCCCCTTCCATGTGCTGCTCTAAGCTTGCCCAAGATGGCTCATAGTCGTGTGTACCTGACAGTACTGGAACACACTGCCTGAGCATGAAGCTTCATTTCCCCCAGCTTTACATCAGTGACAATGATATTTAAAGTATGCAGCCACTCCCACATACTCCCAGTCTACAGCCCATCTTTTTGTTCAAACAAGACAAAGGTTCAATTAGAGTGGAAAGAAGAAATCACAGAGTTGGACTTGCAATCAATGTCTCCATATTTCATTCACTGTAACAGGTCACTTCAAAATAGATCAAGTTCAACTGTAAAGGCATTGTTTGCATATCGTGGGAGTCTTGGGACTGTTCTGTGCAGGACCAGTAGCTGGACTTTAATGATACTTGTGGATTCCTTCCACTCAGGATATCCTACAGTTCTGGGATTTCAAGTGTTAAGACTTTGCTTAAGAGACAATCTTATTTTTGCAATGATAATACATGCTGATACCTGATACACGAGCTTTCTATCTAAAGAAAAATAACCTGGAGATGATAACAGTGCTCAAGGACTACAAATGGTCAGTGCTACCAAACAAAAAGCTCATGCAACAGCCAGGATAAAGCAGTGGTCATATAGTTACCTGCTTGATTATCAATTGGTAATTTTTTCTGAATATCAAGAATTAGTCTAATAATATTGCATTCCATATTTTGTGCACAGATAACCATAATTTTTAAAGTTCGGTTTATGAAGTTTGGACACTTTATTGAAAGTAGTAATTCTTTCCATTTTGCAGTCCTGAAATTTAAATAGGAGGGGATAAGTATTGAACCTGTAAAATTTTGCCTAATTCATGTCCTTCTCATGTTACACCAGAGTCCACTTTACTAATCACAAGTTGCTGATTTTGTGCAGCTTTTTATTCACTTGTGGAAACTACTGCATGAAATGTGAAAATATGAAGAAAGGTTAACCCAAAAATATGTTTACCTTTCAAAGGATTTTTTTTTCAAGCGATTTATACTGAAGTACCACATAAAGCCACAGTAAATTCAGTATTTTACATTTGTGTGATTTCTTCAAGTCATCATTAATTTAAGTATCTATTTCCAAAAGTGCCAGAACAAACATTTCACAAGCACTGTCATTCCGTATTACTCCGTAACTTATTACTCTTTATCATAAAACCAATTTCTGCAGATCAGAGTGTGCCTAATGAAAGCATCCATGGCAGGTGTGTGTTACTTCTGCTGCAGAACTGAAGTTTCTTCTCTTTCCTTCAAATACATGGAGCTTCTAGAAGCCTTTTATTAACAAATTCAGAAGCTGATAAACCAGGCAAACCCACAGGTTTAAATACCTCAGCTAGATTTCACCACTGAACTGCAGAGAGGGGAGGAGGCTGAGCTCCCTTTGTGGGCTGAGCTCTGTGGGCAGGAGGATGGGGACAGAGCAGGGACACCCTGCAGACAAACAATTAAGGGCTGGCAGCACATTCCAACTTTTCAGAACAAAAATCTTTCTTCAGGACACATACTTGTCAGACTGTAACTCCAAAGGGCTATCAGTGCATAAACACAAGACGTCCCAAATTTCAAAAGGCTTTTTTTTCTACCCCCTGTAATATCGAAGTGTCAATAAATAAATAAAAACAAAAAAACTTCCATTACAAGACAAGAAAAGTAAAAATTATCTTTCTACTCAATAAAAAAAAAAAAATTGCGATAAAAAAATACTGCACTTAGGACAGACATAATGTGAAAAGCTCAGGGGACAATGTTGCTTTTCCAGGTGCAAGGTCCATTAGCTGCAGCTCAGACACTGCTGATATCTGAGAGCTTGTCAGATTGTCCCAAAAATGCCCTGGGAACAAATTGGATATTATCTGGAATGTCTCATTTTGCTGAGGGATGAAACTGTCTCCCTCAAACAGCACCACTTCACAGTATTACTGCACAAATTGCAAAAAGGGTGTTTCCCTGCAGGCCATGATCAGAAACCACTGATGCAGAAGGACTTCCAGAAGACTCTGGAGGAAGCAAGACTGTAAAACACCTGCTTTCTCTGAAGGGTTTCCCTCCATTAACACCACTTGCATTTTGTCTGTTTCTAGCAAATTACTTACTATTCCTGATCAGCATTAATGCCAGCACTTGTCTCCTTCCAGAGATGCTATTTTGAATGTCAGTTACTGTGGGAAACAGAGACATGAA
Source organism: Muscicapa striata striata (assembly GCA_030060385.1). Taxonomy (NCBI): domain Eukaryota; kingdom Metazoa; phylum Chordata; class Aves; order Passeriformes; family Muscicapidae; genus Muscicapa; species Muscicapa striata. The sequence goes on along the minus strand of JAREIS010000225.1, from coordinate 41,353 downwards.
AAAACAGAACATGAGGCTACTTGGGATTTGTTTTGAGAGGTATCATCATTTCAGAAGACAACCAAAAATAGCTTGACTTCTTTAAAGTTGTGTTTCAAGCCTGTGTTCTCATATTGCTCTTTGATGTCAATCCCTAAAAGTAGTGCACAAGGCAATGCTAAGTATAACAATGAAAGAGTTCATGGCATACCTAAACCTTTTCCATGGCACAGTAACAAGGCTACAATGATACAGAGAGGCCAAATGGATCCCTGCACTCAGTCACAGCATTACAACGAAGGTATTATTTAATGCCTCAGCTTTAAAAAGAATCCAAAATATATTTCTTTATGAGAATTTCCATATCCTCCAATGGATTAAAGTTTTTAACTTGGAAATTCTTGAGAAAATCTCTTGGAACATGCAGCTACAGATCAGATATCAGATTTCTTTTTTGAGCTCAGAATTGAAATGAAATAAGCTTTCAAAGCAGAACAGCTTAAGTCTCTTCTCTCTCTTGAAATCAGGTGACACAATGAAATGTGAAAGAAATCTTGTCTTGGTTTCCCCAGATGATTTGTGATTTCTTGCATAAACTCTTGTTTTTCAGAGAGTCAAGATCACGGCAATGCCATGTACATGCAGAATTTCAGTTGCTTACTGACATCGAAGCAAAAATTTTATATGGCTCAAACTTTAAATTTTCACAAGAGTACTGGTAGCTAAACACTAAAGGAGCCTATATTATATTATTAAACAGGTCACACTGCACGCTATCTTAATAATTAAACAACATCATTTTTTTGATGGAGAGAATTCCTGGTTGAAATTTAAATGTAGGTATTTCAAACAGAAATATGCATGAGTAAACATTTGCTGTAATTAACTGAAGACTACAAAATCACCACTAAAGATTTTCCTCTAATATAATTTTTTTTCTGCAGCTTAGATAAAATCCACATTTTTTTTCTAACTGATCAAAGCAGAATACCAGAAAAATGAAATCTTAACAAGGAGCAATGTGCAACTTGGGGTTTAAACTATAGGTCTATTCTTTTTAAACCCAGGTCTATTCTCCTCTTTCTGCCTTCCCCCTCATGGAACAATGTTTTTAAAAGAAAATGGGTATTACAGTTTTTACAAGGCTCCATTTGAAAGTAGATGAGATTTCTGGCTCAAAATGCCTTGCAGAGCTCTTATGATTTCCTGCTAATTTCATTATTTGCATTATCTTTTGCACAAACCTCAATTTAGTGACAATGTATACACCAATTAAAATTACCAGTCTGCTATATATAATCACAGAAAAGTTTACAGGAGTCTTATTTTTCTCACCAGCAAGCAGAGTCATGCTTGAAATAAATAACACAACCAAATTAGTATAATTTACTGTCTCTAAGAAATCACTATAATTTTCATTCAAAATGAAAGGAAAAAACACCCCTTAGTCATACCATGAAAACAAATAGATTTCCAACTCTAATCTTCTCTGGGACTTGGTCTTGGTGGGTTTGATACCTAGAGATATCTCAAAGATTAAATAAATAGTTTGTGTCCCAATACACCAGCTGGAATACTGGCATTAACAGAGACCTTAGTTATGCCTCTCCTATGTCTAACTTCTCTCAGTTGGCACTTTCATTTCTAACCCTTGTGCTGCCTTGTTTGTCTGATAGCTCGAATAATCACCAAGCAAAGGTGTTTGTGGGAAGCTGAGTGATAGCCTCTAAGCCAAGGGTGAATGCTGCAATCATTCACCTATTTATAGGATGGGGCCCTAGGACAAGCCTCACTTACTCTTTCTATGCTTATGTAGGAACCAGTCCCATGGCAAGCAGCAGGAGAAGGATCATTCTTAGTCACTCAGCTCTCCAGTGCCCTGGTTTTGCCATCACAGAAACCACTCAGAGCTTAGGAAAGCAGAAACTCAAACTTCAAATGAACATTCATTTTGAAAACTGAGAAATATCCTAGTCTGATTATAAGGCAAGCTGAGGCAAAAGGGTACTTTAAAGTGCCTGAAAGGTGTCTGAATCCTGTGAGGAATGAAAGTTTATATCTCTTCTCCAGGATTAATATAAACTATTTCCACTTGATGGATACAGCTAAATACAGCATAGCTGCAATGATCATTCTCACAGTGAAATAGAACATGAGCTGGACAAAAGGAGCTGTGAATTTTAAGTCTCCTTTCAAGAACATATTTAGCATCAGAGATTTTTATTTGCAACAATAGGACATACAACAAAGATGCTTTTTCCAGGCTGCACACCAACATAACTGAGGCTCCCCAGAGCCCTGACATAGGGCCAGGCAGGGGAAAGATGGCATTACGAAAATGTGATGAAGAGTTGCAAGGGCTCACACTAAGCTGTTGTGAGGTTTTAAATCAAACTTGTTTTGATGGGAAAAAGGTCAGGACCCCACTTCTCACCTGCCTCTCACCAGCACTCCCAATACCAACAGAGAACTAGTTCACAGTCCTGGAAAGAGTGACCAGGAGCACTTGTCCTGCTATTGAGCCATAGAGAAAATGGCCTTTGCCCTGAATGCAGTAATGCCCACTGCCACATCAGGATGCCTGCAGACCCCAGCAGTTTTCCTTCCACATTAACCCAGCACAACAAAGAACAGCTAAGCCTTGTTACACATAAGGAGGAAAGCACACATTGGATGTAAAGCCAAAAAACTTTGATTACAATGGTTAGAATCTTCAGGCAGTCAAAGGGCTCTTCCCAGTTTATCAGGTACAGAAAAGGAACATGCAATAATACAATAATCTATCATTAAGTAATACAGTATATTCCAGTTAAAGCTGGTATATATGGGCACACTTCCTAGTGTCCATTCCTTTCTTTGACAGAGAAAAGAGTAGACTGTTGCTTGGGCTCCCAACACCAACAGCTCTCACCTGGCAGGGGGAAATTAGTCAGTGCCACCCATACACCAATTCCTTCATTGCAAGCAGCATTATGTTGACAGTGATTTCTCCAGGATGTCTTTAAGGCCATTTTTATGTTTCTTCTAATACTCTTTTAACCTTGCTCTTCCTTTAGTGATTCAGACTTACTGTATATAGTAGATTGTCCTCACCTTCAAGGCCTGGCTGTTCCACCAGCCTATCTCTGTACACTACACCCCTTTTTTAAAATTACTAATACTTCATTCTATGCAAAATTGCTATTTGTCACTGCTATCTTTCTGAAAACACTGTTGTTGTATGATACAGATATTACAAATATTTAGGCTACTAGCAGAGTTGCTCTTACAGAAAAATCAAGCATAAAAACATTCAAGACATTGTCACAAGCTGACTCAAAGCATTGTTCAAAGATAATAAGGTACTTTTATGAGCCCCTTCAATTTGTCATTTACAAAATCTAAAAAAAAAAAAAAACCCAACTCACAATCCCAAATAATAAATTACTTAGTACATTTAATTAATAATTAAATAGTAACATTTAGTACTGAAGGTTTTAGAATCTACTTTGTATTATAAGGAAAAAAAGAAGGAAATGTGGGTTCATGGGCAATAAGAACTGCAAATCAGAGTGTGTAAGGGAAAAACCTAAACTGAAAACTATAACTTTAATATCTTATTTTCCTGAAAAAATTATTTGATATTTCAAAGTTTTGTCTTGATAGAAGTATTTCTAAAACTAGTTACAGCTAAATATATATTTAAATACTTACATATGTAGTGCAGCTAGATACACTTCATCTAGTTTCAGATGCATACATTCATTTACCCTGCTTCATCAGGGAAAAAGAACAGAGCAAAAATAAAGGAATGTATCTGTAACTAACCTAAGAAGGTTTGAGAGCTGTTAGAGTTCTGTGTGCAGATTTTAAACTGCTTGTTACTTTTTACTAACATGTGCTTACTAGTTAGGGCTGTAGTGCAGTATATGAAAGGGTAATGAGCTATTCAGTGTCTATTCTGACTGAGCTATTTATGTCTAGTTAATGCATTTCAAATGTAATTGACAAATTAATATATCAAACTTTTTCCATTAACAGCATTAAATAAGGAAATTGCTGTTCCAGAATTGTAACCTTATTATTTATTATACCAAGCTCTTCTTGTAATGTATTAGTTGGTCTAAGTTTTCTTCCAATAAATCAAAGTGAAGGAAAACAAACTTCTTCCTTCTATTTATGATCTTCCATTCCTGCCTATTTCTTAAGATAGAAAATGAAAATTAATAAAATTAATTCCACTCTTTATATTCAGGTTCTCAATACTGCAGTGTTCAGTTTATCAATTGTAAAAGTTGAATATGTAGTTTAAAAGAGTCTGAAGCAAAAAATAAAATGACAATGTGGAACACTTGTGTTTGCCTTGTTAATTTCAATAATATCTTCTAGGATTAAAGGACCATGTTTTAAACAATCCTTTTTAACTACACCTTTTCCACAAAACTAGAAAAAAAATAGCTTCTAGACTACTAAATATCACTTTGGCACCCTGACTACCAAGGTGTTGCATGTCATCACAGAGGTAACCAAGAATAGGATAGGTTTTGCTGCATTTCTAACACTTGAGTATCTCAAACAGCAAGGCAAGACCACACCCCTTCTCTCACTCAAATACCTGCTTCTACTGAGGATCACAGATTAGGTTTGTGGCTATTTCTTTCGGACGCACATTTGCACATGGTTGTTTCTCCTGCTCAGCTCAAAGGGTGGGGCAAAACAAGAGTTTTGACATCCCTTCACATACTGGATATTTCTAACTTCATACTATTCAAGGCTGCTCACTCTCAGGACATAACAATTAGGAGAATGGCACCTAAGCAGTGCACTACCAACAATCCTACTGGTATTTGTATACTGCAAAGGTTATTAGGGATACTTTTAAGACTAATTCATCTTTTATAGCACTGATATGAAGCAAATCCCACCCTGTGCTTCTAGTGGAGAAGTTAAGTATCTCAGCAGTTGACAACAAAGTACATCTCACAACACTCATGCTCCTCCTACTTCAGAGCCACGAACTTCCACGTTTGAGGATACCATTTACACCTTTAGCTCTTTCCTGGCAATAACTAACTAGAGCCTAGAAAATCCACAGGTCAGTTGGATAACAATTCCTCTGATAAACAGTAGCATGCCACTGTCATTTTGGAAACAACCATAATTAAACAAACCTAAACCAATTGCACTTATCACCTACAGTTAAGATAATTTATATGAAGTATGTATAATGTGAGTAATTTAATAAAAATGAAAAAATAACCTACAGCTCACCAAAATACAACTATGGATTGATTTTAATTTAAAGATGTGAATTACACAGTATGCAGCTAAATTAAAAAGGTTGATTTCAGAGGAGTTTATATCCTCTATAGAAATACATCACATATACAAAAACATTTGTTAGATGAAAGGTAAACAATGTTATGGGACATGTACTTTTGCTCATGCTCTTCAGGTAAAAGGAGAAGACATCGGCATTTAAGAATCTAGGAGCATATTTCTTTTAGCTACAATCAAAGATATTCACAGAAGGTCAAAAGTACGACTTGCACTTCTGTTGATAAAAAAGTTTTAGCTTGCCCTGCAACAGTGCACAACTGAAAGAATCCTGTACCTTTGATAAGTGAACCTTCTTATTAATAAAATATAATTCCTTAACCTGGAAATGCTCATCTTCCAATCCCACAGATCAGCAAATGCAATATGATGGGGCTACTGAAGTACTCCCTATGAATTCCAAGTCAAGCATATGGAGATGGAAACACACCCTCACCTCTACAGCTAAAACACACAGAAAAGACTTTGCCACTGTGGTCCCTATATTTATTCCTTGTACAAAGAAGGAGCTGTGTGCTCTGTTAGGTGTGTCAGCTCCAGAAGCAAAACTGTTGTTTATACCTCATTTCCCAAAGTCACTGAAACATCTTTTTGTGGCACCAGGCAGACAAATTGGAATAGCAGACAGGAACGTGCTTAAGCAAACCCAATAAGCAGCATAATTTCAAACTTCCCCTATGCCACAGATGTTGCTTTAAGTGATAGTTGAGTATGTCTACTTTAAAATGCTTGAACCAGCACAAGTGCCACTTCACTCCTATGTGATGTTTTCATTCGGCTGGACAGGTGCTCTTGCAGCAGAATATCCAAAAAAAGAGCATCTAAAATATGTATTGACCAACATCTGTCTTGCTTTGATTTAAAGAAGGTACTCGAGTATGCATTTAAGTCTGAGCAAAAAGTTTTCCATTCACTTTGACCTTCTAAAGAAGCTTCATGAGGCTATATGCCAAAACCCTCTTTTATACAAAAGTAACCTTGACTACCCACAATGTGGGCATTGGCACTTGATTTGAGAGTGAGGACATAGAAAAAAACAAAACTCATAAAAAAAAGAGACCTCTCAAGCACCTCTAAAAATTTAGAGCTTAAAGCAATATATTTTTCAACTGACACATTTTAAAGCTTTCTAAAAAGGAGGTATCACCAATATGTTGAATATATCACTTTTCAATTATAAATATATAGACATAAAGATAGCATTTTATTTCTAGGCTATGTTAGAAACTGCTTCATTTGAGAGAATAATTTGAATTTGGATTATGGACATTTTGTGTTTGTTTTTATTTCCCATCTATCTATCTACAGCTTAACCTGTGTAACAGTGTTTCACGTCAAATGTAACAGGTATTATCTGTGTAGTAGCAGTAACTCGCTTACTTATCTATCAAATTTTTCTGTCATGTAACAATATCCATCCCAAAATGGTTTACAAACAATGCACATAAATATTCCATCACCAGCAAGATAAAGAAAAAGAACTGCATGGGGAAACACAAAACTACATTCAAATAAACATGGAAGAAAAATTAGGAAAGGCTGTTTGAAACTGAAGAGGAAGTTATTACCATAGATGTCTGTATACTAAAATTACACCCTGTTTTTGTAATTGGAAACTTGGGATAATAAAACTTGGGTTTGCTTTACACCTTAGAAAATATACTAGCATAGGAAGTTGTTTTAATAAAGCAAGCACTAGAAAATGGTGCTGCAGAGCCATTATTTTCTAACACAGTATTTATTTTTATATTGCCATTTATTCTTGAACCTAAATATTGACATGAGAGAGAGCTGTTGTATCTGAGCATCAGTGTGAGGCAAGTATTTGGTAAATTTTTAAAATGAAAAAAGGGATTTTGACACAAAATTCCCAGTTGAAATACAATTAGTCCCACAATTTACTTAAAGTTCTGCAAAAATACATCATCATACCACAAACACAATGGAAGAAGCATCATAAAGTGGAAAAAGAATTAAAATCATGCCGAATTGCTAGTACTTAATTTAAGTTGAAAAAAATTATTCAGCTATAATAGTATTTCTCAATCCATTAATGTGATGTACAGGAAGTTTTTAGTGATAGGATATTGTAACACAGAATGGAAAAGCTAAAGTGCTGATGCTCCCTACCATTGGATAAAAAAAAAAGGCAATGCAAGGAGCCTGGACCTGCAGGATGCTCGCTGGAAGATACAGCTTTGTTTGTATTGTTTGATTATTTACCTTACTTTACACTGGAAAATGAAGGGTAATATATCTGTGAATTCACCACATTTTTAGCAGCAGAAGTTAAGACTTTTCTCAGAGTGCAATGCCAAAATGCAGCCTGACAGTTAGGAACAGGATGCAAAAATATCCAGAGTTCCAACACTTTGCCACAAATACTACGAGATATCAACATTCCATTAATCTAGCCTAGATACAACTCAGAATTATACAAAACAGGGATCACATTTAATGAACATAAAGGCTACTGGCCTTGTTCAATGTTAAGTATTTTGGAGCAACTGAAAGAAATACATTGGAAATTAGAAAATAATTTTCTATTAAAGAGTGATTACAGAAATTGTAATGTGTAGTGAAAACTGACTTCTGTCCATAATGACCGAAATAAGGAGAAAAACCCAAATTCAGAAATTTGAGATGTGGATAGAAAATTACAAGTGGTATTCAATGAGGAAAAACATGAGGTAGAACATCTAATAGAAAACCAGGCATATTACATAAAAAAAATATATAAGTGATTTTACTAAAAGATGTTAAGAAAAAATAATAAATAGAAAACAGATACTTTCACAAGAAAATAGGACACTAATAGAGGCCTTCATAAAATTGTGTGCGTTTTTTTTTTTTAAATCACAGAATTATGCTTATCTGAAAATAGACTGGTTAAGTCTACATATCTGAAAGCAACTCAAAAAAAGCCAGGAAATATTTATATTATTGCACTAGTAACTTGGATAAATTAAAATTAGTTTAGGCAGAGCACTAAAATCTGCACATTATTGTTAAACCCTATTTTGGAAGAATAATCAGAAAATCTAAGCTGTCTTTATCCCTCACTAAATTTTAAATAAATGATTCAAACCATACTATCAATGCTACATGAAAAAAAAATCTACCTAAACAAGTACTCTCTTTCACATAATCAGGTTTGGTTTTTTTTTATTTACCTTCTACAAAAAAAATTTAGCAAGTATTCGTGCACAGTATATAGATTAATTTTTAATAGTGCTGTAGATGTTTGAATATTTAAGGAGAACATTTTCATTAATGACTACAACAATGAAACTATTTCTTTCAGACCAATCCTTGAACATCTCATCCTGTTACTTGATCCCTCAATCTTCAATTTGAATAAAAATAGATAGTACATAAATGGCTTTCTCATTAAAATGCTTTTCTGACATGCTCATATGCATTATCATCAATTCCCTGAGCCAGTGTGTTATCATGGGAAAGTCAATGGCTTTTGCAATATAAACAAAGCAGTATTTGTTGTTGGTTTCACTTCACTCATTTTTGTCATCAGCACTGACTGCTTTTGAGATCAGTGTATTTGGTGAGCCTTGATCACAATTAGGCTTGTTATGTGTAGGGCAGGCACTTCTCCAGGCTAGACCTTTTCATACCAGTCAGAAAATTCCTTTTGTGACTTTTATGGCCCAGGCTCTCAAAGGACATGGAATTAGCAGGTATTTATGCAGATACACATCTTAATGTAAAATATCCACAGTTGACTCGCCACTTATCATGGTGTTTTCCCCAAGACCTTAAAATTTCCAGAAGAACAGCCTCAGAACACTGCAAGTAATCCCATAAAATCATAGAATCCATCAAGTTCAAAAAGACCTCTTAAGATCAAGTCCAGCCATCAACCTCTAAACTATGTCCTAAACTTCAGATAACTTCAGATAATTTCATTTTCCTCACTGTTTTCCATGAAAGATTTTTTAAAAAATTTTAATGAAAGCCACTCAGAGTCTTCCAGTGACTCCAATGCCCATGTGAGACACTTGATGTTTTCACATACACTACACAATTCCTTTCTCTCTTCCTTTTAGTAGTCATTTATGAGCAAAAACAAACAATTCCTATAGCAATCTTAACCAAGTAAACATTTTAAATTGAAAAGTAATACTCTTAGGATTATCATGTGATAGGCCATTTATCTTAACAACAAATATAAATTCTCCTCTGAAGCAAATCAGCCTTGTACCATAAATTTAAAGGCCTCATCCTAGATTTGTTATAAAGTCTTGACAGCAATGGGATTAGTGGATGCTATTAAAAGTAGGAGCTCCTTTCCTGTTCTTTTTCCACTCCAGGACAGATGCTTTTTGGAAATGCTTGGATTGCAGAATTTGAACCCACTTATCCCTCTCCTGAAAGCTGTTGTGCAGGGCAGGGGCTGGTCTTCATTGCTCAACTGACATTCCAACTCTCTCAAAGTCTTCTGACTACATCAATATTTCAATCAGCACCTGGGCATGAGCCATCTGATAATTTGGTTGTGAGCAGCTTCCCACCCCCTTGTTCTCCTAATGGCAATTGAGCTCATAGTAGGAATGCATTTGCTACCAGGAAATGGAAAAGGTCCTGGGGAATATGGACTTTACAAGAGAAAGGACTTTTAAAGGTCTCGTATAAAGGCATAATAGATGAGACCTGTTAGATATTATCTATAATGCACCACCATATATAGTGTGCCAATACCCTCTAGTGGATGCACTTGCCTGTGTTTGTGTCACCTTTCTCTCGCTAGCACACCAAGTCCCAGAGAGTCCTATAAGCCTTCTAACAAAAGATTCTCCTGGCTCACGTCGCAAATTAGGGCAGTTTTAGAGCTAAAGTCTCCTTAATTGGTGTTCTGCACTCTATTGAGCATGAAGGTTTAGTTAACGTGGTCTCTACAACAGCTTCTCCCTCTCCCAAAAGACGTAACTTGATTAAAATACTGCTGGAGTTTTATGAAGTGCTGTGTGCATTCATGTGGGGTAATAAATAGATATAACTGAAGGCAGCTTGACACTTGTGTATTTATTCCTTTCTGTTTACCAGCCTAACAATATCTTCTGTTACCATGAAATGATTTATTCAACTTTGTCAAGCTCAGAACGTGTTGAAGAGGAGTTTGCATGAGCCAGACAGGGGGTGAGAGAGAAGCTTCCATTATCAGCAGAAAGGCAGAGTTAAAATTGATTGCCATACACAGAGAGCTTTCTGAATTGGTAATGTTTTTTTCATCTGCAAGACAAAGTCCTTGTGAATAAATGGATATCCCTACAGCTTATCTGTAATCATTTGCTATCAAACAGCAGCGAGGAAAACAACCCCATCTTACTGGCTTGCAAGTGGGTTCTTACTTGTCAGCTAATGATGTAAAGTAAAGATTCTATGTAGCATTTCCTGGAACTGTTGTCTATATTTCTAAATTTAGCAAATGTTTCTGCATACAGGCAAGAGTCTGTGCTCAGCTTAAGGAATTTATGGTTTTCAAACTGAAAATCAAGTTCAAGGTTTTGGAAGGGCAACTAGACTTCATGCATGTGCATTGAGGATCAAAAGGAAAGATCTTTGGTGTGCAGAGTGTTCCATCAGACTCAAAAACTAATTCTACACTAAAACAGTCACTTGCAAGTTACTTATTTGTATGGAAATGTCACTGGAATAAAGGGTGGTGATGTACTTGAAAACACTACTAGAATGAGTGGTGCTGTTGTATTTGATGCTTTGCAAAAGCATGGTTAAAAAAGCAGCCATGCTCACAAATAACACACATCTAAGTGACATCCAAACCTCCACTAGCATTTTCTAGCAAAATGCACAGGTGAAAATGTTCTCTATTACACTAATAGGTCTGCACCTCAATTTCTTAAGGAAATAGATCTTAAGCTTACATCTTATAAAACCATTGTTGCACACAGTGTTGCAAATCATTATTCATATTGCATCAGCTTTTCTGCAGCAACTAAAAACCAGAAGCCTTCTCCTGATTACTTGATAGCCTAACTGGGCTGAATTCACATAAAGATTTGGTTATCATGGTGTGGGGAGGGAATTAAAGCACTGAACAGTAAAATTAAATACAATACTGTATACTCTGGATCTTGACAGACTGAATCAAATAAGCTGCAATTTGGAATTGTGCACATTGTTCTTCTATAACAGGCAAGAGACAAACAGGGACAATTCTTGGTGATTCAACCCAAAATCAGATAATTTTCCATCTCACAGTTAAAGTCAAGCCAAAGAGAATCTGAGTAGGCCCTGGAGGGAATGCTAAAGAAAAAGAATAAGCAAAGGATTTGACCTGCTGTGCTTCAGAATAGACATGCTTTAGCACTTTTGGCAGAATTTGTAAAAAAATGGGTTCTTTACCTTTTAATCAGTATCACACAGAAATAGATTGGGAGTCTGAAAAAAGTCCTAATTAATCATTATGAATAAGGCAAAATTAAAAACATTTCTAATTTTAGAATTTTTAGTATCCTGGATTGGGGTTTTGTTTTCTTGATTATAATTGTTTCCCAATCAGATATGTGGCCAGAACTGAAGTAGGAGAGAGTATAAATAAAGCAGCAAACAAATTTTCAGGACAAACAGATGTCTGTTCTAGAAGACAACACAAAAATTGAAGACTTAACAGAAATGACCTCAATCAATGCTGAGATTTGATCTGATGTTTCAATGATCAAAACTAATTGGTTTAAAAATCACCCATAATTAAAGGGCCAAATTCCCAAAAGAATATTTTAATTGTATCTTCTTGGAAATAAGCAATGTGCAGATCTACCCTCCATAGCAATAATCTGTCAAATACACAATAGAATGAATTTAAGTAGGCTTTACAACATGGGAGAAAAGTGAAGACATAGATGAACAGGGATGAAACCGCATGGGAGATTTAATTCATCTATTACACTTGAGCAGCACTGTTCTGGTTTAGTGCTTGTTTCTCTAACAATTCTGCAATCTCAATTTTCAGAGTGCAGGTATATAAATTTTAAAGAAAAGGCATGCTTAGCTAAATGTTTATTATGCATGCAACAGAATGAAGAAAACTATATTTCTATGAGATTTTCTCTGCTAAAGAAGTGCATTAATAACAATATATTAGGATCTAATGTAAGTCATGAGGAAGGATCTTATGTGATTTAAACCAGGTCAATCTCTATCCATCTATTACAAGCAGACCACAGCTCTTTGTTTTTCACACAAGTTCTTCTCTTGGCAGAAATTTCTCTTTACCAAGCTTTCTTTTAGGAGGTAGGGAAATAAACTCATTGCACACATGTTTAATTGGGACTCATAAATACAGAAGAGAAACTGGCACCCCTCTATTGCAGGAGGAAAAAAGAAGCATCGCTAAGTACTAAGCTTTTCCACCTCAAGTGAGACCCAAGAACAAGAGCTGCTACCCTGGCCTGATAGCTGCTTCTTGGCCCATTTTTAGCCCCTACTCAATTGTCACCAGAACAGATAACACAGAAACACTAATAGCAGCTTTATTTGGCAGTATCTGGATCAGACTTTGGCCAGAAATTAAAGGTGGCTTGCCTCCTTAGAGTTTTTCCCCAAACTGTAGCGTTTTCTGCCCCTGTCTCATGCCAAGAGCCCCACAACACCCTGAGCAACCCCAGCGGAGAACTGAGCCCTCACAGCTCTGGCTGTCAGGGAGCAATCACAGGGCTCTCCATTTGGGCAACCAGAAATAACTAAAAACTCACTCAAAATTCACTCAGAGATAAGGGGAAAAAAAAAAAAAAAAAAAAAAAAGTTTGCCACAACCATGTGTTGTATTGTTAATTTTGCCTTTTAGCATGGCCTTGCAGGAGACATGAGAGGGAACGATGAGCAAAGGCAAAGCCAGAAGTCTGAAGGTCAGTTCAAAAGATTTTTCCCCAATAAAGTCAGTCACGACACCACACAGACACTCTCAACCATACATCCCATACATATACTGCTTTGCATCCATGAATATGGACACAGGAGAAAAAAGAAAAAGAAAGAAAGAAAAAAAAGAAAAAAAATCCTTTCCTTCCTACATCCTGGCAGCAGACCAAAAATCAATAGCAGTTGCCTAAGTAAAATCTCACCCTGACAGGGCCTCCCTGCTGGCTACGCAGCAATACTAATGGTCTTGTAGTGGTCTTTAGACAGCACAGGGATGTCAATATAATTTTGTTCCACTTTTCTTGCTTGCCATCTCCCATCTGCAACCAATTCATAACCTCAGTTACTCATACCTTTGCACAAATGGACTGACTCTCCACCTACACGTTTAGCTGTCCCTTTCCTCACTCCAATGCCTCTCTGATCACTGTGACAGCCTTTGCAGTGTGTCCCTCCAAATCTGCTTTGCCTTTAATATTTCACTAAAATGCCAATGAAAACTGCTTTCGCCTCCTGAGAGCACAAAAATCTTCTTTTCCTCTTCAAGCGCAGCAGACAAAGCCTATTCCCATCAGCCTAAACAAATAAGCAATGGAATCAGAAAATCAGGGACATATATTGAAGGCTTTTCAAATCTTAACCTTAGAAGGCTTCAGAGATATTAGTTAACTCCTTCGGGAAAATATTCTACTTCGTAGAAAAATAAAAGTTATATACACATTTAGCAAAAGTGTTGAAAACATCCAGTGTGTACCTTTTGGTGGGCAACAACATGAAATGTTCCAAAGCCTTATACCTAAAATGTTTACATTTTCTAAACAGACTGTAGAGAAACACAAACACAGCCAGGTATAAAACAGAGGATTTAGAACTGGATATTAAACATACCCAGAGGGAGGACAGCCATGTTTCCATCAGCACAGCAGTCCTGTCCTTCAGGAGCGCTGGGCTCTGGGAGCCATCGAGGCCAGGCCAGGGCAGAGCCGGCCCTGCGAGCTCCTGTGGCCAAGGCCACCAAGCTCCTCAGGAACCACCTCAGCTAATTCAGACAAACCAGAGAAAACAGTCTGTAATACAGAATTCATCAGCCTCACAAATGAGAGTTCAGCGGGGCAGGGAAATACAACAATTCCCAGTGGCCTCCGCTGGTTTCACAGGATGCCCAAGGCCAGGCTGGTGCTGCAGCCGGGGCTCCCCCACCTCAGGCCAGGCCCCACAGGCAGCTTCCCATGGCTGCCTCTTGCAGGCTGAGCACAAGTGGTGCCAACACTCGTGGCAGCACCAGTGTCACACTGTGAACTTGTATAAAGCTGTCTGTGAACACAGAAGAGCCTCCCCTCAGAGCACAGCTCCGGCAGGCCTGTCGCTCACCCCGTGCTAAGGCTCCCCAGGCCTGGCCCTTCCCGCCTCGGCAGACTGTGCCACAGAGCACAAACCCACACCACTGCACCACTGCCTCTGCTTCCCAAAAACACAGCCCAGCATGCAAAACAAAGAACATGTTAACAGAGGAGAGTCAATGCTAAGAGCTGAGATTTGAAGGTACGCAACCACAAGGACACGGAAGATCCACAGTGGCCCATGGCAGAGTTTGGGAGCAGCCACATTGATGATTTAGAATAACAGGCTCAGTTCCTCACCCCTGATTTCCAGGTATTCCAGCTACTCACAAGAACAGTGAACCAACACCTCTTGTTCCAGAAATCACTCCCAAGAACTGTAACTGCATGGGAGGGAAATCTGACGTGGATCCAGCTGCACTCAGTGGGTGTAGGAGTTGCCTGTAATCTGCAACCATTGTTAACTATTGTTTGGGTCCAGATGAATTACACCAGATAAAAAAGGAAACAACCAAAACTCCAGATTACAGGTGTTGGTCTCAAAGGCATCACCCTGAATTCACAGTGCAGTAAGAATCAGTCTAGTAGAAACCAAATAGATTGATATGGAAGATTCTTCCCCCACACACTCCCTACAAGTCATTTTCTTTCTGTACTACTTAAATTTGAATCAAATTGAATGTTTCTTATAAGAATTAATACATGGTTTGTTGAAGGGTGAGGGTTTGGCCATTGTCCCCAGAAATCTTCAGCAGTTGCTTGTACATTCAGGCACAGTATAGAAGAGTGGTGCGCATTATTTCCATAACCAAGGCCACTTAAAGAGTTTTTTTCCTTTCTTTGCTTCCTACAAGGCATTTTACCAAAAAATATATTGACAATTTCAGAATGTCATTGCTACATAAAGATATGGATTTTTAAAAAAGCATTTTAAGAAATCAAGGAAAATTAAAATTAGCATGTAAATGCCTTATATGAAATAGAAGCACCGGGAAAGATTAAAACCTTCCAGGGAAGAAGTGGGAGGCAAATGCACTAGAACAGATGAGAAAACTTTCAAGAAGATCACAAAAAGAGCTAGAAATACTGGGAATAATGTACAGGAGCCAGGGGAAAAAATATGGAGCAGATGAGAGCCTTTGAGAATTCTTATAGCATGGATGGAAATGGCAGGTACACATCACTCACAAACAAAATTCATTATTAAATAAGTTTCTTTTGTCAGGATTCACCATCTTATTTTGCTACTTTATATTATTCATGGGGTATTTTCAAATTCCCTGCTAATATATTATAAATATATGTGTTGTAGGCCCCTTAGCAAAACTGACAATAACAATACCTGTATACGGTGCTGGTTTTGGCATATCAGCATAAAATTAAGCAATTTAAAATTTCATTTCCAGGTTATTTACCTTTAAATAAAATGTTTCTGAGAAATCAGTAAATATCCCACTATATTACTGTAGGGTCATAGGATTAAAAGTAGTTTATTACTTTTAAGATTGATGTAAAATATACTGAACTGGGAATTAACACAAAGATAAATGTAAAATATCTCCCATTTGTCTAATTAAGAACCAACATTAGTTTTCCTCTTCACGGCCAAAATATTTGGGCCAAATCCCTGGTGAGTAAAAGTTAGTCAGGTCTGTTTATTCGAGTCTACACTGCTTGCAGCTCAGATCTTGGCTCATGCTCTAACCTGGGACTTGCACTAACAGTGAGCCCTATCAACAACTGATAGGATGAGCTTTCTACTAAAATTTCTTGTGTCAGCATTTAGGATTAATTTATTGACCAAAAAAAAAAAAGAGAGAGAGAGAGAGAGAGAGAGAGAGAGAGAAAAGGAACAAGGAAGGAACATCATCAATAAAGCAGAGCTAAGAGGTAGAAATGGGGGAAATAAAAGAGAAATCACACTGCTTTATAAAAATCAGAAACTTCCATAGAAACTTCCATAGAAACTTTTTACACTGAATTTTCACTCATGTGCTTACCAATGTAAATTATTTGTGAAGTTTGAAAACTGCTATTTCACATGTTAATAATCCAGGTGTGATTCACACTGAAAATAGTGACATTTCTTCATGGAAATAGTATTAAATTCTCACTGGGATAAATTTGCTCAAAATTTGTTATCTTGCCTAGGGCAAAGACATCGCATTGAATTCACAAGGTAAGTGTTAGAATTACAACCTCTGTCAGATTTGGACAAACTCTCCTCAAAACCCCATTTCTAAAAACATTTGGAAGCAGCTTTCACAGAACTAAGGATAACCATAACATACAATCTTCAAATATGTCATAATTAGCATGGCCAGCTTCATTACTGGAAAAGCCAACTTTTTCAGAATGCTTCTGACAGAAAGTGAAGGGCATTAGGAGCTCCTCCTGGTACTCAGCCTAAGACCAACACATGAATCACATATTCTTCAGTTAAACCATGATGACATTTCTCTTTCCCCCACATACACATAGATACAAAATCAGAGAGCTGGAAAAGTATTTATACTGTCCATTTACACTGGAGGCAATTCTTCAAGAAAACGCTACGTTTTGTTAGTTCAGCTCCTGAATTTAAAAATAATCATGATGCTCAGGTAAAAGAAACAATACATAGCACAGTGCTCAGCTCAGAACAATCCAAAGCACAGGAGTGCCAGCACTGGAAAGATTCTCCACATCAGACCAGAACACAGCAGCAGGTACAAGGTTTAATTCACTCCACTAGGACCTGGCCTGTCTCAGAGGCATCCTCCCAAATCAAAGCCTAGAAATTTCCAGTAAAGGAGTCACACGTGCAGCTCTGCATTCCTTAAGTTTGCTACTAAGGTGTCTCTGCTTCATGTGTAACATGTCTGATGTTGTTTTGAACAGTTGTTGGCCAGAACAGATGGAATTTCCCCATTCTAATATTTAGTCATATTTTAACTTACTTATGTTGCAACTGCTACATTGAACCAAGTGAACCTGGCAGGTGCACACAATCCCACTACCTTTACAATAAAATTAGTAATCAAAACTTATTAGTCCTGATGGAAAGCAGTAGTCATTTATATTAGGATATGATTTCTTAGTGCACTGTATTCTTAAATTGTTTTAATTTTAGGAAACGGAAAGTTTGAAAATTTCCTATCACTTCCACTATTTATATTATGCGCTTGTAATTCTTCACAAAAAAAAGAAAAAAAAAAACAAACCAAAAAACATTCACAGAATAATCACAAATAGAAGGTTGAGTTTTATTTTTATTATGTTAATTTAGTTTTCAGCTGGTGCAGTCCCAAATCCAATGTCCTAGTGGATGAGGCTCCCATCCTTCTCACTCAATAAGTCAGCAGCTCCAATTCAGCAATTTCAATCAAAACAGAAAGAACATGAAATTTTTATTACAACTTGATCCCTGACAATTTTTATTTCAAAATTATTCCATTGAAAAGACAGACTACTATGGTTTTTAAGTCTTAAAAACAGTCCAAAGTTAAAAGCAACCAGAAAACCAGCCAAAATCAAGCACAGTTTTAACTTCAAAAGCTTCAAGGAAACATTTTTTATGCAGCTAAATTTTAATGGGTGCAGTGTGGGGCAATGCAAAAAATATCAGCTATGTGGGCAACAGCCAAGATGATGCCCTCAGCAGGGTCAGATGTTACGCTTACCCCAGCAGCTGTTAGGATCTGGTGGGATTGGGATCATACTTCAAGTTCACTCACAAGTCTTTCTCCATGAGAGGAGAAAAGCAGCCTGTATGCTTTGCATAAGGTCCTAGCACAGCTCTTGCCTTGACAGCTGACAGAGCAGAGTGGTTGCATAAGTGTAAAAAAAGAGAGACACGAGAACATGGACTTGCCTACACAAACCAAACAGGATATCAAGTCACCATAACCCTGGGTGAGCCATCACAGAGGGATCACGAGCAGTACACCCGTGCAGAACAATTTTTTCTGCCTCTGAAGGAAATTATCCAATACTCCTTATTTTAACATTGTAAGGAAGATTCACACATTCTATTAGAAAGCACTGTCTTGCTCTTTTCCTGGCCGTTGGCCACCACTGACTCAAATCAGTTATTGCAGAGGTAAAAA
The DNA here is from genome assembly GCA_030060385.1 of Muscicapa striata striata. NCBI lineage: Eukaryota > Metazoa > Chordata > Aves > Passeriformes > Muscicapidae > Muscicapa > Muscicapa striata. The sequence goes on along the minus strand of JAREIS010000225.1, from coordinate 22,734 downwards.
TAACATCTTGCAAAGAATCATTAGAGGCTATTTCCTCAGTTTTCCTATTAAAAGATACTTTACTACATCAGGAGTGACTATGTAGTTCTTAACTATCAGGAAAGCATTATATGTGACAGAATCTGGAGCTGAATTTAAAAAAAAAAACAAACAAACAAAAAAAAAAAAAAGTAATTTTTCTATCTCATCCTTCCTCTGTATCTAATCCTAGCAATCTAAAGCTAGGAGAAGGAGAATGGGTTAAAACTAAATGGAGCTGCTCCTTCAGAGGTCCAAGGCAACGAGGAGGTTTGCAGTAACAGTGGAAATCACCAAGGCAAGGCCAGCTGCCTTCCTGCAGGACAGCTGGTGTGCTGAGGCAGCTGTGAGCACTAGGAAACACTGCACTGATTAACCTGTCTTGGAACAGTTAAGACAAATCAGCCACATTTGTTTTTCTAACTGTGGTACAGCAACAACCAAAGGTAATCACCTGCCTGTCCTGGCTCCTTTTCTCCTACAGTAAAAAGAACAAAGAGAATTAGGAATTAGCTCAAGCACTGTAATGCTTTGAACTGTCATGACTTGTGGTCCAGCCTTATTCTTTTTGCTCAGCAATGGCTGTGCCCCATGTCAGAGGAGAAGGCATCCTACCCCATGCCTTGCTCCCACAGCACTGCCAGGCATTGTCCCACAACTGGGCAGTGGCAAAAATCTTTGCTGGACAATGAATTTTTCTGGATTTGCCACACAAACAGTTTCACATCAAAGCAACTGCTGGTGTGTGAATCTCTAAGGTTCAGAGTTCGCTCCGTTTGGATGAGCCCTGAAGCATTCACAATTTTATTCAAGTCACCCTGCCCAGGATCTCATAGCAGGAACATGCTTCCTTAGGGGATTTCTGGCATTGCAACTTTCTCTTCAAAAGTGTTGGGAAATGCTCCTATCCTTAAAATGTTAAAAAAGCCATTTCATTAAACATTTTAGAGCATTTAAAATAATACTAAAAATTCTGTGTTGCCAATTGTCAAAATTTGTGCTAGGGGAGTCCTCATTCCAGATTTCTCCAACCACTTTTAGCTATTGAAGTTTCAAGCATGTATTTTTTCTGTATTTTGTTAAAAGCTGGTTTCCTGATTTCTGGCTAATATTCCGGAATTAGAGTTTCCTGAATTCACCCACTTCCATCAGAAAGCAGGCTTAGAGATTTTGGGGTTTTTTCTGGAGTAACAAATGTAAAACAAAAAGCTCACTGGCTCAAGAAAAGACTGATTAGTCTCCTAACTCTTAGGCTTCATTGTATATTCCAGTGTGAGATGCCCCAAAACCAAAAAAGCTACTTTAAGAAACTTGAGGCTCCCTCTTCCACTCTCTCCCCATCTTTATTCTTAAGGATGCCTTCTTCCTGTCCTTTAGAGGCCACAGTACTTTCATTTCCCTAAGAGAATGAGCCTTCATTATGCACTAATACACAACCACAAAGTGTTTTGCATGAGCTGAGGCAGCACTACAGAAACCACACTTTATTTTACTCCCAGATTGTTTGCAAGAAGTAAATTCAGGTGAATGTTAATTTTCACAACTACATAATCACTTGCATTTCCTCAGGCACAGATTGTCTTTATTATATGTGTGTTAGTTCTGCAAGTCTGTAAGTGTAACCTGGTAGAGCTGTGTTCTTACAACATCACACTGTGCATGCCTGGCACACACCAAACTGCACCTGCCAGAAAAACATCTCAAAACAAAAACAAGACAAAAAACTCAGGATCTAAATCTGAATTTTTGTCCCCCTTGGAATTTCTGTCACCCCTTGTTTAAATTCAACATATCAATTCAATAACAATTTGCCTGTTTCACAAATGTTCCTGTAGGTTTATAATAAAACATATTAAAATGAAACACTTTAAGAAGCCAGGATTGGAAACATTTAATACCTGATCATAAAACAATTGAGGTATGGTCACTAGAACTGTTGTTCTTACTCTTGATCCCTTTATTCACAGAATTATAAAATATGCTGACTTGGAAAGGATTCATCAGGATCATCGAGTTCAACCTCTGGCACTGCACAGGACATCCCAACAATCACACCCTGTGCCCAAGAACATTTCCAAATACACTTCTTGAACTCTTCCAAACACAATTCTTGAATTCTGGCAGCCTTGGTGCTGTGACCATTTCCCAGGGAGCCTTTTCCAGTGCCTAACCATCCTCTGGGTAAAGAACATTTCCCTGATATCCAGCCTAAACCTCCCCCAGCTCAGCTCCACACCATTTCCTTGGGTCCTGTCACTGGTAACAAGACTGACAAAATCAGCATTTGCCCCTCTGCTTCCCCTCATGGGAATGTTGAGGATCAGCTCCTGTGGATTCTCAGTTTGTCTCACTCTCATGGTAGATCACAATTCCAAGATACAGTGCAGCAATTCATACAGAGAGGAAAACCACAGACTATTTCAGGAAATGCTGGCTGCACTTTCTTTGTGGGCTACAAAAAAAAAAAGAAACCGCAGCAACAAACCAACTATAAAAACCCGTTCCAAAACACCAACAGAAGCATTGGAGCATTGTTTTCCTAAAAACATTATTTTTTTGTTTTTTAAAATATTTTGACAGATGATTCTCAAAAATATTTATAGCACAGCTTGAAGGAAACAATATAGATATAATCTCATTACACACGCACTGTAAAAAACAGTCTTTTCCTAGTAAGAGTTCACAAACCAAAACAATGGGATGGATAAGAGGGGAGGAGAAGGGCTATTATCCCTACAGGTACAAGTAGTTATGAGATCCCTACAGAGAGATGCTATAAGGCATGAAAAGCATGTGACAGAGATAAGTGTTTATTTCCTCCCTCTGCTCTCTCCCCGCCAGTCTTAGCCACAAGAACATCCATCTTTTCACAAAGCTGGGCACCATTTTATGGCTTCCTAATTATAGAAATGCACAGACAGAGAACTTGAAAAATTAATTTTAATTGCCTTGTTGTACCAGCGAGTGAATGACAACCACAGCAAGATCTGAGAACACTCGGGTGTTTGCAAGATGATACTCACTCTGTATTTTCAGACAGATCCATACCACACTATTATATTACCATGAGAAGCCTTGTGATCATTTAGATAGGAAAGGAAGCCCAAAATCCTCAGACAGGTAAGGGAAAGAAAAAAACATGTTTATAGTCAGAACCCCAGAGGAGACAGATGGGACAAATACACACAGGAGGTTTTGTTGCTATTTTGCTCATGAAAAGCAAGGAAAGAAGAGGAGGGTTATTTCCCCTTCCCCCAAATCAGCTGTGCAAGGTCACTTACCCATAGATAACTTTAGCTGGTTAAGAAATCTCAAATTGTTTGCCTGATATTCCCAATATCTCTGCTGTTCACAGGTGCAGGTCTGTCTCAAGCCAAAGCCAATTTCAAATTTCTTTGTAGCTTAACTCTACCAAGCAGCACAGCTGTAGCAATGGCCTCATTATGTATATTACCTACTGATTTCACACTTGAATCCATTTTAAAGTCCTCCATGAGCCTCCCTATTAGCTTAATAATGAAAAGTGTATCAAAGAGTAGGTTGCTAAGTTGAGTAAAAAATTCAAAGCACTCCCAGTGAGACGGAGCTCCTGAAACCATGAAATAACAGTGGTCACCAAATTCTGCTCTCATTGTGATACCGCTAATTATTGTATTTGGGACTAAAACCTGAACATCTGAGACAGGCAAAAGAAGACAAGTTTTTGTGTCTTGACAGATTTGCCACTGAATGTAAGAATCAAAAAATTAATTTAGGAAATTAGATGGCTGAACATCATTCGTCTCAGATGTTTTGTACTTCATCCTAAAATCTGATCAGGGCCTATTGTACATTAATTTAAACAACTCATCTATGAATAAGGGAGAGGAGTGTCTAGAGATTACAGCACATAACTGCTGCAGCTAAAAAGCAAAATTTCATTACAGCATTCTTGTCGACATGCGAAAGAAACTCTATTTCATTATCAACTGTAACAATAGCTGTAATTTTTAAAATTTTATTCTATTTAATAAAAAAAGCAGTAGTCCAAACTTCTGACAAAATTAAAGAAAGAAATCAAGCCAGTGTCTGGAGAAAAGTTAAAATTTCTATGTCAAAGTACGAATAGAGGTGCATAGAGCAGTTTCTCACTAGAGCTGAGAACTAGAGCTGAGTATCTCATTTGAAAGAATTTATACCATCAGTTAAGATTTTTTTATACCATCAGTTAAGATTTTTTAAGCAGGAAAAGGAAATATTTAGTTGTCAGCATCCTAGCAGTCTAAACTGAAGTGTAGTCATTGGGACCACCCATGTGTTACTTATCATTAATAAATGACAATAAATTATAACAAATGATGACATCTACATAACCTGTACACTCCTTTATGATGTGCCAACACAGAAAGAATTTTGTTTTATCCTCATGATTTGGATTTATTTTATTTAAATTAAAACAAACAAACATCTGCAACAACTCGCCAGGACCACTAAGCTGCATTCAGATTAAATTGTTTGTGTAGCATAGGGAGATGGCTGGCACCTGTTTGTGGTGAAAACTCTGACTCCCCAGTTTCAAGAGGAGAACAGAAAATTAGTAGGAAAAAGGTATACATATAGAGACAAGCAAGGCACTGACATGGAACACTGAAGAAAGACATAATATATTTTAATATAGTTTTAGGGAACACATGCCTAGTTGAGGGAAATATCACATCTCACAATTTGCCACAGGATTCTCATCACTTACACAAACAGTCAAAGTTGGTGAGAGTAATAAAATAAAAACACTGAGAAAAAAATCTCTTGCAACAAATGGGACATCTCCCAGCTGAAACAATATCCTTCCACTTTCCTTACTGAGGCAGAAACGTCTTGGAGTTTCTTTTAGGAAAAAGTAAAATGGACTGAAATATTTCAATGCATAATGTACAGGAGCAGAAAAAATTTTGAGACCAAAAGTGTACATTTTTATGAAAATTGATGACATTTCCCCACTACCTGTTGCTTACAGAACTCTGTTATTATCACATCTCCCCACTTCCCAGGAACAGCAGGTTGAAGAAGGAACTAGAGAGATTACTGGACAAACAATAAAAAACTATTTCCAGGAAGCAACAGCTCAGAGAAAAACAGCTATCCCTGTACTGCCAATAACAGTTTATTTCCTATTTTCAAGTACTTGAGTTCCTTTTTAGTAGGGCTGTGAAGAAAAATTTCAATTCAGTGCACTCCAAAGATCCAAAACCCAGAAGATGACAGAATAATTTCAATTGAAAATATTAAAGCCTTATTCCCTCCACCCCCTTGATTTACATATTTTAGTTGCTGATGTTGCTGGTTTCAGCTACCCTAAAATGATGAATATGTCTGGGATCCACACAGAACCCAATCCACCATCACAAAAAAGGATGACAGAGATGTCCCATATTTGCCCATGTAAAAAGCAAGGGGAAAATATTAATGTGGGTATAAATATTATGCCACAAACTGAAGTAAAAATCAGTGTTTCCCAAGTGAAGACAATGGGACAGGGGAAAACAACCTTATCATGGTCTAGGTGTAGTCTAGGTACAGGAATATGAACTTTAGATCTGTTAAGAAAAGAAGCATCCAATTTCTACACGGCTTAATATTGGTTAGAAGAATAGGGATGAAAATCTTTTTATGGATAAGATCAAGACACAATTTCGATTTGAAAATAGTTCTAAGTATATGCATACACATAAAACCCTGGTAACATTGCCCAATAAGTAGCTAATAAAATCCTATTTTTTTTTCCTTGTATATCAACAGGAAAAATATAAAATTGCATCTTCGTAAGAAGAAAATAATTTTAGGCCCAATTCCCATAGTCATGAGGAGGCTTGTAAATATTTTTGCATATTTTAATAGCATCCAATTATAATTTTGTGCTAATTGCTTTAATCAGCCCAACCTGAAGTCTTATAGTATTTTTCCATAATTAAGCAGTACCACATGACAAGCAGTGCTTTTCAGAGCTATTATAGTACTTTCTAATGCTATAATAAACAAAGATCATGCATCTTAATTATAACCAATAAAAATTCCATACACATTTAATTATATGCTGCAGTGAAATTCCCATAACTTTAAAAAAAGCTCTGCCATGATTAAGATGTTGCTAATATGAGCGCACACTAATGGGCTATGCCCACTATTAATGTCATTACAAACAGTTTACATCAGGAATCTGTATCTCCAATTTAAATGTTAATGGACTGAACCTTTTTCATTTATAGTGCAAGAAAAGGATAAAGCCACTGAAGTCAATGAGATTATGTGAAACTGCTAACTAGCATATTACTGGCTCTATCTCCAAATGCATAGTATGGAATATAATCAATTCTCTCATACCTGTATCCTTGCATCCAGTCAAAACAAAGGAAAATATATCCCTAATACCAGTAAATATTGCATTTGAGTCAGAGTAAAACTATAGGTCTTCATGTGAATGAGGCTAATAAAAGATCATAAATATCTTAACTTGTATAAACCATGGATTACCTTTAGGCCAAAGGTTAACAAGGCATGTTCCAGTCCAGCACATGAAACATGAACAGACCCCAAGGCAGCAGTGCCATGCTACTCATCCCTACTGCAGTTCCCAAAGCAGCAGCTCCTTCTCCAAGGGTCTGTGTGGAGGAACTGCAGTGATGTACAAGTGCTGAAACATCAGAGCTCACTCTGGATGCCACTAATGGCCACCTCCCCCACCACAAAACTGTAAGTTTGAACAGGGATCACTTGTGATTTTAAAAGATGAGTTTAGATATTATTTCAAGAAAGAAGCCAATTTTTGAATTTTTTTTCTCTGTGTGTATATGACATGACACTCACTAGATAAACAGCCTTGATGTACACAGTTTACACATCAACTCAATTTTTCAGACAGATCAGACTATTCTCTCACACTTGATAATGTGATACTAGAGATAGTATCACAGCAACAATTCAGATAGCATATAAACAACCATGTAAAAATAAATCTGTCTTAAAACAGAGCCTAGAAAAGTTATTTGTACTATTATGAATATTGGTAAGATCTGAATAATCATTTAGAACACATTTAGAAAAAAAATTGTCAAAAAATGGGATAGTTTTACATCAAAACAATGCTTGGCTGAACAGCTGCTCTATTTCAGGTACTTCCTGTTCTATTTCAATTCTGTACTTCCACAAGCCAGAGAAACCAGCTTCCATTCTATTTTCTTTCTTGGCCTCAGCAACACTTGGACATTGACATGTTGTCATGAAACCAGCTCCCACAGCTTAAATCACCCTATAATAAACTCATGATGAGACTATATCACCCTATAATTAATTAAATAACCCTATAATAAACCCACGTGGGACAAATCTCACAAGAAAATGTAAAGATATTCTCCCCTTCTCCATCCCAACATTGTTGTACCCCCAATTTACAGCCACTCTCATCATGGAGCTTTAGGAGTCTCTACTTCCAAGAAGTTCCTATAGTCTAAAGCAGGAAGCTCAAGGGAGGTATTTGTGCTGTGTTTCCTGCATTTCCCTTCCAGAATTCCTTTCTTCCTCTCATTTTCTCTTTGCTTCTTACCAGCAGTTTAGAACAAGCCTTAAGTGGCAAGTAAGAGGCATTAATTAGGCCCACTGGTGTGCTGTTCTGTGCAAGGAATCCTTCTTTGCCACAAAGAGCTTATAGACCATTATCTCCTCTTTTTTTATCCTCCATTGTGCTTTTTTTCTTACTGCCTCCCACCCGCCTTTTTTCTTTCCTGCTATTTAAATTTTAACAGAGAGTTTTTGCAATACCCTCTTATTAAATCTGCAAGAGCTTAGAAAAGGAATCTGTCTGGAATTAATTATTATTTTATTTAAAACCTCTTAAGACCAAAGAAAGCATTATTAGAAATCATGGGAGAAATATTCGAGTTCCAATCAGCAAAGTTAGGACCAAAGTTCAGGAACCGAATTTCAATGTTGAGTAAGGAGAATCAAGTTACACGCTTAAAAAACACAACTGGAAACTGTAATAAGTTAGTGACTTCTTTGCTAGTCAGCGTTAATGCCCTGGGGAGTTTATGGTATTTAAAAGAAGATCTTAGACTACTTCATATTCAGGCCACTTCTTAGAGCAGATCTCCTTTCCTGGTCAGCAGTGCTCTCAAACTCTCACCCACAAGCCAACGTGTTCCCTTGTGTGACCATCCTACTGCAGCATCAAAGTGGGACAGTTCTAAGGAGAAAAGATATAATGAATTCCACTGTGCTTGGTTATGTCTATGAAACTGTAATATTTACTTTTTTCCTGACTGCTGAGGATTCCAAGTCCCATATCTTCCTCTCTCTTAGAAGCAACTTCAAACTTCCCTGGTCATTTTGAGATTCAAGGTAGGCCTTTGCAGCCTCACTTCCCTTCTTTCCATTTCAGAAGAGTAAAATGTCAAATTTCCTGTGAAAAGGTAGCAGAAAAGAAAGACATTGCAGCACAGGACAGGCAAGTGCTTGATATCTTCATTTTCATTGGTAAGAGGAAAAAGAATTATTTCTGAGGGTTCTATAAGTCCTTAAAACAACTAGAAAAGGATAGTTACCTGAAGATAAATGGATTCTTCCCCAGTCTCTTTAAAATGACAGGCCACCATGGACCATTGGTGATCCATGAACCATAGCTGGCCAGTCTCATTTTCAGACCCTCAGGGATTAAACCTATCAGATTGTCAACCTCCTGACAGACTGGGACTTGCTAAAGAGAATGAATTCTCCATGGTATTAAGTGCCCCTAACCTCATCTAAGGTCTTCTGGAAAAAGAGTTTTTCCCACTTCATTACATTCAGTCGTTGCTGTGTCACCGTTTCAACTGTGAATGCCAAATTTTGCCCCTACAAACTTACATGTAGTTTTGATTGCCTTCAGCATGCATTTACTCCAAGTACACATGCACCAAGGTGGAGTGATAGTGTTCCTACTCTGAGAAAAACAGATTAATAATAGGCACTGAATGCACTAATTGAACACTGCACTAGTCCCAAAACCAAGTGATTAAGAATACAAGGCACCTTCAGCGAGAAGAGAAAGTAGATAATTTTCTTCCTCAGAACCTAAATTGCAGCTAATGTTCTGCTCACACTAAAACAGCTGAGCACATCACCCTTTAAAGGATTTGAATACAGAAATCTTCTTGACTATGTGAAGATCACTTCAAACACTTTTAGGCTGGTGTTTTGGTTTTTGGAGGGCATCATAAGCAGGTTAGCAGTTTCTGTTCTCAGCCAGGGATTTTCCAGAGAACAAAGCACACCATTTTTCACTGGCTCCTTAATACTGACATTGTCTGCAAGGTGGGCAATCATCTTACTTGCTCCAGCCTAATTTTTCTTCTAAGGCTCCAGTACCAGCCCAAGACACTCTGGATATCCAAAATCTGATCACACTAAATTGAGATTCAAAGAATAATTTGCAGGTGTTAAGAGTAATTAAGGAAAAAACAATACTGTGTCATATAGTAGAATATATGTCATTTCTGGAATATATTAATGATGTAGGAACAGGTGAGAATTTTATGAGAGGCCAAGAAAGACATTGCTTTCCTTCCTCCCTTATTTTGATATCTTACTTTGAATTGCATTTGTACTACTTATTAATTAAAGCATTTGCTAGCATCAGTAAGGAAGCTTGGTAGAATTTGTACCTGATCAAGATTTGTACAATGAGGGCCATTATGAACATTCTACTGCTGGTCTCCAATACTCCTTATGTGAGTATCTGTCAGCAGACTTGTTATAAACTTTTTAGAGAATTTGTAGCTGTCATTTCAATTGCTTTGGGATGAAATGTGACCTGCTTCCATCCAAGCAGAAGCCTTTCAGGCTGTCTGTGTGAAACAGACCAGAAATAGAAGTGTGTTCTTCATTGTAGATGCAGCTTCTCACACCAATCCCAATTTAAACCAGAAATATCACATACAAATCTAAAAGGGACAGACTTCAAATCAAGATTAAGAATTTTACATTTGTCAATCAGCTGCTGAGCTGATGTTCTCTGGTACAGAAGAGAGTGGGAACACATCAACCACTTTGGGAAGCCATGTTCATGCACTCCAAAACAGCAGCAGCAGCCCTGGCTTTGGAAGCAAGCTCATTATGGCAGGGCTTACTCTCAACAGCAGAGTTTGACTCCTAAGGACCATCCCAACCACAAGTCCCTGGCAGGACTTGTCCAAATCCTACCCTGCAATCTCTGGGGCACAGCTTGCCCCAGCTGTTGTTGTTTTTTTTAAGTGAGTTTCAAGACCCACAGCTCCATTCTTGCATCCTTCACACTGCCTAAACATTTGAAATAGCACCTTCTGACACAGGGAGTGGTTTTTTCTACTGGAGAGAAAAAATATGTAAGCATGCTTTTTAAAAGCCTAGATTTTATTGTTCAATTAGACAAATAATTACAGGTTTTATCAAAAATATTTTTTAATTTTCATATGTTCTCCAGAATTTACCTCATCTTTCTATAATATCATAAATTACTTCTATAGTACCATAAATACAGCAATAATCAAAAATTTGCTGCAATAAGCAATTAATCTTACATTGGGATTTTTATTAGACTAGAAGATGGTCCAAGTTTCTGAGCTGCATCTTCACAGGACTGCTACATGACAATTTGCTAGAAAATTTTGATTCTTGGTAAGCCTGCATGCAATGCTCAAATTTCCATTCTTTTTGAAAGCTCTAGTTTGTTTATGGGCATCTACTTAGGAACTAATCAGAAACTTTGCACAAGAAGTAGAATTACAGCAGCAATCTGTTCAAATATCTGAATTCATTCCTATTTAGGCCAAGAGGATTCATCACAGCCCCTGTTGACACAAGGAACACCAAGTGTTAAAAACCACAATCTTCAATTTCAGTGAACAAAACATTTATGGATCATTAGGCAGTCAACAAAGAAGATTTCCTCTCAACACTCCAGCCTTTGGTGAGAAACAGAGCATATTGGACCAACCTTACCCTATGTTCCCTTTTCATCATTCAGCAAATTATGGCTTACAGGTTTCTGCAAAGTCTGTTTGTGTCACTGACTCATACAAGCAGTAACACTTTTCAGTGTGAATGCCATGCCAAGAGCCCATAAAATGAGATATTTAAACAGGGAAAGATGAATAAAAGCTACTACCATAGTATTTTAATGTGACCTAGAAACTGAGAATTGAAACAGTGCTGGCAGTGGGAAATCAAAGTTTTGCAATCAGAGGGTTTGTAATAGGCTCTGAACGCCAGGGAAAGAGCGACCAGCTATTTTGTATGAGAGAAGTAGTTACAGGAAATTTTTGCAGAGAAAAAAAGTGGGATCCAAAACGAAGGAGCAAATTTAGTAAGCTTCAGTCCAAACTTTTTTTGGATAGATGTCATAATGAGAATAGATTTCAACAAATCCATTAGCGTCGGCAATGAGAGCTAATTCTGTGCTGAGGAAGAAGTAGCACAGGTTATTTGAACATACTGGAACTTCTAACACAGGTGTTACTTCATTGTTTATAAAATATAGCTGGGCTTGATCATTTAATATTTTCCTTTACTGATATGCAAATAAGTACTCCCTACCTCTGATTTTGAAAGAGACTTATCAGAGTAAGAATGATCTTTTTGTCTCAGACATTGCCTCCCACTGCCTTGAACACATAATAATTTTAAAGTTTTTAAAGTATTTAAAATACACATACAAGTGTTTTAAAGGTTGTGTGTGTAATGTTTTTAATTGGTAGGACCAAAATTTCCTTTCCAGTAATCAGAAAAAAAAAAAAAAAATTACAAATGCAGAACCTGAAAGGTTCGAAGTTTGATGAATTTAATAATCACAGTGAAAAGGAAACAACTCCATTCCTTTTCCATGCCTGAAAACAGTGATATCCCCTTTTGATGCCTCTTCCTGGCCTAACCAATGTCAGCTAAAGGGAGCCCAGCAGCCTGGCCAGAAACATTACATGAAACAGTTTAAGGACCGAGCCACACAGTGTTTTGGAAATGGTTTCCACACTCTGAGCTTAGTTTCAGTACTCAGTAGACTACTAGCACTAGCCAGTGCTGCTTTAGGATAGCTGAGAGGGAAAAGTCTTTGAACATGTGAAAGGTTATGGAATTATCAGTACTTGAACTTACCACTGATATCTTAGACTGGTATGATTGAGTAAGAAGTGATTTTATAACACAAAAGTAGGTGTACAGGTTTAATATAGCTTTATTCTGAAATTAATTCAGTCAAAGGCAGTTTCAGTTCTCCTCATGGAGAGCAAATAAAAGCAATGTTTAGCTATCAGCACTAAATTCTTGATGAATCCACAGTGACAGTCTTAGGAGAACTAAACAATGAATACACTGAATGAATTTGAGATTAGCTCTTGGACAATACAATAAATTGCAAAGAAGAATAAATTTTTGATCTGAAGAGTTCACTAAGTTACTTACCACTTAAACAAAAACTCTAGTATTTTCTAACTGGCCCTCAAAAGCACTTCATAATGGCAATGAACAGATTTACAATCCATCTTTGATTTAGGCAGAAATTTCATTGCAACCATCTGAGACATCTGCCTCTTAAAACATATACTAGGTATCAGTCATGTATTGTCCATCTGATAACTTCCATCGAGGGAACCTGCACAATTCTGGTGACAACTGAGGGGATTGCTTTTGTGATCATTGAGAGACTTCTCATTCTGGAAACTCAAAAGTTGGATCTTTTCTGGCTAAGTCATCTCTTCTGTTCAAGAGACTATTTTCTTTTCAGTTTAACAGAATCCTGCACTGTAACACTTGACCTTGGACATATTAAGAAAAAATAATCCAAACAAAACAAAACAACAAAACCAAAAAACACACATATCAAAAAAACAAAACAAAACAAAAAACAAAACAAACAAACAAAAAAACCCCTGTAAAACACCAGCAGTACAAGAAGGAGCACAAGAAACTTTTCACTTAGTTTCATCTCCCAATCCATCATCAACTAGTTGAAGAACTAGGGTCAGTTGTTCTCTATCACCATGAAAGAGTTCAATTTCACAGTACTAAAACTCACCACTTCACAGCAACACCTTTAATAACACACCAGGGTAAAGCCTTTATAATATAAAGCAGGGATACCAGGAATAAATACTCTTCTGAGGTCAAGGGAATTGGATTGCATAGAAAAATAAGACCTCAAAAGCAGTATAATAGAAGTATTCAAGGTGATGGAAGTGTTCAATAAAATAGAGCTTTAGATATTTTTACACTGATGAAATAAAAAACTTAAAGGATCACTCACAACTTAAGAAAAGAGGAATAGCAAAACATAAGCAGATTAAGCTAGGTAGTTAAAATATAATATAGTACTTGTTTTTTTCACAAGAAATATAAGCTGATACACTACCACTATGTAAAGAGAGAGTGCTCCTGAATGGCTCAGCTAGCCAGGATTACAGTTCCTCATGGAAGAATTTTATGTGTTTAAAGAAAAGATAGCAAAACTGAAGTTACTGCAGTTACAGATCCATCAGGGAGGATGTGACCCTCCTTTAACAAAGGAGTTATCACACCTCCATCAGTCAGCACATTCATTTGGCGAACTTAAATCTATCATTATCTTTTCTGATTAATATCAAAATTGCTGCTTGCTGATCACTTAAGTAAAGGGTCTTTTGTGTGGCAGAAAGGGCTGACAAGATCTGATGCTAAGGCACAAAGAAAGAGACAAACAGGGAGTTCCATTTTCAGGAGAATACCCTTTCAAGACATTATCCCCCAGGGCCACTGTAACAGAATGCTGTATTTAAATCAGCAGGTCGTGTACTAGAAGATGGTTTAACTGCTAATTAACACTAGATGATATGCTGAAAATTACATGCTAATTAATTCTCTGTAGATCTAAGTGCCCTTCCTTCTATATCATTTTCAGTGAACATATTAACATGGGGAATAGACTAGCATTAATTACACATTCACATGACAAACATGTGAAGCTATATTAAATACTTGATGGAGGTTAACTAAAAAGAAAGATGTGGGTCAAAGTTATAGACCACAGGCCACAGTATCATAAAGACACCCCACATTAAAAAGAAGAGGGCATATATTACCCATTCAATCTTCCTGTCAGTTTGATGTTGCTCTCTTGTATTAGACTTTCTTGCAGGAAGATCACTATTCTGAAAATAGGATTCATCTGTGCAGAATACAACATCACAAAATGAAGGCAAGTAAATGGAAAGTAAACCTTGTTCTTTTAGAAAGTGACAGTGATTACAGGTTTGGGGGCTTTTTTTATAATTTAAGCATTAGCAATTCCCACATCACAACAATTTGAAAATGGCAAAGAAATCAAGTGTGTAGGTTATAGAGGTAGGTAAAGAATCAATATTCAAAATTCTGGTTGTGCCATAGTCCCACTCTAGAATAAAAGAAACCTTTTAAGTCAAATATTCATGACAACCATTTCCAGAGCTACTGATTTAGTAGCTTTTAATTTAAGGTCTGGAACTATCCCAAATAAAGTAAAATCCAGTTACTACAAACAAATCAAGCAATCAAATGTAAGACATTGCCCATGCTTCAAGGGTCACAAATTCCAAGTACTAACTATAGGTCAGCCCAATTTAGAGGTTGAAAAATTATACAGAAAAAGCAGTTATAATGCTAAAATTACATTTTCTGTTTGTCAGATAATGGTACACCTACATGTATGGCTATTTCTGTAGTTCAAAATCTTGAGGTTTTTCCTTTCCAGTACCTTCCAACAAAAGCACTGGTAATTTGTCATGGGAAAAACATCAGTTACCAAGGCCTTATTATAAATTTTTTCCTTGACCCAGTACTGACAGATAGAAAGATAGATAGATAGATAGATAGATAGATAGATAGATAGATAGATAGATAGATAGATAGATCTTTTATTTTTTCCCCCACAAAAAAGGCATCTCTTCAGTAAACATTACGTCTTTGAATTTAAAAATACACCCAAAAAATTAATTTAAAAAAAATTAAAATTCTACTTCCATAATGTACATTTGTCTTATGGAATTGAAAATTTCTGCTTTATCATACACATAAATAAAGTCGTTTGGGGCACCTCCATTAAAAGTAATGCTCATCTCTAGATAAGAGACATGGAAAAGAAGAATATTGAGGCTGTTTTGTTTTGTTTTATTTTAATAGCACAATTGGTAACAACAAATTATGAATCAGAGAATTTGGTGCAGGACAATAATCACCAAAATTTGTGCCCCAGAGTACTAAACTTTTATTTGTTCATGGTCTCCAGAGAAAAGAGCTGACATTTACTCATCCTATAGATTCCAGACTAAGAAGAAGAACTTGCCCTCATGTGTAGATAGTTTACTATCCAAAATTAAAAGAATCATCTTTCATGAGAGACACAGATGCACAACTTCAAATATAGCTTTCTGCCTAGCACACAGTACCAAAACTTCACTGTATGTTTAAAATTTCTCTTGTGGTAGGATGTTGCTAATAAGTATTTAACTCTCCTATATGACATATATACAAAATCCAGGAAAAGAAGAGCCAGAATTTTTTTACTTTGCTAGAGACAGCCACAGAATATATGCAAGACAGCTCCAGGTGGATCAAAGGCCTTACCACAGCTCCTTGAAGCTTTATAGTTCTCTGACCAAAGGAAACATCCAGTATTGAAAAACTTTTTATAAAGACTTTAGCACATACCTGCCACAATTGGCTCTTAAAGCTGGCAAGAAAACACCAAACAGTTTAGTAAGATACTGAATAGATGGATGATAAAAGAAAAAATGGTGGTGGGATAGGATATAAAGCAGATAAGAAATCAGATTCAGGCAAATCCAGTTTAGGCTAACCATCAATCCCTGATTCAGATCTAACCACTGCACCTCATCTCACTTCAGAAGTCCTTACTGCATTAATTTTATTTCACATTTTCTGTCCAAGAGATTCAGAGCAAAAAGGAAAAATATATTGTAGGTAGTTTCTGTCTACAAGCCCCTTTGGTCAGGAAAATAACTTCTGTAGAGATTCCTTATCTTGGATGGGTGATCCTCTAAAGCACTGATGGACTTTGAATAGAGCTTGAAAGTTTGTAATAACAGCTCCTGCACAGCTTGGTGAGCTGACAGGTGTGTTGAGTAAGTTGAAGAGTTTTGTAAAGTAGTTAAGTGACTTCAGCCAGGTGGAACTTGTCATTAGCAGAGCAAAGTTATACTGACAGCTACATGTCTCTTGTTCCAAACAGTATGGCTTTTGCTGATGGATTACTTTTACTAAAATCTGAAACCATTCTTAGAATAGATGCGTAAAAACAATTGTTCCCAGATGTATATTTTATATACCTCCCCTTTTCCATCACATCTCTTGCCTCAAGGGTCCTCATGCATTAGGCCCAAGCTCTGTTCACAAAGACTTTCACAGCAGCTCTGTATTTATAGACACAACAGGAATTTGAACTTTGCTTCCTTTCACACTGAAACTTGCATCACATCTGCTACAGTCAGTCAGGTATTGTCTAACCACCCACCCTGTGCAAGACAAGCAGAGAACACTTAGCAGAAACTGATGAGGTTCTCATTGACTCCCAAACCACAGGGTTTTGAACCCTGCACAGCTTAACTTCCAATGAGGAGAAAAGACATCCTATATTCCCTCCCCAGAGCTGCTAGGATGGAGTCACCATTTTTACCCTTAGGGCTTTCTAACAATCAGGATGCATGAGTAACTCCAGTAGTATCTCTTGTTTCTTGAACAGATTTTATTCTCTAAGAGGCACTTACCGAGATACTTAAATGGGATTTCTAAGGCTTTTTTGACAAGGTTTAAGTTAGGAACCATTAACACGAACATAATACATCATAACTGATCACACAGGGGAGCCCTCTTGGCCCTAGTTACTCTGAGAGAAGCCCTGCAGACCACCATATTTCTTAGATAGATGGTATCTGAATTTAAAAATGCAAGACTTCTCAGTATTGTTTACACCTTTTAAGCTTGAAGTCCTCACAGGAACACAGATCACAAAAGAATCAGCATCTATAAACGTCTTCTCTACCAGATAAGGAGCAGTGGATTAGCCTTGAAAAGGTAACATCATTCCACTGGTGGGGTTATCCAGTTTCTTCTATATGAAATATAATCTGAAATATCTCTTCACCTTAACTTCCTCCTTCATTCCCTGCAGGCTGTGAGAATACATCTATACAAAATTAGTTCCAAAGGTTGTTGTAACAAATACCTGCCAAGTACACAGCAGTGGTAGAATTTCTATTTCTTGAATATTAAGAAGATAATTGAGTTATGGAAAACTAGAAACTACTCCACATTTTGCACTCATAAACTGCTAAGCAGAGGACTGGAATATTTTCTTTATTTGATGAAAATTATCTAAACATCAAATAAGCAGGATGGTTTAACCACAGCATACCAAGTGACTAACGCATACTCTACTTTTTTAACTTAAGTAATTACTCTTCACCACAAAACAAGTACCCAGGGAAACTAGGACTCCATGAGTTACTTACACATGTAGTTTTATTTAAAGATGTGTATTTACATTGGTTCTCAAATACTTACTGTTATCTTCTTCAATAAATTAGAGAAACATTCGAGTTTCTGTTAGTGCCTTAGCCCTTCACTGCTACAAAAAGCTGTAGCAGTTACTCAGACTGTGAAATTTTCATGAAAGAAGTTCTGTAAATAACATGGTTAAAAGAACATGTTAGTTTCTTAACTTGAAGACTTAAAAAAAGGGACTGTATATTTAGATACATATGAATGAGTACTGACTAAAACATGCAAGTATATATTGGCTGCTGAGCCAAATACTGAAAAATTTAACTTGCTCAGGCTCCCTGAATAGGATAATAATGGTATATAAAATGAAGCTGAGCTATCACAGTTACAGTCATATCCAGCAGATTTATTTTGCCAAATTTAGAGCCAGCATCTAGGAAATACAGCTTGTTCCAATGAAGAAAAACAGATGAAGTTCACATTTCTTTCTGAAGTTTAAGATGTAGAGAAAACTTAGAAGCACTCACAGAATCAGCACCTCACACCCTTATCTCTGGGGACAGTGGAAGTCCTTCAGGTGGAGACTCTGTGGCCAGGGCTGATGCACCCACCCTTGCACCACAGTCACTGTGCAGTGCCTGCACTGCCTCTCCTTCCCACCAATTCAGGGATGCCCAGAGCTCTTTCCAGGCAATGTTGCTTCCCAGACCAAACTGGGGTTGGGGAGGAACTAAACATTCTGATGTTCCTTTCTGGCAAGAAAAGGCTGTCACAAAACTCATTGCTCCTCTCTAAACTACATCCTGCAATTGTTGGTACCAACACAACATTTTTTCTCTCCCATCACTTTCCTGCTCTCCAGTCCCCACCAGGGTGCTGCTAGCTGATCCAAACCCACAGGTGGGTGCAGCCGGGGCCGTGCACCTTGCAAGCCCTCCTGTGGGGCAGGGGTCCCTCAGCTGCCTTTACAGTGCCATGCCACGACCTGGGTGACACAGGCAGGGTTTGTGACTCCTCAGCTCACAAAAACATAATCTGAAAACCTGCAGAAATATCAAAGCTATCAGTGTAACATGGGATGAAGCTTTTGTGCTCTTTAACTGAGCAGACCTCTCAGCATGAACAGCAGGAGTTCTGCTCACCCAAGGGCTAAAGAATTTGGCTTGGAATATATAAAAATTTAAAGTGCCTTTAAAAATAAAGACACCAAGAATTTACACTGTAGTGCTGAATTCGACACTGCTTATACACCAACAATTATTTCAGGGTATTTTTCTGCCTCTCCTTCCATTTTTGTCCTGAAGCACCGAGACATATTTTCCAGTGCAGAATAACACAGAAATAAGTACCATAATCTCACTGGAGTCTGTTCTTTGCATGAAAACCAGGAGCATGGCTGTCACTAAGCTGTTTATTCAGGCCAAGTGCCCAGGGCCCTGCAGCAGTGCCCAGGGAGTTTCTCTGGGCACTGTCACACCCCAGCAGGGTCTGCCTGCCCTGGGCACTGCTTCATCTCCACTGTTGAGTTTCCCACCATCTCTACTACAACTTCTAAAACTTGGATTCCTGCAGGAATCAAATTTAATCTGTTTCAGTATATTTTATGCCCCTCTGATTTATTCAAAGCTGAATAAAAGCATTGCAGTACTTAGGTTTCCTATTTTACTTTGGGAACTCTATTATTAGTAGCCCCATTCAGGAACTAGATTAACTTGAGTCAAGCAGATTAAAAACCCAAGCTACACCTGTGGTATTCAGCTTGCTCTTTAATCTTATCCACTAAATTAAAAAAGCTCTGGATAAAAATGAGACAGGTTAACCTATCACTTGTCTCATAGAAGGTCTTTAGGGTAAAAGAAGACTCAGCTCTCCTGCAAGCCTGGTAAATTTTCCCATTCTTTGTTGAAAAATATCACTTTTGTACCAAACTATTCTATTTCATTGAACAAAACAAAGCATCCTTTTGGGTTGCACATGTGAGAAAATGGTTTAACTCTATTGCCAAATACAAAGAAAAACTTTATATTTCTTACAATTGATTGGTACTACATCAATAATGAATGTGATTTCTTCTTTTAAAAAATACTTGATAACCAATAGATTTGTTATTTGATACTCTGTCATTTAAGATTACTCTTTTTTATTATAGTCTAGTCAAATTCTGGTTTTATGTAAAATTTTTGGGTTTTTTAATATAAACTAAAATTTAGCAAGGAGTGAAAATAATAATTGTATGTAGATATAGATGAATGGTTTTAATATAATATGCATATTTTTATATAAACATATAAGAGATGATCAGCTAATAAATATTTCATTTTACTCTGTATCAGGTAGAATATACCTAGATGAGCTCAGACAGATTGAACAATAAAATGAACATGACAAAATGGGTTTTAAATCAGGAAACAGAACAGTAAAACAATTTCCTGAGTTATTTAAATGCTTTCATTTAAGAAATAGCATTACATACTTGAATTACACTGGAATATAATTATATAAACACCACAAATAACAATGCTTTACCCAGAAAAACAAAAGTTAAGGGAGGAGAACTATTTCCTGAAATATTTCATCATTTTAAGATCAGGTTCTGGTTGTTATAAGAAATAAATCAAAAGAAATGTTCTAAATTTATTTTAGGAGTCTGTGTCCTTTATATTTATACACATACTTATCTTAAAATATCTGATAGGTGATAGCTCCCCATATTTAGTTCCCTGCAGGTTTAAGATGCAGCCATTACACAGAAGCCTTCCCTCTGAAGTATTTTGGTAGCCTTCATCATAATTTTAGTTTCACAATTTAGCATCACTAAAGATGCTCATGAAAAGACTGCTTGAGTGCAATTAATTCTAATATTTTCATAGGCTAACTCAGAGGAGTGCATTTTGCTGCTCACATGTTCTTGATTTTGGTATTATATGTGGTACAAATTCATCACAAAGATCTGCCTGGTGTGTTCAGCTGAAAAGAAAGATCACAGAACAGTATTCTGAAAAAACAGAGACTAAATGAACAATCTGAAAAATTGTGTTCACTCAAAAATTTCAAAGGTAAGTGAATTTTAATAGCCCAAGAGTGGCCAGACAAAAAAAAATAATTTTAAAACATATACTGTAGAATGCTTGTTACCTTTTAGACATTTAAATATTGAAATATTTGTAATTGAGCACAAGCTTAGTAGCTTATTATCAATCTTGCACCAGTGATTTCAGGGATTACTGTAAAAATAACCATGAATAGAATTTGAGCCTTATCCAGTCCCAAAATCTGAAAGACAACTGTGGCTCTTCTCTCTTCCTTGCTCATCAACCCAAATACCCGTGATTTAAGCCAGGTGTACATATTATGAGTAAAGGTCACTGCCCTGCCAATAGTGACAGTATATTGCTCAAAGGACTTTAAGCTGTATTCTGTCACATTGTGAGAGAGAAATTATTTCAGCCTCATAGTTGTATTTCTTCATCAATTATCCAATAAAACTGTAGGTTATTATGAAGCAACTCTCCTCTTCAAAATAATTTTTGTCTTCAACTTAGCATTTCAGAAAAATGTTTTCAAGTAACATTGTCCCCAAACTAATAGGGCACATGGAGAGATCTCTCCCTCCTCCCATAGTCCTTGCTGACAGCACTTGGGTTTGTAATACTACTTGAATATTTTAAATGCTGTTATTCTAGTAAAAGTTTCTGAGAGCTTTATTCCTCCTTATGCAGACGTGAAATAGGGACATTAAAAGAAATGAAAAGAAAGGCAAGTTAAGCTACTCAGATCCCTCAGGATAGGGAGAACTTCTCTAAAGACAAATAAACACAGTACAAGGGGAACTGAGGTGAGGTGTAAAACCATTTGGCAAAAAAAATTAAGGCAATCATATTCTTTCCCAAGCAATGGCATATAGTCTTAGCCATCAATAGGAAGTGCTTTTCCTTCAGAGTACATTTCCTTATATCCCAGAATGAAAGTGATGCATGCACAGGGGGGTCAGAAAATTCTGACAAGGCTGTTATGAACAGAACTGTTATATAGTATTGTTCCAGATTAAGATTGTGCTTGTTTTAAAATACAGCCAGTACTTCAAAAAGACAGTCCACATGATCAATAAATGTTCAATCACCTAAATTTATGATTTTTGGAAACTCAAGGTGTGGATTTTGGAGGTAATTTGTTTAGCCCCAACAACACACTTGCTGTAGCATGGCCCAGCTGCAATCTGTCTTGTGGGGGATGATGTGCTTATACAGGGCCCCTGCACAAAAGAAAACTGCTCACTTGAACCAGTAAGACAAGGAGAACCTAAATCATACAGAAAGACTTGGAAGAAAGAACTTACACACATAATGCACTTTTTATTCCATAAGTGTCAAGAATGGCATGTCAGAAGGAGTGAGGACCCAGCCTAAAAAACAGAATATTCCAGGCATTGAGAGAAAATTTAAAGTCATAGGAGTACAAAGAAACTGCAGTAAATTTTTATGTTTGAGATTACTGCAGAATGGAAATGTGAATTCAAAAGAAAAATACTTCTTCTCCCTGAGTGGTCTGTTAAAATAATAAGACAGGTTTCTTTAGTAATAGGATTAGCAGGTATAAAATTCTTTATCAGTGGAGACTGTGTTCAGTAAACGGTCATGGAACACCAAAGGATTTTATTATTTAAAGTGGTTAACGACAGTAGGTTTTGTTTCTAAGTCTTACATGGCCTTGGTTTAGTACAGACTGAGAATAAATTCCCCAAAGGTTTGTATGGCAGCCATATTGAGGCAACTACACATGGAACCACAGAACAGTGGGGTGGGAAGGGCTGGGAAGCCACAAGGAGGGGATAAAGGTGGTGAGACTCATGTGACTCAGGAGGTTAAAGACAAGTCTCCTCAGAAAACTTGTTCAAGTTTTGCAAGGGCCACAAGGACTCTTGTCACTGACAGCTGCAGAGTTGATTATAGTAAAGCATATTGACAATTCCAGCTTTTGGTCAAATGGCTGCAAACATTCAGCCTTTCTGAGCATTTTCTTCACAAGGAAAGCAGAAGGCAGCTAAAGTGACACCAGCAGTGTGTGGCTCCACAAGTAAACTTCAGCTACTCCTAGAAAAATCTCCCTTATCTGCTATTGTTATATATTCGTCCCTACCTACCTTCAAGGAGTGAGCCAGGTTTATTTATTTGTCCAGACTAACACCATTTAGTGCTGTTACATAATCTC